>JANBPO010001795.1:0-588036 GCA_024336825.1 Amorphophallus titanum | reverse complement strand
GTGAACCAACAAGTTGTAAAATCGACCAAGGCCACTATAGAGACATTCAAATTTCTTTCTCTGGCCTGGGGGTCGTAGCTCTCTGAAAGAGCTTTCCAACGGCGCCAGCCTCGCGTCAATCAAAGGTCGTGGCTGATCGCAGCGGCCGTTCTCGTCGGGTCGCATGCTGCAAAACAGCAGATCCAGCTCGTGGACAGCAACCAACTACCACCCCCGAGCCGACCGCCTCGCCGTCCATAAGACGAACCAACACGTCATCTTCCCAAGGGACGTCCCTCCAGGAGCCACCGACGCAGGAGTACCCTTCCCGGCTCACTCGACTCACCAACCAGGACGTGGACCCCACGGTTGCCGACGCTTGCCACCACCAGAGCGGTCCAGATTGCTACCCTTCAACCCAAGAACGGTCCTCTCGGACCCACTTGTAACCCTTTACCTCCCTGCGTGAAGTGGATAGTAAATATTCATTACTGTAATTATTGTGTTATTGTTATTAACTGAGAGTTACCGACTTGGCCGGGGTCGTCTTCCCCACGTCCGGAGCGTGGAGGTAAATTCGTTACCCTCCCCGTAAACTATCTGCTTATCTCATATATCTTTGTATGCTGCTGCATGTGATAGGTTACTTAGCTCGATAAATATTTGAATCACCGCTGCGAGAGAAAGAGCGAGACCGTCTCGTGACCCAACCCGGGCACGAAAGTGAGTTGACCACCCTAACTCTTGCCGATTTCTCAACCGCACACGATCATACGCTTCTCTCGCATAGAGACGATCGCGAACTCGTCTAGAATCCGAAGTCGGTATTCAACTTGGAGTCGAGTCTCCATGATCCGTCCCGCATCATTTCCATCACTGCACGTTGATCTGATATTGGCCTTGAACTAACAGTGGCCATCAGCGTCAGGTACTTGTGGGCGGTGAGTTCAAAAAGGAGAGCTTTTTTTGTGCGTAGTTCACTTATCATGTTCACTCTCTTGGAATGGTAGCGTGACCTCTATTTTGCAATGCCTAAAACTTTGCAGCACTCGACTGTATACACCATTCAAGGGAGCCTAAGTGATGTTGTGGCATTTCATGCCTACAAGATGTATGTTATGACGCCGCAGAAACAGAGCACGTTCCACGGATTATTATTAACAGAGTAAAAGATTTCACATGTTTTGATGGGTATAAGTTGAAGATGTATTAATGAATGTACTCCAAAGGAGAAGAATAAGGGTGCCCTCATATCACTTTGTACTTATGTTAAATAGCAAATGGAGGCTATCTCCTAAGAATAAGAGCCACTTGATATTACTAAAATTTCTCACTTTACTGGTTCACATGATGCTTTCCATGGCCACTAGAAATATAGATTTGATTCTCAAGTTAGAATTTAGATTTAAGATTGATCTTCACTTGTTCAAGGGCACGACAAGGGATAATTACATGTATACTCAGATATATTAACATGCATACTCTCATAATCTTGTATACGCTATTTATTTAAAAATATCCCTATTTCTGGGAAATTAAAGACAAGGTAACGAAAATTTCTTCTTTAATTTCAAAGAAGAAGTTAAAGACCATGGCTACAACCCAAGGGAAACACCCAAACCCAGACTCAACAGGAGGAGATAGGATGCACCTTTGCCTTAACAGGCCACAAAGAGAGAGGAAACCAACCGAAACGGAAAGCCAAACTAGGGATGACCGTACTGTCATCTCTCTTAAAAAGTCACTTATTAATCCTCCTACCAGGTTTGATTAGGATAGGATGTCACACTGCCACATCTTCTGGAACGAGGGGATAGCATGACTGCCGATCATGTTGCACAGTTGGAGATTGAGCCCCGCCAATGAGTGACCAAGATTGTTCAGGTGTTGCAGGCTTCTCGCTGAGATCTTGGGGCATCCAGAGAGCGAAAGGACCTAAAGGTTGATGATATGCCTGCATGGGTCAGATAAAGCAAAAGGAATAAGATATATTAAAAATAATACAACATGACAAATATGGACGTGCGGTGTTTTTAATGACGAGCATCCGCTCGCATCAGGCAGCATTCTAGTCTCATCCCCTTCGGTAGATTGTGTGCCGGGTGTTCATCACGACTTTTGAGTGTGCTTTTTGTCCATCCTTTATTAGATCGCAGAAGATGCGCCAGTTCCTAGAGTTGTCCCAGGAAGATATAGCAGTGATGTAGTATAGATCCAAGTTCATTGAGCTGGGTGGTTATACGCCGCACATCATGGCAGACGAGGAATTGAAGACCGAGCAGTTTGTCAGGGGTTTGAGGCTAGAGCTGAGACATCCCCTGCTTGCATCGTGTGTGGCCAACCTGGATACAGCTTGCAGAGCAGCAGCAGCATTAGAGGGGGATTTACAGAGGACTCGAGGGCAGGGTAGTGCCGGTCAAACTTAGACAGACCCCAGTCAGCCGATGGCCGTGCAGCAACAGAGTATCATCTAGCCCTCAGCAGGCGATTAAAGGGCATCTCCGTCCGTGGCATCAGTAGTAGATTCGACGTCCTTTGGGTCAAAGCTTAAGAAGTTGCTCAGGGATGCCCATTTCAGCAGGAGGCATCAGGATCGCAGGGAGTCGAGGCAACAGTCAGCGAGCAGTGTTCAGTAGCCCACACCCTACCAGCGCCAGGGTTCTATGAGTGGTTCTCAGGGTGGGTGTCCTCGGTGCAGCGATTCTCATCTAGGCAGGCAGTGCTCGGTGCCCGTGATCTGCTCCAGGTGTGACCAGGAGGGGCACATGGCACGTGACTATCCTCAGAGACTGCGTCAGCCGCACAGTTCCAGTAGTCACACTAGTTCCAGCCCCAATAGTTACCACCATAGCCGCAGCAGTACTAGCAGTAGGGTCAGTTTCCACAGTTGTCGCGGTCAGCTACTGTAGGGAGGGGGAGATCCTGAGGCAGAGTTACGCATATGACCAGAGCGGAGGCTGAGGTGTCGCAGTTAGTGGATGGTACTATTCTGATTCTAGGTTGACCGGCTCGAGTTTTGTTTGATTCTGGTGCATCCCATTCGTTCATATCGGAGGATTTTGCTCAGAGTGTCGAGGAGTCGGTGGCCGAGATGTCCTATGATTTGGCGGTGGAGTTACCTACCGGTGCTTTTATGCACACCCTGTATTGTTTCAAGAAGGTGCCTGTGTGGGTTGAGGGGCAGAACTTACCGACCAGGCTTTACGCATTATCGCTTCAGGATTTCGATGTGATTTTGGACATGGATTGGCTCGAGGCCCACGGTGCCATGGTGGATTGTAGCTCGAAGAGGGTCTACTTCTAGCATCCCCGTAGGTCCACCTTCTATTTCCAAGGTATTCGATCTTCCTCTTCACATTTTCTTATTTCAGCCATTAAGGCCCGCAGATTGCTTGATGCGGGGTGTCAAGGTTTTCTCGCTTCGGTGGTCATGGTTGATCAGCAGCGTCAGGAAGTGGAGGATATTCCTATCGTGTGTGAGTTTTTTGATGTTTTTCTTAAGGAGCTGTCAGGGTTGCCACCACAGCAGGAGATTGACTTCGTAATCGAGGTGATTTCGAGTACGACGCCTATGTCAAAGGCCCCTTATCGCATGGTACCGGCCAAGTTGAGAGAGTTGAAGGCGTAGTTGCAGGAGTTACTTGCCAAGGGATATATTGGTCCCAGCTTTTCCCGTTGGGGCGCGCACGTGTTGTTTGTGAAGAAGAAGGATGGTAGTCTGAGGTTGTGTATCGACTACCGGTAGCTGAAACAGGCGATTGTTAAGAATAAGCACCCATTGCCTCGAATTGATGACTTGTTTGATCAACTTCAGTCGGCCCAGGTATTTTCACGGATTCATTTGAGGTCAGGTTATTATCAACTGTGGATCCGAGAGTCAGACGTTAAGCAGACTGTGTTCCGCTCGAGGTACGGGCATTATGAGTTCTTGGTGATGCCATTTGGGCACACCAATGCCCCCGCAACGTTCATGGATTTAATGCATAGTGTAAGGCCCGTTCGTTAATGGATCCTTATCGGTATGCTGAGGAGGGGAAGGTGGTATTGGCTATGCATCGATTGCAGGGATCAGCTAGGTCTTGGTGGACGTCAGAGTGGGGAGCAGTGTTTCAGTCTCATCCTCTTTGGCAGATCACATGGCAGGAGTTCGTCACGACTTCTTTCTGTCCGTCTTTCATTAAGTCGCAGAGACTGCACGAGTTTTTGGAGTTGGTCCAGGGTGACATGTCAGTGATGCAGTACTGATCCAGGTTTATTGAATTGGGCCGTTATGCATCTTACATCATGGCGGATGAGGAAGTGAAGACTGAGTAGTTTGTTGGAGGTCTGAGGTCTGAGCTGAGGCATCCCCTTCTTGCATCGGGATTGGCTAACCTAGATGCAGCTTGCAAGGCAGTAGCGACACTGGAGAGAGATTTACAGAAGGTCCGAGGGTACGGCAGTGCAGGTCATGCTCAAGCAGGTTTCAGTCAGCCGGTGGACGTGCAGCAGCAGAGTACCGTCCAACCCTCAACAGGTGGTTCAGGGGCAGCTCAGTCTGTGGCTTCAGCATCAGAGTCATCGTCCCTTAGCTCGAAGCTCAAGAAGCTGCTCAAGGAAGCTGGTCTTGGCAGGAGGCATCGGGGTCATAAGGAGCCGACGCAGCAGTCGGTGGGTAGTGTTCAATAGCCTGTACCTTTTCAGTGCCAGGGTTCGGTGAGTGGTTCTCAAGGCAGGTGTCCCAAGTGTGGCGGTTCTCATCTAGGTAGGCCGTGTTCGGCGCCCGTGATTTGCTTCAGGTGTGACTAGCCAGGTCACATGGCACGTGACTATCCGTAGAGACCGCGTCAATCGCACGAGTTTCAACAGCAGCAACAGTTTCAGCCCCAGCAGATGTCATCACAGCCGTAGCAGTACCAGCAACAAGAGCAGTTTCCTCAGTTGACTTGGTCGGCCACTGTAGGCAGGCAGAGATCTCGAGGCAGAGTGACTCACATGACCAGAGCAGAGGCTGAGGCGTCGCAGTTGGTGGAAGTTACTCTTCCGATTTTGGGTTGTGCAGCTCATGTTTTGTTCGATTCGGGTGCTTCTCATTCGTTCATCTCGGAAGATTTTACTCAGAGTGTGGAGGACCCGATGGTCGAGATGCCCTGTGATTTGGCGGTAGAGTTGCCTACCGGTGACTTCATGATCACCCCGTATTGCTTTGAGGAGGTGCTTGTGTGGGTGGAGGGGCAGAATTTATCGGCCAGGCTTTGCGCGTTACCGCTTCAGGACTTTGATGTGATTTTGGGCATGGATTAGCTTGAGGCTCATCATGCCTTGGTGGATTGCGGCTTAAAGAATGTCTACTTCCGGTAGCTTCGTGGACCCACCTTGTATTTCTAATGTATCCAGTCTTCCTCTTCCCGCTTGCTTATTTCAGCTATTAGGGGTCACCGATTGCTTGATGTGGGTTGTCAAGGTTTTCTCGCTTCTGTGGTTTTGGTTGATCGGTAGTGTCCTGATGTGGAGGACATTCCGGTTGTGTATGAGTTTTCTGATGTTTTTCCCGAGGAGTTTCCTGGGCTGCCACCACAGTGAGAGATTGATTTTGTAATTGAGGTGGTACCAGGTACGATGCCTATGTCAAAGGCCCCTTATCGTATGGCCCCTGCAGAGTTGCAAGAGTTAAAGGCGCAGTTGCAGGAGTTGCTTGCCAAAGGGTACATTCGCCCTAGTTTTTCCCAGTGGGGTGTGCCAGTGTTGTTCGTGAAGAAGAAGGATGGTAGTTTGAGGCTGTGCATCAGCTACCGTCAGTTGAACCAGGCGACCGTTAAGAACAAGTATCTGTTGCCTCGGATTGACGACTTGTTTGATCAGCTTCAGTTGGCCCGGGTGTTTTCGAGGATTGATTTGAGATCGGGCTATTATCAACCATAGATTTGAGAGTCAGATGTGGAGAAGACTGCATTCTGATCGAGGTATAGGCATTATGAGTTCTTGGTGATGCCGTTTGGGCTCACCAATGCCCCCGCAGCATTTATGGATTTGATGCATAGGGTGTCAAAACTCAGGTCGATGCACATTCATATCTTCATCACATCTGGTCAGTGCACATTTTAGGCTTAAGTCTGATAGGTCAATGCACTATTTAGTCTCAAGTATGACAGGTCGATGCACTTTTTCATATTACGTCTGTTAGGTCGATGCATGCATATGTCTTCATCTTGTCAGGTCGATGCATCCTTATATGTCGTTGAACATGAGGTTGATGCATGTACTCGCATGTAGTCACAAAGGTCGGTGCATATATACACTAGTAGTGTATCAGGTCTGTGCATGAGTGACTTTGTGCTTAGCAAGGTCGATGCATATTATACCTTGTGCAAAGCAAGGTCGATGCACGTTACACCTTGTGTGAAGCAAGGTCGATGCACATTGTACCTTGTGTAAATCAAGGTCGATGCACTTTCTACCTTGTGCAAAGCAAGGTCGATGCACATCGCACCTTGTGTGAAGCAAGGTCGATGCACGTTGTACCTTGTGTAAAGCAAGGTCGATGCACTTTCTACCCCATGCAAAGTCAGGTCGATGCACATCTTTACACTTATTCTATAAGGCCGACGTTCATGCAAGAACTGTGCACATCAGGTCGATGCACGTATTATAGCATGCTCTACAAGGTCGATGCACTGTCTTTAACATGCTGTACTAGGTCTGTACACATGCAATGTCTAGAGTCTGTGCACATATAGAGTCTTTGCATATATAGGCCTGTGCACATGTAGAGTCTAGGGTCGATGCACATGTAGAAGCCATGTCATCAGGTCTGTGCAGTAAGTCCATACTTTAAGGCATCTGCATTCATTTGATCTGTGCATCTGATATCTTTGTGAAATTAACTAAGTATGAATTCTCCTGAGCAATAATGATTAGAAAGGTGTTTGACGAAATGACTTATTTCTTATTGATAGGAATTCACTCAAATACTTAAAGGACTGAGAGTAGTAGAGATTTAAGTGGGCACGTGATCCAAGAATTAAGTTAATGAGACACGTGATCTAAGGTGACCAGCTCTTCAGGATCTATCAGCCACGTGGTCTCGTCCCATCTACCAGATCTGACACGTGGACTTATCAAGACACTTTTCTGACAAGGCATTGGCGGGAGTTCTCCCTCCACGTGTCAGAGTGAAACCTACAGGGACCACACGACCCAGTTTGCCAGTATATAAAGGGGGATCACTGAGAAGATGATAGAAGAAGAGAATATTGGATAGAAGAAAAAGGAGTGAAGCTGAGTAACCTACATAGAGCGATCATTGGGAAGAATAGAGAAGATCAGCGGAGTTCAGCAGAGAGGAGAAGAGAATTGAGAGCAGTGAGAGCAGTGAGAGTGCCTGAGAGAAGATTGCTGGAAAGTGAGAAAGTGTGTTGCAGGAAAGTGAAGGAGCCCCAAAACAGAGTATCGTAGAAGAGGAGAAGAGGATAAGAAGTGAGAGCTGCTGCAGTCCCGATTCCTAAATCAGATCTAGAATCGTTTGCTCATCTTTGAGCTACATTATTTTTATTGCTACATCTGATTTTCGTTTTCAGTTGTTTGTGTTTTTCTTTCATCATTGTCTTTCAAGTTGTAAGTCAGCGGAGCAAGCTGTGATGTTCAGCGGCGAGGATCTGTTCCTCAGACAACAAGCTGTGGTGCTCAGCTGTTAGCAAGCTGTGAAGCTCAGCGGATCAAGCTATTAGTCAGCGGTTGTAGGGATTCGTCCCCAAAGTTATAGATCAGCGGTCAAGCTGTGTGTCAGTAGAGGCCACACTCAGGTTTGAGTGTGGGGTGGATGTAGGTCTCAAGGTTGAGACTGAACCACTTAAAAATCCTTGTCCCGTGTGTGATTGGTTATCTGTCTATTACTCTGCGTAGATGCATGATTAGGACCGCTAACAGATTGGTTTCAATTCTGAATGCAATTTCATTCTTATGATCTGAGTGGTTCGACAACCAAATAGTATATCAAATGGCGTGTCTGGAAGGATCGGTCAGGCCTATCTGGAATGTCACCTCTTGGGAAGTCTATTCCGACACCGTCGCCAAATGCACCACACACTTGGCAAGGGTTTCTCACACTTTTTCAAGCAAAGTACTTCTCTAAACATGTCAAGGAGCGGAAGGCTATTGAATTTGCTTCTCTACGACAAGGCATGCTATCAGTAGCAGAGTATGAGCTCCAATTTTCTAGATTGGCACCATATGCTACTCATTTGGTTAGTACCGACCTCTTAAAGGCTAACCAATTTATGGACGGGTTGCGTCCTACTTTTATCAAGTAATTGGGCTCGCAAAATATTTACACCTATGATGAGATGGTACAACGTGCTCATTTGTATGAAAGGACCTTGGAAAAGGTCGAAAAGTTTACCAGTCGTGGAGGAAGTTCAAGCCGTAGGTAAGATAAGAAAGGAAAAAAGGTAGAGAAGTTTAGCATTATGGGGCCATTCAAGTCCCATGACAATAAGAAGAGATCCCGTAATGACATCGGGAGGGGCAACAATAAGAGCAAGAAGGTAAAGGAAGAAGAGGCCCTTACAACGGCCTGAACATTCTTTGAAAAGTTTGGTCACTCGACCGAAGAGTGTTGGAAGCGTATTGGTGCTTATTTACGATGTGGAAGTCGAGAGCACCGTATGCCCGATTGTCCTCTCATGAAAGACCAACAAAAATCTAACCAGAACAATGGTGGGCGAAAGCGGCAAGCTCGGTTGAATGCTATTTTAGAAGATGAAACAAACGAAGAAGGAGAGCTGATCGAAGGTACCATCTACATTCATTCACATCCTACCTTCATACTATTTGATACTAGTGCTACTCACTCTTTTATTGCTAGTTCCTTTGCAAAATCATTACCCATTTCACCTATTCCCTTACCATCAGATTTAACCATAGTTACACCTTTAGGTTCAGGAGCGGATTTGAAAACCTATTTTCCCAATAGTGAAGTCACTATAGAAGGTCATAATCTTCTCGCTAATCTTGTATGCCTTGATATGGAAGGCTACGATGCCATATTAGGAGTTGATTGGCCTGTTGACCACCACGCCAACATTAATCATCGCAGTAGGATCATTTCCTTTCAAAAGTCTGATTTTCCAAAATTTTCTTTCCTCGACATCAAATATAGGAAGCACCCTGCTCTCATCTCTTCTCTTCACACTTGCAAACTCATTACACAACGCTGTGAAGCTTTCCTTGCCTCTGTAGTAGTTACCGAGTCTAAGAAAATTCAGATGAATGAAATCCCCATAGTTAGGGAGTTTTCTGATATTTTTTCCTTCTGAGTTGCCTGGTTTACCGCCCGAAAAGGAGGTTAACTTCACCATTGAACTCACATCTGGAGTAGCACATGTGTCAATAGCTCCTTACAGGATGTCCACCATAGAGTTGAAGGAATTAAAGAAGCAACTTCAAGAGCTGCTAGAAAAAGGCTTCATTAGACCTAGCACATCCCCTTGGGTGTGCCAGTCTTATTTCTCAAGAAGAAGGACAGTTCCCTCAGGTTATGCATCGACTACCGGCAGTTGAATCAACTTACCATCAAGAATAAATACCCACTGTTGCGTATTAATGAGCTGTTTGACCAACTTTCTGGCGTGGAGTACTTCTCCAAGATTGACCTCAGGTCAGGCTATCATTAACTGAGGATCAAGGAAGAAGACATTCACAAAACTACTTTCCGAAGTAGATATGGACACTATGAATTTGTGGTTATGCCATTCGATTTTACTAATGCACCTGCTGCATTCATGCAACTGATGAACAATATGTTTCGACCATATCCTGACCAATTCGTAGTCATGTTCATTGATGATATCCTTATCTATTTGAAGACAAAGGAGGAACATGAGAAACATCTAAGGGTTGCTTTGTAAATCTTACGGGTACACTAACTCTATGCTAAGTTGAACAAATGTAAATTTTGGCTTAAGGAAGTCTTTTTCCTTGGCCACATCATTTCTAAAGAAGGCATTGTAGTAGATCCTTCTAAAGTTGAAGCTGTTAAGAACTGGAGCCTGGATTGTAACCACAAGTGGGCTATAAAACCCTAGGTTTAGGAATACCCGACGGGGCGGCGATACGCCGAATGATAATCCCCGTGTCGGAATACCTTATCGGATGGTGATACACTGTACCGATACTTCGTCACCTGTGGCACTGGCGTCCCGGAATTTATATGGAATAAATTGCGGGTGCAACAAGGGTATTTTTGTTAGTTTCTCTCCTTTTCCTACACATAGGGCCCCCTTGTAACGTAGTTGTTTGGAAAGAAAGAAGACCCAAAGAACCTAAATGTATGTTGCTTAGAGAGAGAGAGAGAGAGACTCAAAGAGGGAGGGGCACAAGGCCTAGCATTCACCACTACACCCAGCCGCCATCGCCATCCTCTTTTCCTTCCCCTTCCATTAACTCCTCCTGCTTCTTCCTTTACTATTCCTATGTGAACCCAGACACAGGCCGCAACATCTCTCACCTTCTTCTTTTCCTTCTTGTCCTTTGCCTTGTTTCATCCTTTCTTCTCCCAGTCACCATCTTCTTTCAGGCTGCAAACATAGCACAGCCAAATGGCCATGTGGCCCCGTCATCACGGAGTGTCGGCACAAGCCGGCCACCGACCCCAAGTCCATCACTACTTGACACCTACATCCGAGCACATCCGTTCACGACCATCACCAGTCACACCACGGCAGGCCTTGTCCACCACACACCCACACTACATGGCTTTGCATGGTAGAGCATTGTTGTTTCTCATTTTCCAATGTCATTTTTCATATTAGAGTAAAAATGCCCAATGCAATATTAGCCTTGAATATGCGGATTTTGTTGAGGATGCATGAACATCTAATTTCTATGGAATCACATTTGGAGTCATCCCATAAGAAACATCCACTTCGGTGTAGATTCCTCATGTGTGAGTATTCACATGTAACAACAGTAAATGGACTGGTTTTGATGCAAAATCTGCAGTTAAACTACCGTAGGTCCTTGAATGTCTGAGAGGTCACAACATGAGAGGGTAACGGATTGGGATATGGTCCCAGCTTCTCAGCGTCATATATCTCCCATTTGGAAAAGCATCTTGCAGTGCAAGGATATCATGGTGGCCATTGTACGGGTCCAGTTGTGCAATGGAGCAAAATGCCTGTTCTGGTAGGAGAGATGGTTGGTGATTTTACACTACATAACTCTTTCCACAGATTTTTGCCATTTCTTTGGGACAGGCGGCGACGGTGGCTCACGTTTTTAAGCAGCAACTCTTGGGGGGTACATGGGTATCCGAAGAAACCTTCGGAAGGGAGAGATGGAACAGTTGACGTTGCTCCTTTATTTTCTACTAGATTTTTCTCCAGAGGCTAGCAGCTTTGACAGGTGGTGGTGGAGATGGGATAAGGAAGGAAAGTTTACAGTCTCCTCAGCACACCAGCTTATTCGGATGGTGGTGTGCAACATTGTATGGCTTCACAGGTCTGGAAACCAACGAGTCCCCTCAAGGTGAAGCTTTTGATTTGGAGGATCTCTTACAGGCACCTGCCAACTAGGGACAGGTTGGCTTCCTTTTTGCCAGGGATCCTAACACTATTTACTTTGTGTGGTGAGGAGGAGAACTTGGACTACCTATTCCTAGGCTGTCCCTTTTCCAAGGAAGTGTGGTCATTAGCATTCGAGAAATTCCCAAGGACCTCCCTATTGCAAGACAATGTTGCAACAGTCGACAGCTCACTGGCACAGGAGATGGAGCTCAGTGGCACGGGAGATGGAGCTTGAAGGGTGACAGGGTAATCTGGTGGCTCATTCTGCATGCGACATTATGGGCCTTATGGGGCGAAAGGAATGGTTGTATCTTTAGGAGAGAAGCTGAAGTGTCGGGTAGGGTAGCCTCTTTCATTGTAGAAGTGATGGAATTTGCTTCAGTTGTTTGTAATGTGGACTCTATTAACTCTGTTTTTTCCGTCCTTTTGGGGGTTAATGGGCGACACATCATTTTGGTGTGAAAATTTTTTGTTTAAGGGATCTCTTACCATGCCTGATCACGGCAAACAAAATCCCTCTTCCTAACAAAGACAAACACTATAGAGGGAGCATCAAAATGTCAAAAGTGCTCGAGGAATGGCCCGAAATTACCCGAACAGCGAAAGTCGAGTAGGCTCCCAACTAGCTCGCTGAGTTAACAGCTTTGCCAGTCCTCTCAGGAGGTTTATCCCTTACGTTCTTCCTTCTCCCACCTAATGACTGAAGCTCAATGGAGATCTTGAAGGGTGAACCCTGTCAAGGTTGCAACCCTGCTTAGTAAAACACACATATGAAGCAGAAGCCATTGCTGCGAAGGAGTCTCTGTGTTTCTGGCCGATCAAGACTCCTATTTACCACCTTTAACGCCTTCTCATATTACCTCGGGCTTAGGTCAATGCAAGTGCATCACCTATAGGTGCGACGTCGTCTGATTCAGGGCCAGCGTCGTGTGGTTGACCATTAGGGTTCCAAGGTGTTCCATTAAATATCATCTAGAGTTGTGAGAAAATAGACTCGGGTCAGGCAAATCATTTATCTCGAACGCTTTTTGGGTGTGTCCCTGTGGTCGAAAGTAACTGGGAGCCTAAGTGTGGCATGACGATATTGTCATAAGGATAAAACTTAGCCAGCGGGACTATCATTCGAGGAGTCTAGAGACCCAAATCAACTTAGATGTGCGCTCAGGATACCTGGGAGGTAATCAAGAAGACCCCTGTCTCCATGTAGGTCAGGTGCCATATGGGTGGTCACTAGGTGTTCAAAAAAATCAAAAAAAAGTGCAAAAATCTGAAAAAATGCCAAAATATGTTTTGCATACACATGTGCATTACATGATCCTATTTTCCTTTCGGTTTGCATTTTTGCTTGCTGGCATATGCATATCATGTTTATTGTTCTTTCCCTCAATCTTGTTAATAAGATTTTACCCTCTGACCCTACATCGAGGAAGGTACTATCTACTTTTGGCAGGGGGGTAAAATCATACTACACTAACCTTTTTCCCTTTTAGTGTGGTTGAAACAGGTAAAAGGGGAAGACAGCGTCAAGCCAAACCAAGCCAAGTACACTCAAGAAAGCTCATTTATTTCCAAAATATGCCCATTACATTTCAGTGATACAACATTCTAGGGGCATACCCTCAATTTACAAAAGGGGTTGCTGCTACCCAACTACGACTCTCTCTTTATCTCTCCTCCTAATCCCCGTTGGTGCGAGGTCGGCTATGCCAACTATCAACCTCATCTCCGTCGCCGCTGCCTCTATCTCGCAGCCGTGATGGCCGCAAAGCCCTCGAACCTGATGCGGCCGGCTGGATAGCCTCATGCCCTGTAGGAGACTGCATCATGCCCAAAAGCTCATCCATCGTGAAATGCACGTCTCCCATGGTCCATAGTGACTCGGAAGGAGTCACAGGTCTGACTCCCTCTCCTAGGGCACCCCTACCCTGGTACCTCTGCAACACCCGCCATCGTAAGGCCTCTAGCTGATCAAGAGCTCACTGCTCCCGCACTGCCATCGCCATCTCTCGAGCACGTGCTTCGGCCTCCCTCTCCTTCGCCTCAATAAGGCGACCCTCGAGTCTCACGATGGTGCTCATCTCTCCCATTCTACGTGTCAGCTTCTCTATGCGGGCCTCCTGCTCCCGACGAAGGGCCAGGCTAGCCGCCAACTCCTTCCACTACAAAAGATGAACCATCATGTAAGACAGACAAAGATGATGAAAAAGGGAATTGCTTTCAACTTGAGTGTTAGGTTCTCACCGCCTCGGCTAGCTCGGCCTCTCGCTCCTCAGCCCGCTCAATGGCCCCGGCTAGGCGGTCCTCCAGCTCATTCACAACATCAGCTCGGGACGAAGGGCCGACCTCTCCACCTGCTCCTGCCCTCACTCGCGAATAGGCCAACTCCCCTCGCTGTCAAGACAGGGGCAAACGGTTAGTCAAATGCAAAAAATCAAAAAAAAAATCAATCAAGTTAATTTTAGCTTACCATCTCTTGGATCTCGTGCCGGGTCCAATTTGACCGAACCAGGCCTAGCTCCCCAAAGTGACAGCCCCATTCTGGGCCCACTTACTCCAAGCCCAAAACTCACTCGGACCAGCACTTCCTAGGAGACCCCCGGGTCTGAAAGTCTGAGCGACAGATCGGTCGAGAAGGCCCCTACGGGGACCTAGTGCAACCTGTCCGAACTATGCGCCCATTGCTCGAGAGGACTCCAAGCAATCGTCCCAAGCTCGGACCGACTGTCGGAAGCTTATCCAAGTGTCCGTTACGCACCCTTAAGGAGTAGGGAACTCCAAGGGATAAGGGAGAGCAAGAATCCTTGTGCCATAAAGAGCCTACAATGAGGACGTAGCCCTCCCTGAATCCCCCCGACTCCCTGGACTCCTACGTTAAACAAATCACTATATAAACTCAAGGGGGACTCTTCGAGGAGGTAAGCAACGATCCTGAGTAAGAACCACCACATGTCTTGGTGGAGAACAATCTCGCGCCCTCTTCTTCTCCTACCACCTCCCCTTGCATCTGTGCTCTATCATATTCACTGACTTAAGCATCAGAAGGTCTTCCCTAGGGATTCATCCCTGGGCACCCCTGATCCATTTCCTACCTTGCAGGTTATATATATATGTGGTGATCGTGATCAAGGATTCCTCTAGGATCTCACGACTTAGGATCAGCGTGAGATTACACCTCTTCAGGTAGCTTGGATGGTTCGGCTAGCTCGGGTATCTCGGATGGCTCGACTGGCTCGGATCGCTTGGTTAGCTCGGATGGTTCAGCTAGCTCAGATTGTTCGGATCGCTCGGTTAGCTTGGGTAGCTCGGATAGCTCAGATGGTTCGGCTAGCTCGGGTAGCTCAGATGACCTGGATATCTCGTCTAGCTCAGGTGATTTGGATGGTTCGGCTAGCTCGGGTAGCTCAGATAGCTCGGATCGCTTGGCTAGCTCGGGTAGATCGGATGGCTCGGATAGCTCAGATCGCTCGGGTAGCTCGGCCAGCTCTGATTGCTCGGATGGTTCGGCTAGCTCAAGTAGCTCGGATGGCCTGGATAGCTCGGCTAGCTCGGGTAGCTTGCATGGTTCGGCTAGCTCGGGTAGCTCGAATGGCTCGGATAGCTCAGATAGCTCGGATGGCTCAGATAGCGAGGATGGCTCAGATAGCTCGGATCGCTCGGGTAGCTCCGATGGATTGGATAGCTCGGCTAGCTCGGGTAGCTTGGATGGTTCGGCTAGCTCGGGTAGCTCAAATTGCTCGGCCAGGTCAGGTAGCTTGGATAGCTCAGATGGTTCAGCTAGCGTGGGTAGGCATGCAGATCGTATGTGTAACACCCCACCTTAGAATCCGATTCAGTTTCCAACTCTCTTCGGACTGAAGGGAGATGCCACAGTGGGAACAACCCAACAAAATAAAATTTGGTTGACGAATTACCTAAACAAAGAGAACAGTTGATAGGGGAAGAAAAATCTCATTTCCATCAATTAGATCATATACCCAAGATCACAATAGTCCAAAGCTGATAACACGTAAAAGTTCCGTACAACAGTCCATTATTATAAAATTTAAACCTCCTAACAACAATCACCTCCACTGGAAAGAAAAGGATCTCTAAGGATCACACCAACTCCTCTCGATCGGAGTCACTACACACTAACTCCTCGTCTCACCAAGGGAATCACCTAAAAATATTTAGCAAGCATGAGTCTAGGAATAGACTCAACAAGTTATTAAATTCAAATGGTTTTCCTTTTATCCATGCCTAACATACTTCAAGGATAAATTAAACTAATAGAAACTTATGATACTTGGAATATCTAAAATCAGGTTGCTGGGGACATAAAAACAAGTCTATAGGATAAAACATGTGTTTATATGACTATAACTTCAATTTTCAGAACTCACTTGCCTGCTCAGATTTTCAGATACAGAAACAGAAATTTCCAGAATGCATATGACTGAATAGATTTCAGAAAATAGAACTTCAGATTTCACACAATTTTCAAAGTCATCAAAATTATAAATACACACCAAGTACACTCTAAATACACACCAAAAAATACAAATACAAGTACACACCAATGACACTCTAAACAAATACAACACTCCCAAAACTTTGTGGCTTAGCTTCGATGTCTCATCAGAGTTATTTTGATAGAGAGTTATTCTCTTACCTTGGGTGTGATGCTCAAGATCTAGTTCCTGTGACGAGATCTAGTCGGGGTGCGACTCCCCACGCCAAGGTGCGACGCCGAGGCAACCGTTATCGCCGTGTTCGTGTTCCGATTCTGATTCGGTTCGTCCAGATCTCACCTCTGGAGTACGAATCATCCACAGCTATTTCCTGAGAAGATCAAGCTCTGGTAATTTTACCAGAGGTACTTCTACAAGTCAGGAACGATTCAGCACTGGTTTCGTCTCAATCAGAGCTCCAGATCTCCGGCAACAATTCTGACCGTGAAGCCGCGCAATGCTGTCCGATCCTGCAGGCTAGATCTCCACTTCTCTGATACGAGAATTCTGTAGATCTCCTCTCAGCACCTTTGGGCCTGAGATCTTGTGTTTGTACCTTTTTCTATCTTCTTCGCGTCACTACCAAATTCGTTCTGATGTAAGATCCGTGCTGAGCGTGGCGTCAATTTTGATGAGACTGCGCAAGCCGATCTTTGCAGATCCGACTTGGATCCAGCTTCAACTTGTGGGAGAGTCCGAGCCTTCCTCCTCTCAGATCTGACCGCACCCTTCTGTCCAGATCGTCCCCCATGCATCACCGACGTTCTCCAGAAAGAGGAGATCTGATCCGACACCGACATTAATTTTCCTTAATTTTTTTTCTATGCAATTTTATACGAGCAAAACATGAGCACTCGTATAGGGGCTATCACGCCCAGGTCAGAGCAGATCTTATCGTGACGTTCAGACCAGACATTCTTCAGTTAGTACTAAATTCGTGCCCACAAACAACATCCTGATCGGACGTCGGATCAAGCCGTACCGCCTCCTGCAAGCTCACTACGTAGGATTACTAGCGCGGGCAGAGTCACTCGACGGCCAATCGTCGCCTCCGATCGGCAGTGACTCGCCTCCTCAGCTTCCAACGAGTGCTACTTGTCAACCCGAGCTCCAACAGCCCAGAAAAACTATGCTTGTAGCCTATTATCTCCCTGCGAGGAGTGGGCAACGTTCCAAAATTGTACAATTAATCATTGTCGTGTATTGGGGTTGTCGGATTCGGTCGAGATTTCTTCCCCACGCGTTAGTCATGGAGGTACGCGTGACATTCCTATCCCAGCATTTGCTTATTTAGTATATTTTCTTATATGCTACGTTTGTGAGATTAGGGCCGTACCTAAAGTATGAATCATCGTGGTTGTGAGTGTGAGAACCCATCCCATAGCCCTAATCGAGCACCGAGCTTCAACTGCATCACCCTAGGCGATAGTGGTTCCTTAACCGCTGTGATCTCACGTTTCCCTCGCAGGGACGATCATTGGGCTAGATAGAGTTTCTTGTTGAGAGACGTCTCCACCCGGAGAACACCACAGAGGTCAGCTGCCCAGCTTACCCTTAGCGTGCAAGTACTGGCTGCACTTCGAGTCGGTCGTAGGTCTTAGCCCCGTTCGAGTCTCGTCCCGCGTCAAACGGTCCAGGCTTGACCGTTTTATGTCAAACTGTGCTTAGCTCGAGGTTTGACGCACGGGTTGATTTTCTTATGTTTCTAGATGGTTGATGGATTATCTAGAAGCTAACACCTTGTCAATAAATTATTAAGGAAAATATAAAAGTTAATGAATATGTCGTTATGCTGCGGGATTCCTCCCGTGGCATGACCTTGTCCTTAATTCATTCTTTGAACTCTCATGATTATATTTGGTACATTCTTACCTTGGGATTGTTATCATAAACTATTGCTTGAACGTGTTACATCATTGGCCGCACTATAGTGTTATTCTTGTGGAAGTAGCTTGATTTATAACTTGAAGATGCAGATCGGGCACTGATTGTGTCCAAGGCCCCACTTTTACATTTTTTTCTATACCTGCGAGCCTTACGGCTGTCGTCCTTAGCTTGTTGCTGTCAGGGGACGTTGCCTGGAGGTTGCGTCATCGGCGACTTGTTGCTGTTGTAGAAGTGACTGTGGATCGACCCTCAACCGAGTAGCTCGGAGCTTTAGGGTGAATCCGAAGACTGCATGGTCTTTATTGTAGATGGCTGGGACTTTGACTCGGGTCTGGGTGGTTCGGCCTTAATGAACATGATGGCCGAAGCCGAACTTGGACTGAGTGTCCGCCTGGGCATTGCTACCCCTTGGGACATGATAAATTCCGAAGGGATAGACCTCCCGTCGGGGTTTACTGGTAGCCACCGGTGGGGACCCGATGGAGCTTTGTCGGTGTCACCAGTTGACGTTGGCAGGGACTCCGCCAAGTCATTGGCCGATGCCAGTGGAGTTTCTACGGAACTGCTAGGTGGGTGTCGACGGGATTCATCCCAAACCGTTGATTGACGTAGGCAGGGTGGCCTCCCGAGTTACTGGTTGATGTCAGCGGGATAGCATGCGAACACCTTTTACAGTAGTGTTGATGATACGCCTTGCCCCTTTTCCTTCCTGGGGGTGTTTCTGAGGGTGAACAGCTGCCCCTAGTCTGTCAGGGATGCAAGTCTGTTTTGCTGGATGCTTCACTGGATAGTAAGATCTTGAGCCGACAACCACTGTGCCGGCTTTTGAACTTGGTACCATTCTGGTGAGTGGAGGGACCTCTTGGCTCGAGACCCCTAAATGGGTTGGGCCTCTTTTCTAATGACCCATATTCATTTGAGGGAGGACCAATGCTCCTCCTCGGAGTTGCCGCCTTGCTTGGAAGGCTGGACACTAGATCGGGGCGGTTAACCCCGGTGTGATGCTGGTGTGTTGACTCCTTTAAGTCTTGCCTTATCTTCTGGAGGCAGGGGCGGCGGCCGTGGGTCACCCATTTTCGTAGCCACTACGACACCATTTTTTTTTTACAGGGCCAGGGTTGGCTCAGCACCAATGTGGTGGATTGAACGAACCCGGTCTTGGTTGTCTGGAGCATGGCGCTTCTAGTGAGCATTGGTGTAGCCAAAGCTCGGGAGTTCAATGCCCGAGCTGGGGCCGATAGAGTGGCGACCCGGAGCCTGGCATTCACTTAGACCATCAGAGTTGTTGCCGGAACTCAGGGTTCGTGACCCATGTTGTGAACTGAGAATATCAGAGGGGCAATGACCCGGGGCTTGATGCCTATATTGGTGTTGACGAAGCTAGTACCCGAGGCAGAAAGCCTGTACAGGGAGCTGATGAAGCTGGGCTCTGGAACTGGAACCCAAACTGAATGCTTGACAACGCTGGGATCCAGGGCTAGAAGCCCATCTTGAGTGCTGGTGGTGCTGGGACCCAGGGTTGGATGCCAGCCTTAGGCATCGACGAAACTGGGACCCGGGGCCGGAGGCCCATTTTGGGTGCTGTTGTAGCTGGGCCTCAAGGCTAGTCGCCCGTTTTGGGCCTTGATGTAGCTGGAACCCGAGGTGGGACATCATTCTTGAATGTTGTCAGAGTTGGATCCCAGAGCAAGATACCCTTTTCGGGTGTTAGTGATGCCAGAGTTCTGGGACCCAAGGCGGGGTGCCCACCTTAGGTGTTGATGTAGCTGAGACACAGGGCTGGTAGCCCGTCTTGGGTGCTGTTGGAGCTGAGACCCAGGGTCGGGAGCCCATCTTGGGTGTTGCTGGAGTGGAGACCTAGGGCTGGCAAGCCCATCTTGTGTGTTAAGGTAGGCCTTTCCCGAAGTGGAAAATCTGTGTTGGGAGTTGGCATTGTTGGATCGTAGGGGTAAAAGACCCCACCGTAGAGCTGGGAAGCTAGGGTCCCAATGCGGAGAGTCTGTATTGGGGACTGACCTTGACGAGACCCGAGGTTATGTGCCCGAGCCAGGTGTTGGGGAACCTCGAACTTGGGGTTGAAAGCCTATATTGAGTGTTGGCTCATCCGAGATTCGGCGTCGCAGAGGTGGATGGACTATCAACACTAGCACAAGCTTCTATCCCAACTGACTGAACTATCCTAGGAGACTCAGCTAACAGTACATCTACCCTAGGAGATAGGAAATCTACGGGGAAGGCAGTGGTAGGGGTTTGGTGCCCCTGGATAGAGGGTGAGGAAAGAGTAGCATAATCCTCCACCGAAATGAAAGTTTCAAATTTGACATTTTTTTTGGTCTTTTACGGTGGTCAGAACGCAATAGGAGGAGCAATCTGTAGGAGGGGGAGGCAGGGCCCGAGGGCACAGAGTGGGGAAGATCGCATTAAAAAAGGGGTCCGAAGACCGAAACCACATGCCCGATAGATCCGCAGGGCGGTCGGGTGACCATCTAGAGACCAGACTGAATGGCGGTGAGTGTACGTTCGGACGCTTGTTGATTAGCATTTCAACTGGCAGACACTGTCCGCATGGACAACCAAGGATTATATACTTGACGGGTCCCCCTGGGGAAAGGGGAGACCGAAACATAGAGGGATCAAGGAGAAGGGGAGGGGAACAGGGAACGAAGGCCAGCCTCTGGTTGAGAGAGAGGAGGCGAGAAAGGGATGAAGTAACACTTGAGCTCCCTATTCTCGGCAAAGGTAAGACTGGTTCTTCAAAAATTCTTTTTACGACCCACAGCTCAGGCCTCTTCTAGCTTTCTCTTGCTTCGATGAACAACTTGACAAAATTGACTGAATAGTCTTCAAAATTATCAACGGCCCCTCTCAGCACTGGAGGTGGCCTGGCTTTAACGACATGTGCTTCATGTGGCGGCAATAGGGGTGACTTCATTGTGGCTGGCTGTAGAGGTCCTTTGACGAAATGCTAGCGGTAGTCCCACCATGTCAGAGGCCCGGAATCCCGCAGAATAGACAATGGGGACTTCCGATAGCCCAGGCCTCTTTGGCTCATCTTCCTACCCTTGGGGATGGGCTTGGTTCGCCCCTGTAACTCCGCGCTAAGGCCAAGCCCAGGCTGATAGCCTAGCTTTAAAATCATATCCCAGCCTTTTGAATCTCGAATCTTAGACTTAGTTTTCTCATTAATAAGTGCAGTAGCGGGCTTGCGTAACGCATATGCCCATGGATAGTTCAAGTCCATAACTGACAGAACTGGCCTGTTGCTCGGCCACAGAGTAGGAAGAATTTTATCGACAAGGGCATCGATGGACTGGACGGTGGAAACGCTCTTTACTTTAACTACCCGCCCCTGAAATGGAAATTTCAAGCATTGGTGGGCAGTAGAGGGTACCACTTGTAGACTGTTTATCCATGGACGTCCTAGAATGGCTCTAAACATGGGGTCTATGTCCAGGACGTAAAATTCCACGTCCATCTTTAATGGCCCTAGCTCGACTTTTAGAGTTACGACCCCGTGACAAGCTCGCATGGAGTTGTCATATGTAGCTATTGTGGTGGGCATTGGCTTAAGCATGCTCTCTGAGATGTTACAGGCACGCAATGTACTTATTGGACACACATTGATGGAAGCTCCTATGTCCACTGGGGCTGATTCTACCACCACTTTATTCAGGGAAATAGTGATGCAAAGCGACATCTGGTGTGCCTCAGGGGGTGCTAACTCTGACTTAGAAAATGAGATAGTAGGGCCCCTGGTAATCGTAGCCAATATCGATAGTAAACTATCCACCGCCACGTCCTCTCTCACCATTACTTTTTGTAGAAATGCCCTGAGGGCATCTTGATGAAGCGTGGACCTCCTAATCAACTCCAAGATTTATTTTGGTCGGCATTCTATCCAAATGTTGCAATAGATCGTATTTCGAAACCGATACAGGGTCAACTTCTTTAGACTCAACTAGATTGAAAGGAACTGGAAGAATGGGTGCAGGTGCACCGGTGGAAGGATAACTTCTCTGGAAAAAGTGCCCGCTCCTGAGGGATAAATTCTGTGCCAACACGGTGACTGACGGATTCCCGACTAGCCCGGTGGGGTAGGTGGATGGGATAGAAGTGGGGGGAATGGAGATGGGAGAAATGATGGGGGTAGTAGGCTTAATGGGTGATGGAGTAGGAGTAAGTGGTGGAGGCTGAGGCGGAGTGATGGTGATGGGTGAATAGTGAAGCGGAGGGGTAATGATGGAAGGTGATGGTGCGGGAGTCGATGGAATGGTGGGTAGTGTAGTGAAGGGAATGGTGGGCGGAGTTGTAGTCCAGGTGGTGGTCGGCTGAAGGATAGAAGGAACGGAGGGGGCAGGGGTGTGGTGAAAGGCTAGTAGGTGTGCGAGAGTCTCATCATCAAATGACCACCCAACGTTAGGGGTTGGGCGGTGGACTATATTAACTTGAGCTGGTGCCGGTGGCTGCTGCTGCTCCTGAGGAGCGGGTGGGTGCTCAGGCATGGGATTCTGATGAATCCCGAGGTCTTGCTGCTGATGTTGTTGTTGCGGAGGGGGTTGTTGTTGTTGTTACTGGAACTGCTGTTGCTGCGCCGCCTACTGTGGCTCGGCTTGTCTTCTTCTTTCCTTAATGTCCTCAATCAACCTATGCATCTGGGCCCAATCAATCCTGTGGCCCTCATGTAGATCATACACCAAATCTCTAAACTGATAACACCTCTCAATAGTATGCCCGGGTTGCCGATGGTATACACAATACCTAGACTGGTCGGCAGCCAGATTCCAATTCTGACGTTCCGGAGGCAGTTGTATATCGTCAGTGTACATTAAAGCCAAAAAGATGTCTGGAAGGGTTTCTGGAAGTGGCGGGTAATTGGTTCTTTTCGGGACTGGACGAGCAAAAGCATAGTTGGCTAGTGGTGGAACGTTATGGTACTGAGGCTGCTGGGGTGGCTGTTGTTGTGGTGGTGGTGGTGGTGGCTGTGGCTGAGGTGCGGGGAATGAAGGTCGCGGTGGTGGCGGAGAGGAGAACTGGGCATGGCGCTGGGGTTATTGCTGGAAACGGGGTGGGGCGTACTGATTGACAGCCTGCACTTGCTCGTTCGTCTGGACTCCCTCGGTGACTGGGCCCTGGGACTTCTTGTAGGATTTGGGCTTTTGGGCTTCGAACAAAGAATAGATGGGGAGTCTTTAAATTGGGTCTGGATGATCCGGGCCCGACTGTACAACTGGTGCATACTGGTGATATCATTTAAGATCAAAATGTTTCGGAACGTCGGGGTGGAATTGGAAATGAGCAACTTCACTTTTTCTTCTTCCGGGATCTGCCCGGGGACACGCGAGGCCATCTGCCTCCACCGGTCGGCGTATGTCGCAAAATCTTCATCTGTCCTCATCTTTTCTACTACTAAGTCGGTGAAGGAATACTCTGGGCCAACCCAATCTTGGAACCTTTGTATGAATCTCTCTTTCACTGTTTTGAAGCTTTCTGCCTCCTCCAGAGGCAACGTATAGAACCATTCTAGGGCCACTCCATCCAGGGATCGCCTAAACAGATACGCCATCAGGCGATCATCATGTTGGAACTGTGCTAACTCATGAAGGAACTCCCTGATATGAATGAATGGGTTGCCATTCCCGTCATATTTCGATAAATGGGGAGCTCAGACTGCAGTGGAAAATGAATGTCCCTGAAGTTGGGAACAAGGATATCAACGTGAGACTGAGGGCCGACCCTCTTATGGAGGAGGTCGATCTGTTGATGTAGGGCAGCCCACTTATCAAGACCTTCCCGTTCCCTGGCTGGAGGCGCAGAAACTGTATAAGGCGACGACGGGTGAGGAGCAGATGGATAAATCGATGGAGGGGAAAGCCCATAAGATGAATAATGGGCCAAGGATTGGCCCATATCAGAGTAAGCAAGCTGGGCTGCCCCTGGCTGTAAACGGGCAAAATCTACCGGGGCCACGAGGGCCTACGGCGTTGGAGAAATGGTGACAAGAAGATCTGAATAGCCGGATGACGTAATCTGGGCCTTCCCCTTATCCAGCTACTGATGGGCCGAGGTAGAAGCCTCCCCCGACTCTAGATTGGGGAATCGGAGGGCCTGGGGATGGATAGGGGTGAGATCAATGGTAGGCAGAGTGGGCCCTAACCCAATAGCAGGGGAAGCAGAGGTGGCGGTAGCAAGCGTGCCAGAAGGAGGTATTGAAGGCAGGGCCTCTGCCCCTAGAGCTTGTTTATTCAGGTGATGCTGGGTAGGATCCAGTTGGGCCATCATATGTAAGATATGACTAGCCGAGTTGGAGGAATCGGGAAGGGAGGACTGGGCGCCCTCAGTAGTGGTAGACGGGAGAGAGGCAGCAGACCCCTCCCTCCCTGAGAAGGAAATGACCCTAGACGGGTCAGCCAGAAGTCCCTGAGGAAGGGAGTCCTCATGGGCGTAGGAGTGATCGAAAGAAGACATGACTGTAGAGGAGTCAAACAGGGGATTGAGGTAGGAAATGAAGTAAGGGTTGCCCCTAGGAGATGATCCTAAGGGACGGAGGCAACTCCACATGTACTATGACTACTGTGAAGGAAGAGAAAACAAATAGCCCTAACCAATGTCTAAAGCACACAGACCAATAAAATAAACACACAATGGAGGGGGGAGATGAGAGAAGAATCAACCAATTATACAACCAAATTTTCAAATGATGTGGGCAATTTTATTCTATTTCAGTTTCACCCACCTTTCTCCCCACTCCTCACTCACCTGGCCATGGATCAATCAACGCATGTTGTCTGCACACTTAGCAATGACCACCAAAAAAAATGCCAATTTCAAAATGTGGGCGTGTGAGCTTACTATTAAAGAAACTTCTTCCATGGAGCCTGGATCTTTTGGCCAAGGGCCGACTCTTTCCAGCTTGAACTCCTTGTCACATGTTCCCCTTTGTACATAGTAGTGTAGAATAGAGTTTAGGTTCAAGTTAGTCTAGAGTGTCCTCTCCTACCCATTCCAAGCAAACTAGGGTTCGGCACATTCCCACGTGCTACATCAGCCAGTTGGTCGAGAAGTGCGCTCAGCTCTGTCAGGTCTCCTGATTCGCATCAACACCCATTCCCCTAGGGGCAACTGAAGTAGAAGGGTCTTCCCTAGATGATGGCTTAGGGGTCTATGCTTTAGAGGATGATAGCGATGAAGAAGAAGAGAATTAACTAGAGGACAGCACTGATCACATAGCTCCTTTTGTCGACGGGACTAGAAGGTTCAACGAGCCTTATATGTCAGTAGATGAATCAACCAAGAAAGTCAACTTGGGCACCAAGGATAATCTGAAAATCATTTTGATAAATACCAATTTGAAGAGTGAAGAAGAAGCATCCATTGTGGCAGTGCTTAAGGATTCCCCGATGCCTTTGCTTGGTCCGACGAGGACATGTCGTGTTTAGATCCCTCACTCGTGGAACACAACCTTGTTTTGAAGCCTGATGCAACAGATGTTAAACAAAAGCTAAGGTGGCTTCATTCGAAGCTCGTGCTCAAGGTCAGAAAAGAATTTGACAAGCTCCATAAGGCTAAGTTCATCAGGGTTGTCTTGTATCCATAGTGGGTAGCTAACATCGTCCCCGTCATGAAGAAGGACAGTAGACTTTGGCGACCTTAACTGCGCTTGTCCTAAGGACGATTTTCCTCTTCTCCATATAGATGTCCTCATAGACAACACCACCGGCTACGAAATGTTGTCCTTCATGGATGGCTTCTAGAGTTACAACCAAATCTACTTAGCGGAGGAAGACCAAGAGAAGACATCCTTCACCACTCCGTGAGGGACCTATTGTTATGTCGTCATGCCCTTCGGATTGAAAAATAAGGGAGCCACATATCAAAGGACTATGATGGCCATATTCCATAACATGATGCACATTCATATGAAAGTATACGTGGATGACATTTTAGTCAAGTCCAAGACTAGGAACGGCCATGACCAGGTCCTCTGTGTAGTTCTCCAAAGGTCCTGGGAGCACTAACTTAAGATGAATACCAAGAAGTGTGTGTTCTCTTCAGGTAAGTTGCTAGGGTTTATAGTCAGCAAAAGGGGAATCAAGATAGACCCTAACAAGACTAAGGCAATTGTCGAGATGCCTCCTCCCAAGAATGTCAAGGAAATTCGAGGTTTGATTGGGCATTTTCAGTTCATTAGGAGATTCATGTCTCACCATTCCCAGCAATGCAAGCCCTTTTATGACATGCTCAAGGGAGAGGTTAAGTTCACATGGAATGATAAATGCCAAAAGGCCTTCTAAGATCTGAAGAGCTACCTCCTCAATCCTCCCTTCCTATCACCCTCGGTCCCGGGTCGGCCTCTACTGCTCTACGTATCCACAACAGAAGAATCTGTTGGAGCAGTCTTGGCTCAATATGACGACGTAAAGAAAGAACGAGCAGTCTACTACTTGTTGAAATTGTTTAATGAAGTGGAGAAAAAGTACACTGCTATGGAAAGGACTTGCACGACCATCGTCTAGGTCACCCAAAAGCTGAAACACTACTTCCTAGCCCACGAGGTGAAGCTCTTGGCATGAATGGACCCAATCCAGTACTTGCTAGAGAAGCCTATCTTGACTGATCGCTTGGTGAGATGGCAGAGTTTTCTCAATCAGTTTGATATCACCTACGTTAGTTAGAAGGTAGTCAAGGGGCATGCCATCACCGAGCACCTTGCCCAACCACCCCACACTCGGATGTGCTGGTTGTTTTGGCCACTATCAACCAGTGTACTATGCGTAGCATCCAAGATGATAATGTAAGTGGCCCTGACGTTATTGCATACGACTGTCTTGTGCTCATGGGTGTGGATGTGTCTAGACTCATGTCGTTGCATACCCCCTTATATGGATTCTTTGGCGCCACAATCCACCCGGAAGGACACATATCGCTCCCGATCACGTTCGGTACCATGCCAAGGGAAGTAACCTTCCTCGCAGACTTCATGATTGTCTGCGCAATGACCGGGTATAATGCCATCATTAGATGAGGGATCCTCGGCACACTTTGCGGCGTCCCCTCCTCTTACCACCAAAAGCTCAAGTTTCCTACCCCTCAGGGAGTAGGAGAGGTCTGAGGAGATCAGAGGGAGTCTAGGAGGTGCTACCTCATCTCGACATGCGACCGACAGCCCGAGGAGATGCCACCCAAGAAGAAGGCAAGAGCCGCAGACCCAGGTCCAAGCACGAGCACCCCGACGGAGGATTTGTACCTCATCCGAGTGGGATAAGATCCAAGCAGGATGCTGAGAATTGGGGCTTCTCTACCCAACCATGACAAAGAAGCTTATGTGACATTCCTCGTGGCTAACCAGATGTGTTCGCTTGGTCCGAGGATGAACTCCCTGGAATCCTGCCAGAGGTCATCACCCAGCAACTAACGTTAGACCCATCCTGCCGCCCGGTTCAACTACGCCGAAGATGTTGCAACCCCGAGTGATAGGCCATCATCAGAGAACAAGTAAGTGAGAAGCTATGCACAGGGCTACTCAGGCCTACCTGGTATCTAGATTGGGGGGCCAATGTGGTCCTCGTTCCAAAGAGCAATGGGATGTGGCGAATGTGTGTAGACTATACCGACCTCAACAAGGCTACACCTAAGGATAGCTTCCCCATGCCACATATCGACCAACTAGTCTATGCCACGGCTGGACATGAGATGCTAAGTTTCCTGGATGCCTACTCTAGGTACCACCAAATTAGCATGCACGAGCCTGACCAGGACAAGACTGTGTTCATCATCGACCACGGCCTGTATTGCTACACTCGCATGCCGTTCAGATTAAAGAATGCGGGGGCAACCTATCAGTGCCTTGTCAACCATATGTTTTATTCGCAGATCAGCCGCAACATGGAAGACTACTGTTGGTCCCCAGGTAGGCGAGCGGACAAGAAGGGGGGTTGAACTATCCCCCACACTAGATGGCAAATTAAAATGCTACACAGTGGAATTAACAACTTTTAATGAGATTGATAAAATTAACTAAATAAGGTAACTAAATTCTCTCAATCTCTCTATTCACACACGATCAAGATAAATAATGTTAACATGCAAACCACACAATCACACATAACACAAGGACACATCGATTTTTAAGGTGGTTCGGGACCACGACGGGTCCCTACGTCCACCCCTTACCAAACCGGTAAGGCTTCACTCAGGGATAAAATCCCAGCACGGAGATGACGCTGTAGGTTCCAGAGGATGGTCGTTTGGAGGGGATTGTGTGTTGGTATCTCCTCCACCTTTCGAGCTGGACCTTGGTATCTACAAAGAATAATTTCAAAGTATTAAGTTTATAAGTGATTGCCAGAGGTGTTTACCTGAACCTCATAGGGTGAAGATCACGGGGAGATGTTTCAAATAGGAAGAAGGTGGGGTTCCCTCTTCCTCGTCCTCGTCCTCGGTCGGCCAAGGGCAAGGAGCCCTGTGTAGTCCCACGATGTCGAAGTCCTGTAAACAGTGAAACTCAAGAAAGGGGGAAGAAATAGATAGCCATTAGTACGAGAAGGTGTAGTAACTACTCTAAATAGGACTAATACAACGGGAAGAATGGCGGCATGATTACCTGGGGTGGTGGGAAGGGGGGATGGCTGAGACTTTTGACCACCCACCTTCCCGTTTGTTTGGGGGAGAAACCTCTAAAGAAGGGATTGAGAAAACTATGGTATGATGAATGCAGGGTAACCCCTTAGTGTGAAAACCCGCAAGGGTGCACCGAAAAAAGTAAAAGGGAGCCAGCTCTAGCAAAAACCCGCAAGGGCAGTAGAGCTGGTAAAGAGAAAAAAAACTCTCTCTCTTTCTCTACTCCACACTGATGAAGGTCGTCGACCACAATGTCTCCCCGATGACGAGCTCAACATCATTCCATAGCAATGGTGGCCAACACACCCTCGAGGGTCGGCCATCACCAACTGTAGTTCTAATATCTCGGCTACACACCTCAATGGTTAGCCGACAAGTTCCAGTCCTCCAGCTACTATGCGTCAGCAATTACCCGGTCAGCTCTAGTCCTAGTCTCCAATCCTAGTATTTCGGCTACAACGCCTTCACAGGCCAGCCACTCAGTCTCCAATCCTAGTATTTTGGCTACAACGCCTTCACAGGCCAGCCACCCAGTCACCAGTCCCAGTATTTTGGCTACAACACCTTCGCAAGCTAGCCGCACAGTTCCAATCCCAGTTCTAGTCCCAGTATTCTGACTACAACGCCTTTATAGGCCAGCCACCCAGTTCCAGTTCCAATTCCAGTCCCAGCATCTTGGTTACAACGCCTTCACAGGCCAGTCGCCTGGTTCCAATTCTAGTTCCAGACCTAGCATCTAGGCTACAATGCCTTTGTAGGCCAGTCGTCCAGTTCCAGCTCCAGTTCCAGCCCCAATATCCCAGCTATAGTGCCTCCACACGCTGGCTAGCCAGCTCCGATTCCAGTCCCCATTCTCCCATTACAATCTTAGTTCCAATGCCAGTTCCGATCCCAGACCTAGTTCCAACCTCCAGTCTCTGTCCCAGTCCCAGTTCCTGGCCGCAATGCCTTCCCAGACCACTCGGCCACCTCAGCTCCAGTTCCTCAGGCTAATGTGAATTACTTTTTGGCTAACAACATGACAGTAGTCGATAATCTATCGCTCGGTCTACAACCGACACACTTCAGAATCACCCTTGTTGGGTCTCCTCTGGAGTTGTTCAACAGTATGTAGACTATTGTGAGCTGAATGTGTTTTGAATGATTGGCAACAGTAGAGTTGACCAGGTTGACTGTAGAGTTGATTTGGTGACTTTATCTTGAGCATGATAACTTTGTGTATTTTAATGAATTTTCATATGTTAGATCATTACATAAATCATGTCTATACCTCATTACTGAAACAAGTCATCTTTTCAAACAGTATGTATTCATGAGCTTTCACGTTCATATTGATCATACGGTCGGTGCATGTTTATGTCTATGGCATATAAAGTCATTACAGGTTTTGCATATAGTCGGTGCATATTGTCGTCTGCACAAACTCATGTCGGTGCACGTTCATGCAGTTTACATATAGAAGTCAGTGCAGACTTCTATCACGCACACTTAAGGTCGGTGCAAGTTTTGTCTTGTGCCTAGCAAAGTCTGTGCGCATCATTTGTTGCAAGTTAGGTTGGTGCAAATTTTATCTTGTGCCTAGCAAAGTCTGTGCACATCATTTGTTGCAAGTTAGGTCGGTGCAAGTTCTTGTGGAACTGCACGCATGGTCGGTGCAAACTTGCAGTATGCGTATAGAGTCGGTGCATATTTTTGTTTGTTTGACTACCATTTAGGTCGGTGCAAGTTCTTGTACCTTGCACATAAGGTCCGTGCACATTTGCTTGATCTGAGTACTATAATCGGTGCACATTACTGCTCATTCAGTAAGATCGGTGCACATTTGTTTGATCTTCAAATCAAAAGTTGGTGCATTTAGTGCTTAAGGCGTAATAAGGTCAGTGCAATCCCTGTTGCTGCCAGGGTCAGTGTAATCCTTGATTGCTGCATGCATGAACATCGGTGCACATTTTTCATCAGCCATATATGGGTAAGTGGACATCCTTGTCTGATGGGGACATCCCCGACCACTCCACATTTTTGGGGCTCCTGATGATCACCAACAGTGCTACATCTTGATCGCCACTTTATTCTGAGTCATATGATGTATTTTTCATTCACCGAAAATCTAAACAAAGCGGGAAAGTTCCCAAATTTTGACTCGACGATCTTCGAAAAATGCACAACCCGTCGGTCATACACGGAATCCGTAAATATTTTATTTTCTCATATGTGAGGGACCTAAAGATCCGATATTCTCAAAATTTATTTTTAATTATAAAACACATTCCGAGAGTCGTGGAAACACTCTGAAACCCGCGGATGTAAGATCCGAAAATCAAGGTGTGACAGTCCTCCTCCCCTTAGGGAAATTTCGTCCTCAAAATTCAGGACAAAGTACAATAACTTGGGGGAAAGGAGCGATTCCACCAGCAACTCAGAAGCCGAACCAAGAGCGCAAACCACGGCCTTACAAATATGGATCATTACTTTCTTACTCTTGCGAACTACCATCCACCGCTACCGCTGTCCAGCCGAACTCTCTCACACTCCACCGTCTGCAGCCGGGGAGGGAAGGGAAGGAACGAAGGAAGTCGGAGGAGGGAGAAGAGAGAACGAAGGAGAGAAAGGAGATCCTGGGAACCTTCAATTATACACCACCTCTAGATCCAAATTGCCCAACTAGACCAGTCCGCTTCATGAGGCGTAACGAGGTCATCCACACCAGCCTCAATTTCTTAACCACACGAACCCTGACCCCCATGGTTCTGCACACGATCCAAATAGGGGTGACACAAGGCGCTCTGCCTCACAACACCATCATTAAAATTCTCTCTTCCAGGAACCATCCGTCCCAAATGACAACCAGCTAACTGGCGCTCATCAAGACCACAATCTCTTCTTAATTGGTTAGCCAACAATTTGACCCATCATACTTACTCAGATCGAGTGACTCTAAGTTCCTCAACTCCAACTTAGTTCCTTCCAGAAAGGAGAGTGCCATGCCTTATCCTTGGCAGTCTGATCCATGGTGCCATAATCCATGCCGCACTCCAAACATCCCTGGTCTTTTACCAAAGCCAGGTCTCTCTCCCTCTCTTCAACATCCACCGTTCTACTTCACTCAGGTTGCTACTACCGCAATAGCTAAACACCCGGCGTCCTATTCTATACATCATTAGGGTGCTAGTCAATTCAATTAATTACTCTGATTATTCTTGACACCCTTCGTACGGAAATCTGGGACCACTTTCTTGATACCCACACCTCTTACATCTCAACTCTGCCTTTCGAACACCTACCTTAACCAAGGCCGGCCAATTCAACATCTCAATTCTGAGCACACACTTCTGTCTATCTCAGCGCCAGTCTGGTGGGCCATGATCTACCTAAAGTTCATTCGTTAACTGGCTCCACCTCGAGCCACGCGACACATTTTGTCGAGGAGACTGGCGTAATTCGTTGTTCTCACCTGACAACTCTTACAACTGTGGCACTCGAGTGTCAATTCTGCCAATGCCTCTTAACACGTTGCCTCTGTCGATAGCCCGACAACAATACTGCTCGCGCGTCAACGCAATTTCATGCCATGAGTCAACTTTCTCCACCACTGGTTACAAAACCTCCAGGACTCACTCACCGTCGGTTTATTTGCCATTTCCACTGCCAATCTGATCCTGGAGCCTGTGGGGTATGGGCCCACTACGTTTCCGCTGCGCACTCTGCTCAGCCAGCACAATCATCGTGAAGGGATCTCGACCTTCATTAACAAATCACCTCTCGAACTGGATGGTTAAACCACACCGTCATGGCCAAAACTCGAACACTTACATCTCAGCGCAACTCTCTTTTTCTCTCTTCCTTCTGTGAGCGCTCTACCTACCATGGCAGAGGTTCTCCTTCAAGGTACACGGCAACAGACAATATCAGCCCTACGGCCCGCACAAATAACTCGATTGGTTATATAATCCTCCCTTGCATGACCAAATTTGTACACTCGCCGAGATGAAGAAAACACGAGTTCCACCGGTAGCTCCACTGCCGACGCACAAAATATCTCATAAATTATTCCACTCATTCGCAGAGGTTGACAAACATGAACAAAACGAGAAACAACGGGAATCCAAGGGCATATTGTTATATAGGGACGAACTAGGAGTAAAACCAGTAACGTTTGATACACAGAAAAATTGGGCGAGATCGGTGCCTTGCAGGCTACCGAACATGTTCAGAAATGACACCCTAGCATTAGGGTCCCCCTCCTGTGAACTATACAGGGTTTAGAGATCCCTGAAAGGGGTTAAATGGCGCCTCTCAGGCTGCCATTTATCAGTGAATGGCGTCTTGAGACAAGGGTGCACCATTCAGGGGTTTAAGGTCTCGGAAAAACTTAAAACTCATGGTTTCAGAATTGGCACCCATACCCCTGCCATGTCTTTGTGAAAGGCACCCATGGTACTACCATGTTTCATTAAATAGAGACTGGGTACAGGGCGCCTATTCTGGGACTGACAGGCACAGGGTAGGGTTCAGGGAATTGGTGCCCAGGGGACTACCATCTCCTATTAATTGGCACCTTAGGGGCTGCCATGATTCATTAGAAGGCGTCTCTGGGCAGGGGCGCACCAATCAGGGTTACAGGGTCAGGTTTAGAAGGCACCCAGGGCACTGCCACCTTTCAGTGAAAGGCGCCCAGGGGTCAGACACCTTTTAGTAAAAGGCACCCTGAGGGCTGCCATCATTAAGGTGAAGGGCACCCCTGGGTCAGGTGCCTATTAAGCAGGCTGATGATTTTTATGTTCAGTTCTATTGTTGGTCGGGATAATCAGGTTAAGGTAATGGCTGAGGGTTAGATTAATATAAATGGTTTAGTGTTAACTGATTAAGATAATTGGTTCAGAGTTAACTTAACAGATCAAGGTTTAGGGTAAACTTAACAGATCAAGGTTTGGACTTATCAGCTCAAGATAAATGGTGCCTAGAGGGCAGCCATCTTCTGAAAATTAGCACCGCAGGGGCTGCCACTATTCAGTAATAGGCGCCCATGGGTCTGCCATTTCTTGGTGAAAGATGTCTTAGGGTTGGGCGCCCATTACAGAGGTTAGGGATAATTAGGTTAGATAAAAGGCACCCAGGGGGCTGCCATCTATTAGAAATTGGCACCCTAGAGGCAGCCATGTCTCAGTAGAAGGTGCCCTTGGGTCAACCTCCAATTTTTAATAGGCGCCCATGGGTTGGGTGCGCCTTTCAAGCGGGTCATTTTGTCCAATTGTAGGTGAAATAACGCCCGAATGTTCGATCCATTCTCAGTGAATGGCACCCTAGTCAGGGACGCCCTTCACTTAAGGTTGATTTGCCTCGCCGAGACTCAGGTTACTATTCACATTTTCTAATGTTCTCAGACTATAGAAGTAATAGCATGGACAGGTAGAGAAATTTATGAGAATCACAGTTTTGTGGTCATGCATTTGATTAATGTTGTAGTTTCTCTAATATTAAAATTTTAACATGTGGTTTAAGTTTTACATTGACATAATGACAGGCCATTTACTAAAGCATGATCTATATTAAATCTGGTGTAGCTATTCAACGTAAGACAGGTTGGTAAATCAATTAACATGGAGATTAAATCAAGTAACATGGAGATTCAGCCTAACATGTAATTAGATTAGGTAGGCTAACAGATTAACTAGGTATGCTAGCTAACAGGTTACGTAAAAAAAACATGATAAAGCTTGCTGTAAACATGATATATCGCATGGATATGAAACTAATACATGCTAATTACCCTAGATCAGCTATTAGTTTAGTTAAAGCTTGAGAAGACCTACCTCTGTGAAGTGATAGAAGTTGTACAGGTGGGAGAAAAAGGAAGAAGATCAGCTCCTTCCCTCCTCTGTAAGGCTTCAGAGAATGTTCCCACATTCTCTGCAGCAAGGCTTCAAAATTCAGAGAAAGCAAGAGTCTCTGCCTCAATAGAGGGGTATAATATAGGGATTTTAGGATTTTAGGTATACAGGAGGGGAACCAGATCTGAAATAATAGTGATGTGACACCACCTTGGGGTGATAGTCACAAGATCGAATGCCCTTGGACCTATAATTGCAAGCAAGTATCTGTCCCATTTCTTTTTCTTTTTCTTATTCTTCTTCTTTCTTCCTCTTACCCCCTCCCTCTCCCGTAAGAATGGTGCCCCCTCTTCTTTCTCTTCTTCCTCCGGTGACGACCGCGGTGGCGTCTCCCTCTGGCTGCAGACGACGGTGATGTGACGGTGTAGCGGCGGCGGCGAGACGATCGTGGCCGCGTGCGGTCCGTGGGAGCTCATGGGAGCTCGGGGGTTTCAAAGTGATTTTTGAAGATCAGTGGCGATCCGTTGCCTTTCGAGCAACCTTGAGGTAGGGTGACGGATCCTTAGCTTGATATTCACCTTCCCCGCGATTTCTAGGCTGAAGGGAGGTCGAGAGTGGGTTATTTTGTGCCGGGAAGGAAAATCCATATTTTGGGGATCGAGCGCCCGATCTAGAGTTTTACCGTATTATTCGATGGTTTGAAGGCACCATTGGATGCCTAGGGGCATGGGGAAGAGTTTCCCCCTTGTTTCCCCATCACCCGAGGGTGATCGGGGCGTGGAATGGTGAATCCCATCGCGATTCGCCGTTCTCAATTTTCTGGGAAGAAAATGGTCCTAATAGGAACCGTTTTTGTCGATGGGCGGCCCTTAGGGTGACCGCCTGCCGACCATGGGGTGTCGACAGGGTATGCGGTCGGTCGACCGATTGCTACCCATCTGCGGCGGCCAATCGGCCGACCACTTTCCTCGTGGAGCCAGCGTGACCCCCGAGGCATTTCTGACCGTCGCATTTTTTGACCGTTAAATAGTCCTTGGGCTTAGCGGTCATGAGATGACCGTTTATCCCAGTCTGGCGGTCCTAAGGGAGACCGTTTCAGTCCCCAACAGTCACAAGGTGACCGTTTCATCATCCGTGTAGTTCGGTGGCTTGGCGGCCCCAAGGGGACCACATAGCTCCTGAAGCGGCCCAACGGTGGACTGCTTAGGTCTTGAACGGTCTGGAGGAGACCACTTACCTCCCTCGAGCGGCGGACGGTGTGTGGCTGCCTTCTTGCTCACGCGGTCCAGTGAGGATCGCCCCTCTCTTGAGGCGGTCCAGCAATTGACCGTTATGCTAGGGACGGCCCAGAGTAGACCGCCTCCTATATGCTATCCGATCGGAGTCTGTTTCTTGCCAATGCGAATCTCGAGTGAGTGGACCTCAATCCCCGTACTGACCTATGGTTCTACTGATGCTAGACATCATGTGGGGACCATGTGTTAGGGTGCCGTGGGATCCCGGGAGGTGGTGTAATCAGCTTGCGTCACTGTGAGTCGGTGTCGGTATGCGGAGCGATCCTTGTACCTTATCCGGTCCAGGCGTTACTTTTCGTTGGCTAGAGAGTCTACTCCTTCAGCGACCCTCCACTAGTCGTAACCTTCCGACACACATGTGGTCCCACCAGGGAGTGGTGGCGAGGCTACCCGAGAGAGACAACTTTAGGTTGGTTGTCGTGGGCCTCCTATTATGGCGGCTCGAGTCCAGGCCAGGAGGAAGAACCAACTAGAGGGCCTGACATAGCGCAGTCAGTCAGTGTGTGCACACGTGGTCGGGGACTTCAGGCGCGTGCTGACGAGCACGACCCCGACTAGACCCTTGTCAGTGTTACTTGTGTACGTGTCTCAGTTTTCGCCTGGGACGAGTAGGGAGATACTACGGCGCGGTGTAAGTCATCAGGGGACGTATCCGACTGTGCTTGTAGTGGGAGGTACTCCTGTCTTTGTTAGGTAGCGACTCTTCGTTTTCACCGTGACGTGTGTCTCGACTTTCCCACTGTGAGACCGGGGGCTGGTGTAGCAGGGCTTTTTTCGCTTATTTAGTCCTATTGTACTCGGCTCTATGTTTTGAGTAGGACTCGCCTTCAGCTGCTTTGCATCGTAGTTTCTCATTTTACGAGGTGGGGGTCCGAGTGATCCCTGCTGAGCCTTTGTTCATGAGGCTCATTCCTTGTGTTTTTCCACGTTTCAGGTGAGGCGAGGGTTTAGAGGAGTGCGTCTGAGGCTCCACGTGGTGTTCCTAAAATTTCTTCCGCTGTATTACAATCTCGAGACGTGACAGTTAAAGTGGTATCAGAGCATAGGCCTAGAAGTCCTAGGAAAATATCATGTCATAAGTTAAGTCCAAGGTTGAGGACCCATGCCTATGAAACGAGAAAAGAAATTCCCAACCGTGAGAGGAATTGGGTAGAACATGGGATGAGATAGTAATTAGAATTTATCTCTAAGATTAATCCAACCAATTCCATTAGAATTAACAAATCCATTACTCTTCTTAGGCACCTTATTCTCACAATGGCTCATTGTGTTGATTGGGGTGGAATGCAACAAACCGTTGCGGGTCTCACCCATGCCTTGCAAAATATGGCCCAAGCCGACGCTAGGGTAGGAGCTGGCTATTTGCACCGCAACTTTTAGAGTTTAAACTTTTCGTGATTTTTTGGTTCTTGCAACCCCGATGAGGCAGAAAACTAGATAGATGAAATGAACCGAATATTAGAGGTCATGCAATGTACTGACCAAGAGAAGGTTCATCTCGTCACATTTCAGTTAAACAAAGACACCCGTACCTGGTGGAAGTCTATTCCTACACCGCCTGCAGACGCACCACATACATGGAATGGATTTCTTACTCTTTTCTGAGCCAAGTACTTCTCTGAGCATGTCAAGGAGAGGAAGGTGGCTGAATTCACGTCACTACGTCAAGGCATGATAACGGTGGCAGAATATGAGTTACAGTTCTCTCGCCTAGCACCTTATGTTCAGCATTTAGTAAGCACGGATTTGTTGAAAGCAAATCACTTTATGGACAGGCTACGACCCATTTTCATCCAGCAACTTGGCCCACAGAAGATTCAGACCTATGTAGAGATAGTCCAACTGGAACACTTTTGTGAATGGACCTTGGAGAAGGTCGACAAGCTCAAGGGCAAAGGGGAGGAGGCGAGCCGAAAGTCAGATCGATGAGGTAAGAAACAAGAGAAATTCAGTATTACCTACAACTCTCGGGACAACAAGAAGAGATCTTGGGGTGAAAATGGCAAGGATGATTGCCAGAACAAGAAGGTTAAAGAAGAAGAAGATAAGCAAGTCATGGCAGCTTGCTCATTTTGTGATAAATTCAGTCATGTGGCCGAAGAATGTTGGAAGCGTTTACGCGCATGCCTAAGATATGGAAGTCAAGAGCACCGTATGCCTGACTGTCCTCTAATGAAGGAGCAACCATCCACGAGGAGCAATGGTGGATGAAAGCGGCAGGCTAGATTGAATGCCGTATTGGAGGCTGAACCAACCAAAGATGGGGAGCTCATTGAAGGTACAATTCATATTCATTCCCATCCTACTTTTATGTTTTTGAAACAGGTGCTACTCACTCATTTATTGCTAGTTCCTTTGCAAAAATATTACCTATTTCACCGACTCCCTTACCATCAGATTTAACCATAGTTACCCCTTTAGGGTCGGGAACAGAATTGAAAGCCTATTTCCCTAATAGTGAAGTCACTATAGAAGGTCATGATCTTCCTGCTAATCTCGTATGCCTTGATATGGAAGGCTATGATGGTAGGAGTTGATTGGCTTGTAGACCACGACGCCTACATAAATTATCGCAGTAGGATAATCTCTTTTCAAAAATCAGGTCTTCCTTGATTTTCGTTTCTTGGTATCAAATATCGGAAGCATCCTTCTCTCATTTCATCCCTTCACGCTTGTAAACTCATTTCGCAAGGGTGTCAAGCTTTCCTTGCCTCCGTAATAGTTACCGAGTCTAAAAAAATTTAGATAGACGAGATCCCCATGGATAGGGAGTTTCCTGATATTTTTCCTTCTGAGTTACCTGGTTTACCACCCAAAAGGGAGGTTAACTTTACCATTGAACTCACACCTGGAGCAGCACCAGTGTCAATAGCTCCTTATAGGATGTCCCCCACGGAGTTAAAGGAATTAAAGAAGCAACTTCAAGAGCTGCTAGAACAATGCTTGATTTGACCTAGCACATCCCCTTGGGGTGCGCCCTCACACTCGAAAGGGACTGACACCGAATGTTTGCATTAGACTGACTTGACTCGACGTATGCAGACCCTAAGCACTAGACAAATGTAGGTATAGACTCCTGACAAACTGAACAAATAACAAAACACAAACTCACACACGGCCCTAGACTCATACATAATGCAGTGGTGGTCCAGGCCACCCACAAGTGTAACTAGTACACTGGCTACTAGGCATCTTGGAGGTCCGAAGGATCCCCCTTGTCATCGTCCTCCTCACGAAAGAACTCGCCAGCCAAATCCTACTCGGCCTCATAGCTGACAGACACAAGCCCTGTAGTTGAGGCTTCTTTGACTCTCGTGTTCCCAATGACTAGTGATGTACGGGTGGGACATTGGCTGGCCATGTGACCAAACCCATGACAGCGATAACACTGTTGTCCTGACCCACTAGTCTCCCAAATAAGTGGCCCCTTGTCCTTATCCTCCCGACGGACAGGGGGTGCAGGCAACAGTGGATGAGTAGAAGGTGTGGGTGCCAGGGGTCGGGTAATGGGTGTAGATGGTTGGTGTTAAGGTGGAACGTCCCTCGATGGGAGAGGGCGAGGCCTAGGTGGCTCCTCACGGGTGGACTCCGGGGGTCAAACCAAGGGAGCCCTTTGATATGGGCCCGATGAGCTATGAGGCTCAACCCCACAATGAGGAAAGGGCCCCAGTCATTGGGCTGGGTCGAACTCTACCTCAAACTGCTCCAACTCGAGAGCAGCCTGATATGCCTCTTCCAACATTTTCGCATTGTGGCAGAAAAGCTCATACTTGTAGTGCAGCCACAGACCACGTCGAAGGCGAGAAATAGGCATGGAGCTCTCCTCCGAGATGCCACATTGCAGTAAATACTCATCAAATTCAGTGATGTACTCGGAGATAGATCAATCTCCCTGACTGAGACTCTGTCACCTATCGATAAGTCACTGACGGTATGTGGCAGGAAGGTACTTTTGCTGAAGTTTGACCTTCATCTCATCCCATGTATCAACCTGGGGCTCTAAATGCTGAAACAACAGGCTCTCTACGTTCTTCCAATAGGTCTGCGCCTGTCCTATCAGCTTCATGGTCGCGAATCAGACTCTTCGATGGTCCGTCATATCGAACCACTCGAAGTACCAATCCATCCCAGCCTCCCAATCTAGATAGACCTTCAGGTCAAAAGACCCGTCAAAAGTGGGAGGGTCTGCTAGCACGGTCCTAAGGACTCTATCATCCACTTCATCCCTCGGCTGATGAAAGCCACGACGACGTCGGCCATACCCCTCATAGGTATTATCGGACCCATAGTCCTCTAGACCAAGGTCACGATGCTGTGGTTCAATGGCCTGGTGAGGGGCGGGCTGAGGAGCATGTGCGGGTTGGTCCTGGGCCGCGAGAGCGGGCTAGACCCAGGCCATGGGAACAATTGGCTTTGGGCCACCATAGGAGTGGGTGCGGGTGGACCCTGGGCCGCTCCAGAAGGGTCCCCGTGTGACATTCTATCTAACCGTCCAACCACATCTTGGACAGATCTGTCAGATGACTCCATGTGTTCCTCCATGGCCCTAAGGCGACCATCCATATTGTCGGAGAAGCTCCGAAAAGTAGCCTCAGACTAGTCCAACTGGGCCATGATGGCCATCATCGCCTCATGCAAGGAGTGAAAGTCTCCCGAGGTGGCATCCTGTGGGTTTGCCATAGACGCGGGGTGATGGTATTGGGTACCTCGCCGGGTGGGCATACAATGACACAAAAAGTTGGAATGCACTAACTAATGCAAACTGAGGAACCTAGACTTAATCAATGTCCGGTACGTGGCGTAGATATCAATCTAAAGACCAATCTCACGCAAGGAGGCTACTTTCCAAATAGGCTTAACCTATCTTTCTAGTAACGCCTTTTGATATACCGGGTACTGGGATAAAATGCAAACCTAGGACAAGACGACCTTAGACTCAAGACTTTTTTTTTAAACAACGACTACCCTAGACTCAACCCGAAAAGCTGACAGGAACACAGCTCAGAGGAACACAGTTAGACCACAATCACAAGCACATGCTCTAGGCTGAGCACGATGCGAGTGAATATAGGTCCAACATCTCTGAAGCAGGGCAACGTCGCTTACGTCTTAGGATAGGAGACACGACTGCCACAACAACAGATATCAAGGAAACAAAATGATAATACGGCAAGCAGCAGCTTACACAAGGAGACACCGTCCTCACAGCTGACAGTTCGACCACATCATTGGCTCCAGTGCCAAAGGTAATAGGGAACCTATTTGCATCGGCTAGTGGCTCCGGAAATCAAGAACTGCATGAAGTTGACACTGATGATGAAGACTTCATCGACTTTCAACTTGTCCCTCCCAAGCTAGAGGATGGTGGTCAAGCAACTGTTGATGAACTTGTTGAGATCAACCTGGGTGAAGATAAAGCCCACTAGCCAACATTTGTCAATGCTCTCCTCATCGAAGCGAAAAAGTAGGACTACAAGCAACTCCTGCTCGAATACAAAGATTACTTCGCCTGGACATACAAAGATATGCCAGGGCTAGACCCCTTTGTAGTAGAGCACGAGCTAGCCATTTCTCCCTTAGCAACTCCAGTTAAATAGCCACAGCGGCGTATGCGCCATGAGCTGGAACTCCAAGTCTCGTCCGAAGTCAGCAAAATGGCAGAGGTCAATTCATCGAGCCATGCATCTATCCAATTTGGCTCATCAATATCGTCCCAGTGAAGAAGAAAAGTGGTTAAGTCTGCATTTTCATCGCCTTCCGGGACCTCAACAAAGCATGTCCGAAGGAGGACTTCCCAGTACCAATCACAAAAATAATGGTCGACATGACCATTGATCATGAAGTCTTGTCTTTCATGGATGGGTCATCTGGTTACAACCAGATCCGGATGTTCCTCAAAGACAAGAATCACATGACTTTCTGGTCCCCTAAAGGTATTTTCAACTACAAGTGCATGCCCTTTGGTTTGAAGAACACCGGTGCTACTTACCAAAGGGCCATGACCAAAATATTCAATGAAATGTTACACAACATCGTCGAATGCTATGTCGATGACCTCGTCATCAAAACCCAAAGGCGGGAAGACCATCTACATGATCTACGCCAAGTATTTAACTGAATCTGGCAATATGGGCTCAAGATGAACCCCATGAAATGCGCCTTTGGGGTATCCAATGGCAAATTTCTTGGTTTCATCATTAGATACTGAGAATTGAGGTGGACCACAGCAAGATCAAAGTGATCCGAGAGCTTCCACCACCCAAGAGCCTCACCGAGCTCAAGTCCTTCCAAGGAAGACTGGCCTACATCTGGAGGTTCATCTCTAACCTCTCTGGTCTGTGCATGCCCTTTGGCAAGCTCTTGAAGAAAGGTGCCCCATTTGTATGGGATCCAGAATGCCAGACTACTTTTGAGTAAATCAAGGAGTATCTTCTCATTCATCTAGTCCTGGGGATACCAGTCAAGGGCAAACCCCTTATACTCTACATTGCCACCATGGATGCTTCGTTAGGAGCCATGTTGGTGCAAATCAATGATGAGGGCAAGGAGTAGTCGCTCTATTACCTCAGTCGGAAACTGATTGGTGCTGAGTACCGCTATTCCCCTATGGAGAAAGTTTGCTTAGCGCTAGTGTTTGTCATTAAAAGTTGCTACACTACCTCTCATCTCATCGGGTGGAGCTTATATGATGTGGCACAGCCCTAAGATGATATTGGATGACTTGACGAACCAAGGACTTAGACCAGTAAGCATATGAGGAAGAACACGGACTCACGTGTACGGCTCACTCTCACGGCGCACACGACCACCCGATGGTGACCGGGCGATGATGATGGGGATCCAAGGTGGAACCCAAATGCTCTAAGGGACTTGGCTAGCTTAGGCTGACCCCTAAGGGCCTGGGATTCCCAACTTCGTGCGGGCCAGCACGTCGGGGGCGTGGGTTTGGGTGGCACTCACTCACTTTTCGCGGTGGGCATACTAGAAGTGGTGTGCAAGTTGGGGCTCTTGGCTCACCGTTCGACGGGCATTCAAGACGATACTAAATCAGCAAAGCATGTAACCAGCCAAGGGAAATTAGTCGCTCACCTGACCGGTGTGAAAACACCGATCCCGATCGGAGACGAGGGCGAGCGAGGAGGCGTGGGTATGCACCCGCACACCGCGACGGTGGCGCTTGACCTGGAAATAAAATAGCTACAGCACTACACCTCACGCATGAGGGGGTTCTTGGGGTGGGGGTTAAGTGTTTACAACCAAAATTACCTCCACGCAGAGAGGGGCCTTCAGCCGGCCAAGCGAGGGGAGGGACGGTGCTAGAAACTTGATGTGTCGGGCTCCTCGTCGGTGCTGCCAGCTTATGAAATCACAGGACAACAGGTCAAAGTGTGTGCCGCCACGGACACTCCCAAACTCCAAAGGAACTGAGACCAGAGCCAAAACTCTCCGACTTGGCCCGGGAAGACGCTCAAATTTTCTAGATTAACCTTGAGACGATCGCTGGCTGGTGCAGGTCTTGGAACAGGGCTGGACAGTACTGGTGCTGGCCACTCCCAGGGTATTACTGCTGGAAGATGGAGGCGCCACGGACAGTCCTGAACTCGGATGGAGGCAGGGCTGGTATCGTGACGACCACGGACAAGTCTTCTTTCATATGGGACTGCAGCAACCTCAGACGATGTCAGGCCTGATCGTACTAGCCAGAATGGTAGAGGTGGGTCTGTTTAGGAATAGGGGAACCAACCTTGTGTGACTTCAGAAGAAGATTTGGAACTCTTGATGTCGAGGTCCAAACTTCACTCCGCTTCTTTGGGATGACAGAGGACTGGTATAAGATGCCCTCAGCCAAGTTGAACGGCCAGATCTACCAAGGAGTGATTGTGGTGGAAACTTTCCAAGGGCTCTGGTTTGCTACCTGAGAGCTCTTGCGCAGTCGGGGAAGAATCACTCTCGCGGACAGCTCAGAGCTTGGACGAAGATGAAAACACCATGCTTGGAAAGCCCTCTGGATGACCTTTCCAGTGGTATATGGTTTGCCACCAGATGAGTAGGGGAAGTGCCAGAGAAGCTATAGTTTCTAGGACCCTTGCTATCTGCCTGTGACCTGCCACTGGAGCTGCCACCTTATGATGGCCAATGAAGCAAGAAGGGGGGGCTGCAATGCAAGGGGATGGTGGCTAATGGTTTGGAAGTGGGGAGCACGTGGCTGGAGTCTCTTGGAGGGCTAAGGGGGCAGAGGTGGAGGGGTGGGGTGAGCTAGAGTTGTTGGAAAGAAGGGCTGGGATGGGTGTGCACTAGAGAGAAGTGGAATGGGGAGGTTGGAGAGGGGGGCGGCCTAGGGTGATGGGGTGAGTGGGGATTGTTTTCCAGATCTGGAATGAGGTGTTTAGTGGTGTGGGAGAGGGTGTCTAGCAGGGAGGGAAGTTTGAATTTGGCCTTGGGAGGGGTGGATTCCACCTTGGGAAGATGGAGGGATGCTTGGGGAAGGGGAGTGGGTGGTTGGGGGTTGGAGGGTAGAGCAAGGATTGGGTGGGGATTTCTTGGGACTGGGGTGGAGTAATGGAGGGAGTGTGGGAACTAGGGAAGGAGTTATTGGAGGGGAGGGAGAGAGAAAAAATAGGTGGGAGGTGGAGGAGAGAGAGGGGGGCGTGCCCCTTCCCTTGAGGAGAGAGAGAGAGAAGATGAGAGAGAGAGAGAAATTGTAGAGAGGAGGGAGACTAGAAATTTTCTATTCAAATTGATCCATCCAAAAGTTACAAATGAGAGAGTGGGGAGGTCTATTTATAGGCTTCCACTCTTTACATGATAAAAGTACCCTTGACAAATAACTGAAAGATCAAGCCTATCCTAGACTCAATCCTACGGGCCCATAACAAAGGTACTAAGGCCCAATTATGCACAATAAGAGAAATGGACTAAACAACATGACTCAATTAAAGAAAATTACATAAGCTATGACTCAATGAAAGGGAAATTACATGTGATAACATAGTCGGACTACTCAAAGTGATGCCGACGATTCGAGCCAAAGAGAGCGCTGTGAGATGCCCTCATCAAAAGGGTGTCGAAACAAGGTGAACTAGCACCATATATGTCGATGTGACACCTCTAACTTGTAAAATTTTAAGAGTGAAACGGCACCTAAATATGCCAAAAATGGTGTCAGATGATGCTCACGCTTGTTACATGAACTCAAGTGCTGGCCCATTCAACAGTGCCAGTTCACCAAATTGAACTCCTATAAAAGGGGATCGATCTATAATAGCATGGGGGGAATTTTTCATGAGCTTCTGCTTTGAAGGGAGACTTCTAGGGGGTTACTCTTTCCAGGAGCTTTGGTCTTGGGATCTCTTTCCATCAGCACCTCAGAAAATCTTCTCCTCGTGAGCATCTCAAAGAGCCCTTTCCAGTGCAATGAGAAGGAAAGGGAGTGAGGGAGTGAAGGAGAGTTCTTTGTAAGAGGGAATTTATTTTTGAGCCTTCACAATAAGGCTCTATTATGTGAATGAATTGATGCCTTGCAAGTTTATGAATGATTCCAGAAATATTTTTAGGCTTTTGCCTCTTTGTTATTGCTCGGAGGAGGCGCAGCTCACGAAAGCCGGTGCTCTTGCAGACGAAATCTTGAGCCTACCGGCCTGTCCAAAGGGTCCGGTGACCCTCATCACTGGTGGTGGGGAGCATAAGAGGAAATATCACATGTCGAGAGAGAAGGTGTGGGAGATGATGGCGAATGCTCAAAAATTGATAGAGGAGTAGTTGAAAGCGATGGCCGATCAGGTGGGTATTTCCTTTGAGGTGGCAGCTGAGAAAGATGTGAGAAGGATGAACCAATATTTGTAAGAGGTGGTGTGCAGCTATTCTAAAGGAGGAAAGGGCTCAGCAGAGGGAGTGAGGGAGGAGGTAGGAGACGGGGAAGAGAGGATTTCATCTTTGTCTCTATGAGGATTGTCCCATGAAATGTGAGAGGTTTGGGAGGGACTGAGAGAAAGAGGACGGTCAAGGAGTTAGTGACGAGATGTAAAATCGACATCCTTTGCATCCAAGAAACCAAATGTGAGGGGAAGGGGGTGTGGCCTATAAGGGAGTTAGGGGGTGGTAGACTTTCCAAAAAAGTTGCTTCGCCAGCAGAGGGAAGGTCAGGGTGCATCATGATTCTTTGGAGCCCCTTTGAGGTTGAGGTGTCAATGGATGGACACATTAGCAAGTTGGCCATCTCTCTTCATTTCACTTCGGTGAAGGATGACTTCTCTTTGGACTTCACCGGGGTGTATGGGCCACATGAGAGAGAAGAGAAGCGGTTGCTTTGGGAGAAGTTGATTAGCCTACACCTCTCTTCGGGTAGGTCTTGGGGTGTGGGAGAGGATTTTAATGCTGTGGCAGGCTGGCAGCCCCATGAGAGAGGTCAAGAGATGTGCTTTCGGAGGACATGGAAGACTTTTCTGCCCTCATGGAGGAGGCTGCTGTGGTTGATATTGGCATGGCACATAGTTGCTTTACCTGGTCTAACATGAGAGCGGAGGCTTCTTGTTTGAGACTAGATAGATTTCTTATTTCAGTGGATTGGGAGGATCATTTCCCGCATGTTTAGGTTCTCCCATTGACTAGATCTATTTCAGATCATAAGTCAATCCTTTTGAAGACCAACCGTCTGCAGAGCAGAAAGGTTATGTTCAGATTGGAGAGGTACTGGCCCAAAGAGGAGGACTTCTTGGACACTGACAGAAAGGCTTGGTCTACTCAAGTTACCGATAGCTCTGCCATGGCTACTCTCATCTCCAGATTGAGGCACACTACTAAGGCTCTCAAGACCTAGAGGAAGGGTAAAACTCTCCCGGGGACGGCGACCAAGGACAAAATTCTACAGCAAATTGAGAGTCTGGATAGGTCGAAAAAGAATAGCCCTTAAGATGCAAATGGCAGGAGGCTGAGAGACACTCTGAGGCTTCAATTTGATGATATCCTTTCCAGAGAGGAGATCTATTGGAGGCAAAGATCGAGGGACAGACGGATCAAGGAGGGAGACAGAAATACAGCTTACTTCCAACGCATTGCATCCTTGCATTCAAGTGAGTGACCTCTCCATCTCTTCTGAGGAGCATATTAGAGAGCTGGCAAGGGATTATTACTCCACACTTTTTACTAAGGATGATAGTTTCAGACTAAGAATTGCATATGGACTTCTTCCACGGCTATCTCAAAAAGAGAGGTTGGCTAACTCGCAGACCTTCACTGAGGAGGAGGTCAAACGGGCAATTTTTTCACTTGCTGGGAATAGAGCTCCAAGGCCAAATGGCTTCCCTTTAGTCTTCTTTCAGCATTGTTGGGATGTTATTAAAGTTGATCTGCGAGCTATAATTGCGGAATTCTAAGAGGGGAGAGCACACTTGGGGGATATTAATAAAACCCTCATTGTTCTCATTCCCAAGAAGTAAGTGGCACAGGACTTCAGTGATTTCAGGCCTATCAGTTTGTTGAATGGAACCTACGAGATCATCACTAAATCGTTGACAAGGAGATTGGAACGAGTCATGAACAGGATGATCAACTACTTCCAGGGAGCTTTTATCAAGGGACATTGAATTACTCCTGGTTTAGGGGTTTTGTGAAGATGTCAGCCAATCGATTGTGTGTGTTAATGAATTTCAATTTAAAGACCCCTTTTCCTACATGATCTCTCAAAAAATGATGCTGGATGTCAATGTGTTTAGTTCTAGAATGTTGAACATAGTTTTTAGACAAGTTGATTACACTGGTATTATCACATAAAATTGGAACATATTTCATTTCAATATTCAAATCAAGAAATTGATTTTTGATCTAAAGTACTTAGGCTCCACAACTTCCGGCGGCTACATATTCAGCCTCAGTAGTTGAGAGAGTTACTGAATTTTATTTCTTGGAAGCCCATGAAACTAGGCACTTACCAAGAAACTGACAGTGCCCACTAGTACTTTCGCGATCAACAATGCATCCAACAAAATCAGCATCGGTGAGATTCTTTAGGACATGACTGAAAATGAGCACATAGACATGCACTGTATTGAATATCATGACTAAAAATGACAAATTACATTACAAATGCAAGGTACACTGCAGAGTGACTCAACTAATGCAAAATGCAAATGACACTCATATATGTCAAATGGCAAACATTCATACAAACATAGGGACACGCATGCATAAGTTATGTAAACCTGCACTAACTATTTCTCCCCCTTTGGTATCATCAAAAGAGGGGAGGGGATACAAGAAAAGTAGACCAATGCGACATTGAAAGACCGGAACGGCAGACACTAAGGAGGTTGAGCAGAATCCTCTGGGGAATCATCATCCTGAGAATGCTCAGCTAAAGGAAGGCGGCGTTTAAAGGAGTGTAAAAGGAGGTCCTGATGTACTAGTTGACGGTCAATGTAGAGAAGAGTCCGGTTGGTGGTACGGAAGGCCTGGTGGGTATCCTCAAAGTTGGTGGTGAGAGTGGCCATATGGGTAGAAAGGCTATTCAAAGCATAGGAGAAAGTGTCCATCCGACCAGTCATGGTGGTCATAAAGGTGTCTAGTCGATCAAATGAGGTTCCAATCCGATTCCCAAGGTTGGAGACTTGCTCCCCAAAGGCATCCATTCGAGTTTCTAAGCCAGAAAGGCGCCTATCAAAAGTCTCATAATCTGCCCAAGAGGGGTGTCCATCACCTTGAGTGGAGGACTTCCCATAATAAAACTGTGGTGGAGGTGGCATTTCCCGATCTGCATGTGGAGGAGGAGGTGGCTACTCCTCAGCCTGAACTGGAAGCGGGGGTGGTGCTTGAGCCTCCTACTGTTGTGGCTCCTCTGCTTCCTCATCTTCTGATCCATCTCCATATATTCTCACATCTCTATGTAACTCTTCATCAGGACCCCAATAGTAGCCAAAGTCTATGAATAACTTGTGTTTGTTGTAAACATTATCTTGTCGCACTGGAATGGACACTTCATCGGCCAAGCTGATCTCGGCATAAATGAATACTCCAGTTAATTGAGATGCATAAGGCAAAGATCTCCTTCATTGTGTACGACATCACCCAACTAAATTCCTCATAAGGCGACCCATGTTTATGGTTACCCCATTCATCACATGATAAAAATAGAAAGCCGTGCACTTCAGTGACTTCATTTCGACTTCCACCCTTGGGATAGATGAGGGTGGTAAACATATGGTGTAAAATGTGCTATAATGGAGGGAAATAATTTACATTCAACGTGATCAAGTTGCTAACTCCATGCACGTACTCACTGCAGGTCATGAGGATAAATGTTTCCTCAGTGTGGCCGTGACCAAATACTATATATGCGCCCCTAGCAGAAACTCCTAGGGCGCTCTGAAATAAATCAGGATTGATGGGAATCTTAACTCCTTTGACAGCTGTGTACAGATTCTCATTTCTCATGGTTAAATTTCCATAGAACTGTTGAACAAGGCTTGGATAATATTTGGTATACCTTGTTACAAAATCAATCCAACCATCCTAAACCTCAAAAACAACACCCAAATCTGGAAAGACGTCATTTAACTCACCAAAATTGACCAGACGGGGGTCGAGGGCTCAGATTGTTTATCTTTTGTACTGAATCATCTAGTTTTCCTTTCCAGGATGTGCTGTTGTATAACTTTTTTGGATCTTCCCCTCTGAGGGATCAATGGCGGGTCATCTATGATTATATGCAAACACATAGCTTTCTAGATTCAGGTCATGCAAAATCTTTTCCAAGATTCGAAATGTCCAGGCACAGTGTTCTCTGTTCTGAGCTCAAACAGTTGTATGTTGCCATAACCCGTACGAGGCAGAGATTGTGGATATGTGAAAATAACACAGAATATTCAAAACCAATGTTTGAGTATTGGAAAAGTTTATCTCTAGTCCAGACCTGGCACCTGGACAGTGCTGCTGCACAGGCTATGCAAGTTGCCAGCAGCAAAGATGAGTGGAAGAAATGTGGCCTCAAGGTTAGCTTCAACATGTGCATGATTCTTTTTGGTTTTTTTTCACGTATTCCTTTTTCTTGTCCATTTGATTTCTCGAGTTCTATTTATTCATGTCGGTGTCTGTGGTGTTGTAACTATGGTATGCATTTTTAATTTTTGCAGCTATATGACAAAGGAAACTTTGAAATGGCAACTGTGTGCTTTGAACGAGCTGAAGACAGATATATGGAAAAATGCGCACGTGCTGCTGGCCTTCGAGCTTCAGCTTATCGCATGCTTCCTGTGAATTCTGACTTGGCATACACTTCTCTAATTGAAGCAGCTGAGATATTTGTAACCATTGGAAAATGGAAAATGGCTGCTGACTGCTATTTTGACGTGAAAGAGTTCCAAAAAGCAGGCATGTGGTTTTCTTGTCATTTAATTGGACAATAGTTATTTTTTACCTTTCTCAAACTTGTCAGTCCTCAGCTCTTGGTCATCTGATTGCATTAGTAAATAGTGTTGAAAGTTTTTACCGTTCTTTCAAATAGAAAAAGAATTTATTTTTCTCTGGTTATGCCTGTAGCAATGTTATTTTTTGAAAAATTACTTAAATGACAGCTGATGATGACACCTAAAGTATGTTTCATGACAGTAACTATGATTGTAAGTCAACCATGATCAATTCAAGTGTTAGATATCTTTGACAAAAATGATGTATATCTAGGTATTGTTTGACTAACCATCCAAAGTCGAGAACTAGGCTGCAAGCTTATTGAAGTACCTGAGGTTGACCTAATATTTTTCTCTCTAGACTTTCTAGAGAGAGAAACTCTAGGTTTCTGTGAGGTCTCGAGGTTGTTGATCCAGCGGGGAGGGCCCCACAGGGGGCCGCGGGAGGTGGCAGGGTGCCTCAGTGCTGCTACTTCCTTTGTGGGGCCTTGGGCCACCTCCGCAGGTCGTGTTCTTCTCAGGCTGGTGGGGGCCGGCCCACCCAAGTACGGGGGACGAGGAGATTCAAGTCTAAAGTTGACATTCTTAGGAGGGCCCAACCAGAGGGTGCAACAGAGTCGGAGCGAGGTTGTATCTATGCAGCCCCACTCCTAGAGGGCATCCCTTGGCTTGAATGGCTATCTCGTTGCGTTTGGGTGAAGCCGGTGTAAGGTGGGGTGTCAGAGGAGGGGGTCAAGCGGATAATCGGCGGTGGGAAGTCGACGGGTCTATCACAAAGGTGCAGTATGGTGGCCTACTGGTGGTTGCCCTTTCAACAGAGGCAGCAGCAAAGGCGGTGCAGGCGGGGTTCTTTTTTGCTGATGGGTTCTTGTTGAAGGTGGATAGGTGGGGATTTGTTTGGGTGACGTGTCGAGACCAGAGGAGCCTAAGAGTGTCGCTCTGATTTGTTGGGGTTCCTCTGTGACAAGCTTGGTGTCTTGGTGGTCACCGGAAGATTTCGGGTGGTGGTCCCGAGATTGATGAGTGTGCTGCCAGTGGGGTCTGTTAACATCTTGGAGACAAATGTCTTCGTCAGCAGTCGCAAGGCCGTTTTCGCAATCATCGTGGTAGAGGTCGGCGGGATTCAACTGCTAATAGGGTTGTTCACGGTTCGGTTCGGTTTAGGGGCATTTTTTTTCAAATCTATATCTTCAAGGACATTATTGAGTCCTTAATCAAGAAGGGAGAATTGCAAGGGGGAACACAAAGTCGATCCTCCGCGCCTGCATGAAATGCCCACTCTAGGGGTAACCATCAATATGATATCTCTATATCAACAACTACCTAAAGAAATGGCAGAAGTCAGCACTCAACATACCTATGAGGCCTGCACCCTAGCACCAGCAGAAGATGAAGGAAATTGGCACGCTGTGCCGACTAAAGCAAAGAGAAGGGCAGCGCTTCATCGTGGCCCGAATATTCATATATAAAGTGTCACACCTCGACCGAAACCCCCGGTCGTGACCCCTGTCTGGCATGGGATAGTTCCTCAGCTAGTCATCAGAAGATTCACCAGTAATAAGAAGAAACACATCCCTATGCAGGTGCACAAAGAGGCCAATCCGACGGTGGTATGGCTCCAAGCAATCATCAATGGGCTAGATGAATATGAACAGCCTGAAATTTAGCCCATTCAGCTAAAAGAATATGTCCCTTGGGAGCAGCTTGTATCCCTGAGATTAACGGAAGAGGCTGAGACTGAAGCTGAAGCTAAAGCGGAAGAACCGGGCATATGGGATGAGCCTCCCCTGGAGCAGCCCTCGACTGCGAAGAAAAAGAAGAAGAAGTCCAAGAATAAAGGAAGAGGCCTGTTTGTATCTTGCAACACCCTTGCGGCCCTATTTGAAACAGTCTGGATCTCTGAAGAGGAAGATGAAGAGATATGCCTCATGCCAGCATAGGCGAATCAGGCCGAAGCTTCCACCTCTCAATATGCTACTAGGTCAGGAAGAAAATGGGGGCACCCTCCCGAAGCCAGCGACAACATCATGTTACGTGGTGAGCCACCGTACTAGGTTCCCCAGCCTGAAGTCAAAGGGGCAGAGATTCCTCCTCCACTAGGGCTCTACCCTGAGCGCACAAGCAGCAAGGAAGCTCCCTCCTTCACCGAATTTCTGGCATATCGAGAGGGCGGGCGGCCACACCCGTAGTCGCAGTGGAGGGTCAAGGCCGCTCCCACCTTACCCTCAGGAGTATCTCCTCCAACAGACAAAGACCAGGCGGGTACCCTAAGCTTCGCCGAATTCGTGTAAGGAAAAAAACCAGTTGGACCAGTGCAACAAGCCCAAACAGCACTAGAAGAAAAAGATGAACTGCCTTCCGAGCCAGCTCCTCAAGAGAACCCTGGGGGCAAGTGTAAAAGGTCAGAAGAGCTGAGGCTGACCAACATCAGAGGCACCAGCAGAATAGTGAAGCAGCTGAAGAGAATCCTGGCCCATTTCTCTATCTGGGATATATTGTCCCTCGATGAGGAGACAAGATAGGCTGTCATCATGGCCCTGCAAACACCGGCATACTTTGAAAGGTGCTTTGTTGAGGCACAGCTAGGGGCGACGATGACATTTATAGAGGAAGATATGCTTCTGCCCTCTGCCGACCACAAAAGGCCCCTCTATATGAGGGGGCAACTGAACAAGCGACCAATAAGTAGAATACTGATTGATCTGGGGGCAGCAGTCAACATACTCCCCTATTGGGTATATCAAAAATACTACATTGATGTGCACCTGATCGAGGTCAGGGATATGAGAATCGCAGGCTTCAACTAGAAATTTGAAGTCCCCATGGGCATGGCAGAGTTTGAACTCTCACTTGGCGACTTCACCACCAAAGTATAATTTTACGTAATAAACTCCGATACGTCATACAAGGCACTGCTGGGTCGGCCATGGCTGCATAAAAATCAGGTGGTGACCTCTACCCTCCACCAATGCATAAAGTACCCCCAAAACGGGAAAGAAGAAAGAGTGTTCGCTGACTTACACCCTTTCGAGGTGTTCGAGTGTCACTTGACAGACGTATCTCTATATCTAAAGAAGCCGGAGAAGCCTAGCCCTCTAGCTAAGGACAAGGGGAAGGAGAAACTCAAATCCGGCGATTGGTTTCCTCTACCGCCGCCTGGCTACATAGCTCCCCCAGAGGTGTCGTGGGGGCACGGAGGTCACTGGTCCAGACTCATCCTCAAATGATGGCAAGGCCACTAATGGGCCGGCATCCACCAATTCCTGGATCATCTCTAGGGTGGCCGCCGCATCCTTACTTGCCAAACCAGCAACTCAAATCAAGTCAATAATTTTGTCTTGCAAAAAAGGAGTTCAACAACAACGAGAAGATCCCCTCAATGGTAGTCGGGCACTTACCCTGACAACTACTGGCCACCGTGGGTCCTGGCTCGTCGGCCTGACCAGGCACTTCACCCTGTGCCCCAGCAGGGGCCCCGATCCTTGATGCCTCTGCCTCCCCTGCATAATCTAGATGGTCACGATAAATAGCCAGAACCAAACCAAGGTCGCGGGAAATGCCCAAGGTTAGAGGCTTTTACCTGCATGGGCTCCTCCCGTAGCTTCCCATGACTCAAAGTCGAGGAAGTCCTCCATGTTAAGAGGGGGTTCGCTCATCAGGCGCATAAGCTTCTCCATGTCAACCTCCCCTCCGGCTCCCTCCTCATGTGGAGAGTCCCCCTCCCGAGGGGGCGAGAAGGTCGCCTCCACACCAGCCGTCAGCAGAGCTGCAAAATACAAATAAATCCAGCAAAATAGAATTAGCCAACCCTCCTGGCTAAGCCAAACAAAGGCAAAGGGGTCAGAGCGACACTTACTTAAGGTCGTCTCTGCCTCAACTTGCTGCCCGGTCTCGAGTCCCTCAGATGACCCACCAGCCTTAGCCATTGCAGCCTCTACACGAGGGCATTTCCTCCTAAGCTACAAGCTTCCATCCTCACCCTCTGAGGATGCTTCCGTCGAGGGCTGATCCCCCTCTACTGCAGAACCTGCCAACAAACACAACATTATATAATGTCTCAATTCCGTACCCAAAAATTACAAAATCAAAGGGACGGGGCAGGCTAAAGGAAGAAAGCCTAACCTGGAGCCCCAAAGGGGGTAGATGGTAAAGGCACCAGCTGCTCCAACCCCAACGCCAACGCCTGGGCTGCCATCGCGACGACCTCCCAAATATCCCGTAGAGTGTGTGCACACTCGACTCGGGACACAAACTTTACATGTCCCACTGACCCAATCGTATGAGCGATGTGCCGTCTCAGTCATTGATTGCTGTATCGGTAAAGCTCCCGTGCGGAAGCTCCCGATCCAGTGACCCTCTGCTCCAGAGGCCACAATCGGCCAATAACTAAGCCCACTAGGACCTAGGTGCCCTTGATCGAGACACCTTCGCTCCAATCACTGCCACCGATGCTTGACTTAGGGGCTTTAGTGCCCCTCCGTTGCTTCGGCTCCCTGAAGATGAACCCTGGCCACTTCGGGGCCACTGCTCTACAACTCACTCGATCTCTCAGTGAAGCCGAGTAACACGGGTCCTCAGGTACCCCTCATCCAGCGTAATAGGAGGTAGATCCTCCCTCAGTAAGTGACTCTCCTCTGCCTTCCTGATCGCAGAGGCCTTCTGTCAGTAGAGGTGACTGTGCTAGAACCACCATCTGGCATAGTACACGTCAAATCACCCCTGACGTCCCTACCCCGACATCGAGAATCACTCTGGCTCCCGAAGGTAGTAAAAGTCCCACCAGGCTGTTGCAAGTAGGTGGGTATCCCTGCCCCTGTACTGTCTGCTCGTCAAAGGGAACTCCCTGTTCGGTGAGATCCCCTGGTCGTACCTGAAGTTCCTGGCAAATCGATATGGGTAGTATGGTTCCAAGGAACTCGTCGCCGACTGGTGCAACATCTACACTGCCGACCGGGTGCTCAGTATCCACTTGGTCCGTGGCCCTGCATCGGCTACTCCCTGATTGGGGTGGGTGCTGGTCACCCCTCCACCTGAAGTCCCCAGAAAAAGACCACAGTCTCTCGCGGCACTATCAAACGGTAACCCCTCCTCGCCCCGGGCGGGCAGGTAGCAAAGGGCTCTCCTAGCCCCCTCCAGTTGTGCCTCTGCATCCCCATCGGGCTGACCAGTGAAGCTAAACAGAAGCGCCCACCAGGCCGCCGACATCGACACCGCCGGTGCTGCTCACATTGCCCAGCGCATAGCTATTGGCTACGGTACCCGCCTGGTTTTGCCCAACCAGTCCGCCCAGGTCGTTCTGGCCGGTGCCGGTTCCCGCCACACTTCCTGTGGCATAGCTGTTGCTGATAGTGCCTGCGTTGGTGCCGGCCAAACCGCCGACAGCCTGGTTCCCGCTCACATTTGCGATCGCGTAGGAATCGACGATCTTGCCGTTGTTGGTGCCGACCAGTCCCCCGGTCGCGTCCAACCCGCTCACAGTGCCGGAAGCATAGCTGTTGCTGATCGTCGCGCTAACACCGTTGTATCCAGCCAGTCCGCCGCTGGATATGTCTGCACTGGCAAAATTGGCCGACGCATGGCTGTTGACGATAGACCCTTCGTTGTCGCCCGCGATGCCGCCGATTGGCGCCGTTGTCGACGACTGCAGCGTCGTGCCCGAGACGTAGCTGTTGCTGATCGTGCCGCCGTTGAAACCGACCAGGCCGCCGACGCTCACATAACCGTCGACCTTGCCGCCGCTGATGCCGACGTTCTCGATGAGCGCCGTATTCGAAGTCTGCCCGATCATGCCGACATTGGTCAGCGTAGGTGCATTGATGGACAGGTTGCTGATGACGTTGCCCTGTCCGTTGAATGTTCCGGAAAAGTATCTGCCGACCGCCGAGTTCGTCACGGGAATGAATTGCGCACTTCCCCACACGTCACCGCCGGACGACGTGGCGGCGGCATTGATGTTTTGCGTCAGCGTGTAGCTCGCCCCGACGTTGAGCGCCATCAATTGCAATTGGTGGGTATTGGAGATCGAGGTCGAGTATTCCGACGACAGCATGGGCAAGACACCGCCGGCAGCCCCGTTTGCATTGTTCAGCGTGCCGTTCGCATCGACGATGACCCAAAAGTCTCCGTTCATGCCCGGGCCGGCCGTGAAGTTGAACCCGCTGAAGCTGGAAGTGTAAAGCATCTGCGTCGACGTCAAACCCAAGGCGCCCGTGGTCGTGCCGCTGCCCACGCCTGTCGATCCCTTGCTTGAGTTCCAATACGTGTAAAGCAGGGTTCCCTGGTTGACGCCGGCCACACCGCCGACCTGAGCCGTACCGCCAACGCTGCCGGCCGAATACGAGGCGGAAATTGTGGTGGAAGCCTGTACCACACCCGCCAAACCGCCCACCGCCGTGCCGCCATAGACGTTGCCGGTTGTGTACGAATTAACGACGCTGCCGGCGGCAATATCGCCCACCAGGCCGCCCACGTCGGCATTGCCGCTCACGCTGCCGGTGGCATAGCTGTTGCTGACTGTCGAACCTATTTGATTAATACCGACCAGGCCGCCGACAAAGGTGCTGGAGGCGCCGCCGCTGACGACGCCGGTGGCATAGCTGTTGGTGATGGGTGCGCCGTTGCCGCCGACCAAGCCGCCGATCATCGTGCCATTGCCGCTCACATTGCCCGTGGCAAAACTGTTGCTGACCAGCGCCGTACCGACGCTCTGGCCGGCCAGCCCGCCGACATTGAAGCTGGCGTTGCCGAAGACAGTGGCACTGGAATTGCTGTTGCTGATCGTGCCTTGGCTGAGGGCGACCAGGCCGCCCGCGTCGCTGCCGCTCGGATAGCCGCCGTTGCCATTACCGGTTCCCGTGACCGTTCCACTGCTATAGCTGCCGTTGACAGTGGCAGAGATGTTGTTGTACCCGACCAGGCCGCCTGCTTCGAAACCCGTCACGCTGCCCTGGGCGTAGCTGTTGGCGACCGTGCCGCTATTGATGCCGACCAAGGCGCCGGTAGCGGATTTGCCGACGATAAGGTCATTGGTCAAACCGACGTTTTGTATCGTCCCCGCATTACTGGCGAACAAGCCAACGGAGTTGGTATTCGGCGCATTGATGACGAGGTTGTTGATGGTATGGCCGAGACCGTCGAAGGTGCCGCTGTTGTTTGCGATCGGCGTAAACCCGGCGCCGCCGTTCCATCCAGCGTGGTTCCAGTAGCCGAGGTTAGTGCCAGTTGCCAGAGCCGGGGTATGCCCCGTGTACTTGTACTTTTCCTATGGACTTGTACTTTCTTTCAGTTGACTGTACTTTATTTTGGGCATGAGATGTACTGGACCTTGTAGCAGTTTATTTATTTAATTTCTGTATTATTATTTTGTTGTATATTGTGATATCTCTGCAGTTACTTTACCTTCTTACACACCCTCGCACCATCCCTTTTTCCCTTCCGAGTCTTCGGGCTCGTGGGAGGCGGGTCGAGGTTCGAGACGCGCCGGTTTCTTTCCGGTACTCGGATCCCGGGTCGTCACAGCTAGTATCAGAGCGAGGTTGTGAAGATGTATAAGGATCTAAAATGACTGCAGTGGTCCAGAAGGTCCATGAATGTCCTGTACAGTCGGCAACTGGCTTAGGGCCTGCGTGTTTTTAAATTACGATTGTTTTAATGCCAGGTGTGTTATGGCACCGCGGAGGAGGACTCGTTCCCAGCAGGGGGAGTCGAGCGATGGTCCAAAGGAGCAGAGCAGAGCCACGGTTCCAGTGGGTGCAGCTGGAGGTGCGCGAGCTCCAAGGATGGATGATTTCTTTCGAGACATGTTTGATTATGTCTTCCAGCAGCGGCAGCAGATGGATCAGCAGCAGAGAGGTGATGCTGGCGAGGGTTCGTCTTCTCGAGGTGATCCCGGTTGGGTGTTGAAGGAGTTCTGGCAGTTTCAGCCGCCTTCTTTCGGTGGGCAGCCAGATCCAAAGGTGGCCAGAGAGTGGCTGGGTGATTTGCAGAGGATCTTCAGTGCGATGGAGTGTGCTAAGGAGGAGCAGGTGGTGTTGGCTACGCTTTGCCTTCAGGGAGCGGCCCGGACTTGGTGGACGTCAGAGTGGGAAGCAGCGTTCCAGTCTCGTTCCCTTCGGCAGATCACGTGGCAAGAGTTCGTCGTGGCGTTTGAGAGTGCCTTCTGTCTGTCTTTCATCAAGACGTAGAGGTGCGTGAGTTCATGGAGTTGACCCAGGATGACATGTCAGTGATGTAGTACCATGCTAGGTTTGTCGAGTTGGGCCGTTATGCATCTCACATCATGGCGGATGAGGAAGTGAAGACCGATCAGTTCATTGGTGATCTGAGGGTCGAGCTGAGGCACCATCTTATTGTGTCAGGTGTGACTACTTTGGATGCAGCATGCAAGGCAGTGTTGGCGTTGGAGAGAGATTTACTGCAGATTCGAGGGCAAGGCGGTGCTGGTCAGGTTCAGGCAGGTTTTGGTCAGCCGATGGAGGTTCAGCAGTAGAGTACTGTCCAGCTCTCGATAGGTGGTTCCATGGCAATGCAGTCTGTGGCTCCCGTGCCAGAGTCGTCGTCCTTTAGCTTGAGGCTCAAGAAGCTGCTCAAGGATGCGGACTTTGGCGGGAAGCGACGGGGTCGTAAGGGGTAGCCGCAACAGGAGTAGATAGGCAGTGTCCAGCAGCCGGTAACTTTGTAGCGTCAGAGTTCGGTGAGTGGTACTCGAGACGGGTGTCCCAAGTGCGGTGGCTCTCATCCAGGCAGGCCGTGTTCAGCACCCGTGGTTTGCTTCAGGTGCGACTAGCCAGGGCACATGGCACGTGACTGTCTGCAGAGACCGAGTCAGCCGCCCGTGTTTCAGCAGCAACAGCAGTTCCAGCCCCAGTAGGTGCCAGCACAGTCGCAGCAGTACCAGTGACAGGAGTAGTTTCCTCAGTTGTCTCGGTCAGCTACTGTGAGGAGGCAGAGATCCCGAGGCAGAGTGACCCGCATGACCAGAGCGGAGGTTGAGGCATCGCAGTTGGTGGAAGGTACTCTTTCGATTTTGGGCTGTGCGGCTTGTGTTTTGTTCGATTCGAGTGCTTCTCATTCATTCATTTCGGAGGATTTTGCTCAGAGCATGGAGGACCCGGTGGCCGAGATGTCCTATGACATGGCGGTGGAGTTACCTACTGGCGATTTCGTGCACATTCTGTATTGCTTCGAGTAATCAACCTAATGACACTCAAACTTAGGGAATAAAATAAAAGACCTAGGTAAATGACTCCAATAAAAGGGAAAATATATCAAATGACTCAAACGGAAAGCTTAAAATGGATAATTGGGCCCACATAGAGTGAAACCCGAGCTCAAACAACTCCTGGGTGTATGGACGACCCGAGCCAGAGGGAGTCGTGTGTGATGCCTCCATCAGTGGAGCTGGCCCGGATTTCTGAGGCGGGCGGGATTTACACTTACGATCGCAATGGAGGCTACCTGACGGAGTTCCCACTAGACCGCCACTTGTTGGAGTTCATCGGGAGCTACATCTCGCCTGGCATGGAGGAGGGAGACTTCTGAGTTGCTGGAGCGCATCGTCGATTGGAGCGGGTGATTTTGGTGGGCAGGGACAGCCTGCATGGAGTCACTCTCTGCGGCATCCCGAGTTGTTTTGTAGACTACTGGAGGTAGTGCCAGTTCCCCAGTGCTGAGGGCCTGGGTTTCTTCAGCAGGGCGGACCAGTTCGGGATCCGAGTCAGAGCGATGGGTCCCGCTTCTTGGGACTTGCACGGCCATCACCGGACAAAGACAGAGGGCACTACGGGGCTGGTGCTGGAGCTGTCAGGGCTGCAGCATGCTGGAGAGGGCTACGACGATCGCAACCTTCTGGACGGGATTCTGCAACATGCTATTGTCAGCTGGTATGGTCACTGGGTGGTGATCCCTTCGCACAGGTACTGTCAGGGAGCTACTAAATGGCTGATGAGGATCATACACCACTACCGGGTGCTACAGGATAGGGCCGACATCAGATACACTGTGACTGTAGCATTGTGCGGGTATCCCTACTATATGGGGTTGCTACAGGCACTGGTAGAGTGTTTCAACCGCTGATGGAACACAGTGGTGATGGCTGAGGGAGAGACTTCACTGGACTTGTGGTCTCTATTCAAGATTTCTGGGCTACTGATCAGCGGCGAGGGGTATGAGGAGGTAGTGCTGGATGACCTCCATCGCAGCCACATAGACGGGCAGGTACGATATCACACTTCTCACAGCTATCGGTATCTATTGAAGATCTGGAGGGACGTAGCCCTGACTGGGAGAGAGTGAGCTGCACAGACTCCCAGGGTGCCGCTGAACGTGTGGGTCTGCCACTTCTACAACAGGTCCTTTTGTTTTTACTAGGAGTTTACGAGAGACCAAACTCCTTGGGAGGAGTACACCGAGGTCGAGCATCGGTTCCGGACGTACTCATGGTACATCAACTCGCCACTAGAGGGGTGGGACCCCCATGGGCTGCCAGACGTGACGCACCTAGCTGCTTACTTGGTGTACTGGCTGGCGACCTTCGTAGTCTCGCACGGGGAGGATGACTTGCTGAGGGTCGACTTGTTGTGGCCTGCGTGCCTGCTAGCAAAAGGACGGAGGCTGGCTCTAGCTCCTGCGGCATTGTCAAACATGTATCAGGGGCTGGGAGTGCTGACAATGCATTCGACTCCGCGCGAGAGGAGTTTGCTTCTGCCGATCCACTACCTTGGTGTGTGGGCTGAGCTGTTGTTTCCTGGGTTGGTGACTCAGGGGACTGTGGCGAACCAGGCGGTGCCCCTACTGTTCAGCTTCACTGGCCAGCCAAATGAGGACGCTGCCGTGCAGCTGGAGGGAGCTAGGAGGGCCCTGTCTTACCTGCCTGGCAAGGGCGAGGAGGGGCTACCTTTCGACGGTGCTACGAGGGACTCTTGCCTGATCCTGGTGCTGTCGAGCGGTGGGGTGACCTGTGCCCTCCCTTACTAGTGGGAGCCAGGTGCGACGTTGTATACAGAGTGGGTGATTAGCACCCGACCGGCGGTACTGGCACTGCACCAGTCCGTGACCAGCATCCTAAAGTCATACTACCCGTACAGGTTTGCTCGAAACTTCAGGTACGACCAGGGGATCCCGCCGAACCAGGAGTTCCCCTTAGCGAGCCGGCAATACAAGTGCCGGGACACCCACTTGCTGGTAGCGGCGTGGTGGGACTTTTACTGCCACCGGGAGCTGGAGTGGCTGTCGATGCCAGGGCTAGGGCGCCGAGGACAGTTTGACATCCATTATACCAAGTGGTGGTTCCAGCACAGCAACTTGTACTGGCAAAAGGCCTCGGTGATCCAGAAGGCCAAGGAGGGTCATCTTCTGAGGAAGGATCTACCTCCCATTCCACTAGACGATGAGTACCTGAGGACCTGCTTCTCCCGGATTCACCAGGAAGTGGAGCGGCTAGCACAGTAGTGGCCCTGGAGCAACCAGGGTTCGTTGTCCGCAAGTCAAGGTAGAAGCGGGGCGCTGAAGCCTCTGAGGCAGGTGCAGGCGGCGCCTGCAGGCACTAGAGCTGGGGTATCTCGACTAAGGGCACCGAAGACTTGGTGGGTCCAATTCCTGGCCGACTGCGGCTTCGGGAAGAAGGGCTCGCTGGACCAGGTGCTCCCTAAAGGGAGCTTTGTCGACACGATGGTCGACGACTGGAGATGCCACATCGACTAGGCGATAGGGTCGACCGGGCCTGTGGAGTTCGTGTCCCACATTGAGTGTGCTTACACTCTGAGGGACATCAAGGAGGCGATCGCGAGGGCTACCCGAGCGGTGGGGTTGAAGCCAGAACAACTGGTTCCCCTGCTGTTGACCCCTTTTGCGGCCTTAGGTGAGACCTCTTCTTTAGTATGTTGTCTCTGCTTTGTTATTTTCTGAGGTATGTGACTGAGACGTTATGTGTGGTTGTGTTCATTGACAGGCTCTGCGACGGAGGGATATCACCCCTCCATGGAAACATCTTCTCGGAGTGGAGACGGGGGCCTTCAGCATAGGTGGAAGCACCCTCGAGTGGATGCTGGGGCAGTGGGTGCTGGTGAGTCCTCTCGGGGCCCCGAGGCTAGCGAACACATCGAGGCAGAGCTGGCTCTAAGTAAGCACCGTACTTGCCTGCTTGGTTCCTCGTTGGTTTAGCCATGATGATTGACTAACCCTACATTGTTGGATTTGTGTCTTGTAGCTCCACTGGAGACCGGAGTGGGGGTGGCTTTCTTGCCCCCCCGGGAGGTCGACCCATTGCCCGATGATGGGGTCGAGTGCGAGATAGATGTGGAGGGGTTCCTTCGTGTGATGGACGAAGTTGTCCCTAACATTGAGACGTTCCCCAATTTTGAGTCATGGGAGGCCTCGGGGGATGCCCGGCCAGGTAAGAGCTTCCAGAACTGGGCATGTTCTGGTTATGGCTTTGCTTGCTCTTGGAGACTGACATAGCCATTTGTTTCATGTAAGGATGTCGGCAGTGCCAGGGATGACGGCCCCTTCTGCGGCACAGGGTGGAGTGCCCCTGTAGGTCAGAGAGCAAGAATCAATAGTGACCCGAGACGACTCGAGTAAGTGTTGTATTACTGTGGAGGGAATTGCCCTCTATTTGTTATGTGTTTGACGGGCTGGAGTTGTTGACTATATTTATGTTGTTTGTCTACCAGGTGAGGACCCAGCTGCCACTCTGGAGATGATCCATGAGCTGGTCAGCACCGGCCCGTCAGTGGCCCTCCCCTCTTTTGAGGGAGAGCCAGGAGCAGTGGGCGCCTCGATCCCATCTGTTGCCGGATATGCGCCTAGCTTACTATAGCAGCTGTTGGCAAGGATGCCCCTCCCTCCTTTACCAGCCGTGGTGTCTGCCTGCACAGTGGGACTGGTCGGGTCTTCTAGTGTGGGACCCTCAGGTACGTGACTGGGCGCTTAGCCATTTGTGATAGGGTTTTTGTGTCACCCATTGACGCTAGGCTTCCCTTGGCATTGGTCACAGGTACTTCCTCCCCTTTGTAGGAGGGTGAGATTCCCCGCGACATGACTGAGGCAGCGGAGGAAGAACCTACTACAGTGGCTTTGACTGGGGGGGACGAGGAGATCATCGACATTGAGGGGGTCTCGGAGGGGAGTGCTTCGACTGGTGAGTTTCTTGTCTGAGACCCTTAACCGGAGAGTGGTCTTTGTACAAGGTTGGGTTGTGTGGTGACCTCGTTTGGTTTGTTGACTTGCAGGGGCCTCTAGTTCGACCACCTCTGGGAGCTCATCGAGGGCTTCATCGGGCTCCTCGAGCAGTGGCAGCTTGGCCATGGAGACAGAGGAGAGTTCGAGCTCGAGCTCTTCCTCTTCTAGGGCCTCTTCCGCCATGGAGGCTGAGATGAAGACTAGTTCTAAAGGTACATGGGGGTGCTCCCCCTCCCAACTTAGCATGTGTTTATGCTTTATGGTAGGGTGCTGACGCTTTTGTGTTGTATGCAGTGCTGGAGTCAAGAGGGGAGTGCACATTGGCTCCTGATGAGAGTGGTCGAAAGGAGCCTCCCGTCCCACCTGTGGTTGCTGGAGACGACTGGGTCATGGAGGGGCCACTACCCTCTCCGACCCCAGCGGGTGACGTCGCAGGCATGGAGGAGAGATTGCCTTCCCCGACCCCGGTGAAAGACACCACTGGCATGGGGGGAGTCGCACTGGGTAAGAGTCGAGCCTTTTTCTCAGGTATTCCACCTTGTTTGTCATGGGAAATTTTAGATGTGTTGTTCATTTCCCTTTGTGTTTGCTGGGATTGTGCAGGCAGATTCACAAAGGCGCTCCGAAACCCACAGATCCTGATCCAAAAAATAAAAAAAAAATCGAGATGTTACACTTCTGGCGAGTGCCCATCCCCTAATATGGGTGCCGCAGAGTCCTTCGTGGACCTCACAGATAACCTGCTTGCCTTTGGTAGGGAACAAGCACTTCAGCAGTGGTGCAGAGAATGAATGTCTGAAGAGGAGTCTGTCGAGAAGCATGAAGTGCACTACCCACGCTCGCACTCGGCATGCTTCTAAGCAGTCGTCGGGGTGACGCTGGTGCAGGAGGTATAGTCGAGGATGGGGTCCATCCATGGTGGCTCATAATCAATGGCGTTCACTTGAGACTCAAGTTCTTTAATACTCGACAGCTACAGTTCCTCCACCAGTACTGCCCGTGAGCTCGCGACCATAATGGATGAAGCCAAGCAGGACAGAGCATCTGCTCGGGCATTCTCTGCCCTCAGTATGTGGACTACCTCAAAGTAGGAGAGTCCCGAGGAAACCTCCTTCGTCTTCTGGAGGTATTTGATCGTGATTGGTTCTCGAGCCTCGAACTCCCTGTGAACTTGACTGGCAACGAGTAAGGAGTCGCTATACACTCGGAGGTTAGACACTCTGAGGTGCTTCGCCATGCTGAAGTCGGACAGTAGCGCTTTGTACTCAATCACATTATTGGTGGCCGGGAAGTTGAAGCGTAACACATACTGTAGCTCGACCCCCTCCGGTGACAAGAGGACTAAGCCTGCCCTTCTCCCACTCACGCAGGACGACCCATCCACATATAGATCCCAGGTTGGCCTGGGGGAGTGCTTGGACCCTTCCTCGTCGGGAAGAGTGCACTCGGCAATGAAATTCGCCAAGGCTTGGGCCTTGATGGCAGTCCTCGGTCGAAAGCCGATGTCAAATTCTCCCAGCTCTATGGCCCACTTGACTAGCCTCCTCGAGGAATCAGGGTTTGAAGTATCTGATGAAAGGGTTGGCCAGTCAGCACCACTATAACGTGGGAGAGGAAGTACAATCGCAACTTGCATGCGGCCGTCACTAGGGTGAGTGCGAACTTCTCAATCCATGAGTACCGAAACTCTGACCCTTGGAGGGCTTTACTCACATAATAGACCGGCTTCATGCTCCTTTCGTCTTCTCAAGCGAGCATTGCGCAGAGTGTGCTCGACGTCACGGACAGGTAGAGGAGCAGCTGTTCTCCGCTCCGTGGTTTGGAGACTACTGGTGGCGGAGAAAGATACATTTTCAGATCCTCAAGCGCTCACTCGCACTCCTGCTCCCAATCTATACGTCCCCTCTTCTCTGGTGACTTATTAGCTTGCTTGATGAGCCGGAAGAAGGGTAGGCACCTTTCAGCAATCTTGACAAAAATTGGGTGAGGGCGACTACATGACCGGTGAGACATTGCACATCCCTCACCCGCTCCGGTCGCTTCATCTCCAACACCACTCGAATTTGGTTGGGATTCACTTCGATACCTCGGTGGGTCACTAGGTAATTGAGGAACTTGCCTGACCTTAATCCAAATGCATATTTATTTGAGTTTAGCTTCACATTGTACTTTTGGAGCATAGCGAACGTCTCTGTTAGGTCCTCCAGATGGTCGATCGCGTGCAGGCTTTTGATGAGTATGTCGTCAATGTAAACCTCCATGTTACAAGCAATCTAGGAGTCGAACATTCGATTGACGAGGCGTTGGTATGTAGCTCTTGTGCTCTTTAGCTCGAATGACATGCGCGTGTAGCAGTAGAGGCCGTGGTCGGTGATGAAGACTATCTTGTCCTGGTTGGGTCCATACATGTTGATGTGATGGTATCCAGAGTAGGCATCTAAGAAGTTCAGCATCTCGTGTCCGACTGTTGCGTCGACAAGTTACTAATTTATCCTAATTTAATGTTCTCACTTCTCACATCATTAAAGTAATGACACATTACGGCCCTATAACATTTTATTTATCTTGTATATATCTCTATAATCTTACATTTTACTTGTTCAACTATTGTATATATATACATTTTTAATAAAATGCCTAGGCCATCGCCTAAGCGTTTGAGGCATAAGGCGACCCCTTGGTCGCCTCGCTCGCCTCATGCCTCGGACTACATAGGCTACCAATCATTAGAAAATGCTTAGTACAACTAAAATTTTGGACCTTCATGATGAAGGCAATATGACCTAACATGAATAAGGATGCACGCCTCCTTCTGTGTGTGAATAACAATAATGGAGATACTACAACTCACGAGGCATGATGCACTATTTTGGGTTATGGACTCACGATGATGATGATGTGATGGCATATAATGATGACAAGTCATACACTAAACTATATATGCTAAATGCAGTATGTCAGATCTTTATGTAAGTTTCTATCAAAATTTTATACAGATGTTGATATAAATGTCAATGTTTTTTGCACATGTACACATGCTAATATTATATACACAGCTTAATGCCTTGTAAAGAAAGCTAAAATTATAATAATATGATAATGTATGCCATTTCATTATATCTTTCAATAAATAATTAGGACATATGATGATGCCAAACATCTATATTACATAATCTTGATGCCCACGCCGTCACCTGCTGCAGCGGTGTCAGGGAGGAGGTGGCTCCCCTCTCTCTGTGGGTGAACCAGCAGGAAGCAGAGAAGGTAGGGAGCCGGCTGGGCGGTTGTTCGATACAGGAGGATGCACCAGTGGCGGCAGTCATCTCAAGGCAGATTCTGAGCCCCCGGGGGCTTGAGCCTAGGGGAGGAAGGATGTCTTTCGATTGTCCCCATGGAGCTGCGGTTTGAGACAGCGGCATCATTCCCTCCACCCGCATCGAGTGGAGGGCAGCTGGCAACCAGTCCACCAGCAGTAGATCTTCTGAGGTCGGAGGCGGCGCGATCTGCAGGCGGTTCCTGCAGCGGTGGTGGGGAGAGGGAAGTAGCCCTCAAGGGTCTGTCCATCCTTTCCCTCCTTCTCATGAGCAGTCTGATCAGGCACCTCCTGGCCTTGCAGAAGGGGGTGAATCTAGTCTTCCCTTGCTGGAAGCACTGACCGACTGCGACTATAGGCGTAAGGAGTCTTCACTTCCGGAGGGGAACCTTTTGACGAAGGCAGAGGTGGGGTTTGACGTGGCTTCGCTTCACGTATGGGGCAGCCAACAGGTTCTCTTAGCATTGCCTCTCCCGTCCATGGAGCCGGAGGTAGTGCCTTTTCGTGCTGAGGTGGATCTGGTCGAGTTCAAAAATGGGGAGGGAGAGGGGAGCCTCGGCAAGGAGGTGGTCAAAGAAATTATAGTTAAGGTGGAGAGTTTTGTGGGACTCAGGCTAAAGAGGTGGCGAGTCTAATTGGTGTGTCCACTGAAGGTGTTGAGAAAGACATGAGGTCTGTCTTCTGCAAAATCTAACGAAGATGACAAGTGGATATAGCAAGGAAGGCTAAGACAGAGAAAATTGATAGAAGTGGGGAAACGGAGAGGGATGAGAAATGAAGGTAGCAGTGGAGGGTACATTGTTATGGTATGGGAGGAGGTTTGGGCTGCTAGCTCCGGCACGTTCCACCACGTTCCACTTCGGATACGTCAGTTTATTTTGGGTGGTAGGTGATGTTTTGCGGGGCCCCCAACAAAACTGAGGGCAAGGCTGAGTATACAGTGCAGATTCATGGGTAGCCTTGAGTGTCTTTTCTTGTGGGGGGTGGAATTTCTGGTGAAGAGGTGTTCTATTTCATTCTTTTGTTTAACTCCCGGGGCAGAGAGTTGGCTGTTGAATTTTGTACTTGGGAGTTTTGCGGGAGCACTCCCTCCATAGTTGTAAATCCTTATCTTTTCTTTTATTCATTTGGTGGTACCAACCACTCACAAAAAAATAATCTTGATGCCTACATGTCAAATAAAAGGAGCTAGGTAAGATGAAGATGCTCATAATATACGTTGACACCCTGCAAACAAGATACAGGCCCGAAACCTATACTGTCATTCTCCTACCCATAACTATTGACTTGAGGCCCACCGGGGGTATTTTTATCATTTTTCCTCTATCGGGGGTACTTCTGCAATGTTTCCGTCGTCAGAGACATTTCTGTAATTTTTCCACTACCGGGGGTATTTTTACAATTTTTCGCCCTTGGGGCATTCCTGCAATTTTCCCTCTACCGGAGGTATTTCGGTAATTTTCTGCCCACCAAGGGTATTTATGCAATTTTCTGTACAGCAGAAGGTGTTTCTGCAATTTCTGAACCGTAAAAGGTATTTCTACAATTTTTGGATAGCAGAAGGTATTTCTCATAATTTCTCAAGTTTCTTCATGGACTTTGGCTATTTATAAAATTTGTATAGTTCCATCTTCATTTCGATGATCAAATGAACATATCACAACCAACCAAATATCTTGAAATCTTCGAGCCACCAAGAGCTTTAGGAGATAACAAAACAGAAGATGTTGGAGCTGGAATCCTCCAAGTGTTCCTGCGCCATCTTCTCTTTTTTTTCTCCAGCCTCATTGAGCAGAGTTTAACAACTTCAAAAGAGCTCCGAACTTTCTTCTTCTTCTTTGGCTTCAACCTTCCACGAGAGTCTCCATCCTCCCTTCAAAGGAAAGTAGGTCTTCCCTTTTTATAGGTGGTGGAGGAGATCCCCCGGAGGTTGGTGGAGGTAACCTCCCGTCTCTTCATCTCCTCGTCTTTTCCTCTCCCCATTCTAGACCACCCCTGGTGGTGCAACAAGGGGGCTTCTCCTGGTGGGAGCAAATGCAGCAGCAGACGGGGGCTCCTCCCTCGGAGGGTGCAGCAGGCAGCAGACCTGGGGGCCTCTCCCCCCGGTGGGTCCAGCAGACGGGGTTCTCCCCCCAGAGGCAGGTGCAGCAGGCAGGGGCTTCTCCCACCGGTGGCAGGTGCAGCAGGCCGGGGGCTTCTCCCCCGAGTGGGTGCAGTCGGTGCAGCAGCAGGCCGGGGGGTCTCTCCCCCCGGTGGGTGCAAGCAGCAGTAAAAAACGGGGGAGGGCACCCCCGATGGGCCTGACTAGGTCCTCCCACTCCTTCGCTTCTTTTTTTTAATATAAAACATGAATAATAAAAAGGCAACAGCCATGGTATCTTCTCAGTAAAATAATTAGCAGCAGTCCTTTTTGCTACAGAATAACAGGAACAACCCTTCTTTTTCAACAAAACTACAGTAGCAAAACCCTTCTTTTCAGCATAACAATAGTAACAACTCTTTCCCTTCAACATAACAACAGCCGGAGCCTCTTCCTTTCAGCACAAGCACAACATTAATAGAGCAATAAAGTTAACAGTGTTCCCATTTCTCCCCTTCGCAAGTCAACAGCAACAAAAGTCCGCAAATAACAGCAAGTGAGACAACACCTCATCCCCACTTCCCGATGGTGTCCACTTTCTTCTCTTTTTGCTTTTTTCTTTTGTTGTGTTTGAGCCTTTTTTGAACAGCAGTAATAGGGGTACATCGGAGGTCACAGCATGCACAACATAGAAGCAACCGGGGGGAAAGCCTACAACATCAACCAGGAGTCACAGCATGCGCAGCAACCGAGGGTCCCATTTTTAATTCTCTTCTACCACCTAGGCTCTATTCCTTTCGCCTTATTTTAATTATGGCATCAACAGTAACTGGTGGGGAGGGGTCCACTGCAAAAAAAAGGCTACCCCCACTGGAGAAACCCCTGGTGGTAGCAGGCCTCTCCCCGGTGGCTGGTGGGGAGCTCCCCCGATGGACTTGTCAAAACGGGTGTGGTCACCACCTTCTAGTGCCCACGGAGAGTTCTGGTCACCTTCCAAGTCAATGGTGAGCCTAAGCAAATGCTCACCCTTCTTTTTGTTTGATGAAATGTCGATGAGCATCCATATGATGGCGACGACCGAGTTTCTTAATTTCTGAATCTTTATGTAATTATCAAAAATTATGAACTTTTTTGGGGTTCAACGAGGGCCAACAAGATTTGTTTCGAATTTCATTTCTTTGGAGTCCTTGCACAGGTATAAAAATGAGCTCAAGTCTTGCCGCGGAGCCTTCACATCTCAAGCCAACCACAGGGCAAACACAACCCATTCACACGCAGAAGCGTAGGAGCAAAAACTTACTGGGACAACCCTGCCCAATCCTGCCTCAAAGTCTGCAAAAATAATCGGGACAGACACGTCATTTCTGACGCCACAGAGCACGACGAGGACATCAGGCTCAAAAATCAGCAACTCATCGAGAAGATCCTCCGCTCGAGCGCACCCCTCGATCAAAACATCCGCTCGACTACCTTAAACCACAGCCTTAACAGCTCAGGGGCTGGACAACCTCAGACTGGGGCAGCCAAAACCAATAGCAGCTCCCTCAGAGCACGCTTTCGGCCACTTAACTACGAACAATCATCGCCAGCCACCTGACCTTGCTGCAAATTCCTCGAATGCAGCACCACAGCAACACACCTATCGGCAACCTCTGCCCAACGCAGCACGACCGGGGCCACCACTGATGAGGGAGAAAGCTCTTGATCTCGATCCTCAGACCCCACGCTGGCACTCCGATGAAATAGCAACCACAATCACAATGCTGTGCAGCGCACTCAAGCTCTCAAGCGAGAAATCAAGTGGAAAATAAACACAAAATCCTAAGCCAATAGTCGACTGTACTGGACCTTATGGACTCTGACCACTGTAATATCTTGAATTCCTGTGTACGTCCACAACCAGACTCTGATACCAGTTGTAACGACCCAAGATCCGGATACTAGGAGGATCCTGATACCATTCAAATCCTGGCCCGCCACCCACGAGCCGGAGGGTCGGAAGGGCTACAAAGGAGTGTGGAGGCACAAAGAAATAGAAAATAAAACAGGACAATTCAACAATTAATAGGAATAAATAACTAACTACAATAGAGTTCAGTCCAATAGAAAGTAGAGTCTAAAGCCGTAAAATATACCACATGCCGAGTGAACACTCGGCCCGGCGAGTTGACAGTTAAGGACCTCCACGCAACGCCCTCGAACCTCGAGAACGAACCACCGCACCTGAAAAGCAGGGATGAGTCTCCAAACAGAGACTTAGTAGGGGTCCCGTGGAACTCCAACCGAGAAAAATAACAATGAAAAGGAAAGCAGCACTAGCTAAACAACCACAGCAGGAACAGCGAACCGATGGCCGGTCAAAACTCAGCACTACAGCTACTCCTACTGGCAACAGAAAGGAAAAATCTCAATCTCACAATCGAAAACCAAACCACTCTAACACCAGACCTATCGAGGAAACACTCACGGCAACCCTACCGCGGATGCCTACCTACACAGGCATGACCAACTGGGACCGCACAGACCCACACTAGCCCAACGAGGCCTCGGTAATCCCTACCAAGCACCTCTGGCCACCACCTCGAAAAAACACGCTGGAATGAGCCAGAAGTCACGTCTCGTAGATGGGAAATGGAACCCGAAAATAGAAGAGTCACGACTCACGTGACAAGAGTACTTGCCCACTAGAAGCACAGCCAGACGCATCCCATGATGACTTACACCGCGTCGCAGTGTCTCCCTACTCGCCCCAGGTGAAAACTGAGACACACACACAAGTAACACTGACAAGGGTCTAGCCGAGGTCGTGCTCATCAGCACGCGTCCGAAGTCCCCGACCACGTGTGCACACACTGACTGACTGTGCTATGTCAAACCCTCTAGCTGGTATTCTTCCTAGCCCAGACTCGAGCTGCCACAGTAGGAGGCCCTACGGCAACCAGCCTAAAGTTGTCTCTCTCAAGTAAAGTCTCGCCATCACTCCTTGGTGGGACCACACGCGTGTCGGAAGGCTACGACTAGTGGGGAGTCACTGATGTGACCACTCTTCGAGAAGAAACTTCGAGAACCATGCATGCACCCTGCACGAAAGTCACGGAGGACCCAGTGGCGCTAAGCCACTGGACTCTGGACAGCCCTCTAGACTCACTAAATCCAATGGTCCTTGAGTCACAAGACTCGAAGTCAAGACCGTTGTGTAAGAATATATGGACGCTCCGAGATGAATTGACGCCTTATAAAGAGTCGTTATTTACTTAAGTGACGACTACTTACAAAGTCGTTAATTAATAAAATGGTGACTTGAATTAAGTCACTATTTAATTTAAATTTTTATATCTTCAAAAAAATCAGGGTTGCTACACCCTCCCCCACTTAAAAGAATTTGGTCCCCAAATTCACTTGCATATAGATGCGAAGAGTGTAGAGTATATACCTTTTAGAATAAGTCGGGAAATCACTTTCTCATTGACTCCTCAATTTCCCATGTAGCTTCATGTTATGAATATTTATTCCACTGCACCTTTACCATGGGAGTAGTCTTATTCCACAGTGTTCGTACCTCTTGATCAAGGATCTGCTCCAACTGGCTTTGATCTACTCTGGGTTAGCTTCGATGCCTAGGTGGGTAACCAGGAACTCGAGAAACTTGCTCGATCGTACTCTGAATGCACATTTGTTTGGGTTGAGCTTCTTGTTCTATTGGCGCAAGGTGACCATCATCTCCGCTAGGTCTTCTAAGTGGTCGGTTGCAAGCATGCTTTTGATGAGCATGTTGTTAATGTAAACATCCATATTATAGCTAATTTGGGAGTCAAACGGGTGGTGAACGAGAAGTTGATACGTTGCTCCTGCATTCTTCAACCCAAATGGCATCTTGGTGTAGCATTATAGACCATGGTTGGTGGTGAAGGTGGTCTTGCCTTGGTCAGACTTGTGCATGTTGATCTGGTGATATCCAGAGTATCCATCCAGAAAACTTAACATCTCATGCCTAGATGTCATGTCTATGAGCTGGTCGATACATGTCATAGGGAAGTTATCCTTGAGAGTGGCCTTGTTGAGGTCAGTGTAGTTGATGCACATTTGCCACTTCTCGCTACTCTTGGGGACCAACACCACGTTGAAGACCTAGTCTAAATACTAAGTGAGCTTGAGTAGTCGCGAGAGTAGCTTCTCGCTTACTACTGTCGGATGATTGCCTATCGCTCGGGGTTATAGTGGCACCTCTACTACTACACCGAGTGGCATTTGGGATCAAGTTTGAGCTGGTGAGTGACTACCTCAATAGCGATGCTAGGGAGCTGATCCTCATACTATCAAAACACATCCTAGTTTTCTTCTAGGAAGCATTGGTAGGCTCTCTTTTCTTCCTCTGATAGTGGCAAGCTGATCCGCAGGGAGAGGATGGGGTCCTCGCTGACTCGAATGAAGAAGAGGTCCTCAGTTAGCATGCTTCTGCTAGGTCTGGGCTCATCTATCCTTGCCTTCTTCTTAGGTGGGGCTTCTTCTGTCACTCTCTCCTTGGTAGAGATCAAATAGCATCAGTAGGACTCCCTATGGTCACCTCGAACGTGTCCCATTATGTGGGAAGTGGGGAATTTAAGTTTCTGGTGATACAATGAGGGAATCCCCTTCAGCACTCCCACGATTTCTCGGCCAATGATGGCATTGTAACTAGCCATACCTTGCATGACCATCAAATCAGCCACGAAGGTCATTTCCCTTGGGGAAGTCCCAAAAGCGATCGGTAGGGAGACCCTCCCATTAGTCTAGAGCATGGAGTAAAAGATGCCAAAAAGTTGATCCTCACCCATCAAAAGGAGGCAATCATAAAAAATCACATTAGGATCACTTCCATTATCAACAAGTGTGCGATGCACATTACATTAATTAATCATAACAGAGGTGACTAGAGCGTCAGAATGTGGAGTGGTCACACCAGCCAAGTCCTTGTCTGAAAAGATGATGGGCTTTTTAAGGTGGTCCCATGCAGGCACTCTCACAGGTGTGTTGTGTTGTGCCCCCTGGGCTATGCATGTGTTATATTATTTTGATGATAGCAACACAGTGAGCCAGTCAGGCAAATCATAGGGCATAATCAATGAGTTTAAGTTTGCATAAACATTAGGCATGCATTACATGAACTGTGTCCATGCATAAGTGATCAGGTATGCATTTCATAGTTCATGTATTCGTTTGTGTCTACATATTTGTCTAGGTCCGACAGACAAAAATACGCATAAACTGCTAAACTCCATCCGGGACCCACGAAAAATATCTAAAAAATATCTGAAAAAATTTAGGGCATTACACGTTATATCCCTGGGGGTGGTCCCGAAAGTGATCGAAAGGGAGATGCGCCCCTCAGAGAGGACAGTTGTGCAAGGAAAGTCGTATAGAGGTGTGTGCAATGGTGTTATTCGTGACAGATCCACACCCATGTGGACAAGACAGTCGTAAAAAATCACATCATGGCCACTTCCATTATCGACGAGAATCAGTCATATAGTACATTGGTTAATGGTCATAGAGACCACAAGGGTGTCAGAGTCAGGGGTAGTTATGCCTTCCAGATCGTCATCTGAAAAGATGATTGGATCCTTGAGGCAATCCCGAATAGTGGAGTCACAGTGGCTCTCGTCACTGTAGTCCACTTGGTTTACCCCAGACGCGTACCTACGACATTTCTTGGAGTTGTCCCCTCCAGACACCAACCCCAGAAATCATCATGATCTCCTTTCCGTTGGGCCGGTTGTCGATGGGTGGAGGAGTCTGGTCTTTCTACTGTCGCTTCTCTACGGCCTTGGTGACAAATTTTTCGAGGAGGCCTCGTCAGATGAGGTCCTCCATCACATCCTTCAGTTGGATCCAGTCAGCTGTATTGTAACCGTGGTCGTGATGGAAGCGACAATACCTCTTCGGGCTTCTGGTCCTTGGATCAGACTTCATCTTTCGGGGCCACCAGAGGTAGGGCTTCTCCTGAATCTCCTTGAGAATCTATTCAGACGGGGCCGTTAGGGGCATGTAGTCTCAGTATTGGCCCCTATCTGTCGCTTCTGGGGGGTTGCGGCATTCTCAGTCACGCAGCTCGCTCTTGCCCCGCCCTTCTCGTGGAGAATCGACAGGTCTGTTGCAGTCGGGTTGAGTAAACCAAGCCGTTTGGCCCAACGCCGAATTTTTTTCCTCGTAGCTGGCATGTTTTTAGGCCAGGGCGAGGAGATCCATTAGGGTCATTGGGGCTTCTACTCCGAGCAACCATCAGAGAATAGGATCTCAAGTCTCTCGTGTCGAGGCGGTGGTGGCGAGGCTGACGTCAGGACAAGAGATGCGATGGGCTTCCATCCTGAAACGGGACATATAGTGCCACAAGGTCTCTTCGTGTCCCTATCTAATGGTGAGCAGGCTCACTGCGGACTTGGCTTCCTTTGACAGCCGATGAAGTTCTCCTTGAATAGCTTCTTCAGCTATTGGAAGGAGGTGATTGATCAGGTAGGCAATGACTCGATCTAGGTCCGAGCGTTCTTCGGGAGAGTGGTGACGAACGCCAGACATTTCACAGCATCTGAGGCTTCGTGGAACACCAGGTTCAACTTAAAGCTGTGCATATGATCGGTAGCTAGAACTTTAGAGGAATGGGGTCTTCCATGATCTCCATAGAGAAAGGAGCATGAAAGTCAGTGTCATCATCAATAAGCCCTTGAGTTCTCACAGTGTGTAGAACATCATCCAAGTATCAAACCTTGCCCTCCAACTCACGTTATACTTCCTCGTAGCATCATAGCCGTTGTGCCATCTCTGGGTTGGAGTAGAGTGGGCTGCAAGGCCGTGGTGAGGGCGAGCTACGCGGACGCTGAGATTGCGTGGCAGACACGTAGGAGGGCTCACGCACCTGACAGGATTTCGCTATGGTGGGGGCGTCCCCATTCTGGGGCAACTCCGTTAGGGTGCGGTCCTACCCCATAGGTCAGTTAAGGAGGTCTTAACACAAATCCGTCATTGCCTGGAGCTGCCAACACATCTCTGCCAGCTCGTCAACTGTGGGGTTGTAGATGGCAGCGCCATGCGGTGGTCGAGTAGATGAGAATGCCTCCTGGGACCCCCATTGAGAACTCAGGGCCTAGTTGGATCCTCGGTCGCAATTGCTAGTGTTACGGTAGCTTCCACGGGTCCCATGGCCTTTAGTCACATTCCCACAGACGGCACCAAAAAGTGTAGAGGGATTTTTCATTCTTTTGTTGTCATCCTTTCACGAGCCGTTTGTGAAATGGCAGTGTTTGGTTATACATCTCAAACTTCTTTCAGGTGGTGGTTGGTAGTTTCCTACCAAATTATCAGATGGAGCAGAAGACAAAGAAATTTAAAGTAGGGTCAGCAACAAATGCCACTCCAGTAGCAGCAATGCCTGTCGCAGAGATGGATGAGGTGCATGCCACTTCCCAAGGGCAGCATGGTTCTACCCCAAAGCCTATCCCAACAGCTTCGACTCCCTTTCGACTGGAAAACTGGAATTCTTCGCTCAACTCTGTCGCAGACTCTCGTGGTACCGATATAAATATATCTTTGCATGGAGACTGATGTCATTGAGACAGGCAGCCACCTTGCTTTCTGCATGCAGGAGTTTCCTACTGACTGGACTCAAAACTTCTTCACGGATGCCATGGTGCAAAACTGCAAGAGTAATAGAAATCACATGTGTATTGGTCCTTCGCTGACTGGTGATGTTTTGAGAGAAATCAGGTTTAGACTGTCAAACTGTTTTCAACAGTATCCATTTGTAGTGTTCCTTGATTTGCAATTGTTGTCTGTAAGTTTCATTTCTGCTTCATTTTCAGTGATTCCTACATGTACAACATGGTCTTTCCGACATTGATGTGCTCGTTTAGTTTTTAATTCATTCTTACTTTAAGTGGTGTTTACTCAAACACGGTGGGGAAGACTCTGGCTAGACTTCTCACGGGTAGATGTGGCCACCAGTGACTGCAGCACAGCAGCCTCTTCTTCGGAATGGTGGAAACAAATGCAGTCCCGTACGGAGACGATCGCTTCATCAACCAGACTGGCAGCCTTCACATGTGACCCGTAGGTATGACAATGGGAATCAACTCCGGGGCAACTGCTGCCTTCCCACCGTGGGGATCCAGAAGATCTTAAAAGCTCCTCCATTGCCTGCACTGTCGTCCACCTCATCCGTCAGCCCATGAGCCCGTGGTCTTTGTGGGACATGCCGACTGGGATGAACCCGTGTTGCTCTACACCTGACTAGAGCAACCGCCAGGGAACAAGGAGGCGGCAGCAACGAGGGCATGGAGTCGAGGTGACATATTGGCGTTTTTGTGAGACATGATGACATGGACGACCCGGTGCAGCTCAACACCGGTCTAGAGCAACCGCCGGATAAGGAGACAGCGCAACGAGGTGATGAGACGGGAGAAAGGCATTGGCCTACGCCACGCAGCCAACTACATTGTTTTAGTCATTCAATCGAACAAGTACGTGACATGCTCAGACAAGGCCGCAGGAGAACCCGCCGGCAGGTGGGAGGGAAAGAACGGCTGGACGAACAGCTCTGAGGAGGGGCGTGTTTGTTGGACGGGGTGGCGTCTTCACAGGAAGCGGAGCAGGGCCTGGCGCTGCAACAGCAGGCAAAAAGAGATGGGTATCTTCTCCGGGAGGAGAACAGATGACGCCGGGAATGGCCACCCTCAACGAGGGAGAGAGAGATACAGGTGTTGATATATAAGAACCGTGGGCTGGTTGGTAAAGTCCCAGAATTTAATGCCCATTAAAATGAAGGTCTAATTGTGTAATTTGATTAGAATGGTGGGGATGCCATGGATTCTAATCATTTGAATCCTACAACTCCTTCACATGGCCCCAACCAAATGCTCCCTAAGTTAGGACCGTCAAGATTTGAGATGGGTCAACCCAAACCCACATGCGTTTGGGAGGGATTATGAATTACTTCTATACTCTTCTAGAGAGAAGAAGAAACTCTTTTTGGGCAACTTTTGAGGATGTTAAAATCTCACATTTTTTCTCTCTATCTTTCTTTACCCACTAGAATCTTTCTTCTTCAAAAATTAACGAGACATTGTCCTATATGAAAGGGATTATGAGGGTGGAGATTCTAATGACCACCGACACCACCAATTATGTTTTAAAATTTTTGCACGAAATGGTGATCAGGTTAGGTCTTGAGTATACTTTTTATTTTTTTGAGCTTGCCGGTTTTGGGCCCCGGTCGATCTGGTTGAGACCAACTGGTAGACCCTTGGCCCCGTGGTTGTCCCAAACACCCCGTGAGGACCGTGACTATATTTTTGGGAATTCAGAGGTATCGTATTATCTCGATTAGCATACCCATGGATTTTGAGAGTCTGGATGACCCCATGTGTTCCGGGCTTCTGTGCATTCGCTAAATCGAGTCTCCGTGCATCAGCTTGAGTACGGATGGCCATTCTCGCATGCCGATAGCTTCTCAGAAAAGTGGTTTCCATGTGGGCCATGCGTATGGCCTATGGACTTTGAGTTCAGTCACCCAGCCTGGGTCTTGAAGGTTTTTAAGCTCCCATTGGAAATGGATTAGGGTTCACGATCATGAATCGCTGAAATAATTATTGTACCATGGTTTCTGACCTAGGGATAGGCCATATTGACGGCATGGAGTTGTCCTGTATGATGGGCTTGACAATGGTCCTGTGACTCAAGGGTTCTTGGGTTTAATAGGTCTAGTGGACTATCCAAAGTCTGGTGGCATCGAGTCACCCATTTTCTGAGCTAATTATGACGGGCTTGTGAATAGCCTGTCCGTATTTTGATGATTTTCGTCGAGAGTCATCTGCTTAGTGGCCCCCACTAGTTCTAGCTAACTGGGCACATCTGTGCCGACCCACCTAAGAGTAGGTGGGGAGCTACACCTGGGAGAGATGATTTTTAGGCTGATTTGTTGTAGGGCCTCCCACTATAGTTGCTTGAGTCCGGGCCGGGAGGAAAACCTGCTAGAGGGCCTTACATAGTATAGTTAGTCAATGTGTTCATACATGGTCGTAGACTTTAGATGGGTGTTGACGAACATAGCCCTGACTAGAACCTTGTTCTGTGGTTATTGGTACGGTGTCTTAGTGTTCGTTTGGGGTGAGTAGGGAGACACCTGAGGTGCGGACTAAGTCATTAGGGTACGCATCCTGCCTTGCTTCTAGTGGGATGTACTCTCGTCAGGTGATGAGACTCTCATGACTCGAGGTTTTATTTCCCATTTGCGAGAAGTAATTTTATGTGTTTCCCATGATATAGAGGTCTAAGGTTTCCTGTAGGGATTACCATGGGCTTTCCTTCGATAGTGTAGGGTTCATGACGACGAGGTCATGACCATAATACTAGACCGCGTGGTCTTGCACTGGGCCTTAGTCAGTGAGGATAGGCCTCCACGACAGAGGTGTCATAATGTTTCTTCTGGCAGCGTAGCCAGGGTTTTCCCATTAGTCTGGTGGTCTCCCGACTGTGAGATCCGGGTTTGCTTTAGGTGCTGACAAGAGTAGATTTTTGAGCCGTGATTTTATCGACTACCGGGGTTGCATTTACTGTTCCTCCTACGACTGTTGCTCTTGTTATTGTTTGTTGTTAGCGTTGCTTGTTACCACCATTATTTTATGGTTGGTATTCCATGGGACCCCTACTGAGTCAGTGATAGGAGGCTCACCCCCTACTTTTCGGGTGTAGCGATTCCTCCTCGAGATTTCGAGGCATAGCGCAGAGGTTTGTAGTTGCCAGCTCGCCGGGCTGCGTGTTCACTCGACGTTGGGTATGTGCATTTCCCTGTAGACTGTACTTTATTTGGATTGGACTCTATAGTTTAATTGAAACTATAATCTTATTTTTTTCATATAAATTGTTAATTAGTTAGATGTTCCTACTTTATTTCATATTTCTATGTACTCCACACACACCTTTTAGCCCTTCCAAGCCTTCCGACTCATGAGCGGTGGGTCAAGATTCAAATAGTATCAGGTTATTCCCGATATCTGGATCTTGGGTCATTACAACATAGACTAAATGCTAAGTTTCACATAATCGTAGCTATATTCACATAGCCACAGCTATATTAACATAGTCGCAACTATGTTTACTTAGGCACAAGCATTGAACTAAGTTCACATAGGCACAAACAACTCACATAGGTGCAAACTGAGCTATGCTCATTTAGGCACACAAAAGATAATCCAGGCCATCGGTCTTTTGAAAATGATTTCTGGTGCAAGCCTTACTCTTAATTTGGTCACTCAGGTTTTCCTGCTGATACAGCCTTCGAAAACCAATATGATGGGACCGGATTCATCTTTTCACCATGAAAGGTGTTTTCTTCAGGTGGTGGGCCACCAGGGATATTTTCATCTTCGTGGACGGGGTTTGTTCGGTGCGACTGAGTCAACACCAGCTTGTTAGCTCCAGATTGTCGTCTGGCATCACTGGGCTCTAAGAGATGAGTTGTGGGGTCCCTCCACTGAAAATCTTAAGGCTTCAGCAGTTCGAGTGAACTTCTTTGTTGATCTTCTTCGACTTTTGTGCATCAGTAGGACACATCCTTCCATCATTCAAGCACAATTGCTATCTGATTATATTTTGGGTGCCAATAGCCGTTGAACCCCAGCCACCTTGATCCGCCATGATGTGTGCTGCCGGATCACTATGTTCTCTCCTTTGTAACCAGTCGCCGTTGAGTCCATTACTGAGTCGACATGGGTGGGGACCTACATCGACTTGTCTATTCGAGCATCTTCCGATGAGCCGACTCAAATGTTTGTTTCATAGTAGAAGGTCATGCAGTTGCCCAGAGCCCTCTTTCCCTGGGAATATGTGTTCACTATTTCATCATGCTATTGAGTTTTTGATCGCCCTCATCACTGTGCTTGCTTAATCCTCCGTGACCCCGATGGACCTAGGAGGTTTGCCAAGGGTCGGCATGATCTCTGTGGGTTTCGAATGGGAAAAGGCATGGTCATCTGGAGGATTCATGCCCTTGCCATCTCATGGCTATGGGCTCCCTTCCTCACAAATGCATATAAATTGTCGCCAGTCAGTGCACAATGCCCCAGAGTTTTTTGACCTATTGGCTCGGGGTTACACTAGCGCTCTCTTGAGTTCCGCATGTGTATGTCGTGGGGCCAAACACGGGTCAATATGCTGAGGCATAATGATCAATAACCCTTGGGTGATGCGGGTCTCCTTATGGACTAATCCTTGAAGATTTGCCGCCTGTTGTAGGGTTCGGGCTGCCACTTTTTGGGCATGACTACTGCTTATGGTGTCCATCTCAGCTTGCCGTAGACGGACCTCCTATACGTCTCCCCACCACATTCCAGGGCATGGGGAGATGTTGTCAAAATTTCATAGTTCATTTCCTCGCACCTTCCTTGTTTCCTACAATTTTCACCCAATCTTATACCCTTCAGTTGTAGTAGCCTCACGGCCACTTATGCCAGTTTTTGAGGTCAAGCGCCCAATATGAGAGTTGGGGTCAATAACGAACAATTGCCCTACGGCATACAGCGACCCAAAGGTACATGACCCTACCAGGGTGCGATCACGCTAGGTTTGCCCATGATCCCAGATGCGCGTTCTGCTGTGTCAAAGGCGAGTCTACAAAGAAGAAGGCAGGCATGGGATTTTCGTTTAGGCATGACCATTAGTTTGGGGACCATCTCGACATAACGTGGACAAGCTTCTAATACTTCCCCAACACATGCCAGAGTAGGGGAGGAGCTGTTGAAACCTCTACAAAAAATGAATAGATAATCAACCGAGTTTAAGTTATCCATATCTTTGATAATAAGCAGCAGGTGTTTATAAGTCAACATGTGTTCCTGAATAAAAAATATAAAACCAACTCTCATACATAAATCAACTTGGGCACACATGCATGCATACATATACGCATATACACTTATCTTACTATGTGCTTGTACGCCATGATTCCCTAGTATATCAAATGGTGATTTGCGGAGGGTCAGATCAAGTCTGGCTGGAAGTTTTCACTATGCGTGAGTAAAAACTCCACCTCAAATCAGAAGTCGACTTAATAGAATAAGTACTGCTACATCGTATGCTTGAGTGCATGCTTACATCCTGCTTTGCACAGTAAATATTTTTTGATTTATGCATTAATTTTTGTTCATTCAGTCCCGAAGGCTTCTTTATCTTGGCGATTAATCAAGGGTTGTCCTTAAATTAGAAAAAAAAAAATCATTTTCTCGATCCTCAAAACACGCTCGTCGCATTGGTACCGTCCCGGAGTAGGAGAACGCAATGGTTTGCCCTACACAGGGTTCCACAGGGCTACCGGGGAAAACACGCGTGAATCACAAAATGCGCTCCGGGACTCTCAAAAGCGATCCGAAACCCACAGATCCTGATTCGAAAAATGTCTAAAAAATCCAGGACACTACAACCCTCCCCCCTTAACAAATTTCATCCTCGAAATTAAGAACGAAGCACAGGAGTAGGGGACAAGACTCACTCGAACAAGTAAGGATATTGATGTCGCATCTCATCCTCACGCTCCCAAGACGCCTCACAACCAGAATGACGCTGCCAGACCACCTTACCCAGAGGAATAACCTTGTTCCGCAAGCACTACTCATGCTGATCCTCAATGCGGACGGGATACTCCATAAGGGACAAATCTGGGGTCACCTCAAGCCAAATGACGTCCTCTAAAACATGGGAATCATCGGGCATATACTTCCAAAGCATTGACATATGAAACACATCATGCACGACAGATAACTCCGGCGATAACTACAACCGATATGTGACTTCCCCAATAGGCTCGACAATGAGAAAAAGACCAATGTAGCGGGAACTCAGCTTTCCATGCTTACTGAAGTGCATCACACCTTTCATGGGAGAGACTCTCAAAAACACCCAATCTCTCACAGCAAAGCTGAGAGGTTGCCTCCTTCGATCGGCATAACTCTTGTGCCGGATCTGCGCCGCCAACATCTTCTGTCAAACGAATTGCACCACCTTAACACACTGCTGCACCAAATATGGTCTCATTAGGACACGCTCGCCCACCTCGAACCAATTGAGCGGAGTTCGACAAGGTCGCCCATACAATGCCTCATAAGGAGCCATACCAATGGTTGAATGATAGCTTTTGTTATAGGCAAACTCCACTAACGGTAGATGGTGGGTCCAACTCCCTTGTCACTCCAGACAATACGACCTCAACATATCCTCCAAAGTCTAGATGGCCCTCTCAGATTGACCATCCGACTGAGGATGATAGGAAGAGCTGAACGCTAACTCCATGCCTAGAGCTCTCTGGAAACTCTTCAAGAATCCCGAAGTGAAGCGCGGATCATGATCAGACACGATGGAGATGGGAACTCCATGCAACGGAACGATTCACTCAACATACAATCGGGCCAACTTCTGCACACTCCAACTGACTTTGATCGATAATAATTGGGCCATCTTCGTCAGTCTATCCACCAGTAACCAAATACTATCATGTCCACTAGACGTCCTCGGTAACCCAACCATAAAATCAGTGGTCACATGGTCCCATTTTCACGCAGGAATCTCCAAGGGCTGAAGTGTACCCCCTAGTCACTGGTGCTCAGCTTTCACCTACTGACAGGTTAAACACCTGACCACGAACTCCACAACATCTCTCTTCATCCCAGGCTACCAAAATCGCCTCTTCAGGTTCTGGTACATCTTAGCTGATCCAGGGTACACGGCATACTGGCTCCCATGAGCCTCCCGTAATACCGTACGCCTTACCTGCTCCTCGACTGGGACGTACAACCTACCTCTGAACCTCACGGCTCCATCTTCACCGAACTACACCTCGGCCATCGACAGAATACGAGGTAGCTCGGGGTCTGCATACTGAGCCTCTGTCACCTACAGACGAACAGCTGGCATGACAGTCAAGCTCGCAAGAATAGCCGAACCCTAATCCTGAGGGATCTTGAGTCTAAAGGTCATGGCCGACACCTACTCCCAAAGCCTCCACTTCTGCAACAACATCCGACTGACCATCACTCTCCTGCTCAAAGCATCGGCCACGACATTCATCCTATCAGGCTGATATGACAGAGTAAAATCATAATCCTTCATGTACTCCACCCACCTCCTCTGCCTGAGGTTAAGATCCTTCTGGGTAAACACATACCTCAAACTCTGATGGTTAGTGAAAAACTCAAACTTCTCGCCGTACAGATAATGCCTCCAGATCTTTAGGGTGAAAATCACCGCCGCCAACTCAAGATCATGAATAGGATAGTTCACCTCATGTGGCTTCAACTACCAAGATGCATACACCACAACTCTCCCATGCTACATCAGCACGGCACCGAGACCTATCCTAGAAGCATCCGTACACACCACGAAACCTCCCGATCCAGATGGCAACACTAACACCAAAGCAATAGTGAGCAACCTCTTCAGCTCCATGAAGCTCTGCTCACACTCTCCCATCCAGACGAACGGCACATCCTTCTGTATAAGCCTGGTCATCGGGGCCACAATACGAGTAAAATCCTGGATAAACCGCCGATAATAGCCGGCAAGCCCCAAGAAACTCCGGATCTCCGTGATCGAACTCGGCCTCGGCCACTACACCACTGCCTCAACCTTAGCTGGGTCCACGGAAACACCATCGCCAGAAATCATGTGCCCTAAAAAGTGCACCTCTCAGAGCCAGAACTCGCACTTGCTGAACTTGGCATACAACTGGTGATCGCGCAATGTCTACAACACCACTCTCAAATGATGCACATGCTCCTCGGCAGATCACGAATACACAAGATGTCGTCCACGAACACGACCACGAACTGGTCCAAGTACGGACGGAACACCCTATGCATTAGATCCATGAATGCTGCAGGGACATTGGTAAGCCCAAACGGCATCATCAAGAACTCATAATGCCCATGCCTCGAATGGAACGTAATTTTCTCCACATCAGACTCTCGAATCCACAACTGATAATATCCCGATCTCAAATCGATCCTCGAAAACACTCGGGCTGACTGAAGCTGGTCGAATAAGTCATCAATCTGAGGCAAAGGATACCTGTTCTTAACAGTCGCCTGGTTCAACTGACGATAGTTGATACATAGCCTCAAACTACCATCCTTCTTCTTCACGAACAACACCAGTGCACCCCACGGGAAATAACTAGGGCGAATGTACCCGTTCGCCAGCAGCTCCTGCAACTACACCTTCAGCTCTCGCAACTCTGCAGGTGCCATACGATAAGGGGCCTTCGACATGGGCGCCGTACCAGGTACCACTTCAATCACGAAAGTAATCTCTTGCTGCGGCAGCAACCCTGGCAACTCCTCGGGAAAAACATCGAGAAACTCACACATGACAGGAATGTCCTCCACATCCGGACACTGCCGATCCACCAAAACCACGGAAGCAAGAAAACCCTGACAACCCGCATCAAGCATATGATGAGCCCTAATAGTCAAAATAAGCAAGCGGGAAGAGGAAGATCGAATACCTCGATAACAGAAGGTGGGTCCATGAAGCTGTCGGAAGTAGACCTTCTTCGAGCCGCAGTCCATCAAAGCATGATGAGCCTCGAGCCAATCCATGCCCAAGATGACATCAAAGTCCTGAAGTGGTAACGCGTAGAGTCTGGCTGACAAGTTCCATCCTTCCACCCACACGGGCACCTTCTCGAAGCAATACGGAATGTCCACGAAATCGCCAGTAGGTAACTCCATTGCCATGTCACAGGACACCTCGGTCACTGAGTCCTCAACGCTCAGAGTAAAATTCTCTGAAATGAACGAATGAGAAGCACCTGAATCGAACCAAACACGAGCCACACAACCTAAAATCGAAACGGTACCTTCCACCAACTGCGACGCCTCAACCTCCACGTTGGTCATATGGGTTACTCTGCCTCGGGATCTCTGCCTCCCTACAGTAGCTGGCTGAGACAACTGAGGAAACTGCACCTGTCGCTAGTACTGCTACGGCTGTGATGGCATCTACTGGGGCTGAAACTGTTGCTGCTGTTGAAACTCGGGCGGCTGACTCGATCTCTGAGGGCAGTCACGTGCCATGTGTCCTGGCTGGTCGCACCTGAAGTAAACCACGGGCGCTGAACACTACCTGCCTAGATGAGAACCACCGCACCTGGGACACCCGCACCGAGCACCACTCACCGAACTCTGACGCTGCAAAGCTACCGGTTGTTGGACACTGCCTATCGACTCCTGCTGCAGCTACCCCTTATGACCCCGATGCTTCCCACCAAAGTCAGCATCCTTGAGCAGCTTCTTGAGGTTCGAGCTAAAGGACGACGACTCCGGCACGGGGGCCACAGACTACACTGCCACAGAACCACCTGCTGAGAGCTGGACAGTACTCTGCTGTTGAATCTCCATCGGCTGACCAAAACCTGCCTGAACCTGACCAGCACTGCCGTGCCCTCGAATCTTCTACAAATCTCTCTCCAATGTCGACGCTGCCTTGCATGCTACATCCAAAATAGTCAAACCTGACGCAAGAAGATGGTGCATCAGCTCGACCCTCAGACCACCAATGAACCGATCGGTCTTCACTTCTTTATCCGCGATGATGTGAGACGCATAACGGCCCAACTCAACGAACCTGCCACGGTACTACATCACTGATATGTCACCCTGGGTCAACTCCATGAACTCGCGTAGCCTCTGTGTAACGACCGTAATTTAGCGGATCCTTAATGGTGCGGATCTAGGATTCGTCCGTTGATTTTTAGCGATTTTTAGGCATTTTTTTGACTATTTTTAGGTTATTATTTGAATTGGTTGTTGTAGTTGTGTCAGACTTGTACATTTGTAAATTCTGGACTATCATTTATATTTATCACTTTGATATATTTATTTTAATTACTTCTGTACTTTAATTTAATTTCCTACTCCAATAAATTTTAGTATGCGCAGTGTAATTCCAATTGTTTATACGCCTCCTCAACAGCCTCCCCACTAACCCTTCAAGTGTCGCATCAGCCTCTTGGGTGGCATCCCCAGTTCTTGGTAGCGATAGTTCGATACTTGTATCAGGTTATCGGTACCCTGAGCTCTGGGTCATTACAGTTGGTATCTGAGCGGCATTGGGGAATCGTGTAAAGAATTGAAATTACATGCGATTGTCTAGAACAAGTCCTGTCGTGTCGTCTGTTGCTGGCTTAGGACGTTTTTCATGATTATTAGTGTATTTTTCATTGTCGTATGTTTTAGATGCTGCCCCATAAAAGAAGAGCTCTTGTTCTCCTGGAAGAGAGTGGCAGTGTTCTCCTATCGTGTCTGCTCCTCCCCTGATTGTTCTAGTCCCTACTCCTGCCGTGCCAGCTCCGCATGATGACTTACCCGATGGCTGTGGCAGAGCACTTAAGGAATTTCTGTTGTTCCACCCACCGACGTATGAAGGTCAATCAGATCCGGATGCTGCCAGGATTTGGATCGAGGTGACTGAGCGTGTCTTTCGATCAATGAAATGCGCAGACGACGAGAAGGTCATGCTCGCTACTTTTCAACTTCAGGGTGCAACATTCATGTGGTGTTGATGTGGTGGAGTTCGGAGTGAGAAGTCACCTTTCGTTCCCGACCACTTCGTCAGATCACCTGGGCAGAGTTTGTGACTACCTTTGAGCGCACTTACAGTCCGGCCTATCTTCGCATGGATAAGATGCCCCAATTTCTAGATCTGGTACAGGGTGAAATGACCGTGTTGCAATATCGAAACAAGTTTATGGAGTTGGGTTGGTATGTGTCACATATCATTGCTGATGAAGCCTTAAAGACAGAGTAATTTCTCTGAGGTTTACGTGTCGAATTGAGGGTGCCACTGCTCGCTACTCGTGTCACTATCATGGATGATGCATATTAGGCAGGAATCACGATTGAGCTCGATTTGGCAAGGTCTGCAGGGTTTTCTTAGTCCACTGTTGCTCAGTCAGTTGTGCCATTCCAGCAGTCCTTTCAGCCGTCATCACTTGGCATTCCATCTATTGTGGCTACTTCGGGTGGTCCTTCGAGGCGGATGTGTAGAAAGTCCAAGAAGCGATTTAACCGTCAAGCATCTTCGGGTTTTGTATAGCAGCAATCGACGTCTTCTGATTCTATCCAGTAGTCTATTTTTTCATTTCAACAGTGCCGAGAGTTTCACGTGAGTCAGCTGAGACCATGTCCAAGGTGTGGTGACAGCCATCCCAGTGTACCAGGCTCCTTGCCGGTGGTTTGCTATCACTGAGATCAACCGGGTTACATTGTTCGAGTTTACCCAATGAGGTCAGTTCCGGCGCAGCTCTCGTAGGCCACCTAGTCGCAGCAGTTTTCATTCTATCTTCCTGCACCACCTCAGCCGTCATTTTTGCAAGTTTCATCTTCTTCCCAGCAATCTTCTACAGCCTCTAGCCGGAAGCCGAGGAGCCGGATTACTCATAAGCCGAAGCTATTGCCTCCAATCTCATAGAAGGTACGGTTTTGATTTTTGGTCGTCCAACTCGCATTCTATTCGATTCAGGTGCCACTCATTCATTTGTTTCCGAGGATTTTCTTGCTCGTCTCGAGGAGCCGGTGACTGAGTCGCCCTATGAACTACTCGTTGAGTTGCCCTCCAGAGATTTTATGTCCACTCCATTTTGCCTGGAAGATTCTCCTATTATCATTAGTGACCGGCAGTTCCCAGCGATGTTGTATGCATTGCAGTTAGCCGACTACGATGCGATCCTAGGCATGGACTGGTTAGAGCAATATCGTGCCGTGGTTGACTGTAGATCCAAGAAAGTCTACTTTCAGCCACGCGGGTAGATCTATTCACCCCCCCTCTAGATCTGTGTTCATTCATTCCAACATATAACTCCTGCGCCCTCATGAAGTCCCTGACCAACAATAAAGCCAAATACGAAGTTCTAATCATTAGGCTTCAGATGGCTCTCGACATGGGCATCAATTGCCTCAAAGCCTATGGGGACTCTCAGTTAATAGTTCGGCAAGTCCTCGGTATCTACGACGTGTAGAAACTAGAATTGGTTCCATACCATGCCACCATCACCAGGCTAACCCAAAAATTCTATTTCTTTGAAATAGATCATGTTCCCAGAAGTAGCAATGCCCAAGCAGATGCCCTGAAAAAATTGGCTGCGGCCATTAAACTCCTACCTGAGGGGGAGGTCGACATCATGGTCAAACACAGAAGACTAATGTCGGGCTCACTCGAAGGCAACTCTAGTCTCACCATCTACGAGGTCCATGACCCCGACTGGGACACTCCTCCAGAAGATGAAGATTGGTGCGAGCCCATCATCAAGTTCAAGAAAGGGTGGATCCCTCCTGACCAAGCTCAAAGGGTCCAACTACTCTGCCGAGCAACGTCATATGAGTTGATTGGCAACTCCTTGTATCGACTCATCCACGAGAAGGACAGGTCGATTCTCCTGAGATATGTCTCCCCAGTCGAGGCTCGGGCCATTATGCAGAAGGTTCATTCCGGATTGTGGTGCGCACCAGGTCGAAGATCGAATGAAGCACAACATCAAGCTCAAAGGCTTCTACTGGCCTACTATGTATGCAGACTGTGTCCAATACATCCATACTTGCCATCAGTGCCAAACCTTTGGCCCAGTACCTAGAAGACCTCCTAATCCGTTGCGTCCTGCAGCCTCCACCTGGCCATTCGCCGAGTGGGGCATGGACATCGTGGGGCCTTTCCCGCCATCGTCCAAGGGCCACAAATATATCTTGGCCGCCACCGACTACTTCTCTCGCTAGGCGAAAGCCCTTCCCTTATGCAAGGTCACCGGCGAAGTGGTATCCAAAGTTGTCCGGCACAACATTATCTACCGATTCGGTACTCCTAGTCGCATAGTATCTGACAATGGAATGCCATTCAAGAACAATACCGTATATCAACTAGTGATCAAATTTCACATCGACTGGAAAGCCTCTTTTGTCTACAACCCCTAGGCTAATGGCTTGGCCGAAGCTTTCAACAAGACCCTCTGCAAGCTCCTGGCTAAAATTGTTAGCCACTGAAAACGTGACTGGGGTGAGAAGATCTTTGAGGCGCTGTAGGCCTATCAGATGGTCTACAAAACCCCCACAAGATGCTCGCCGTTCTCCCTTATTTACGGAGCGGAAGCCATTATCCCTGTCGAAATCCAGTTGGCCTCTTACTTGCTTGCAATACACACCGGCCTAGCCGGCCCTGATGAAGATGGATACTAGAGAAGGTTAGAAGAGCTCGCTGATCTAGAAGGCAAGTGGCTCGAAGCCTACAAGCACTTGCAAGTATACCATGCCCGCATGGTGCGAGCCTACGATAAGCTCGTCAAACAACGAGCCTTCAAGAAAGGTGACCTCGTCATAATCAAGGAAAAGGAAGTCATGGTGGAGTGCTCCAGTGGAAAACTACATCCGAATTGGCGAGGGCCATACATCATCCATAACGTCTACGAGGGTGGGGCGTACACGATCGTCAACCACAAGGGTCATGAACCCTTCCCACCCCTCAATGACAAACACATGAAGCTATATTATGCACCAGAATGCGAGTTCACACGCCATCCAGGCTAGAGGCGCGCACCCCAGCCACTACCAGTAAAACTGACCCTTTCTGGCGAGGGCCGAACCAGTCACTATTTCCAGCTTCTCTCCCCATTCAAGCAACAGGGCCAACCAAGCCCCTCCCAGAACCACTGTCAAGCACTCCCAGGGATTAGCTCCTTGCCTTCATCCTTGCAACAACAAGAGCGAGGACGCCCGATACCAGCAACAACCCAGCCGTCAGGCTCCCAGGTAAGCAATTAAGACCCCAAGGGCATGCTCAGGCCGAATCTGCTCAGCCGGGTGTGCCAAGTGTGCAGTATCACCTTGTCCCTCAGCCACCAGGGCGGTTCCCGCTGGTTTATCAGTCGAATGTACCTGGAGTTCCTTCCGTTTTTCCTCCCGCCAATGGTACTTCTTCCTCTAAGCCCAAGGGCAGGAAGTTCTGATTCAAGAAATCTAAGAAGGCTCGGATGTCTAAGGATCAACAAGGCAGGCAGCCGATTGCAACTAGAACCTCCTCTCTTGTGCCGATTAATCGTGGTACACCTCCATCCATGAATACCAGGAGCGAGTTAAGGGAGCGTGAAGAACGGCTTGCCTAGCTGTCATCCGCCAGTGCTGTTCCGTCATCAGTGCCTTCTTCTCAGCAGTCTCAAGGACCCACTATCTGTCAGTCGAGATTATGTTCGAGATGTGGTGGTAACCATCTGGGCGTGCCATGTTTCTTGCCGGTAATCTATTTCCGCTGTGATCAGCCAGGTCACGTTGTCCGAGACTGCCCGTTAAGCCGAGACAAGTGCAGTTCTCACTGTTTACCCAGCCGCAGCAGTCTTAGTTCCAACTTTCGCCACCACAACCTCAGCAAGACTCACTAGTGTCTCAGCTTTCCTATGCTGAGCAGTGACGTCTTATCCTATGGAAGGTGCAATTCTGCTCTTCGATTGGTTAATTTATGTTTATTTGTTCAGTTGTTTGGGTTTTATGTGATCTAGTTATTCCTTAGTTGTTCATTGTAGCAGTTCTATTTGTGTGATTTTAGTATTTCTCCTCTCCTATCATTCTTATTTCTCCCGTTCTACTTTCTCCCTCGTTTCTCTGTTCCCTCTGTTTCTCTCGACGCGGGGCGCGCAACCGTTCCGAGTTGACTGAGGTAGAGACACGACGGAAAGGGATAGAACGTGATGAAATGACGGATGAGGTGGTCGGTAGCAGGATTCGTGGGTGGATCCTATGCTAGCATGGTTTAATCGTTTGTCGCCTGTGATTAGAGGTCGATTTCGCTGTGTGGGCCAAGTGGCTTGTCACCTCCAGTGTCGACAGTCATGTGAGCAGTCCATGTTGTGCGTTATGTCTTCCAACAGAGTATTTGACTCTGCTCATTTTCTTTGGTTATCTTGTTATCAGAGTTTGTGGATCTGTTGTATTATTGTATGGCATTGTTTCCCCTACGCTTCGACGTGAATGGGGCGTGGAACAGGCCGATTTGGCCATTCCACTGTTTTACTTGTTGTGTCAGTGTAGCGGTCATCCCAGAGACCGTCACCTCCTGTAACGGTCCCACAATAGACTGTTATCTCTGTTAGTCATTTTGGGCTCTTCGAGGCTTGGTCGGTGTGACGGACTAGTACAGGACCGTCACACTGTAATGCGCCAATGCAGAAGCGTTACACTCGGATCGTCTTTCGAGGATTGTGTCCGTCAGCTCCTCGGAGACCATTTTTTCCTCATAGACCGTGTCAGTCGGTTCATTTAACGAATCATTCCCCGTGCGTTATGGTTCAGGTGACGCACTTGTGTGGATCCGTTATGGTGTGTTTGACCGATATTTGACTGGGTATGGCGGTTAATATAACGCGCCTAACCCTGTGCGCCATGTGGCTATGGCAGACTCATTGTGGTCCGTTATATGTTTCTTGTCCGTATTAATGTTTTGGGTCTGTTGGCCATAACGCGCTCGTCTTGGTGCGTTATGCTGATATAGTGCCCCTGTCTTGGTACGTTATATTGTCTGTATTGGAGTTTTAGATCTGTCTGCTATAAAGCCCATTCTGTGGTTCATTATAGCAGGTAACGCCCCTATGTTGGTACGTTATAGTCCTATTGTTGGTCGTGATGGTCCTTGTTTTGTCCTATGTGTTGGTCAATCTTAGGTCATGTTCTAGGGCGGTGTCTGTCTGTCGGTAGTTTTCTAGATAGGTCAGTTTAGGTGACTGGGTGCGGTCTCTTCCCTGACTGCGACGGTACCCTAATGACTCAATCTATTTCTTTTCATAGCACCTATGTAATTGCTTAGTTTAGCATATTGGTGTTATTTCTAGCTAGTCTCCGACTGTACGTCTCGATATTCCACGTCGGGACGTGACATGACCGATCTTGCCGATGATGACAAGGGTCAGAGTTGGCTTGTTCATCGGCATTGGCTGAATGCCGAAGTAAAAATGGGTTTATTCATTAACGGGGACGAAAGGTCAGAGTTAATGGAATATTGAATGATCTTGCCGATGATGACAAGGGTCAGAGTTGGCTTGTTCATCGGCATTGCCTGAATGCCGAAGCAAAGATGAGTTTATTCATTAGCAGGGACGAAAGGTCTGAGTTAATGGAATACAGACCGATCTTGCCGATGATGACAAGGGTCAGAGTTTGGCTTGTTCATCGGCATTGGCTGAATGTCGAAGTAAAGATGTGTTTATTCATTAACGGGGATGAAAGGTCTGAGTTAATGGAATACTGACCGATCTTGTCGATAATGACAAGGGTCAGAGTTTGGCTTGTTCATCGGCATTGGCTGAATGCCGAAGCAAAGATGGGTTTATTCATTAACGGGGATGAAAGGTCTTAATTAATGGGATATTGACCGATCTTGCCAATGATGACAAGGGTCAAAGTTTATGTTGTTCATCGGCATTGGCTGAATGCTGAAGCAAAGATGGGTTTATTCATTAACGGGGATGAAAGGTCCGAGTTAATGGTTTGAGAGTAGTAGATCTCCGGTGGGACTTGTGATGAATATCCTATTCAGAGTTTCATAGGGATGAAGGTAAAGATGAACTTTTGATTACCACCTTACTGACCCAAGCGCCCTTTCAGATTTTCACCGGGGTCAACCCCCTCTTACTTTTGCCCACGTGCCCGTTCGGGTTATCACGTGGCGAGGTACCCGATTTTACCTGCAACGCCCTTTTGAGTTTTCGCCACAACTGGGTTAGAGCCATTTTTTCCCTTGTTCAGAGTACCTAAACAAGACTGACAGAGCACCTCTATTTTAAGCCCCATTTTTTTAACATAATAACAAGCCGGTGTATGGGGTTCCATTCCAGCTGTTTGGTTCGTTCGTGTAGTAGCAATGCGCAGTTATTGGCTAAGGCACGAAGCCTTGCGCAAAAGGGTTTATTCGTCGACAAAAAGATAATGCCAATGCAAGGGAGACAATTTATACGTCAATTCAGACGTAAGGTCCAAAATGGCAATATTGTGTAGATATCGACTAGGGTATAAAGCCCCATGCCGGAAAAGGGTGTATTCATTGGCAAGAAAGCAATGCCAATGCAAGGAAAAATTTATGCGTCGATTCAGGCGTAAGGTCTGCAATGGCGATATTGTGTAGATATCGGCTATGGCGTGAAGCCTTACGCCGGTGAAGGATGCGTTCATTGGAAAGAAAGGAATGTCAACACAAGGAAAGATTTATGCATCGATTTGGACGTAAGGCCCGCAATGGCGATGATGTGGATATATCGGCTAGGGCGTAAAGTCTTGCACCAGAACTGATTTATTCGTCGGCAAGGAGATAATGCCAACGCAAGGAAAAAGAGTTTACACACCGATTTTGACATGACACAGCCTAGGAATGGCAGTAACTAGACCAAAGTTTCTTGGACCTAGCAAAGCAAGCACAATTCACAAGAACAAAAGACTAACGTTGGCGGACGCTCACCCGGTGCTCACTCTAAACCCGGGGGTGACTCGGTGATGTCGAGTCGAGGGTGTGTGATGGGACCCTTGCTGGTGGAGGGCCAGCAAGGCTAAGGTTATCCTCCTGAGGGTACAAATGGTTGAATCAAAGGGCTGGCCGTGTGCCGAGGGGCACGGAGTTCACTCACTTACCCCCATGGCGGTCACTCGAAAGTGGCGGTGCTTCGAAACCGGGCGCTCTCTCTCTATCCAGCGGAGCAATTGATGAACATTGAACAAATAAGCACCAAAGAGAAGCAAGGGTTGAGAGCTTACCCGACCGGTTTGAAGAAACCGGCCCCGGTCGGTTTTGATGATGTCACACACTATAAGTCAAACATGATTAGTCTATCATCACACATTTTTTATATATTACTTTCTCATTGCTTTTTCTGGTTTTACTCTGAAAAATGTCAATCTCTAAAGACAACTCTTGGCGGTTTGAAAGATGCCCTCTTGCAATAAAGCTCGGTGCACATTTTAGTTTATATGCATTTCAATGTCCGTGCACTCACTATTCAACTCAGTGCACATTTCAGCTCTTATGCTCACTAGGGTCTAAGGTCCGTGCATATAGGCCATCCAGCATACAGAAGGTTAGTGCATTATTTGTTCTGTCATATTATCTCGATGCAAGTATTGACTTGGCGATCAAAAGTCAGTGCAAACACTGTAGATAGTCAATGCATGTGCTTATAAAGTCCGTGCACACCATGTTCACTCAGGGTATAAGGTTCGTGTAGAAGTTTACGTCATAAACAAAGTCTATGCACGTGTCTTCCAGGGTTCGTGCAATCCTCTCTTAAGCACAGGGAAGTCAGTGCTGTTCTACTTTATACATAAGGTCTGTGCATGAAGACTTCATAAAGTCTGTGCACGTTTACATGCTAGCTATTGAAAGGTCCGTGAACATTCTCCATCAGGTACATTCAAGTTCGTGCTTATCTGCCTTGTATTAATCAAGGTCCGTGCACATCCCTCGTTAGGCAAAACAAGGTTGTTGCATTCACTATTGTAAGTCTATGCATTTCTGCCTTGTGATAAACAAGGTCCATGCACATTCTTCCTTGTGCTATAACTGAAGTCAGTGCATATTGTTGAACCAAGTTGCTGCACATTTCCCTTGTACACACTGAGGGTCTAAGTACGTCTTGGCTTATGCATATTCAAGTCCATGCACTATATCTCATTCATGCGACACAAGGTCTGTGCACATCTCTCTTGTGCAGTACAAGGTCTGTGCATACGTCATTCTTGTACAATGTTAAGTCAGTGCATATATCCTCTTGTGCATACCCAACGTCTGTGCATGTCTTGTTATATAGTCTGTGGACATTTGACTGATGCTATTTAAAGTCTGTGCACACTTGTCTTAGGCAAATGAAGGTCCATGCATGTTGTTTCGTCTATGATTTAAGGTCTGTGCAAAATCTACTCTCCCTAGTTCATAACACATGACTGATATGTTTTATTCCTTGCCATGACAGATAAGGCATACGAGCAAACACCTTAAGGGTAGAACAAAAGAATCACGTGAGCTCGATATGAGAATAGGCACGTGATCCAAGGCGCATACACCCTGGAGATTCAGCCACGTGGGCTACTACAACATCATAACTCTGACACGTGGAGCCTCAAAGGATTAGATCTACGTGAAAGTTTGGGCAGGAAATGTGGTGTCCACACGCCCAACACTTGCATATAAAAGGGGATCGAAAAGCTTAGAAGGAGGTTGAGGACAGAAGAGAAGAGCTGAGCTGGTTGAGAGAGAGAGTGAAGATCTGAGTCCTCCGCCAGTGCTTGAACTCCCTACTCGAGAAAGAGAGAAATGTCCTGAAAGAGGAGAGGCTGGTTGATTGATCGTATCGAGTGGTTGAGTCTGAAAATTCTGCTTCTACAGAAGCTACATTATCATTGTTTCAGTGTGCTTGTTCTTCTTTTGTTTTTTCTTCACCTTCGAGTTTTCTTTACTATTTTGTTACCTTCTAAGTTTACTTAGAGGAAAGGAGAGGTACTCCAGTTTCCCTCCATCATGTTCGGAGGAAGAGAGGAACGATCCTCTAGTTCATGAGTTGCTGGGAGTAGCTTACCTGGTTTCCCTCCGGTTTGGAGGAAGTGAGGATTGGTCCTCTGAGTCTGATCTTACTGGCGCAAGGTCAGGGTTCAGTTCCTGGGGGTTGCAGGATCTGTGTTGAGGGATTTGTTTCCCTTGTCACAAGCTGTAAGGCAGCGGATGTTAGCAGACTGAGTCTGCGGTTTTCAGATTGCTAGTGCAAGAAAGCCTTACTCCAGTGGAGTAAGGGGTGGACCCTCCACTTAGACCGCCCCCTCCCAACTCCTTCCCCACAACTAGTGCACCCCCCTAGCCCTAGCCAGCCCACCAGCATCCCACGCCCATGCCCTCTCTCCCTCTGCAACCCAGGTTCGCCACCCCTCTGCTCCGTGCGTCCACAATAGATCCGGAGTCGCCCCGTCACCGCTACATCGTCCCGGGGATCAAGAAGTCCTGTTCTGCTGCCCTCCGCAGCAAGCCTGCAGCAGAGCCTCAGTTGGCAGACCTTCCAGCAGTGACCACGGTGTGAACCAGCCAAAGTTGTCTTCTGTGGAGTCGTTCTTCATCGAGCCAGCTTCTCTTCAGAAGTGGTCCCGCCGTGATTCGACTTCGGCTCCGATCGCGTCACCCATTCTAGTGCAACTACATCAGATTCGGGTCTGAACCTGAGCACCATTTGGTAGCAGTTCCACTTCCCACCCCTGTGCAAATCAGTTAGAGCTCCCTTCATGAGAGTTCTTCTTCTCTGAAGCCCCGATGAACCAGAGGTGGTCCCGCCTGCTTTTGGCAATGCCTCCTCCTGGGGCATCCATTCTCCCTCAGTCGCGCCAGACCTAGAGTCCTCAGATTGCCCAGGACAGACTGTTGCCAAGTCGGCCCTGACACTCCCTCCTCCTCTCAGTTTCAGGTCGAGCAGTCATCTGCAAAGTTGTGGATTTCGACGAAATGAAACCAACGCAAGTGGTTTTGTCTCATTTTGATGTCAGAACTGGAAATTCTACCATGACCATCGGTGACCTGTCCTGCTGTCCACCCGAAAATCTGATGCCGACCGTCGGAGTGACCATGACCTGTGAGAAGATCTGATGCCCGCCAACTTTTGAGTGTTTGTAGTACCCCTTGTCTGCTACGCCCACGAGCTGGTCCTACCACGTTTGGAGTTCGTCAGAGAGTGTACCGGTCGACGCACCACGACGGCACCAACCAGTCCTGCAAGGCAGAACCGCGCAGGCTCAAGGCAGTGACCTCCTCCGCCTTCCAGTGACATCGGCTCGACGTCAGACTTGCTGGCATCCTTCATCATCCTTCAAGCTTCATCCCTGCATTGGCAGCACTATGATTGGACGTCAGAGCGCGTCCTACGATTGTTGTTTGGTTTCCCCTCCCCTCGTTCCCCCCTCCTGCGCGAGGGTAGTGCGTGTAATTGATTACCCCACCCCCGTGATCCCCCCTCCCTGCGTGGAGCATAGTAATTGTACTAGCAGGGACTTCGCCAAGCCTCCTCAACACAGCGTGACCGCCGAGTGTGCACGCTCCCCGACTCGCCATCGTCTCCGACCGGAGCTGATCCTTCGGACGGGCTAGGTACGTGCGGCTGCCTCTCCTCTCTGCTTGTCTAGCCCCCGTGATCCCCCCTCCCTGCGTGGAGCATAGTAATTGTACTAGCAGGGACTTCGCCAAGCCTCCTCGACACAGCGTGACCACCGAGTGCGCACGCTCCCCGACTCGCCATCGTCTCCGACCGGAGCCGATCCTTCGGACGGGCTAGGTATGTGCGGCTGCCTCTCCTCTCTGCTTGTCTAGTATTAGCTCCAACTGCAGCACCCGTGTGAGGAGTGCTCGGTCCATAATTCCACTATTCGTGAGTTCTTGCTATCGGTGAGCGAGTGCACATCTGAACCGATCCCCTTGGTATCGGTCCGCCCGGTTGAATCCGGTGCCCGGGACTTGTTCCCCGGGTGGTTCACCACCTCCCTCCTCACTACTCGGACCGTGTCCAACCCTCTCGCGAGCCACAGCTCACCGATCCATCACTACGAGCCCCGAGTGGAGTTCGTAACGCGCGCGAGTGTTAGCTTTGTCGCTAGATGACCTGTGCTTGTTGATTGCTGGCTTAGGGTCTCGTGTCTCGACTGGGTTCATCCCGCGTCATCTATTCATCCCCCCCTTCTAGATCACATTCTCAGTGTCTAACACGGTGTACATTATTGGATATTGTAAGAAATCAAAAATAGTAGAGATCCCCCACAAATGCAATTGTCTGTTGGGTATAACGCACCTACCCTTGTGCGTTATACTAGTATGACGTGCCTGTTGTGGTCCGTTATACTTCGTTTGGTTCATGTTTGGGTCTGTTGGACATAACGCCCCTCCCTGGGTGCGTTATGTTGATATAATGCCCCTATGTTGGTGCGTTATATCATCTGGTTGAAGGTTTTAGGTCTGGTTGGCATAATGCCCCTCCTGTGGTGTGTTATGTGGGTATAACGCCCCTATGCTGGTGCGTTATAGTCCTATTTGCCATGTCGACCGTTAGTTGGTTTTATGTAGTGTGTCCGTCTATCTTAGGTCCTTGTTTAGGGCGGTGTCTATCTGTCAGTGGTTGTCTGGATTGCTCGGTTTAGGTGACTGGCTGTGGTCTTTTCCTAGACTTTGACAGTACCCTAACGACTCAATGTAGAAGCTACCATTGTCCGTGTCTCTGGTTGCGTAGCGGCTATCTCTTGACTGTTAGGTTTCCCCCAGTAGTTGACAGACAGTTTGCTTTGCCCATAGTGTTGTCGTCATCTGCCGCTCTTGTTCTTGTTGGTTCTGTTTGTGTTGCGGTGGTGGTGGATGTGTGAGTGTGTTGGTGTCGTGTCTGGTTCCGGTCAACCCGGGGTTACCTAGTGGTTGACAGGAAGTCTTGTTGTGTCTCAGCGGTCTTGTCCAATTCGAGACATTAGTTCTGGATGTCTCGACGTACCGTTCTATCTTGGTTTACGTATCCAGGTGTGCTGAGGGTTCTTAGTGTCCCCTCAGGTCTCCGTGTGTCATTTTCTCGGAGCGTCATTTTCCCTGGCTTAGGATTAGATCGATTGGCGGCTTGTCCCGCTATGTGCGATGATCCTGACTCAGAGTCATAGGACTCAGGGACCGTTGTAGTTGTAGGTCTAGTTGCCTTGTTCTGAGTCTGTTGGCTATTTTCAGTGCTGCCTTTGGTACTTTGAAGTACGTGTTACTGGGCACTCTTGCTTTGGAGTTCGCGTCTTGTGATCCTTCAGAAGTTGTAGCCTTACGGCACGCTTCGGCGTGACAACTTTTACAGCGGGGCACTTGCGATTCACAGTTTTTAAGCTAGTTTCCATCGGCTCCCGCAGTTACCGTTGCGTCCTAGGGGGGAGAAAACTAGCTAGAGGCCTGGCTTAGGCAAAAGCCAGTTTGTGCACACGTGGTTAGGGGATTTGGACTGACGCCGATGGGCGTTCCCCTATCTAGTCACTCACGACTTGGTTACTGTTCTAGTTTTGATAGTGTCTTGGTCTCTGCCTGACTGTGGGCATAGCAGATGAGATGCTTGTAGGCATAGCATAAGACGTCAGTGGACGCAGTTGGCTGTTCTTCTAGTGTGCGGCACTCTAGTCATGTGACACGTGACCCTTCGCGGTCCTCTTCGCATTTCTCATGCGTCGTGACCTTTTGGGTTTGCCCTTTTGTGACTGTACTCGTGGTCAGTGTCTGTCGCATGCACGACGTTCTAGTTGCATATGTGGCAGTGTGCACGACGTCCTTGTCGCGTTGTATATCGTCCGTGTCGGTCATCTGCCTAGCCTTTTCCTATGTTTCTTTTGTCTATTTTGCAGGTTCCTTGCGGCGACAGTTCGACAACTCCTGACTCTGTCAGCTCCGAGTCGCCCTCCTGCCCTTACTTGGAGTAGTTTGGAGCACCGAGGTTAGTTAGGTAGCCGTTGTCTGGTACGGCTTCTTCCTTCCCCTCTCCCTTAGCTCGTTCCCTACTCCTACTTCCTATTCTGTTACCTTTACAGCTTTGTAGTTTAGCTTTCCTGCTTTACTACTTCTCTTGTTTGTTGTTGTTTGCTGCTATTTTTAGCGTGTTACTGCGTGTTTCCCTCGGTGGGGATCCGCATGACCCCTACTGAGCCAGTGACACGAGGCTCACCCCTGCTCTACAGGTGGTGGTTGTTCGTTCGGCTTCCGTGTGTACCTGGGGCGCGTGCTCGTAGTGTCTAGTTGTGGCCAGCTGGTACCCTCGTCGGGCGCCTTGGCTGGGGGGGGGGGGGGTGGCGAGGCAAGGGAAGTCCTGTCGTGAGCGTCACCAATCATCCCTTCAATTGTCGCATGTGAGGCACTTGTCTTCTTGACCATTGGTTGGTCTTCATCACGCCTCATGGCTGACGTTCTCCTCCACATGAGAGGCGAGGGCGTCTTCTTTGTTGTATCTTTGAGCCTTGGACAATAGTTCAAGGAAGGAAGTAGGTGGTCTCTTGGCCAGGGAGCCTCGGAGACCGAGGTTGGTGATCCCATTAAGAATCGACGTGACAGCCATTGAGATGTCCAACTGTTGGATCTTGAGAGCCTTGGCATGGAATTGCCCCAAGTAAGACCTGAGGCTTTCATCCCTACTCTGCTACAGTGCCATGAAGTAGGTAGAAGTCGTTGTGGGTCTGGCATACTCAGCGAAGTGAGAGAAAAAGGCGTGGCCAGGTTGTGGTGAGCTTGTTATGGAGCTTGGTATGAGTGCTTTGAGCCAGGCTATTGCCTCCTTCTCTAGGGTGAGAGGGAAAGCCTGGCACTTAATCGGGTCCAACACTCCCGTGAGAGTGAGGAGTGTGTCGAACTTTTTCCAATACTTAGAAGGATCCGAGATCTCGCAGTAAGGCTTTATGGACGGGACTTCCTAACTTTCCAGGGGTGGACATCAGCCAAGATCTCTGAGGAAAAGGGAGAACCATTAACTTGGGAAGAAGAACTAGATTTCTCGACCACCTTGGTGGCCACTTCTTTCATCTCCCTCTTTCTATCTTCAAGTTGGCGTTCCATTGTGAGGAGAGGCTCGGGAGGGAGTTGTGATTCGGAGGGCAAATAAGACATGTTCCCCTTCGCTGGTTGAGGGGAAGATGAGTTGATTGACTTGGAGGCAATGGTAGGTGATTTTATTGGAGGGTTGGCGGCAGTAGTGGAAGTATGGTGGCTTGGCAGTGTTGGAGATTGGCCATCATGTTGGGTGGCCATCAAGTTGACGGGTTGAGCTGTAAGCAGGGGACACAGAGTGAGCTGGTCTACTAGAATGTTGATCATGTCCTTGAGGGACTCAAGGCTTTGGACAATCTCCTTCAAGCTACCCACTTGCCCAAATATAGTGTTGAATTGTTCCTTCGAGACTCCCTTGGCGAGAGTCTACTCGGTGTGGAGTTCAATGCCTCAAGGTCGACATTGGCTCATTTTATGATTTTTCGGAGAGGTGGCATGGCTTCCTATCGTTTCCCATAAACGGTGCCAAAGTGTTGGGTAACACTTAGAATTTATGAAGGGGAAAACGAATGAGAGTAGGTGCAAGCGGAAGTTCTAGTAGGGTAGCCAAACATGTGGATCTGACTTGTTTATGTTAAGTTTGCCTTGGTGGAATGATGTTGATGCAGAGGGACTTTGTCAGTGAGACTGAGCAATAAGGCCGAGTATTCTCTTACATCAAAGAAGTTCTTACTAGGATGGGGGTGCTCCAGAAGAACTCTCTGATGCTTAAGTCAACACTTGATGGAGGAGGAACTCAAATAGTAGGAGCGATGTTTGTCTACCTTGCAACGCCGATGTGTTGTACCTTTTATAGGTCTTAGGGGCCAGAGGCATGTGTGTTCGGGTGTTTCGCCATAGTCAGGATTGTGCGCAGATTTGGAGGTAGGTCTTGGGTGGACTCGGTTGTAATTATGGAAACCGAGAGAGTCAAAACGGTTACAAAGGCAAGCAAGATCAAGAGCAAGATTCAGAGCAAGAACAAAAGGAAAGTTGTATCGGACTTGGCCCCGTGGGAATCTGGGACCCATTGTCCAATTGAGTTTAGACTTAATTAAAACGGCGTTGGGTAATGCCCACATCCAAGAATTTAGGCTTTTCTCTTTACTTTCTATTATTTAAAAAAGGAAGAAAAATAGGAGAGAGAGAGAGAGAGAGAAAGAGAGAGGGAGAGAGAGAGGTGGGCATGGAAGGTGGATACCGACATGATGAGTTCAAGCAAGTCGCAAGGGAAATTCACGAGGATGGCTCCCAGTGAAGGGTTTATTATTATTTTTACTTTATGGCTTCCTTCTTTCTTCTGTATTGGGTTTGTTCTGACCTTTGTTCATTGTAATTTTACAGACAAATGGCTACTCCCAGTGGTTCCTCTGCTCCCGCTGTTGGTGCCCGTCGTACTCAGCTGCCTCCAGTGCCGGTCGTCACGTGGCTCAACGTAGAAGACTTGGACCGGGACCATGTGGAGATTGCAGCATTGGCCGATTCTTCAGGCTCAGATACCGAAACCATGGATGTTCGAAGACTGGCCAAGGCCGAGAAGGGCTTCAGTTTCGACCATGCCACGGGAGATTATCCTGCAGATTTTCCAAAGGACAAGCATCTTATTCGTCATCTGAAGCACCTCCAGACTCGTGACCGACGGGAGCCATGGACTGTGAAGCAAGTGGAATGCGCCATCCTGCAGGGCCAGAACAGCCTATCACACGTTATCCCGAGGAGCGTGCCTACATATTTGATAGGCGAGGCTCGCGAGTGTGAGCCCGTGCTGGGGTTAGAGACAGTGCTGCCAGCGGAAGACAAGCTGGTGAGGACCCCGGGCTTCACCCCCGCCAAGTGGGACAACGCTGCGGGGCGCGTCCATGGCGAGCAGCACCGCTACGGCCTGTTTCTGGCCCCGTTGAAGTGGGGCTATGGGGAGGAGCCCTTCATCCTCGACTGCCTGGCGATCAGGTTCAAACATGAGCTGTCGATGGGCTGGTTTGGAGAGCTGAAGCTTTAGGACGCACACAGCTTCAGGGAGGGGGCAGTGGAGTTCATGGACTATGTGTTATTCAATTATGCTCCTATATTGGTCCGGGCCGGTGTCTACCACAGTGTGTACGCCTCCCAGTATGGGTATCCGATCTCCAAGGGGCTCTGCTGTGGGGTGATCGAGGTCTTCTGCGTGGAGACGAACACTTTCTACACAGCGGAGGGGGAGACTTCGCTGGATTTGTGGAGCTTGAGCCAATTGAGCGGCCTACCCATCGATGGGGAGCCCTATGAAGAGCTCTACCTCTTAGACTTAATCAAGGATGAGACCGATCGAGATGGTTACTACTCCTTGGGGTACTCATACCGATATTTGATGAAGGCCTATCGGGAGTTATACAAGCTGACGCACGGCGAGAAGCAGCCCCACCGTGGAGACCGGAAGAGAGTCCGGATGAACCTGTGGCTGCAGTACTTTTATGACGGCCCGAAAGAGTACGCGGATTTCCCTTGTGTTGGGACTGCTATCGCCCGAAAGAAGCATGCCAAGCCGAAGTTGGACGTGAAGATCCCGTCCAAAGGGCGCTTGGGCGGGCCGAATCCGATGGCGCTGGACCCGATGACACATTGCGCGGCCTACCTGACGTACTGGCTGTGCTCCTTTGCCATGCCGTATGGGGATGAGACCGTGATTCGTCCAGACGCCATTTATCCTGCATCCCAGATGGCATGGGGGATCAAGCTATCACTGTGCCCGGCCGCCCTTTGCTTGATCTACAAGGCCCTAGGACACGTCAGCACGCACCAGTTCCCAAGGCAGGCCCACTACGTGTGCCCCTTGCACTTTTTCAACGCCTGGGTCTGCTCTCTGTTCCCCGAGTTCGTGCCCCGGGCCATCCAGGACTGGGGCCTGATGCCAAGGATGCTGGAGTTTGCCAGCACGGAAGTGGGCGTCACCTCAAAGCAGCTCTATGACATTCGGGGTCGACTGACCGTAGTACCGTAGGAAGCCGCCGGGATGATCTATTTCTGGAATCTGGCAGTGCACTTAAGCCCCTTAGCGAACAACAAACGGGAGTGTCGGGATGACCAGGTCGAGAAGTACATGCATCCCATCAGCCAGGCGAATGTCACTCGATCGTTGTTGGACCCGGAACTTAGAGACTGGGCTCTATCTATCCGTCCGGGTGTATTGCCATTTTGAAAGGGGGAGACTTTGTTGCTAGAACCAGACTACCCCTTCCGATTTGGCCGAAACTTCGGGTACGACCAGCACATCATCACCGAATGTAGGTCAGTCTACCCTGGAGTGACCTGAGTTCGGTGAGGTTGCTGGGTGGCGGGAGCTCCCGGATCACTTTGATCTTGCTGGGATCCACCTCAATTCCTCGGTATTAGATGATGAAGTTGAGGAACTTGCCACTAGACACGCCGAAGGCGCATTTCATGGGGTTCATTTTGAGCCCATATTGTCGGAGGCGCTCGAAGACTTGACGCAGGTCGCGTAGGTGGTCTTCTGGCCTTTTAGTTTTCACGACGAGGTCATCAACATAGCATTCAACGAGATTGTGTAGCATCTCATTGAAAATTTTGGTCATGGCCCTCTAGTAGGTAGCACTGGCATTCTTCAAACTGAAGGGCATGCGCTTGTAGTTGAAGATCCCTTTGGGAGATCGGAAGGTGGTGTAACCCTTGTCTCAGAGGGACATCCGGATCTGGTTGTAACCCGATGACCCGTCCATGAAAGATAGAGCTTCATGTCCGGTGGTCATATCGACCATTATTTCTGTGATCAGAACTGGGAAGTCATCCTTTGGACAGGCTTTGTTGAGGTCCTAGAAGTTGACGCAGATGCAGACTTGACCATTTTTCTTTTTAACTGGGACTATGTCGGCGAGCCAAACTAGGTAGATGCATGGCTCAATGAAGTCGACCTCTGCCATTTTATTGACCTCAGCCGCAACTTGGAGTTCCAGCTCATGGCGCATGCGCCGCTGGGGTTATTTGACTGGTGTGGCTGAGGGAGATACGGCTAGGTCTTACTCTACTATGGAGGGATCTAACCCTGGCATCTCTTTGTACGTCCAGGTGAAGCAGTCTTTGTATTCAAGCAGGAGTTGCTTGTAGTCCTGCCCCTCTACTTCGGTGAGGAGAGCACAGAGGAATGTCAACTGAGGGGCTTCATCTTCGCCTAGATTGATTTCAACAAGTTCATCGACGGTTGCCTGGCCACCGTCCTCCAGCTCAGGAGGTGCAGGTTGAAAGTCGATGAAGTCTTCATTGTCGGTGTCGGCTTCGTAGACCTGTGGGTCTTCGGAGCTAACAGTTGAAGCAGATGGGACTGGAAGGCTGTCGCTACTGGGTTTGGACAGAGGTTGTCCCGGGCCGTCCATGTCGGACTGGCAGCTGTCGATTTGCATCCCAGAGGCTTGGTCGGAGTTATCTGCCAACGTCGCTGATGCCTCACGGTCTTCATTCTGGGGACCCTCCTCATGGGGGGAGTGTGGCGAGCTAAGTTCTTCAGTTGGCTGGGAGGCCGCGAGGGTCTCATCCATCTCAAGATCCTCGTGGGTGAACGAGGGAGCCTCGTCAAGTGCTGGAACTAGGATACTGGTCCTGGCTAGGAGTGGAATTACAATTTTCTCTCCCTCATCTCCTGAGCTATCGAACTTGGTGTTGGCGACAACTGGGTCAGCGGCTGGTTGCATCGGTCCCACGACGTGGACCACATGGTAGACACAAAAGTCTGGGTCTCGATCATAGCCGAGACCTCTGGTGTCTTTCTGGGAGAACGGGGGTTGCCCCGGACTTGTGAAGGTGTCCAGAGATTCTGGAAGTACCTCTGCTATGCAAAGCTCTGCCACAGGGGAACATGCTGCTTGAGGCACATCTCCTAGATGCGAGGTGACAGGTGACCCAGAATCTAGACGGCTTCAAGGGCGTTGTTGACTTGCCTGGACCAGCCGAAATCATCTTCTGGTGGGGCCAGAGGGAGCATGTCTCCTTTGTAAAAGATGATGGACTTGTCCCTTCTAGCCCTTTTCCTAGACCAGTGTTGCAATTTGTAAGTGACGATAAATGTCGTGAGCTGCTCGACCCTGTGCTCGTCTGAGGCATACACGAGCTGGATGCAGTTCGGTGGTAGGCATATGCTCCTATCGATCGCTCGGCTAATGAGATTAGCCTCGAAATCAACTTTGCGCCTCTCAGGGCGGTCTATGGTTGACTTGGCGCTAAGACGTAGCCGGTGAAGCTTTGTCTTTTTCTCATCAACGGAGAAGAAACCTTCATTCACAAAAGAACCATTCAGGACTATTGTCAAGATGTAAATTACACAAATTCACCCAACTAGAGATTGGAATGAAGAACCATGCATCTAAGCAAATCTTATGATGCTAGCAAGCCGCGCAACCTAACATATTGAAGGTGCATGAAACACATTCTCAAACCATCAAATCCTCAACTCGAAATGTGATCATTTTGACATATATATAAGCAACACATGTGAGCTTCATAAAATCCAATTGCACCGAGCTTCACATGAGTTAACCAATTATCAAGCACACATTGAGCACATTGAATAGAATTGCCAAAACCATATGATCATGAATCCATACAATGAGAGAACATCATTGAAATCACATTTATCAAATTGCCCAACCAAGACTTGAAAACCTATTGGATGAAATGCATAAAACATAGTGAGAGTCGACATAATACAATGAGTGAGTTAACTCCCATTTTCACTGAGAACTTCATTGATGCACTCCTTTGAGTTCCAAAATATGAACCATAGATTTTATCCTGCAAACCAAGATAAATATAGCATTAGTTTCTTAAACACCAAGGATTCATATGACATAATGCAATGAGTAAGTTAACTCCCCTTTAGAAGAAGAACTTCATTAATGGACTCCTTTGAGTTCCAAGCTGAGTTTGATCCTGCAAGCCAAGATAACATAGCATGAGTTCCTTAGCACCAAGGATCCATATGACTATCAAGTGAGATTCTTGAAGTCATTCCGGTTGACTCATCAAACAAGGTACAAACATGTTGCTCAACAAAACACATACACATGGAAGCACAATCATTTTGTTATCATTGAAACCAGACACCAACCATCAGCTAGGGTATGCAATAGAGTGCACTCTTTACACGCATTACATGTGACTATTTTCTTGAGGAGTCTAGTGACCGGGGGGGGACATTCCCCATCGATATTTCTGAGTCACCATCGGATCATAGGGTCATGTCCTTTGATGGTATGTACCCTCATGAGCCACCAGGGGTGAATATCAATGGAGCTTTAGCCCAACATTAAATCCACTGTTCTTAAGGGAACTAGCGGTGACCATGGGTTGTGTGCCCCTCGCAGACTAGCCCTCGGGATTTCCTCCCTCATTGGTCGTCCCTTTTGATCATGTTTCAGCCCATGGAATATTGGTGCCCATCGTAGGCTAGCCCTCGGGGTCTTCCATCCATCTGGGTCTGCCGACCGCCATTGTGCCACCTAGTATTAAGGAGGTTACCCCGATTCTGTCGGTATGCCTCTGCTTCTCCCCTATGACCCTCTGGGTATGGGGAGATGCTGCCCGAATTTCGTCAAACCAAATTAACTAATGGTCTTCACAAATCAGGCCCAATGAGAGATGCCTTCGAAGTCAGAAGTTTTCGTGCTCGAGTATGAACCTCGCACGAGCTTTGGCTCTGTTTCCAGGGCACTCAGGACCCGAATTCACTCACTAATTTAACTCAATAAACATCAGAATGCCAATAATCAACTCTATAACTAAAAAAAGATTGAAAAATGCAAGAAAATAACCTAATCCACCATGGCCCTATTATGGCGCGGTACCCCACCGTGCCGTTTAATGGTACACTAAAAACCTCTTTTCTTCAAAGCTCTCTAAACCAACGCACCCTTTTTCGGCACGCCCCAAGCCCCCCGCGCTGTTAGAGTCCATATGCCCATGCCGCGCTACATAAGCGATTTACCTACGTTACCCCGCACTGTGGAATGATTTACCTACGCTCAATCACGCCGATTTTGAATAAATCATCCTCTTTACGCTGTCTTAACTCCTCACTCATTCCCAATCTACCCTCTTCATCCATGGCAGGGGCTAATCAGCATGATCAACCATAAGTCAAACAAAAAAATAGAGATTGTTTAAGTTTAAACTGTCTGTCATCATGCTGCTAATACGTGCATTACACATAGAGATGTGTTCGCACATGGCACGTTAATGCATGCTTGCCGATGTGAGCCCTCGGTATCTCAATTGGCGCTGACGGAAGGTCGGGTCATGCCCGACTGGAAGCTTTCGCTATGTGTGATGGTGGTCTTCGGACCTACGTTCTCCGCCTTATACTAGGGTTCAAACTCAATAAACTACGCTTGCCCTACATGATTAAAATAACAAACAAAACCCCTCATGTGAATTTGTCAATCTCATCTTCGCATGCATTCTCATTCATTTTATGTTAGTCCCGGACAGCTCATTATCTCGGTAATTAATCAAAAGTTTTCCTCCTTCTTGGATGATGTAATTAACGTCATAACCTTTATGGTATGACGGACTTTGGGTCCCAACACGGATCTCACTCTCACCTGACTCGGGTCAGATCGAGCACATAATAAAACTTGTCACTTGGTGACTGGCACGCCCTTTCTTTCTTTTATATTTTAAATATAAAAGAGGAAAAAATATCTTCACGCCCACAGTTCTCCCATCTTTTATTTTCCTTTGTTTTGGCAGATCGAGAGTTGGAACTTGAAGCACCTGCAGAGGATACAAAGGTGACAGTTTTTAAACCAACTTGTTTCTTATTTGTGGGATTAAATCCCAAGCCTTCCTTATTGAAATTCATTTTAGTGTCTAGCAAGGCATCTAAGTTTTCCCTGCCATCTACAAATTTTTCGAGAGATTGTTGTTGGTCATTAAGTTCTTTCTATAATTTTTCAATGTTTTCAAGAAGTTGAGAATTGACTTGCTTCACAGCTTCATATTTTTCATTGCACAGTTTACTGTCATTTTTATAACTCTGCATCTTCATTTTTGTTTCATCAATTTCATTTCTCAAATCTTCCTTTTAAACTTCTAAGTCAGCCATTTCTTTTCTACCATTTTTCAAATCTTCAATCATTTTCTTTAGGTCTTCAATTTTGAAATTTCAGGGTAGCAACTTTATCATTCATGTTTTGATCATGCACAAGTGAGTTAATTTTCTTTTTGAGTGACTTGTTCTCCTTTTTGTACATGTCATATTTATCCATAAGTTCTATGTAGGCTTCTTCCCATTCATCAAGAGTGAAATTTTCAAAAGGAGAGTGTACCTCAAATACCTCATCTCCCTTGGCCATGAAGCAAAGATCTTCCTTTTCTTTCTCAGAGGTGCCTGTTTCATCACCATCTTCTTCTTTATCGCTCCAAGTAGACACCATAGCCTTGTTCTTCTTGCCTTTCCATTTAGCAGCTTTCTTTAATGTTTCAGGACACTCAATCTTGACATGCCCTGGTTTATTGCAAGAATAGCAAATGATTCTGTCAGTTCTCTTAAAATTTTTAGAATTTGACCTATTATCTTTCTTTGCCTGTGGCTTCCTTTTCATGAAGCTCTTACCTTCTTTTCTTAGAAAATTTCTAAACTTACGTGTGAGCATATCCACTTGATTCTCATCTTGCTCACTTGTGGAAGTCTCACCTTCATCAAAGGAGGCTTGACCGCTGGGTCCATCCTTTAGAGCCACCCTCATTCTTTAAGTTGATCTCATAGGTCATGAGTGACCCCATGAGTTCTTCTACCTTGGTGGTTAAAAGATCTCTGGATTCTTCAACCACGGTAGCCTTGGTATGCCAGGCTGGGGTTAATGACCGGAGAATTTTTCTCACTATGTCCTGCTCTAAGTATTTCTTTCCCAAATCAATTAGACTATTTGTGGGCATAGTTAAATGAGCATACATATCTTGAATGGACTCATCAGACTTCATTCTGAACATTTCGTACTCGGAAATCAAAATGTTAGCTTTGGTTTCATGCACCTAAGATGTGCCTTCATATATTACCTCTAGGCGATTCCACATCTCCTTGGCTGTACCATAGGTTGATACTCTTGAAAACTCTACTGGATGAAGAGAGCACTGCATGATGTGCTTGGAACTCCAGTTGACTATTGATTTTCTTATCTGCTCCTTAATCCAGACATCCTCATCGTCAGGAAGCTCGTAAGGGCCCTTGCTAATAACTCATCATAACTCGTCAGAGCTCATAGTCTTGGGCACGGATGAACACTTGCATACGATTTTTTCAATACGGGTAGTTAGATCCAGTGAAGTAGACGGTCTGTTAACAGAATGTCCTTCGGGCATAAGACCCTTGGACGTCATTCCACCATTTCTCTCAAGGTCGTTGGACCCCATCATGAGAGTTTGGCTATGATACCACGTGTTGTGTGGGAATGGCTGATCTAGATGGGAGGGGTGAATAGATCTACCCTATTTTTCACAATATAAAAAGATTACAGCGGAATAAAAGCACCTACCAAGAAATGCAAGAACCTAAAACACAAGATGCAAGGATGAAGATGAGTAACGAGCCTAGGCAAGCATCTAGCATAAGGCAAACACACAACCAAACCACTTGGACAAGGATTTTAAGGTGGTTCAGACTCAAACCCGAGTCCTACGTCCACCCCTCACTCAAACCAAGTGAGGCTTCCCTAGTGCTACAGCACTAAACCGCTGATACACAGCTTACGGCACACAAGGCCAACCACAAACAGAGACACCCTCTGTCTGTCTTCCTACAGAACCAGGTAGGGACTGAACACCCAGACGAGAGCACACCTTCGTCTGTCTTCCTACAACAACCGGTAACAGGAGGAAGGAAGACCACCAGAAGAAGGAAACCAGATGCGTCCACTGACGTCTTACACTGCGTCTCAAGCACCTCACAGTCCAGCTCACGACAAGCGAGTGACAACACAACACTAGTACCGCATCGAGGGACTAATCGGAGTAACGCCCGTCGCCGTCAGTCCAAGCCTCTGATCACGTGTGAACACACTGACTCATCGCCTTGAGCCAGGCCTCTAGCTAGTTTTTCCTCCCAGTAGGACACTACTAACTATGCAAGAGGGCCCACGAAAACTAGCCTATAAACAGTATAATGGGAATGCCCTGCCACCTCTCCCGGGTGGGCCGACACGGAAGTCATCAGGCTACGACTAGTGGCTCCATCATAAGGAAAGAGAAAGCTGCTCTTATGGGAAGTAGAAGAATGCCACAGCGTACAAAATAATTTAAACATGGTGTACATGAAACATGGATTGAATAGAAATTACACATGCAAGTTTTTGAAATCTCCAGGTATATAACAGACTGGCACTGCCCCGTTACACACCATGACGGACCAGCACGGGACCGCTATGCTTCACATAACTCAAGAAATCCACAGAAAATCCAGACTATAATGCACCTCAACAGGGGCGCTATATGACTATAACGCACTATCATGAAGGCGTTAAGGTCAACAAGCATGCAACGCACGGCTCAGGGAGTATAACGGACTGCCAAGGGGGCGTAATAATGACATAACATGCCTCTCACAAATCGCTATGCCTTCCAGAGTGTCTAAACTCACAGGAAACCACGGTACATAATGCACTATAATAGGGGCGTCATACAAAGCATGGCGCACGGGGATAGGGTCGTTAAAGACAACAGACCTTTAACCCAAATCAAAGGACTATAATGCACCGAGGTAGGAGCATTAAAGCCACCCGAACATCAGAATTCATAGAAAGCTCAGGACACTCTTCACATAACGCACCACTAGGGACACGTTAAAGAGACATAACGCACCGGGGAAGGCGCATTATATCACCTGGGTTTCGTGACTCTGGATTTCAGAATCGAAAACCCCACCTGGTCGATAGAAATCGACGGGGGACGCGACAGATTACAAAACCTGTTAAACTAACTAGCCCATACCAATCACACGAGCCTAAGCATGCCACTAGAAATTAAATACGATGCCCATGGAATTGATTTAATAATTAAACGCTAATTTAGCACACTAAATGAACTTAAATGCATCAAATAGAAAGATGCACGAAATACAATGTAGAGGGCATCGGATCATGGTGCAAGTGATACCGGCGGTGTCCTAGCGCGATAGAGAATCCATCCCCCTACCTAGAATTCGACGAAAGCAGCGATACAACCACGAACTGGCGCGAGAGAGAAACGGCACCTCGCGACCCGACTCGACTCTGCGTTACGTAAATCGAGGAATAGAGGATGTCAGCGCGATCCTCACGATGCGACCATTCCAACAGTACCTCTCTAGCCTCGATCAGTAGTCGTCTGGACCATGAAACGGTAGAGGCACGGGAATCAAGAATAAACCCCCAAAATCTCTCAAAAGAAGAATTACACAGAAAATGAGAAAAATGGTGACAGATGGCGACGCAGAGGGCATCAATGGATTCCTGGCGAGATGAGGAGTCTGATTTCCTACCTTTTGCGCGGCGACGATTGCGAATCGGTGCCGAACGGGCAACGGGGGCCACACCGTCTTGTAGCTCGCACGCGTCTCCACGCTCCACGATCCGAGGGAAGAAGGGTACTGGCACGATCCTCACGTCGAGCCCTTTTCGTCGATACCTCCCACGCGTCGACAGGCGTCCGTTTGGGTAGCGAACCGAGCAAATGGGAGTGGAGGAGAGAGAATATGGGATTGAGAGAGAGAGAGCGCGCGATGGAGAGAGAGAGAGATCGACGAGTGAGGAAAGAGAGTGTGTGCTGTGAGATTTTTATAAAATTTTAATTTTTCTTTTTTTTTGAAAAATAATCTTAAATTACATATAAACCTTAAACACTGATCACTTGCGATCGGTGGGGAAGACATCCAGTACACGTGCCCCCACAATCATCTACACTCATACCAACATAACCTCATTCTCTCCACGTGACGCATAACATTTCGTGCTCACGTACCGTGCCCTGGTGGCACATCCCTAGTCAAACACTTGGTTCCACTGGTGATCGTCGAGAAATCGACTGGCACGCCCGCATTCCATCCAACCATCTCTGTCCCAATCTTCCAGAACGATTAACCATACGCTGTTCCTTCTGGTGTGTTCCTATCGTTCTTTTCACCCTCCTTTCAATACCCCCAGAATCCCCGCATGCCAAATCGACCCATCTCGGCCTTCCATAACAGGTGAGTGTGCGTCCCTGCCGCGAGGGAAAGAGCCAGAAGGGAATTCCCCCGCACGCGTAAACAAACTGGCATGCCCGGTGGGATGTCTCCTACCTTTCTTCTTTCTGTCGAAGAAGAGTCACACCTGCCAAGTATACGCCACAATGCCCTCACCTTTTCTTATCGGAGAGGAAGAGGAGGGCCCCCGTCCCAACTGCAACATGTGACCAGTCGTCATCGAGTGACCAACCGGCACCAGCAACAGCAACAACAAACTGGTGGCGATAGTGACCTATGGTCCCATCGTCATCACCATCCACGCCAGGCACGTACGGTTGGCAAAGCTAATCGTGTTCGGCAACGCTACTTCGGCCTTCGGCTCACCCTGATCCTCAGGCGCCATTGCCGTAGCCAACGAGCAGCCCAGTCCGGCGACTGCCCATATAGGCAGCTGGACCCTCTGCTCCTACAGCAACAGAGTCCCATGCGGTCATTGACCTCGGGGTCCCCAGCTCCTTAGCATCTCACTCGTGCCCTCAGCTTTGAGTCCCAGCCAAGCCTGCCCCTAGCATGGGTTTCCTACCACGGGGTCAAGGCCTCCCAACATGTTATTCGGGCCTCTCGACCCGAGCCTCAGACGAGCCAATACTCAATATGGACTTTCAACCCTGAGTTTGAGGCTCCCCAACACCTGGCTCAGGTACACAACCCCAGGTCTCATTAAGGTCGGTCCCCGATGCAGACTCTCCGCATTGGGCCCCTGGCCTCCCAGCTCTACATTGGGGTCTTTACCACGACAATCCAACAATGCCAACTCCCGGCATAGGTTTTCCTCTTCGGGACATGGCCACCTCAACACCCAAGATGGGCTACTAGCCATGGGTCTCAACTCCAGCAACACCCAAGGCGGGCTCCTAGCCCTGGGTCTCAGCTCCAGCAACACCCAAGATGGGCTCTCAGCCTTGGGCCTCAACTCCAGCAACACTCAAGGCAAGCTCCCAGCCCTGGGTATCAGCTCCAGCAACACCCAAGATGTGTTGTGTGGAAATGGCTGATCTAGAGGGGAGGGGTGAATAGATTTGCCCCTCTTTTATCAAAAATATGTAGATTGCAGAGGAATAAAAGGAGCTTGTTTGCAAGACAAGAACCAAAAACGCAGGATGCAAGATTAAGGATGAGCCACAGCCTAAACAAACATCTAGCGCATGACAATCACATAATCAAATCACATGAACATGGATTTTAAGATGGTTCAGACTCAAACCTGAGTACTACGCCCACCCGTCACTTAAACCAAGTGAGGCGTCACAAGTGCCACCGCACTATATTACTATAAACACAGCAAACGGCTCAACCGGCCACCCACAGACAAGAGAAGCCCTCTGTCCGTCTTCCTACAGTACCAGGTAGGGACTAAAATACCACAGACTGGAGAACACCTCCATCTGTCATCCTATACACACCGGTAGAGATGGTTCAAGGTTTCTTTAAAAAAGATCAAATGAAAATAATATTGAAAAGCTCAGACAAGAAAAGTAATGTTTAGTGCTTGATGCAAGAAGTCCTTTGCCTGAGATGAGGAGTGCTTGAGTTGCGGCAAGGAGATTTGCTATATTTCTTTGATTGTGGTTTTATCTTCACAAGGCAGCCAGTAGGAGGAAGACAGCTTCAGTTCTAATGAAATTCACACTAAGCCACTTAGTCTGTTGTACTTATGTGAATTTCACTCGAACACATAATATGCAAACCTAGCCAGCTAGCTCCGACACTTAGCAGGAGTCAGACTATAGACAAGTGAACCACAGCGAACAAATAGATTGATCTAAACAGATCGGAGGCGACGAGCCTATGCATACATCTAGCGAATGACAACTGAAAGAATCCAAACCACGATGGCGTGTTATATCGTCTGTTGTAGTTTTCAGTCTGATTGGCATAACGCCCCTCCTGTGGTGCGTTATGTGGGTATAGCGCCCCTATGCTGGTGCGTTATAGTCCTGTTCACTATATTGACCGTTTGCTTGTTCTGTGTTGTGTGTCTATCTGTCTTAGGTCCTTGTTTAGGGCGGTGTCTGTCAGTCGGTGGTTGTCTGGATCGGTCGGGTTAGGTGACTGGCTGTGGTCTTTTCCTAGACTACGACAGTACCCTAATGACTTAATCTAGAAGCTGCCATTGTCCTTGTCTCTGGTCGCGTAGAAGTTGTCTCTTGACTGTTGGGTTTCCCCTAGTAGTTGACTGACAAGTTGCTCTGCCCAGAGTGTTGTCGTCATCTGCCGCTTTTGTCCCTGTTGATTCTGCTTGCTTGTGCTGCTGTGGCGATGGACATGTCAGTGTGTTAGTGTGTCGATGTCGTGTCTGGTTCCGGTCAACCCGGGGTTGCCTAGTGGTTGACAGGAAGTCTTGTTCTGTCTCGACGGCCTTGTCCAATTCGAGACATTGGTTCTGGATGCCTCGAGGTATTGTTCTACCTCAGCTTGCGTATCTAAGTGTGTTGAGGGTTCTTGGTGTTCCCTCAGGTCTCTGTGTGTCGTTTTCTCAGAACGTCATTTTCCTTGGCTTAGGATTAGACTGATTGGCAGTTTGTTTCGCTATGTACGACGATCCTGACTCACAGTCGTAGGACTCAGGGATCGTTGTAGTTGTAGGTCTAGTTGTCTTGTCCTGAGTCTGCTGGCAATCTCCTGCGTTGCCTTTGGTGCTTCGAAGTACGTGTTACAGGGCACTCTTGCCCGTATGTACTTCAGCACTTGTGTTTTGGAGTTCGTGTCTTGTGAGCCTTCACTAGTCGTAACCTTACGGCACGCTTCGACGTGACGGCTTTTACAACGGGGCACTTCCGGTTCATGATTTTTAAGCTAGTCTCCGTCGGCTCTTGTGGTTACCGTTGTGTCCTATGGGGGGAGAAAACTAGCTAGAGACCTGGCTTAGGCAAAAGCCAGTGTGTGCACACGTGGTCAGGGGATTTGGACTGATACCGACAGGCATTCCCCTGTCTAGTCACTCACGACTTGGTTACTATTCTGGTTCTGGCAGTGTCTTAGTCTCTACCTGTCTGTAGGTATCGTAGATGAGACGTTAGTAGGCGCAGCATAAGATGTCAGTGGACGCAGCTGGCTGTTCTTCTAGTGTGGGGCACTCTAGTCACGTGACACGTGACTCTTTGCGGTTCTCTTCACGTTTCTTGTGCGTCGTAACCTCTCGGGTTAGCCCTCTCGTTGCTGTACTCGAGGTCAGTGTCTGTCACCTGCACGACGTTCCAGCCATGTGTGGGGTAGTGTGCACGACGTTCTAGTCGTGTTGTCTGAGTTTGTCTAGGTTTTCCTAGGCTTTGTTGTTGTTCTTGCCGGTCTTCATTTGGAGCCTGACGTCGTGTCGATAGTTCGGTAAGCTTCTGACTAATTTAGTTCAAAGTTCACCCCTTTGTCTTTGCTTGCTGTAGTGTCTGCTTGGAATAGTTTCGGGGGCCGAGGTTAGTTTGGCAGTCGTGCTCGTCTGGTATGACTTCTTCCCTTTTCTTGTTAGCTCCCCTAGCTCTTAGTTTGCTCCCTACTGTTGCTTCTTCTTCTTTACAGCTTTGTAGTTTAGCTTTCCTGCTTTACTACTTCCATTGTTTACCTACTATTTTAGCGTGTTACTGCGTGTTTTCCAGTGGGGATCCGCGTGACCCCTACTTTCATCTCCAAGCCTAATCCTCACCTGGTGATAGCCACTCTTAAGATCAATCTTGGAGAAAATAGTGGCTCCCGACACTATATCTAGCATGTCATCAAGTCGGGAAATGAAAAATCTATACTTTATGGTGATCTTGTTGATGGCACGACTATCAACACACAGCCTCCACATGCCATCCTTCTTTGGGGTGAGTAGTGCTGGTACAACACATGGACTCATGCTGTCCCGAATAGATCCCTTCTGCAACAATTCATCGACCTGTCGCTGCAGCTCAGCATGGTCAATAGGGCTCATGCGGTAATGGGGAAGATTGGGCAATGAGGACCCCAGAATCAGGTTGATGGCATGCTGGACATCCCGCATAGGTGGGAGTCCCTCGGGAAGCTTTTCTGAGAATACATCAGTGAACTCCTGTAGAATCGGGGCAGCATCGGGTGGGAGTGCACTCTCGGAGCCTCGCTCCACCTCACAGACTGCGATAGCAAACACAGGACTACCCCTAATAGCCTCCCACTCCATCTCACGGGGGCTAATCATCATCAGTCTGCTCATCGAGGGTTGGCCTGTGACAGAAGAAACAGTCACGGCCTAGACTAAAGATGGGGTGCAGGCCCCAGGGGTAGTAGGGCTCGAGGTGATTGGGCTAGCCGGGCCCCTAATTGGTAGACTCTTCGGTGGGGAAGGATGAAGAGTGATTCGCTGGCCACCATGGTCAACGGTACAGGTGTTCGACCCTGAAAGGTGGCATCCCGATCAAATAGCCATGGCCAGCCAAGGATAATGCTGCCCACCTCCATGGGTAGGACGTCATACCAGATGTTGTCACAGTAGGCATGGAACTGCAGTGGGACTAGGCACCACAGCCTAACTGGGATGGAGGTGGAGTCCACCCATGATACTCGATATGGGAGGGGATGGTCTACAGGGGTAAAACCAAGGCGCGAAACAGTGCCAGTAGAGATGGCATTAATACAGCTCCCACTACCAATAATTACCTTGCATGACTTTCCATTCAGCCGATAGTATGTATGAAAGATGGTAGTCCGACGCTAGTCATCACTAGCCTGTGGCTGAGTCAAGGTGCACCTGACAACCCCTAGCTGGGCAGTATCCTGGTATTGAGCATTGACAGACTCACCCTGCACGTCCCCAGTCTCTTCAAAGAACTCATCAGTGAGCTCCTGCTCCGCCTCATAGCTAACATGCATAACCTCAGAAGGCGGAGCCTCGCTAGCCGATGCATCCCCAATAACTAGGGATGAGCGGGTGGGGCATCGATTCGCATAGTGCCCGTACCCCTTGCAGTTAAAACACTACTGTCGGGCTCCACTAGACTACCCGATTAATGGCCCCTTACCCTTGTCCTCCCGAGGGGGTGGGGGTGTAGGTAAAAGGGGACGAGTAGATGGTGCGGGAGCTGGCAGACGGGTGATAGCAGGGGGAGGCTGGGGCCGAGGTGGGAGATCCCTCGGCTGAGGAGGGCGAGGCCTCAGGGCAAATGGGTTCGGGCGGGTAGGCTCCAAAGGACGAGTCACGGGAGTCCTCTAATATGGACCTGGAGAACTACGAGGCTCAGATCCGCACTGATGTAAGGGACCCTGTCACTGGGCAAACTCAAACTCTGACTCGAACTGCTCGAGCTCGAGAGCGACCAGATAGGCATTTCCAAAGTGGTCACGTTGCGGCAAAATAGTTCATATTGGTAAGGCATCCGCAACCCTCTTTGGAAATGTGAGACAGTCATAGTGCTCTCCTCCGTGACTCCACACCGTAAATAATATTCATCAAACTGGGCGATGTATTCGGACATGGGTCGATTTCCCTGGGTAAGACTCTGCCAACTATCAATAAGACATGGACGATACGTGGCAAGAAGGTAATTTTCCCTCAACTTGTCCTTCATTCGATCCCAGGTCTCGACTCAAGGCTGATGTCGCTGCATCAATAGGCTCTCCACATTCATCCAATAAGTCTGAGCCTTCCCTAGCAGCTTCATCTTTGACCACAAAGCGAGTGACTAGCTGGGGTCGCGCCCGTCGACGCGTCTCCAACTGCCCCCAACCACGTGTGCACACATAGACCATGTGTCTTAGGTCTGGCCTCTAACTGGTTTTCCCCTCAGCGAAACTTTGGTCGACGACGTAGGGCCCGATGAAAACCAGTCTAAAAATCATCCTCAGGGTAGCCATCCCACCACTCCCAGGTGGATACCAGCACACATGTACTGGCAGGCTACGACTAGTGGAGGGTCGCTGAGAGAGTAAGCTCCAAGAACCATACACACACCCACACACACACTGCGCAAGAGCCGAGAAGAACCAAGTGACACTAAGCCACTGGACTCAGGACAGTCCTCTAGACGCACTAAACCCAATGGTCCTTGAGTCACAAGACTCGGTGTCAAGGCCGTTGTACCAGACGGTACTAAGCCGTCAATCTCCCCTAACCCTAGGGTCAGAAACCTCGGCACGATAATGCATAGGCCGTTCACAACCGCCACGATCATTCCCGCAAAAGGGAACTAAGAAGACCTCCAGATCCCAGGCTGGACAACTGGGCTCACAGCCCAAGGCCTCACACGGGGCCCACTCGAAAATCACTTTCCAGAGAAATCACTGACGCATGGGGAACCCTCACCGCACGCACACTAACACACGGTGGCACAAGTCAAGAACACCAACACCCGGGATCCCACTGCATCCAAACACCTGGCCCCGATGAAATGCACAGTACTCGTCAGGCCACGGGTCAGCATGTGGATCGAGAACCACTCGCCCGGGACTCAAATCGGCCAAAACGGAGACGCCGGGTTAGACTGGCACATGGGTGGTTCATCCTGGGCCACTCAAGGGATGTGCGGCTGGAAACGAGCTGCACGAAGGACATGCGGTTAGGGATGGGCGGCACAAGGCTCTAATCGGACTAGCTCAAGGGTAGGAAGGATGGTCAGGGCTCGGCCGCCCAAGGTATTGTGCGGCAAAGGGTCGGCCGCACAAGCCAACTGACCTACTACAGTGTTGGTCAATGTCGCTTTGACCAAGTCGCACAACCCCACTGACACACAGATGTTGACCAAGGGTCAACAGGGATATGCGGTCAGGTCCTGGCCGCACGTCCCAACGGAAAACATAGGCGGCTGGGAGCTGGCCGCACAGGGGAAGATGAGCGGACCCTCACTGGCTGCACCACCTTGAGCGGTCGCACGATAGACCACTCAACCCCAAAACCAACCGGAGATAAACGGTCCACAGGTGGCCGCTCATACCGATGGGCGGCACCTGGTTCGACCGCACAACCTTACGGCGAGCAACCCATGGGATCGGCCCGACCGCGGCCTTCCCACGCCCCGTTCGTGCCGAAACGAAGGGGAGACAACGGCAAACACCCTAGCAACCATCTAGACTCCGACCGGGGTCAAAATGACGCATGAATCGCAAGAAACGGGCGATTCTACCACGGTCGCCCAAAAAGGGGTTTCGGAGCTTCCCGGAGCCCTACCGGCCAAACAGGGCCACCAATCGAGACGAGATCGGTGACTATGGAACGCCCACGCCCCAAGGAGTCCATTGACAGTAACCGATCCGAAAATCGTCGCCGTTTTCCGACCGACCCTACGAAACCTACAAAATCACGATCTCGCTAGAACGGACCCAAACTCAGTCATTTTCGTGCCGAACGACGCGCAATGGTAAGGAAAACGAGCAGAACGAAGTGGTGTTCCGTCTCCCTACCTCCACCGAAGAAACCGTGCGCCGAAGCCACTAAATCACGCCAAAAACCACCCGGAATGCAAACGGCGCCTTCTTGGAATCCACCGAGCGATCGCACCTGCCACGCTCCAACCGCCGCTCTATCCCGCGAATCGATCTCCCCAACGCGTTCCCACCTCGGCTAGCTCAGCAACGGTGCGCGCCCTGCGCCGAACGGGCCAGAGACGAGAGAGAAACGAGAGAGAGAAGGGAAGGTGAGAAATGAGAGGGGAGAGAGGGGGTTGAGGGTTTACTAGAACAAAAGTAAGTACCATTCATGCATGGACTTTGTGAACATGTGCACGGACTCAAAAAAGATGCATGGACTCTAGGGACTGCATGGGCTTCTTGAAACATGCATGGACTTCAACATCCATGGAGACATATGAACGGACTCAATTGGACATGCTCGGACCTGCTCGGACCTTAAATGAATATGCTTGGACCTCAAGTGCATATGCTCCATCCTTTGCTACAGTGCATGGACTTCGACTCAACCTCAATGCAAATATGCATGGACATTGTAACATGTGCATTGATGCGGGATGAACCCGGTCGAGACACTGGGACCTAAAGCTAGCAAATAATGAGCACAAACATCTAGGCGACAAGGTGAACACTCACACATGTAGCAGACTCCACACGGGACTCGCAGTGATGGCTAGGCGAGCCGAGGCTTACGAGGAGGCCGAAAATAGTCCGAGCAGTGAGGAGGGTGTGGGCAAGCCACCCAGGGCAAACGATAGTGGGCACCGGACTCAACCGGGCAGACCAACACCGAGGGAATCGGTTCAATCGACGCTCACTCACCAGCAGTAATTACTCTCGAAGGTGGAAGTTTTGGAATAGGCACTCCTCTCATGGTGCTGTAGTTGGAACCAATACTACGCAAGTAAACTAGGAGTGGCAGTTGTACGTACCTAGCCATCCGATGGACCGGCTCCGGTCAGAGACGAGGGCGAGCCGGGGAGCATGCTCACCCGGCAGACACGCTGCGTCGGTGTAGCTCGACATCGGATCCTGCTAATACAACCACTACACTCCACGTAGGGAGGGGAACATGAGGATGGGCAATTATTACAAGAACTACCCTCACGCAGGAGGGGGGAGCAAGGGGAGGGGAGGCCGGGCGGCCGATCCGCGGACAGCTTGTCGGGAGGGAGCCGCTGGTTCCGAATAGCTCGCGAAGCACCGACGTCCGACTGAAGTGTCGTCAGCACTCGGACGAAGCCTGGTGGATGCCAGTGGGTTCCTGAGTTCTTGACGTCACTCCGAGGTCGCTGGAGGGTGGGGACGGCCGCGGTCAAAGATCTACACCACTCTGTCCCGCCGGACATGTTTGCGCGATCGAGATGCGATGACCGGTACGCCCGCAGTAGATCTCCAAACGTGATGGGACCAACTCGGTGGGGTAGCAGATAGAGAGCACTACGTACCCTCAAAAGCTGGCCACCGTCGGATCACCTTGTCGGTCGTGGTCACCGATATGGTCAGCTTCTGGTTCCTGGGAGAGCAACTGGATAGGGAGGCAATGGCCATAGTGGAATTTCCTGTACCGAAGTCAGAACGAGATGAAACCACCTGGGTTGGCTTCGTATCATCGAGGGTCACGACTTTGGAGAAGACAGCTCGGCCCGAAACAGAGCAGAGGATGGAGTGCCGGGGCCGACGGGGCTGCTATCTGTCCTGGGCGGATAGAGACTTTCGAACCTGGCGCAGTCACAGCAAAATAGATGCCCCAGGCGGTGGTGTTATCAAAAGATAGCGGACCACCTCTGGGTCAGTGGTGACTTGAAGATGAAGAACTCTTCTGAAGAGAGTTCTGGCCGGTTCGCACGGGGGAAGACGGTGCCACTGTTGCCAAGAGGTCCTCAGAAACTGGTGCGGTTCTGGTGCAGTTGCACGGAAACGCCCGACGCGGTTGGTGCTGATGATGAATCGAGGCGGGACCACTTCCAGAGCATAGCTGGTTCGACGTAGGATGACTTTACAGAAGGCCACTTGATCAGACTTGCACTGTGGACATCGAGAGATCTTCTGCAAATTGGGCTTCTACTTCTGCCTTGAAGCTGGGAGTAGCAGAGCTAGATTCTGGCTTCACTGGGAGGTGGGTGACATCGGGAAGCCTCCGGGGTCACTGTTGACACTCTTGGAAATGGTGAGGGGCGTGGGTCGCTGAGGGGAGGGGTGACCGAAAGTGGCTGGGGGTGAGAGTCTGGAGAGGGGCGGCTAGGGTTGGAGTATGGAGGGGGGGGTGAGCGAGTGCTTCTTGTTTTGGGGCATCTTTGTCCCTTCGGGAGCCACGTTAGGTGATGACTTGGTCATACAGTTACTGGTCGCGTCATCTAGTGAGTCGTGTCAGTTCGTCTTGGTCATAGGTTCGTGTCCACATATCGAGCCTCATAGTCGTCCCGCATCAGCTATGGCTTGAGCGGCCTGTTGGGAGCCTTTCTATCTCCTTGGATGGCTGGCTTCTAGCCGTGCCAGTTTCCCCGTGGTGTGGAGTGGTCATGTCTGGTCCGCTCTGCCTCTTGAACGGTGGCATGCTAACCGTTCAATTGGCTTTGGTCGGTTCATAGGGCGGCTTGCCCTTAACCGTGCCATGTCTTGAGCGGTTTGGTCAAAATCATCCTGACCGTTACTGTAGTAGGTCGGTTCCCCTAAGCGGCCAGGTGCAGACTGTTCAGCATCCCTGGGTGGCTTCCTGTGGACCGTCCAGTCCCCTATGAGCAGCATTTCATAGACTATTCAGCACCTTTTTGAATGGCATTTCCCTAGACCGTTTATCCCATTGAGTGGCCCCTTTGTGACCACACAGTGAGTCTTGTCCATTGTTGTGTCTGGTAGCCGTAATGGCTTGTTCTGTGTCCTATCTGTCTATTCTAGGTCCGTGATCTAGGGCGGTGTCTGTATGTCGGTGGTTCTCTAGATAGGTCAGTTTAGGTCGACTGAGTGTGGTCTACTCCTTGACTGCTACAGTTTCCCTAACGATCCAATCTAGGACTGCCAGTATTCTTATCTCTAGTTGCGTAGCGATTTCTTCCTTGACTGCTTGGTTTCCCCTAGTGGCCGAGTGTTGGATCGCTTATGCCCAGAGTGTCATTTCCCGATGTTTTGATTTCTATTTGTCTTGGCTTGACCTTATGGTCTGCCCGTCACCGTGGATGTCTGTCGGTATCCTATGAGGGCCGGGACCATAATTAGATGGCCAGGAGTGCTTGTGTATTGTGCCATCGTCTGGTTCTGGTCAACCCGATGTGACTGAGTTGTTGACAGGTGACCTTGTGTGTCTCAGCGATTCTGTCCAAGTCGAGACATGATTCTGGAGGCCATGAGGTGTCATCTTACCTTGTTCTACGTATCCAAATTGTTGAGGGTCCTAGGTGTTCCCTCAGGTGTCCATGAGTCATTTTCTGCGATGAGTCGATTTCTCTGGCTTAGGATTAGACCGATTGGCAGCTTGTTCTGCTTTGTACGAAGATCTTGACTCCGAGTCGTGAGACTCAAGGATCGTTGTAGCTTCAGGTCTAGTTGCCTTGTCCTGAGTCTATCTACAGTTTTCAGTGCTGCCATGGTGCTTTGTAGTACGTATGATAGTGCTTCCTTGCCTGTCTGTACTCCAGCACGCGTATTTTAAGTCTCTGTGTCTAGTGAGCCTCCACTAGTCGTAGCCTTACGACACGTTACGACGTGTCAGCCCTTGTGGCATGGCAGTTCCCATTATACGATTTTTAAGGTAGTTTCATGGGCCCCCGGTTCAACTACAGCGCCCTACAGAGGGGGAATACTAGCTAGACGCTTGGCTTAGGTAGTGAGCCAGTGTGTACACACGTGGTCAGGGGCTTGGACTGACGCCGACGAGTGTTACCCTATCTAGTCACTCGTGACTGTAGTTCCTGTTCTGGTTCAGCCTATACCTCAGTCTCCGCCATTCTAGGCATTCGTAGAGAGGAACTTGTGGCGCAGCATAAGACGTCAGTGGACGTAGCTGGCCATTCTTCTAGTGAGGGGGTACTTTCATCACATGACACGTGACTCTCGCATTTCTCACGCGTCGTGACCTTTCTGGGTTAGCCATCTCTTGGCTTTGCCCAAGGTCAGTGTTGTGTCATGTGCACAACATCCTAGTCGTGTGTGTGTGTGGTCGTGTCTAGAAGAGCATGCACGGCAATCAAGTAGTGTATGCTTTAGGATCTGTCTTGCCTGTCTAGGGCTTTTACCCTTTTTCTTGTAGGTCTTTGCCTGCTTGGTGTCTGTCTAGTAATTATCTGTTTAAAATTTGAATTGAATTCGAATTCGTATTAATCTAATAATTATCTGAATAAAGTATCCGATGGATAATTCGATTATTAATCGGAGTATTCGATTACTAATCGAATATGAATTCGGATATTTAAGTATCCATATCGGATATTATCCGACCGAATATAAATATGGGCTTTTTAAGATTATGTATGAAATTTTATAATTTTTTTCAGTAAAAAATATGAGAAAATCACTATAAGGCATTGGGAAATGGCAATTACGGAGGATTGTAGCGACTGCACTGTTGCTCTGTTGCATGTTTTCGATGGAATTTATTATGGTAATAAATAGTCATTTTATCATAGGTAGAAGACGAAGAGTCTGGGTAGTGGGTGGGTAGGAGACGAAGAGTCTCTGGACTCTCCTCCTATCTCCGTCAATACTCAATAGACTCAATGCAGACACCCCACGTTCACACAATTCACACTTCACATATTAACTATTCACATTTCACAAATCACAGTTTCACACCTCACAATCTCACATCCTCTGAGCCCTACTCACAATATCACACGGCAAACGGGAAAACCATCCTCTGAGTCCTAACGAAGTGGCCACAGTAGCACCATTTGGCAAAGGCGACCCCGACGATCGATGTGTGAGGCGGCGACCGGTGGGTGGTCCAACGACCTCCTTCCACTCGAGCGGCCTCCCTCACCATCTTCACTAGCGATGGTAGGTGGTCCACGTTGTTTCATCAATCGCTCCTGTTCAGCTCTGCTCATCGTTCCGTTGACATCCCTCAGCTCCACCGGCGGCGGCAGGTGATCCACGTTGTTCCACTGCTCATCGTTTCACCAACCGTAGCCGCGAGGAGCCCCTGAGGGAGTTAAATCAGTCTACAAATTTAACTTAAAATTTAAACTTGACTCGTGAATCTAATGGAGCTGAACTTTCAAGCCTGATTAAAGACTTAAGAGTCGAAAATAATCTTATGACCTATCACGAAATCGAGTCAAACTCACATATCTGTCGAGTCGATTAGATGTATTGACAGTCTTAACTTGGTTACCATTTTTTTCTTCAGCCTCTGACATGATTTGGTGGCTATCTCCCCTCCTAGGGGCGAGGCGGGTGGTCGGACGGGGTTTGGTGGTCTGGGCGTGTGGACTTTAGGTTCCGGCGTCCCAAAGGATGGGAGATTATGAGAAATATCGGCTATCAACAGGGTAAAGGCTTAGGTGCACAGTTACAAGGAAGACTGATGCCGTTGAAGAAAACAAAGTCGATCCATAAAGCTGGCCTAGGTTTCAAGGGGCCGATCAAAGCAGACGGAAGACCCCTCACGTGGACCCTATCTTCTCACTTTAAGAAGGGGCCCGTCGTTCAGATGGGCGATTGTCCACAAGAGTTGCCTGGGGGGTTACAGAATGTGTATCTAGCTAAAGGATGCTCAAAGACCCCCAAAAGAGGAAAGATTACTGATTCGGACTGTGAATGGTACAAATGGTTTGATACACCAGATATTTCCATTACACTGGAAAGAATGTTCTCGCCTCCACATCTAGAAAGGTCACCTTTGATCTCCAATGTGCCAGGGGATATCACCACTATTGCCGAAAATCTGGGCCGTCCTCACCAAGAGGACGCTGTCATTGACGGGTCTTCACCCGTCATCAACATTGCCATCGACGGCTCATTAGCCGTCATCTTCTCCATTCACTCATCTCAGCCTTTGTTGCTGTCTTCCTCCTGGGCCAGACGGCTGTCTGATGACCTTCCCAGGTCTCCCTCTCTACTTACATACCTGCGTGGGTTTCTCAACCCGCGCCGGGCTTTCAATCATGATTTGCTCCATAAGCCTCCTAACTCCTTAGCTATAATTTCACTTTTCCCTCCTCCCACTTCTTTTCATTGTTTTGTTATCAAAAATAAAAACGAAAAAAAAATGCCAATTTTCAACCTCCTCAACAACGCATTTTTGTTGAGGAGACATCTTACCTCTCCCACGGATTACACGGAAGAATGACAGCAAAATCAACAACACTGGACCACACACAGTATTAAGTCAGTCCTCACTCAGATACTACATCTGATCGAGTCACGAGCTACTTCACTGGGAAAAGGAGCACAGCAAGCTACTGACAAGCCAATGGTCCAGCACATAAACACAGAATCATACGAAAACAGCACTTATAAAAATAACAGCCAACGACAGCAACACCTGCAGGATTTCAGCTCCGTACAGCACGCAGAACTACGGAACACACTGCAAGCAGGGTCGTATCAAGGCACGCGACAACTGAGCACACGACTACAGGGAGCGAGTCATGCATCAGGCCGTTCTCCAAGGAAAGACCCATAACAATTGAAAACCGATCACAAAACGACAAGAGGTACCACAATCTCGGGGAACACATCTCAAGGACTACGAACACGTCTCGAGAGCACAACACCCACGAGAAGGAATGCAGAGTAGAGGGTGCTTTATCAACAGGGAAGCCGATGATTTCCCCAACACTCGCAAATGCCAACACTAAAATCAGAAAGATGACCGACAATGGCACGGTCACAACAACGTCTAGGCACATGCAGCTAAGACGGGGTCATCTCAAGAAGGAGCAATTCTCTCGACCAGGCAGAATTGTACGAAAAGAATCCCCGGTTTATGGGTCATCAGCCCACACGCTTTCGCTGCGCACTCAACAACGTACGAAGACATCAGAAAGAACCTCGACCTTCGCACCTCAGTACACACTAGGCGTCATCGCAATCCCAGAAAATCGCAATGTAACATGCATTGAGCACTGATCCAGCGAGCAACCGAACAGAAAAAGCCTAAGTGCAACAGAGAAGAGCACCAGCTTCAGCACAAAGCCTAATGAAAAGCACTAATCTTGACCTACCCTTGCGTCCTACAAATGACAAATGAGCCTCACATCACATCGGCCGTTGGACACAGCACGATGAAAACACGGTACATAACAGCTCTCGACACAGAGATTAGATCCAAAGCCACACAACCGTAAAATAAGGAGACGATCAGGCTCAAATTAAGTTGTCCACACTTGGGCAGACACAGGAAAAGGCGATACCAAAATGGCAATTCCAAGGCCAACCTCACAAAGAGATCCACCAAACGACATGGGAAGCATCGAGCTTAGCAACAGAAGCTCACCAAAATGGGAAGAGCCTAGTTCGCTTGAATAGCATCTCAGCCAAATTGGTCCAATCGAGCACCTCAACTTCAACAGAAGTGAAATATATCAGGAGCTGACCAGACTTAAGCTGGGATGACTAAAATATCGCAATAATATGTATGGCCATTACCACAACTCGAATGGTCAACAACAACCTGAGCAATTGACAAAAGAATCTAATACTAGCAAATCCCTGACCAAAAGGGAAATGCCGATAGGAATAACACTAAGGAATTCTTAAATAGCACAAACAGTATAAAAGATAGTCGTCGAGCAATAACACCGAACAATCTACGAATCTGGACAATCAGATACAATAGGGAAAGAGTAGAATCAACTACTCCACCGAAAGACACGAAGCATAATGTGGACTACTTCACGGGGCTATCAACACTACAGGTGACAAGTCACTGGGCCCACGCAAGAAACAGACTTCTACGAAAATCACAGGTGATAAAATAATCGAGCCACGTTAGCCTAGGATCCACCCATGAATCCTGCCAATGTCCATCTCATCCATCATTTCATCACGTTCTAGCCCATTCCATCGCGTCTCTACCTCGGTCAACTCGACACCGTCGCGCGCCCCGCGTCGAGAAAAACAGAGGGAAAAGAGAAACGAGGGAGAAAGTAGAACGGGAGAAACGACTAGGACAGGAGAAGAGAAAACCACAATCATAAAAATAGCATTATCATAATGAACAATTATAAATAACTGAATCACATAATACTCAAGCAACAGGCACACCCTGTGCCAGAAGATTCGCCACTTAATTTGGAGCTGCCTGATGAAGAGGTGTTAGTACCTTCTCGTAAAAATCACACGAATTCACCGGAATAACTTCTAGACTCGACCCGCTAAAGATCCACTAAATTACGGATGTTACAAGTGATGCATCTCCGGCCCCTCTATCTACTACATCCAGCAGAGATGCCCCTTCTTCTATTGACACCACTCCTTCAACCAGCTTCCCTTCACCGCCACCGTCCATTTGTGAACCATTGTCACCCCACAACGTCGCATCAGCCTCTCCATTACCCAAACTTCACTCCCTTCAAGACATTATGCAAGCCACTGCCCCCTTACCTGCCATTGGTCTACCCTCTGCACCAAAACGCTCTAAACATGCCCTTAATGTCATCATGACTGCTGAGAGTGAGCCCACCTGTTTCTCATCTGCCAATCGCCATAAGGTCTGGCGTCATGCTATGTCTGAAGAGTTCTCTACTTTACAACTCAATGATACTTGGTCATTGGTTCCACCCCCTCCCAATGTTAATATTATTGGGTGTAAGTGGGTTTATAAGATCAAGAAGAATGCTGATGGTTCTGTTGCTCGCTATAAAGCGAGGCTTGTCGCCAAAGGATTCACTCAACAGTCAGGGTTAGACTACCACGAGACATTTAGTCCTGTTATTAAACCAACTACGGTTCGTGCTGTGCTGTCTATTGCTATTTCTAAAAAATGGCCGATCAAACAACTAGATGTGAATAATGCATTTCTGCATGGAGTCCTTGACGAGGACATTTATATGGCGCAACCCCCAGGCTTTGTTAATCATCAGGCTCCTCATCATGTGTGCAAGCTCAACAAGGCGTTATATGGGCTAAAACAGGCCCCTCGTGCCTGGTTCTTTCGTCTTTTCTCGCATCTTCTCTCTCTCGGTTTCACCGGATCAATGTGTGATCCTTCCCTGTTTCTCTTTCATGGGCGTGATACTGTGATATACATTTTAGGATGATGTTATTATCACAAGCCATGATGGTGCATCTCTTTGCTCCTTAATCCAGAATTTATCCACTACATTCTCACTCAAAAATCTTGGTGATTTGCACCACTTTCTTGGCATCCAAGTACAACGGTCTGCATCAGGGCTACATCTGTCTCAACAACAGTACACTCTGGATCTTCTTCATAAAGCTCAACTGATTGATGCAAAGCCATTTACCACTCCTCTGGCTTCCCGTTCATCTCCATCTATGCACGATGGGGAACCCTTGGCTGATCCGTCATTTTATCACAGCTTGGTCGGCTTCTTGAAGTATGTTACCATTACAAGACCTGATGTCGCCTTCGCCGTCAACAAGGCCTGCCAGTTCCTCTCTGCTCCGACAAGCTCCCACATGATTCTTGTGAAGTGAATTCTTCGCTATCTCAAGGCTACATATGATCATGATCTTCTTTTGCAGCCCACTTCTCTCAACTTATATGCTTTTTCGGATGCCGATTGGGCAGGGTGTCCTGATGATAGACGCTCCACCAGTGGGTTTGGCGTCTTCCTTGGTACCAACCTCATCACTTGGTCTGCGAAAAAGCAACAGACGGTTGCCCGTTCAAGTACTGAAGCTGAACTTCGTACTGTTGCCTCCACTGCTACAGAGTTGTTATGGACTATGCAACTTCTCAAGGAACTCCAATTGCCCATCCAAAAACCTCCGATTATTTGGTGTGATAACATTAGTGCGCTTTATCTTGCACACAATCCATTATTTAAAGCCAGAACAAAACACATCGAGGTCGATTTTCATTTCATTTGTCAGATGGTGCTTCATCGTCAGTTGATTATTAGGCACATCAGCTCTTCTGACCAAGTGGCAGACATATTTACAAAGGCCCTACCAGTGCGCTCTTTCAAGTTCTTCCGTGACAAGCTGAGTGTGGTTCCCCCGCTCATCTTGAGGGGGCCTGTAACAGTATCCACCATATCAGGCGGATGACCGAGTCTTCTGCATAGTCCTACCCCTTGCAACTACTTCTGTTGTATTTGATAAGCTTCTCTCTGTTGATATTGTAACAGATGCATACTTCTGTTGCCTTTTTCCCTTTTTTATTGCACATTCGAGTGTGTATATTTGTTTATTTATTTGTATATATATATATTTACCATTCATCCCTTTTATTGTTATTAAAATTTCCTTATATTTTTTTATTTATTATTACTTCTTGTGTTTTGGTGCAGAGGAGCGGGCCATCGGAGGGTTAAAGGGGCTAAAAGGGCGCACCGGGCAACGCTGGGGTTAGCGTGCCGGTGAAGGAACGCTTACCGGTGAAGGGAGCGCACTGGAGAAGATGAGGGTGGGCGTACCGACGAAGGAAGGTGTGTTGGTGAAGGGAGCGCACCCGGTGAAGGGAGCGCACCCGGTGAAGGACATGGAGCGTACCGGTGAAGGTCAAATTGGGAGGTGTGCCGGCGAGGGCCTAGGGGTGAAGCGTGCCAGAGAAGGCTTAAAGAGGAGAGGGAAGGCGTGCCGACCAAGGGTATCAGGGAGTGTGCCGGTCAAGGAACAAGGGGGCAGTGCACTGGGCAAAGGTGAGGTCCGTGTAGGGTAGGAGGTCCGTGCAAGGTCTGTGCAATTGGGATGGGGTCCATGCAAGCTGGGAACAAAGTCTGAGCAAGGGATGAAGTCCATGCAAGTTAGAGGCGAAGTCCGTGCAGACCTGGATGAGGTCCACGCAGGGTAAAGTCCATGCAAGTTGGAGGCAAAGTCCATGCACATGTTGGGGTTAAGGTCCATGCATGCTGGGCGAAGTCCATGCAGGTAGTCCATACATGTTTGGACGAAGTCTATGCAGGTTTTGGGCAAAGTCTGTGCATGTCTGGGGGGGCAAAGTCCATGCATGTCTGGGCGAAGTCTATGCATGTCTGGGGTAGAGTCCATGCAACTGGGGTAAAGTCCATGCATATTCAGGCCAAGTCCATGCGTATGTGCAGGCGAAGTCCGTGCAGATGCGCAGGCAAAGTCCATGCATTGCAGGTGAAGTCCGTGCATGTTTGGGGTAAGGTCCATGCAATGCAGGCGAAGTCTGTGCATGTTTGGGGTAAGGTCCATGCAATGCTGGGCGAAGTCCATGCAACTGAGAGTAAAGTCTATGCAAGGCTGGATGAAGTCCATGCAACTGGAGGTAAAGTCCACACAAGGCTGGGAGTAAAGTCCATGCAAGGTGTAGATGAAGTCCATGCAAGTTAAGTGGGATCTGTGCACATGAAGTTTCAAAGTCCGTGCAACTGGGAGCTTACGGTCCATGCAGGGTCTGTGCACGTAGGGCCAGGGTCTGTGCGTGTGCAAGCAAGGTCCGAGCACATGGTGAGGTCGGTGCATGGTCCTTGCAAAGTCGTGCATGCAAGACCAAAGTTGGTGTAGGTGGGGGCCATGCATGGGTAAGGTCGATGCAGGTGGGGCTGTGCCGGACTAGGATGCCAAGGGATGGCTGGGGTGTGTCGGTGGGGATTGGGATGAAGAGTGTGCCAGAGAAGGGGCCAGGAAGGGCGTACCAGCGAAGGTTGGAGAGCAGGGTGTGCCGGGGAAGAATTGGGTGATGGGTGTACTAAGGAAGCTTGGCTGGCGAGCGTGTCGGGGAAGGACCGGGCGAAGGTGAGGGCTAGAGTGTACCGGGAAAGGCCAAGCTGGGGTGTGCCAGTGGGGAAGGTACAGGCATGCTGGGCAAGGTCTAAGCTAGTTCAGGTAGGGTTTGTGCTGGTTAGGTGAAGTCTGTGCTAGTTAGGCAAAGGTTTAAGCTAGTTGGGGCTGAGGTCTATGCTAGTTCGGGGTAGGGTCTATGCTAGCTGGACAAGGTCTGTGCTAGTGCCGGGCCAAGGTCCGAGCTAGTGTGGGGTGAAGTCTCGGCTAGTCTGGGGTAGGGTCTATGCTAGCTGGACGAGGTCTGTGCTAGTGCCGGGCCAAAGTCTAAGCTAGTTTGGGGTAGGGTCTGTGTTAGTTTGCCTGGGGTCGGTGTTAGTTGGGGGTTAGGCTAGTGCAGGGTTGAGGTGGGGTCTATGCTAGTTGGGACTAGGGTCGGTGTTAGTTTGCCTGGGGTCGGTGCTAGTTGGGGGTTAGGCTAGTGCAGGGTTGAGGTGGGGTCTGGGCTGAAGTGTGCCGGCTTGGGCTATGGCAGGGTGTACCGAGTAAGGGCTGAGAGGGTGGAAGACTACACCGGTGAGGGGGCTGGGGAGTGTGCCGACGAAGGGCCATGACAGGGTGTACCGGGGAAAACTGGGTAGGGCGTACAGGGCAAGGGTGACTAGAGTGTACCGGGGAAGAGGCACAGGGGCTGTGCCGCTGGAGGGTTCAAAGAGGTGGGGTTGAGTGTGCCAGGTAAGCTTCAAGATAGAGTGTACTGGCGGAGGAGGCTGGCACGAAGTGTGCCCAGTGAAGGCTGGGCGAAGCGTGTCGGGCACGGGGTGAACGGGCTGAGGGGCGTGCCGGCGAAGGAGTGTACCGAGCTAGCAAAAGGGTGGACTGTGTCGGGGAAGAAGCTCAGCTGAAGGGTGTACCGGGGAGGCCTAGCTGACGGGTGTACCGGTTAGGGAAGTGTGCCGGTCAGGGTGAGGCTGGAAGTGTACCGGGGAAGGCCATGGCAGGGTGCACCGGTGAAGGCCCAGGGGCAGGCGTGCCGGGTGAAGCTTATAAGGGGCCCACTCCTCTCCCATTCTCTTAAGGCCTTTCTTTTCTTCTTTTTCTTAATTTCATGTAATGCCTTGGGGTTCTTCTCTTCCTGTCTCTTAACTATTTCCTCTTCTTTCTTCTTTGTAGGACTAGTGTTCAAAGTTGTTCAGTTATCATTTAGTCTGGTTCTCTTCGCGCCATCCGTGGTTCCCTTGCCTTGGTTGAAGCATTTTACCATTGTTCACTTCATTTGTTTGTTGCTTCCTTTTGGCTCTTTAACTTGTTATTATCCCATTTATTTGTTACTCCCTTTTGTCTTTGTCATATTATTATTTCTAACAAAAATTCAACAATATCTCCCCTTGACTCGAGCGTAAGGGAGATACAGGGAACACGGCCACATGGAGTGACAGAATCTGACAATGGGAGGTGGGCGCCTGAGAGCGATAACACCTTTAATAAAACCTCAGGAAAACCCCCTAGAAAATCGTCAGAGGGAAGACTCCAATAGGACTGGTTAGAGGTGCACCGGGGGAGGCTTGGCTAGAGCCATGCCATGCTGGCACCTCAAAGGGGTTAGGTGTGCCAGGCAAGGAAGGGCCAGGGTGTGCCAGGCTAAGGGGCACAAGGGCTGTGCCGGGCGAAGAGGGCACGGGTGTGCCGGGTAAGGGTCAAAGGGCCTGAGGGGCGTGCTGGTGAACGGAGGGCACGGGCATGCCGGCGAATGGGGGCAGAGGCTTGCCGGACTGGAGGGGGCCAGGGTGTGCCAGCCTAGGAAGGACAAGGGTGTGTCAGAGAGGTATTGGCCAAGGAGTGCACCGGCCAAAGGGCTATGCCAGGTTGAGGGTGCTGGGCTAAGGGTTTGAACGGGGAAAGGGAAGGTTGGTCTGGGTGTCCCAGGAGGCAAGAGGGGCATCACCATGGCTGTAAAGGGAGTGGGAATGGGGAGAACCCTGCGCGATCGAAGAGCCACTGGCGGTGAACACCTGTCTGACGTGATTTATCTTATTATTATAATTTTTATTTATTTTTATTTATTTGTTATTTATTTATTGATTGACGTGCCAGTCACATGCATGACAGATTTATTATGCGCTTATCTGACAGATCAGACGATTATAGGTGATCGTGTCGGGACCAAAAGTTCGCCATACTGTAAAGGCTATGATGTTAATTACGCCCTTCCTAAGAAGGACAACCCTTGATTAAACGCCAAAATAGGAGGCCTCGAAGGGCACTGAAAAGACTAATGTACGTGTAACAACTGAGCAGGCAAATGACGAGTTTATTTAAGTGCGCGGATCAAATCCGGCAGCATCTCCCCCTGGCTTTGGATTGTGCCGAGTAAGGATAGGAGACCGTCCTCGCAGTGGCGGGACGGAATCTGAGGAGTGATGAGGGTGGCATCCCTCGATGTATGCTTTCGAAGGGACATCTCATCTTGTTAATCTTCCCCGAAAGATATGGCCAAAAGGGGTACGCGTTCATGGCGCTCCCCTTGGCTTATTGGGGTTTATCATTGTCAAGTCGCGATTCTGGCAGCATCTCCCCTTACTTCAGGCTGTACCAAAGAGGAGATAGACCATCACCCACGGAGTGCCGGGGTGACAGCCGGAATGAGAGAGCACTGAGGCTCCTGAACGGTGTGGTCATCTTATGGTGACGTTTAATATTCCCATCGGTGATCGTCGGGACACATGCAGAGGCAGAGCCCTTCGAGCCTATAGGGGTACACGTGTGCGGGCCCGATCTGGGACAACGGAATGTAGGGAAGGTCATTCCCCATTAATCTGTTTCCTGGGATCTTCGGTGAAGGCTCATGGGCATCCCCCGGGTATATCCAATAGGGTTAGTGGAGGTTTAAATGAGGTTATGGAGGGTTCTCGGAGCAGGAAGTATCAAGGGGGGGTCTCGGCGCAGGAAGGGGTCCAGCCGAACGAGTTCCCGGTGCGGTTGGTTCTCGGCGTACAAACCCCCGCGCCATGAACTATTCACGGCGCCGAGAGGTTTTGGCGCCGAGAAGTAAGGTCTGAGGAAGGTGTTCCTCAGGGTCAAGCTGTGTGACAGCGGTTGTTCGCAGACTAAGTCTGCTATTCTTCGTTAGGTTGGAAGGAAGCCTTACTCTGGTTGAGTAAGGGGTGGACATAGATTGCGGGTTTACAATCGAACCACCTTAAAATCGACTATCTCATTGTGGTTTGTAGTTTGTCTTCCGATTCCACCTTCTGTGCAGAACGTGTGCTTGTGCGAGTGCCGCTTAGATCTCTCTATTGCGTATTCTTCATATATTAACTACAAGTGATCTAAGTCCTTCTTTGCTATAATTTTTCAAGGGGTGATCTATTCAACCCCTCCCCTTCTAGATCACACACACATTCTGTGTTTATCAAGCCGGACTCTAGCTACTACACGTGGGGCCTGACAGAAACTAGTCTAAAAACCGTCCTCAGGGTAGCCCCTCCACCACTCTCTGGTGCGCCAGTACACGCATACCGAAGGCTACGACTAGTGGAGTGTCTCTAAAGGAGTAGACTCTCAAGCTACGGAAAGCAACGTCTGAACCTGACGAAGTACATGGACCGTCCCACGTACCAGCACCGTCGCACGGTGACCACAGTCGGAGAAGAAACATGACTGCAAACCACCCGGTGCAGTCCAGAGCCTGGCGGTCCTACCCAGGAATGCCACAGGCTCTGACGGTCTACTGTTGGACCGTCACAGCGGTCTGACAGCCCAACACAGGGGCGTCAGGCCAACGATGCAAAACTCACTGTGACGCGCCAACCCTGGTGCGTCACAGTACCTGACGCGCCTAACCCGGTGTGTCAGGAGACAAGTGGAAACAAGCTGTGACACACATCGCTCGGGGCGTGTGGACGCATAAAATTGCACGTCCATATGTCCCAACCAGTCTAATATCAGCAACAACTTCAACGGAAGAAACTGCGGAGAAGGTGGGCCATCCGGACTCTCCGAACAAACATACACTACCGTGAAGCCATCTCCAGAGTCACGACAGTGAAGAGAAATCAACCCCCGAGACGCCCACAATCTATGGGCCCTGAAGAAAATCCAATAAACCACAACTTGTGCTCATGATGGGCTTGAATGCGTCACAAACGGTGCCCCGGTCAGCCCTCAACAGCACACTTTGGTGCCTTTTCAGCGGCACACCCAGCCTGGCCACCACTCCACGGTACACCCCAGCCCGTGCTCCAGCGGCACACCATGGCGGGTCTTCCCCGACACACCTCAGGGGTGCCCTCAGCGGCACACCCTAGCCCGCGCTCCAGTGGCACCCACCATGGCGCCTTCACCGGCACACCCCTAAAGCCCGCTCAGCGGCACGCTCCGTGCTGCCTTCAGCGGCACACTCACCAAGTGCCCTTCGCCAGCACGCTTCCAACGCTCTTCAACGGCACATTGCAAATGCCTTCAGCGACATGCTTCTTCAATGACACGTCCGACAGAGAAGATCTTATGTCATTCCCCTACAAATCCTTGGCGCGCAGTGGGTGTGTTGAGGTGTCGAATGGAGGAAGCAGCACGTTGGCTACCCTCCTGCCACCGAGGATGACCAAGGTCAAGTCCTCATTAATGCCGACCACGTTCCCGCCTCTGCCATCTCGCGATCGAAAACCCCTGCCATTGGAGTATAAGATGCTCCTCTTCCCTAGCGAATGAACACACAAGAGACACAAGAGAGAAGACCACAGAGAGACAGACACACACACAAGAGACACAAGAGAGAAGACCACAGAGAGACATACACACACAGAGAGACAAAGCACAGAGGCAGATAGAGAGAAGAGAAGAAGAAGAAGAGAGCTCCGCCGTGAGGTTCCCCTCCGACGACCACCCAGAAGAAGAGAGTAAGAGAGTGGGAGAGAGAAATGTAGCAGGGAAAAGGGGGAAGAGCAGGGAGCCGTCGCCCCTACTCAACCCCCTCGTTCCTCCCTTTTCCTTCTTTTTCTTTCTTCTTCTCCCTTCTTATGTTCAATGTACTCGGTCTCCATTTGCCATGACCATCTAACCTAATTATCTCTTTTTAAATTCTTAAAATCTCTAGCCCTGTTTGATAACGAGTTAAGCCTGGGTAAAATAGCTTAATCGGGGTCGAGTGAGCTATTCTTAGTTTGACATTTTTTTTCTTAACCGGGATTGGATAGAGTTAAAATGGATTAACTCGTTCCTAAGTGACGAGGGTAAAACTGGCTCGGCCCATGTAAGGGCCATTTTCACAAGGCCCGATTTGGCCCAAGATCTACAACTTGCTTAACGGGCCACGACAGCCGTAGCCCATGACGGACAGCCCGTGACGGACAGTCCTCAGATTCGCCAGCGCATGAAGAGCATCAACTCAGGCGCAACGATTGCCGGATGACCCTCCGGCGACTGAACGTTACCTCCCACGACGTCGGACTCAACCCCACTAAGGGTGAGCACGTTTCACGAGCACCGCAAGACTCGCCAGGGAATCGCCCGACTACAGAGGAACGGACCCTTAATAGGAAAGTCCCTACGATCGTGGGGAGACGTTACTCTACGACTTGCACTCTTCCTTGCTAAGGGACATGCTCTCGTCACCAGGACAAGCCCTATAAATGGCCCTTCGATAGACATGGAGAGACACAGAGACTCCCGAACAGAGATAGACACACCCCAACTGACAGAAATCCAGAGAGAGGAACATGAGAATCAACCTTCTGCCACAAGGAGAGAGGCTTCGACTGTCCACCCCACGGAGTGGATTCCACGAGAAGGAGCACATGTCATCTTCTGAGCACCCTTATCCCCCAGCGAGCAGACAATTTTACCTTTCTTTACCGCCGTTGTCTCTGTAGGGTGAACAGTGTTGAGAATTTTGAATGTTAACCCCTCGCACTCAAGTCCATGTGCCATCTGAGATGACAAATGAGATTTTTCACTTTCATAATTTTTAAAAATATTCTCCCGTGACGGACCCCGTACGGCTGTGAGATTTTGAAAATCTCTCTTCTCCCGATGTGTTACCTTACGTGACGAGGGTAAAATCAATATGACCCATGCACGGCCTATTAACATCAGACCCATCTCGACCTAAGATTCGCATAGTGCATGGCAGATTTCTGACAACCAACGGCTCACACGAGACGGCCCAATAAAGACAGACATCAGATTCGCCAGCCTACGAAGGACATCGACTCAGGCATATCGGACACCGGATGACCCTCCGACGACCGAACGTTACTCCCGTCATTATCGACCTCCACTCCAATAAAGACGAGCACTCTCTAAGGGTGCCGTAAGACTCGCCTGAAGATCGCCCAACCCGGATGAATGAACGCATAACGGAAAACTTCCCACGATCGCAGTGAGACGTTACCCCACAACTCACGCCCTTCCATGTTAAGGGATGAGTCTCCACCGTCAAGGCAACTGCTATAAATGGACTTCCGATCAGGATGACACATGGACACGCAGACTGACAGAGACAGACAGACATTCACACAGAGGCATACATGCACGTGTACGGGTCACACGACGCTAAAAGATAGAGAGAGCCACCAACGGAGAAGGGTACGGACTTACTTCCGAGCACGCCACCAGCTGTGCGAGCACTCTCTGACCACATGCTGGACATAGCGAGCACCTTCGGGAGTCCCATTCTCACTATAGAGTTGATTACTCTGCTCTCACTCTCTCGCCCCTCGATCCTCTTTAGATCTCCACCTAGCATGGTCCTAAAGTATCGGAGGGTTGTCCACTAAAGTAACGCTCAAGGCTCTTTCTGATGCCATTCTTCTAGTGTTTGCATGCTTACATTGGTGGTCGGACGTTTTTCCCCAATAAATAAATCTTAAAAGTATGATATGAAATTCGGGAGATCATTTTTACGCCTCTACACTACCCATTTACATATTTGAGGTGACTTTCAGCCATTCAACTGCTTAAATAGCAGAAGCACGGATTAATCATCATCTTCAAGCAACATTAGTCGATATGAATTAGATAATTTAGTCAAAGTGAGATTTAATAATTAATTTATAGTAGGCAATGTGCTCTCTAGGAGACCCTTGCCCATTGAACTTCTCAAACTTCGGCGGTTTGGTGATGCCAGCCGAAAGCTTCTTCGCGGCATAATGAGCCGGATAGGGCACTCGGTAGACGTCAAATGGCGTTTGATCCCCGTCGTCCCTTTCTGCTAGCTTCATGTCTATCATTTGCTCCAGCATCAACTGGCTGACTGCTGTCGGGTCGACCGGGCTTGGATAGAAATGGGCGGGCTACACAGCCAGGGTGGTCGATACAGTCGCCTGGGGGGCCATGGGAGACCCCTGGGGAAGTGAGATGTGCGGCGGGGCCAGTGCTGGGTATTGTGTTTGTTGCAGGGGCATGCCCCCAGGGAAGCTAGGGGTTGATGGGAATGCCGCGGCCTGCAGAGTCGCTTCGGAGGATTGCCCGTTACCCCCCGATGCTTCCAGCAGAACCTCAGTCTGTCCGAACATCGAGGGTTGGGCATTCCTTTCGCTGAGTTGCTTCTTCAGCAATTCAATCTCCCGCTGGTACTGTTGTATCATGTATAGCATAGCGGGGTCGGTTGTGGAGGCAGTGGGCATGCCCCCTGTCTCTTCGACTGGGGCATCCTCGGATGATGTGGAGGGTCCGCCACTCGTGCCCCCGGTGGTGACAACATTGGCTGCCACGGCCATTGAAGGTTCTTTAGAGGAAGTCTCTTCAACGCTCGCCTGCATCACTTCACTCGCCACTCTTCCTCTCCTGGTGGGGGGACCGGGCCTGGCGGCGAGCCTGGCCACTTCTTCAGGGTCAGTAGGCAAAGCCGCATACCGATTAGGGACTCCTGCCATGTTGCAAGTGAAAATTCTCCAATTCCTATTTCTTTTTGCCATCCTCCTTGACGACTTATTTGGGTACACCAGTCTGTCAAAAACTGACCGTCGGGGCAGTGCTTCCTCCCACACAGGGGACTGGCGTCGTTCCTCCAACCGGTTCCTTGATTCTGCGCTGGGCACAGGTTGGATTTCTTCTCCTCCTCGAAAGGCAGAGGCCGCTGCCCCTAGCAGTTTCTGATGACCCATGGGGGTGCTACCCGGGCCCCGGAGGTAGTTTCTCATGGCTTGCTCGATCCCTTCCCACTCCTGGTCAGGGAAAGCAGTCGATAGTTGTGCGTTGACGGCGATAGCAGGATGAGTGTAAGTTGTGAAAGTCGGGCAGTCAACATGGTGGCGACGCCTGCGACGTTGGCGGAGGGCATTTTCAGGCAACGCTGGTGTAGTAACTGCCGGCTGGTGGGTCGTGGCCATCACCTCGACCCTTTCATCTCTTCGGCCATTTTTGCGGCGGGTGTGACTAGGCTGGGTTTCCTTGGGAACCCAAATTTACTTCAGATTGGCCAACTTATGAGCCGACGTGTCCTTCGGTGCCGCGGCCGGAATAGCAGGCGCCATCTTTTCCTTCATCTTTTCCAGTCCCTGGAAGGAGTTACGGACTGGAATAGCCAGCATGATGTGGTCCAGGACCACTTTGGACCTCTGTCCATTCAAATGGACTCGGATGGTCCCGACAGTTATAGACTTGCTAGTGCTAGAGATTCGGCGCCCTGTGGTAGCGCCAGCGTTGTCCCTTCAGAGCCTCCTCCAAAGGGATGCTGACCCTGGTGCGATGGACCTACAGCCTAGTGCACATGGTGCACGTTGTAGCTCAACATCCTTGTCGGGACGCTGCTGCTGTTCTTGGCTATAGCTCGACCGGTAGTGGCTTCAGTGGCTCCTAGGATGGGAGCGTTGGATTCGGGCTCGTCGGATGCCTCTACGTCTAGGATGTTGACGAAGGCTACCCCAAGGAAATTGGGGAAGCCCACGACCGGAGGGAAGCTCCCGAAGCAGAGCGGGATGGCGAGGTAGCCTTCTCGGACGTGGCTCTACACGACTTGCGGGCCAAAGGAGACCACCATTCTCGAGGTTGAAACGTGATCTTCCTGCATTTGCAAAAATGGAACAATTAGCATTACATGAAGGGGGCCGCAGGCCGGCACTTCAGGTGGTGCGGCAGGCGTCCAGCGTGGTTCCAGTAGCCGAGGTTAGTGCCAGTTGCCAGAGCCGGGGTATGTCCTGTGTACTTATACTTTTTCTTTGTACTTGTACTTTCTTTCAGTTGACTATACTTTATTTTAGACATGAGATATACTGGACCTTGTAGCAGTTTATTTATTTAATTTCTACATTATTATTTAGTTGTATATTGTGCTATCTCTACAGTTACTTTAGCTTCTTACATACCCTCACACCATCCTTTCTTCCCTTCCGAGTCTTCGGGCTCGTGGGAGGTAGGCCGAGGTTCGAGTCGCGCTGGTTCCTTTCTGGTACTCGGATCCCGGGTCACCACAGCTAGTATCAGAGCAGGGTTGTGAAGGTGTATAAGAATCTAAAATGACTACAGTGGTCTAGAAGGTCCATGAACGTCCTGTATAGTCGGCGACTGGCCTAGGGTCCGTGTGTTTTATTGAATTGCGATTGTTTTCTTGATGCTAGGTGTGTTATGGCGCCGTGGAGGAGGACTCGTTCCCAGCAGGGGGAGTCGAACAGTTGTCCAGAGGAGCAAAGTAGAGCCACGGCTCCAGAGGGTGCAGCTAGAGGTGCACGAGCTCCAGGGATGGACAATTTCTTCCGAGGCATGTTTGATTATGTCCTCCAGCAGTGGCAGCCGGTAGACCAGCAGCAGAGAGGAGATGCCGGCGAGGGTTCATCGTCTCGAGGTGGTCCCGGTCGGGTGCTGAAGGAGTTTTTATAGTTTCAGCCGCCTTCCTTCGGTGGGTAGCCAGATCCGGAGGTGGCTAGAGAGTGGCTGGGCGATTTGGAGAGGATCTTCAGTGCGATGGAGTGCGCTGAGGAGGATCAGGTGGTGTTGTCTACGCATCGCCTTCAGGGAGTGGCCCGTACTTGGTGGACGTCAGAGTGGGAAGTAACATTCCAATCTCGTCCCCTTCGATAGATCATGTGGCAGGAGTTCATCGTGGCATTTGCGCGTGCCTTCTGTCCGTCTTTCATCAGAACGCAAAGGCTACGCGAGTTCATGGAGTTGACCCAGGGTGACATGTCAGTGATGCAGTACCGTGCCAGGTTCGTCGAGTTGGGACGTTATGCGTCGCACATCATGGCAGATGAGGAAGTGAAGATCGATCAGTTTGTTAGTGGTTTGAGGGTCAAGCTGAGGCACCATCTTCTTGCGTCAGGTTTGACCACTTTGGATGCGGCGTGCAAGGTAGCATCAGCGTTGGAGAGAGATCTGCAGAGGGTTCGAGGGCAGGGTACTGCTGGTCAGGTTCGGGCAGGTTTTGGTCAGCCGATGGAGGTTCAGCAGCAGAGTACTGTCCAGCTCTCAGCAGTTGCTTCCGTGGCAGTGCAGTCTGTGGCTCCCGTGCTAGAGTAATCATCCTTCAGCTCGAGGCTCAAGAAGCTGCTCAAGGATGCAGGCTTTGGCGGGAAGCGTCGTGGTCGAAAGGGGTAGCCACAGCAGGAGTCGGTAGGCAGTGTTCTACAACCAGTAACTTTGCAACGTCAGAATTCGGTGAGCTGTGCTCGGGATGGGTGTCCCAGGTGCGGTGGCTCTCATCCAGGTAGGCTGTTTTCATCGCCCGTGATTTGCTTCAGGTGCGACCAACCAGGGCACATGGCACGTGACTGTCCGCAGAGGTCAAGTCAGCCGTCTGGGTTTCAGCAGCAGCAACAGTTCCAGCCCCAGCAAGTGCCAGCACAACCGCCGTAGTATCAGTAATAGGAGCAGTTTCCTCAGTTGTCTCGGTCAGCTACTGTAGGGAGGCAGAGATCTCGAGGCAAAGTGACCCACAAGACCAGAGCAGATAGTGAGGCGTCGCAGTTGGTGGAAGGTACTCTTTCGATTTTGGGTTGTACGGCTCGTGTTTTGTTCGACTCAGGTGCTTCTCACTCGTTTATTTCAGATGATTTTGCTCAGAGCATGGAGAGCTCGGTGACCGATGTGTCCTGTGACATGGCGGTGGAGTTACCTACATGTTTTCGATGACATTTATTATGATAATTAATGATCATTTCATCCTGGATAGGTAGTGGGTACACTGGGTAGGAGACGAAGAGTTTTGGTGGGAGACTAAGAGTCTTTAGACTCTCCTGACTCCTCCTATCTCCGTGAGTTCACACTTCACAGTTCACAACTTCACATAATACAGATTACACACACAGTACACACTTCATCCGTTCACAACTTCACATAATCACATCTCTATGAGCCTTAGACGGTTGACGCCGCAGTAGCAGGCTAGCAGCATTGGCCATTGGGCAAAGGCGACCCCGACGACGTGAGCCTTGAACAGGGGCACCACCACACGCTGCAGCGGCTGCACCGCAACCCACATTGGCACCGCCGCTGCACCGCATTTGGTAAAGGCGACCCCGACGATGGCCTCCTTCCACTCGAGTGGCCTCCCTCACCCTCACCACCTTCACCGGTGACGACGGGTGGTCTCCACAGTTACTCCATTCCCTCTGGCACATACAGCGATACAGGTAAATCGTAATAGATATATAAGTATTCCCTCAGTCACTCCATCCCCTTGCAATCTGAACATGTACTTTGCAAACTTAGCATCCACCGGACCACCATGCCCATAGCAGCACCATGAATAGGCTGAGTCTTTTCTCTCCCCAAACATGCCCGTAGCATCTCCTGCAATCCCTCTCCCACTTCTTCTCTCTCCCTGTCTCTCTCTCTCAACTGTAGCGCTATTACGGTGCCCCTGTTTGGAACAAGGGCACCGACACACGTTGCACTGCAACCCAGACTGGCACCGCCGCTGCGTTGCCCTGCCCCGTCACTGACCATTGGCATTGTCCTGGATCCATTATCTGTGATGTGAATGTCAGCATGAAGGATGGGATGGGTGGACCTTTAGTCTGTGCACCCTTGTCGGTTACCAGAGAGTTTGGCAGGTTTATCCAAAGGTAAATTTTGTCACATATTAGCTTTATCGATTCCATTCATCTCATGGACTTCTACGACAACTCGATGAACCACACAGTGATTTCTTGTGATATCTTAATTCAATCTCCTTATATTTCTCCAGTAATTTGCTAAGGCTGTTAGGGTCCACTCTTCCTCACTCGTGTTGCCGCTGGTTTCCGTGGATGACAGCTCCCCTTTTCTTAAAAAGGAGGATGGACGAGTGAGCAAGTACCGTCTGAGACGCAGCCACAAGTTTAGTCGTCGGACTGATTGCTGGAACCCGACGGCTCTTGTCGCATGCAACTCCAGTTCGGCAGCCCCTGCTGCCTGTGATCCCCACCATTTGGGTCAACATTGTTTGGTGTCCCTCCAACACCCTCCCCCCAAACAGCCGCATATCTCATGATATGAACTTTGGCAGTTTCAACACGCAGTTGCAGCCTCTACCTTTCTTCTGTATGTAGGTTTGTCAGTTCAGGTCCTCACTGCTTTTCCCATTTCAGTGTGCTTGGCCCTGCCGAGTCGACCGTCATTGCGTAGACGAAGTTTCCCGAAGCCAATGCTCACAGGTAGAGATAGAGACGTGAGGAAGAACAGAGGGTGGAGGGGAAGGCTAGTGTAGAGTCTGTAGACGAAGTTTCCCGAAGCCAATGCTTGGCCCTTCCCCAAGCCCTCTCAGCACTCCCTGAACTCTCACTCACATCCTCTGAGCCCTTCCTCAAGCCCTGCTCACAGAGTCTAAAATACGCATCGCGCCTGCGTACAGTTAATTCCTATCCATATTTATGAAATTTTGTTGACTCTGTTGGGAAAATTTTGTTGAAACAGTTAATTCCTCTGAGCCCTTTAATAGTTAATACAGTTGATTCCTGTTCATATATATGCACAAAATAATCAGCCGGTTAACTTTGTTGACTCTGTTGGGAAAATTAAATCTTGATTTATTGTATATTAATGAAATTTGCCATGTTCTATATAAATGAAATTTGCTCGTCACTGTGAATACTGGGTATCAGATCAGACATAGGACTAAGTATTTTGATTAGTTTTTCGCGCAGGTGCCGGAGGGGCTCGCTCAGGGGGACAGTCAGCCTAGTTAAGCCCCTTGGGGTGCGCCGGTGTTGTTCGTAAAGAAGAAGGATTGTAGTTTGAGACTGTGTATCAACTACCGTCAATTGAACCAGGCGATTGTTAAGAACAAGTATCTGTTGCCTTGGATTGATGACTTGTTTGATCAGCTTTAGTCAGCCCGGGTGTTTTCGAGGATTGATTTGAGATCAGGCTATTATTAGTTGCGGATTCGAGAGTCTGATGTGGAGAAGACAGTGTTTCGATCGAGGTATGGGCATTATGAGTTTTTGGTGATGCCATTTGGGCTCACCAATGCCCCCACAGCATTCATGGACTTGATGCATAGGGTGTTCCGTCCGTACTTGGACCAGTTTGTAGCTATGTTCGTGGATGACATCCTTGTGTATTCTCGGTCTGCTGAGGAGCATGTGCATCATTTGAGGGTGGTATTGTAGATCCTGCACGATCACCAGTTGTATGTCAAGATCAGTAAGTGCGAGTTCTGGCTCCGAGAGGTGCACTTTCTGGGGCACGTAATTTCTGGTGATGGTGTTTCCGTGGACCCAGCTAAAGTCGAGACAGTGGTGCAGTGACCGAGGTCGAGTTCGGTCAAGGAGATTCAGAGCTTCTTGGGGCTTGCAGGCTATTATAGGTGGTTCATTCAGCATTTTGCTTGTATTACGGCCCCGAAGACCAGGCTTACACGAAAGGATGTGTCGTTCGTCTGGATGGGGGAGTGTGAGCAGAGCTTCATGGAGCTGAAGAGGTTGCTCACTACTGCTCCGGTGTTGGTGTTGCCTTCTGGATCGGGAGGTTTCGTGGTGTGTACAGATACTTCTGGGGTAGGCCTCGGTGCGGTGCTGATGCAGCATGGCAGAGTGGTGGCGTATGCATCTCGACAACTAAAGTCACATGAGGTGAACTATCCTGTTCATGATCTTGAGTTGGCGGTGGTGATTTTCGCCCTGAAGATCTAGAGGCATTATCTATACGGTGAGAAGTTCGAGCTTTTCACTGACCATCAAAGTTTAAGGTATGTGCTCACCCAGAAGGACCTTAACCTCAGGCAGAGGAGGTGGATGGAGTACATGAAGGATTATGATTTCACTCTATCTTATCAGCCTGGCAGGATGAATGTCGTGGCTGATGCTCTGAGTAGGAGAGTAGTGGTCAGTCAGATGTTGTTGAGGAAGTGGAGGCTTTGGAAGAAGGTGCCGGTCATGACTTTAAGGCTCAAGATCCCTCAGGATCAGAGTTCGGCTGTCGTTTCAAGTCTAACTGTCACGCCACCTATTTGTCGACAGGTGACTGAGGCCCAGCGAGCGGACCCCAAGCTACCCCGTATTTTATCAGTGGCCAAGGTGGAGTTCCGTAAGGATGGAGCTGTGAGGTTCAGAGGTAGGTTGTACGTCCAAACTGAGGAGCAGGTGAGGCGTATGGTGCTACGTGAGGCTCATGGGAGTCGATATGTCGTGCACCCCAGATTAGCTAAGATGTACCAGAACCTGAAGAGGTAGTTTTGGTGGCCTAGCATGAAGAGACATGTGGCAAAGTTTGTGGCCAGGTGTTTGACCTGTCAGTAGGTGAAGGCTAAGCACCAGCGACCAGGAGGCACACTCCAGTCCTTGGAGATACCGACGTGGAAGTGGGAGCACGTGACCACTAATTTCGTGGTTGGGTTACCGAGGACATCTAGTAGGCATGATTGTATTTGGTTATTGGTGGATAGACTGGCGAAGATGGCTCAGTTGTTGCCGATCAAAGTCAGTTGGAGCGTGCAGAGGTTGGCCCGTTTGTATGTAGAGCAGATCATTCCGTTGCATAGAGTCCCTATCTCCATCGTGTCTGATCGTGACCCGCGCTTCACGTTGAGATTTTGGAGGAGTTTCCAGCGAGCTCTAGGCACCGAGTTGGCATTCAGCTCGGCCTATCATCCTCAGTCAGACGGCCAATCTGAGCAGACTATCCAAACTTTGGAGGACCTAACCTTTTGTCCTTTTGTCCCTGGGTTGGTGGTAGACTTATTAGAGGTCTTTTGGAGGATTCTAGAAGGGTTATGTTGGTCTTTTGGTGTCCTCTATATTTGCTTAAGTGAGAGCTACGAATTTTATGTATTAACCCTAATGTGTTCATTGTTTCCTTCTTGCAGGTGAAGAAAGAGGACATAGGAAGGAAGAGCTCAAGCCAAGGGGATTTGATCTACATCCAGGAGGATTTGGAGATCGTGCATGAAGAGAAAGTGAAGTGGATTGAAGAGAGGAACGCGTTGACGTTCAAATCGACGGCATCCGGCTTACCTCCGAATCGAGCATCAAAGAACATCATCATTCGACTTTGGAAATCGAAGGGGGAACAACTTCCACATCTTATTCCTATCTATTTGTGATGGTTCTTATGGGTTTCATTTAGATCTGAGCATATCTTGAGTATGTGTTTTCATTTCCTCAACTCATAGAGATATTCGTGTATGTGTGTGTGACCGTCTGCGTACGGTCGTGTGATTTCGGTGTTGCGGGTGTTGCAGCGTGCGTTTGTGTGTGCCGTTTGCTGCATTTGTTGCGACAAGTCTGTGTGCATTGTGATTCGGTGTCGGATCGTGTTGGAGACTCCGTCTCCATGTTTGTGTGTGTGTTGGGGTGCGTCCCCGTGTGTGTGCAGGCGTCTTCCTGCATGTGTGAGTTGGAACGTTGCTCCGTGTTGGGGATTTATTCCCATGTGTGTTGGAGCCTTGCTCCGTGTTGGGGAGTCTTCCCCGTGCTGGTTTATCCAGCGAGTGGAGCCTTACTGGTTTGGTAAGGGGTGGATGTAGGGAGCCCATCATGGTCCCGAACAACCTTAAAAATCTCTGTGTCCTGTGGTTTGTCTTGTGTGGTTGCCTCCTTATCATCTGCCTCATTCACAGGAGATTGCGTTTCAAATCATACATTGTTCACACACATTGCTTGATTCTCTAAATTCCACTATGTGTCATATTTGTTTGACAATTGTGTTTACTTGCTCGAGTGAGTCGGGAGAGATTGAGTGAACTTAGCTTACATTGTCTAGGTTAATTCCTTCAATCTTGTCAAAATTGTTAATTCCACTAAGAAAGTTTTTAATTTACCATTTTTAGTGGGGGACAATTCAACCCCCCCTTCTTGTCCGCTCGCCTATCTGGGACCAACAATTAGTATCAGGGCACGACTCTAATTTCTTGGGTTTAACGACCTTTAGAGTGATCCCTCGACGAGTTTCATTGAGCATCATGTCTATATATTGCATGTCCTCTCTTCCTCCTCGTTTTGACGGTCATAATTTAATTTCTTAGAGAAATAACATGTGTGCTTATCTTAGAGTTCATGAACCTGAAATGTGGAATGTGATATGTTATGGTCCATATAAACTCCCTGCAAATGAAACCATGTGGAATGAATAACATATCAAGAAAAATGCTATAAATGTTACTACTTTAAATATTTTGAAGAATAACATAGAATCTAATGTGATTTCACGACTTTTAATGTGTAAATCAGCAAGAGAGCTTTGGGATGAGCTGGCATGTAAGTATGAAGAAAATATAAAGGAAACATGCATGATGGCTCATGGTGAGGAAAGCTCGAGTCAGGTAAATTCTGACTCCAAAGAACTTTCAATTGAAGATTGACAATTAGCATATGTCGATTTGCATGACAGATGTAAAAAATACAAATCTGAAATCAAGAGATTGAAAAAGAAAAATGATGAGAATGTGCATGCTAATTCTTCATGTGATAATTGTAAAATCTTGGAGTCAAAAATTGAACATCTAAAGGATCAGAATGAACAACTTGAATCTAAAGTTGAGTTGCTCTCAGATGAAATGTCTTGTATCACTGAAGATCTTGAAATGGCAAGAAACTTTAATATCTCTCTTGCATCTGCAAATGATTGTCATGATTTACTTGATCAAAATAAAATTTATTGTCTAAGATTTCTTTACTCGAAGAAATAGAAAAATGTCTTACGGGGTTCTATATCGCGGTCAATGGCTATTCTCAGTCAGATCTCAGTCTACCAGACCAGATCTGAGATCGTTAACAGCCCTGTTCAAAATTCTTCCATCAAAATTTCGGCCCTGTTAAAATTCCTGGAGTCATAGAGGGTCTAAGAATTTCAAGAGAGCTTTCCAACGGTGCTAGTTTTGCACCGACCCGACATCGGTGCCGATCGCAGTAGCTTCTATCGCCGTAACACACAGGTCTGAAACTGAACTTCAGATCCGTGGGCAGCAACTCCGATATTGGGAGATCGGAGCCAATCGGCCTCCGATCGGTGTCCAACCCGGCCGCCGTCTAGGGGAGCGAGCCACCAGGAGCCACCATCACAGCAGTACCACCCTGGGCCAACTCGGACCCGCTGACCAGCACATGGGCCCTACAACCAGCAGCATGCGGCGTCTGAACTGCGCCGACGGGGTGATCAAAGTGCCACCCGTCAACCCAAGGTCAGTCCTCTCGGGCCCACTTGTGTAGCCCTTTACCTCCCTGCGTGGAGTGGGCAGTAGAAATCATTTCTGTAAATTATTGATTGATTGTTTAATCGGGAGTCACCGTACTTGGCCGGGATTGCCTTCCCCACGCCCAGAGCGTGGAGGTATCGTGTTCGCTACCTTACTCGACATTTACTTTACCCGTATAATTTTGTATATGCCGCTGCTAGAGAGTATGATAGGGTAATTAGCTCGCCATATATTGTTGTTCACCGCTGCGAGAGAGCAAGAGTGAGTGACCCATCCCGTGACTCAATCTGAGTACACGCAGAAAAGTTGATACCCGAGACTCACTGCCGGTTTCTCAACCGTGCACGGTCCAGCGTTTCCCTCGCGTAGGGATGATCGCGAGCTAGAGTCCCAGGTCGCATGTCCATCCCGCATCAGTGGGTCCGCGAAGCTGCCAGAAGTAGACCTTCTTCGAGCCGCAATCCACCAAGGCATGATGAGCCTCGAGCCAATCCATGCCCAAAATCACATCAAAGTCCTGAAGCGGTAATGCATAAAGCCTGGCCATCAAGTTCCACCCTTCCACCCACACAAGTACCTTCTCAAAGCAATATGGGGTGTGCACGAAATCGTCGGTAGGTAATTCCACCGCCATATCACAGGACATCTCGACCACTGGGTCCTCCACACTCTGAGTGAAATCCTCCAAAATGAACGAATGTGAAGCACCCGAATCGAAAAAAATGTCAGCTGCACAACCTAAAATCGAAAGAGTACCTTCCACCAACTGTGGCGTCTCAGCCTCTGCTCTATTCATGTGGGTCACTCTGCCTCGGGATCTCTGCCTCCCCACAGTAGCTGACCGAGTCAACTAAGAAAAATACTCGTACTGTTGGTACTGCTGCGGTCGTGATGGCATCTGCTGGGGATGAAACTACTGTTGCTACTGAAACCCGGGCAGCTGACTCGGTCTCTGAGGGCAGTCACGTGCCATGTGCTCTGGCTGGTCACACCTGAAGCAAACCATGGGAGCTGAACACTACCTACTTGGATGAGAACCACCACACTTCGGACACCCACCCCGAGCACCACTCACCGAACCCTGACGCTGAATAGCCATGGGCTGCTGGACATTGCCCATTGACTCCTGCTGCGGCTCCTTGCAACCCCGTCGCCTCCTACCAAAACTAGCTTCCTTGAGTAGCTTCTTCAGCTTCGAGCTAAAGGATGATGACTCTGGCACGGAAGCCACAGACTGCACTGCCACAGAACCACATGCTGAGAGCTGGACAGTACTCTACTACTGAACCTCCATTGGCTGTCTGAAACTTGCCTACCTCTGACCAGCACCGCCTTGCCCTTGAACCTTCTGCAAGTCTCTCTCTAGCGCTGCTGCTGCCTTGCAAGCTGCGCCGAGGGTGGTCGAACCTGATGCAAGAAGATGATGCCTCAACTCCACCCTCAGACCACCAACAAACTGCTCACTCTTCACCTCCTCATCCGCCATGATGTGAGAAGCATAATGGCCCAACTCAATAAACTTGGAGTGGTACTACATCACTGACATGTCACCTTGGCTCAGCTCTAGAAACTCACGCAACCTCTGCAACTTGATGAAAGACTGATAGAAGGCTCGCTCAAAAGTTGTAATGAACTCCTGCCATGTAATCTATTGAAGAGGACGAGACTGGAACACTGCACCCCACTCTGACGTCCACCAAGTCCAGGCCGCTCCTTGAAGCTGATGCATATCCAACATCACCTGCTCCTCCTCACCACACTCCATCGCACTAAAGATGCTCTATAAATCATCCAGCCACTCCCTGGCCACATCGGGATCTAGCTGCCCGCTAAAAGGAGGCTGTTGGAACTGTAGGAACTCCTTCAGCATGCGACCACGATCACCTCGAGCCTAGCCCTCGCCAGCATTACCTCCATGCTACTAGCCTCCCGACTGTCGCTGAAGCTCATACTCGAACATGCCTCGGAAGAAATCGCCCATCCCTAGAGCTCACGCACCTCTAGTTACACCCTCGGAAACTAAAGCTCTACTCTGCTCCTCTGGACTATCATCGGACTCTCCCTGCTAGGAACGAGTCCTCCTCCGTGGTGCCATAACTCACCTGGCAACAAGGAAAGTAATCACAAATCAATAAAACACACGGGCACTAAGGCAGTCGCTAACTGTATAGGATATTCATGGAATTTTTGGACCACTACAATCATTCCAGATTCTTATGTACCTCTACAACCTTACTCTGATACTAGCTGTGACGACCCGGGATCCGAGTACCTAAAAGGAACTGGCGCGACTCGAATCTCGGCCCGTCTCCCACGAGCCCGAAGACTCAGAAGCGATAAAGGATGGTGTGAGGGTACATAAGAAGCTAAAATAACTATAGAGATAGTATAATGATCAACTAAATAATAATGTAGAAATTAAATAAATAACTAAACCGCTACAAGGTCCAGTACATCTCATGTCCAAAACTGAAAGAAAGGTACAAGTACACGGGGCATACCTCGGCTCAGGCAACTGGCACTAACCTCGACTACTGGAACCACGCAGAACACCTGTCGCACCACCTGAAGTACCGACCTCGCCTGAAACACGGTGAAAACACGCAGGGGATGAGCCTCATTTCACAGGCTCAGTAGGGATCCCTCAAACCCTACCTCGCACGAAAAATAAGGCAAGAAGCAAGAAAGCAGGAAAGGTACCCTACCTAACAGGAGTGCGGTAGAACCAACAAGCGGGAATAAATAAACGGGAAAATCATCTATTCTAATAGTACTGTACTACTGAACCTTGGTCCGTCAAAACTCAAGTCCACACCAACCTGCAGACAGGAGCACCTCCCACTAGAAGAACGACCGGATGCATCCCCTGATGTCTTACACCGCGTCACAAGTCTCTAGCTACAACGCCCCGTGCGCGAGACTCATACACGCATAGTAACCAAAGTACCACGAACAAGGACTAGCTGAGGTCGCGCTCGTCAGTGTGGGTCTGAACCCTCAACCTCGTATCCACACTCAGACCATACGCCCTAGGTCTGTCCTCTAGCTGGTAATTCCCCCACCAGCCCAGACTTGGTGGTACGTGGGGGCCCTACGGTAACTAGCCTACTCACCGTCTCTCTCGGGTGCGCCACACCCGTGCTCCCAGTGGGCCAACACACGCGTGCCGTGGAAGATATGACTAGTAGATGGGTCGCCGGAAGTACAGACCCTCAAGTCATAGAAAACGGCTCCGGAGGTAGACGAGTACAAGGATCACTCCTCATACAACACCGACTCATGGTAACGTAAGCCGAAGACGCCACATCCCGGGACCCCCACAGCGCCCCACACCGGATCCCCACACGATGCCTAGCATCACTCAGACCACAGGTCAGCACGTGGATCGAGGTCTACTCGCCCAGCACTCGAATCGGCACGGAAGAAACCACAGGCTAGGCCTCAGACGATGAACGGTCCATCATTGGCCGCTCAAGGATGCAGGGCTAAGCCGCAGCCGCACATGGGAGAAAAATGGTCCAACCTGGCCGTCCATTACTCCCAGTGGAAACCAGACTATAATGCGCCTGCCCAGGGGTGTTATAGTGCTTAACGGACCAATACAAGTGCGTTAAGCCCCAAGTCACAGAAGGGAACATAACGCACTCCTCTTGGGGCGTTATGTACATAACGGACCAGCCATGGTGCGTTATGTCATGGAGTGAAAACATACTATAACGCAGTCCTCTAGGCGCGTTATATACCACAACGGACCATATCCGGTGCGTTAAGTGGAAGGCAAGGGCGTTAAGCATAACACACCTTTCCTGGGGCGTCAAAGGACATAACGGACCTCCCTAGGCACGTTATGTGACCAGGACCCCCAATGGTCAAAAACCAACTGTCGGAAACCCATAACGCACCAACACTGGGGCATTATGTTGAACATAATGGTCAGTCGGGGGACCGTTAAACCCACAAAGGCCAGACTCAAAACCCACGGAGCATAACACCCCTACCTGGGCGCGTTATGCACATAACGGCCACTGGGATGACCGCTATGTCGTCCCGACAGTGAAACGGCGAGTTACCCCTAAAAATGCTGGCCACACCCCCATACCTCCAGGCCCTCATCCGTCTAGACGCCGCTTACCACGGCGACCGGTACACCGACCTCGCGGAGGTCCTGCCAGGGCTGATCCGCAGCGCTCACACTGCCGTAGCCCACCACACCCACACCCCACCACCACCACCAACGTCCATACTCCTCCTCCATTTGCCCTCATGGACAACCCCCGCTCCCGCCGTCTCCGGCACCTGCACGTGCACCAGCAGATCGTTCTCTGCGCACTCTCCGTCATCTTCTTTCTCATCTCTGCGCTCCCCGTAGCGTCGGCGGAGATCGAGCGCATGCGGATCGTCGACGACTCGCGGCCCATGATCCTGTTCGAGCAGTTCGGCTTCTCCCAGGGCGGCCGCGCCGCCGTGTCGGTGAAGGGGGTCTCCTGGAAGTCGCTGAGCCAGCGGCAGGACGTGTCCTTCCAGCCCGGGCTGATGGGGTTCGTCCTGATCCGGCAGGCCGCCTACGAGCGCGTCGGCAACGAGTCCCGGTACTCCGCCGGCGGCTACTGCCCGCTGTCCAGCCGCTACGTCCAGGTGGTGTTCACGTTCCAGTCCCTCGATGCCGCGTTCGCTTACAACGGGTCGGTCGCGATCGCCGAGTCCGACGAGTACAGCCTCCTGTTCAGCAACTGCCTGTCCGGGTTCGAGGTCACCATGGACGTGCACACGGAGATGTACAACGTGGGCGCCGGCGGGGAGAAGGACTTCCTCCCCCTCGGCGAGATCCCGCTGCCGAGGCTTTACTTCGTCTTCTCCCTCGTGTACGCGGCCCTCCTGTTGGCGTGGATCGCCGTGTGCGTGCAGCAAAGGCCGACGGTGGACAAGATACACATCATCATGGGGGTGCTGCTGCTGTTCAAGGCCCTCAAGATGGTTTGCGCCGCCGAGGACATGTCGTTCGTCCGGCGGACGGGGACGTCCCACGGCTGGGACGTCGTCTTCTACATCTTCGGCTTCCTCAAGGGCGTGACGCTATTCACGGTCATCGTCCTCATCGGCACCGGCTGGTCCTTCCTGAAGCCGTTTCTGCAGGTGTTTGCTTACATGCCCTCGGGCAGCCCTTCCTTCCCCTGCTCCACTGTTAGATGACCGTCCATCTCTGTAATGTCCCTCAGGATCGGGAAAAGAGGGTTCTGATGATCGTCATACCGCTGCAAGTCGTCGAGAACATAGCGTCGGTGGTCATCGGCGAGACCGGGCCGGCGGAGAGGGACTGGCTCACCTGGAACCAGATCTTCCTGCTGGTGGACATCATCTGCTGCTGCGCCGTGTTCTTCCCCATCATATGGTCGATCCGGAGCCTCCAGGAGGCGTCGAAGACTGACGGCAAGGCGGCCCGGAACCTCGCGAAGCTGACGCTGTTCAGGCACTTCTACGTCGTCGTCGTGGGGTACCTGTACTTCACGAGGATCGTGGTCTCTGCCGTGGGAGCCCTGCTTGGCTACAGGCAGAGGTGGGTGAGCACCGCTATGGTGGAAGGGGCGAGCCTGGCGTTCTATATGTTCGTCTTCTACAACTTCCAACCCGTGGAGAGGAACCCGTATCTGTACATCCATGATGAGGAGGAGGAGGCCGCGGCCAGAGAGCTAGAAGACGGCGAGGAGTTTGAACTCTGACACAAGGAATCAGATCTTACGGAGTTTTGATTGTTTCTGTTGTGCATTAATCACAGTCAGTGAGCTTGAGAGCTAATCAAGTGAGAGTTCAGCGTTGTTCTGTTCTGTTCTGTTCTTTTTTTGGGGGGGGTTTTGAGTTCTTGTGGTGAGAACTAGCTAGGAGACGGATATTAGCATTCTGTCTTTTGATGAATTGTTTTGGTTTCCACTTCTTATGTGATGAGAGGGAAGTTATCTTCTGCTTCTAATTGGAAGTTTTAGACCATCTTTTTGGATGCCTTTTGTCCCTGCAGTTGACAGTTGCTTGAGTATATGATGACGTGGTATGTATTTCATTGTTATGACAGAGTGTTAAACGACCGCAGCGGAACAGATCGATAAACGTGTCGTGTCGGGTGAAAGTGTAGCTCGGTCGGGACCAGCAGTCCGTCATACCATCAAGGCTATGGCGTTAATTACATCCCTCACTAGAAGGGAAAGTCTTTGATTAATTGCCGAGAAAAAAGGGGCTGCCAAGGCCGAAATAAAGGATGCAAATGATCATGCTAGTTATTACAATCTACCATGCGCAACTTGTTAAAGCAGAACTCCCAGTACGTGGCGGAGAACCTAGGTCCGGGGACCACCATCACGCACAACAATAGCTTCCGGTTGGGCATCGCCTGACTTTCTGCTAATGTCGTTTGATATACCGAGAGCCCGCACACTCAGGCACACATCAATGCGACATGAATGCTTTAAACGGGGACACAGGGGTAGAGATAGAAGATTAAGTGATCTCAAGTTCAAATAGACCAAATCACCCGGTTTATTGATTAAGGAGGTTTATTTGCTTCTGCCATTGATTTAGGAAATTGATCTGGGAGCGATGGGGAAGATCAGACGACAAACGGCTCGTCATTAGCATTAAAACGGCACGATGCGTGCGGGAATAGGGGTTGAAACGATGCCACACAGTGGGAGAGAGGGGGACCTTGAACCGGCGTGCCCCCTGGAGGGCGCGTCGATTCAAGGTGCACCGTTTTAAGGGCGCGCCGGTTCAGGGCGCGCCGTTTCACAGGCGCGCCGATGAACCGTGGCGTCGATTCAACTCCGTTTTTGACAAAAATAGCTCCGACAGACTTATCTTCGGATTTATTCAAGTGTTTTGGAGATTTTAGATTATTTATTGAGTTTGTCATGCATCGGATCGGTCCCAGATAGTTCGGCGATCGAGTCACAGGCTCGCGCGAGATTCACACTCTAGCGCGGTGACAGTCCCAAGTTGACTCGAGAATCCGGCAGCATCTCCCCATCCCGGAGGATGTATCGGGGAGAAGCGGGGAATACTCACGCAATGGAGTAACCCCTAAAAAGCCGGACGGCACGACGGCGGCCGACGAAACCCGAACGGATAGGAGAAACCCCGAGGGCTAGCCTACTAGGGGCACCGAGTCCGTGGGTGAGCGTAGACGAGTAGCGCGACTCAAAGTGGGAGCGAAGACCTCGAGGGCAAGCCTGCGAGGGGCACGTGATCCAAGTCGGTACTTCATCTAAGTCGGGACGACCGATTAAAGAGGGAAAATCCCGAGGCTAGCCTACAAGGGGCGCCCGTCTTATGGCCACCACGGAGTCCATTAAGGACCGTGGATTTAAATATGTCGGGATTAACCTAGTCGTTATTCACCAATTAAGCTGATGGGAAACTCATCATTGACAGATAAGTCCCTGTGCGCTGAATGGTGTTGGAGTGGAATATTGGGGGATGTTCCCCTTCCCCGAAGTTCGCGTACTGAGAGCCACGTGACGAGGGATTTAGCGTTCGCCAGAAAGGGGCATTAACCCAGATGCAATTCTGCGCCGTTGCCACATAACCCGTACAGGGCGAACCCCATGCTTTAAAACGGTGACCGCGGCTTCCTCTCACCAATTGAACGGTGAGAAGAGGGGAACGGGTGATGGCTCTTGGGCTGCTATGGCCAGGACCGCGCACACAGGTGCGCTTCCAATTGCCTAGCCCGCAGAACACAGAGGGAGGGAGAAGTGTTTGCTGTTGCCCATGGGGTCCAAGGGCGCGCCAGTGTCGATGGGTGAGGGTGCCCATATATGAGGCATGTGCGGCGTCGTTTAACTGGCCAAGAGAAAGAGCACAAGAGGGAGAAGAAAGGGAAATACAAAGGAACATGGACGCACCCAATCACATATCCTCCAGGCATATCTCTTGTTCACGAAGAATCAGAAATGAGCCATAACATTTGATGCCGGCGTTGTCGCACGGACATCATTTTCATTACAAGGGGAGATTTGGATTTCAACGGAAGATGCAGAGAAATCTTAGATGGTGAGAAGGGGGGGGCTCCGGCTCATATCATTGCCATTCCTCCCTTGCTCACTTTCATTACATTCGAACGAATCCTAGATCCGCACCATTAAGAATCCGCTAAACCATGGATGTTACAGTCCCTCCCTCCTAAAAGGAATTTCATTCTCGAAATTAAACGAAAGACAAGGAGGCAACTGATAACCATACATCCTACCAACGGAAAACAATTGGAATGGAACAGGAATCGATACCTTGAAACATGAAGGCTGATTTTTCGCGTGGCATAAAGTAGACTCACTTAAGACGACAATCCACTACAGCGCCATACAGTTCCAGCCAATCCATTCCAAGAATTGCATCATAGTCGGCCAACTGTAATGCATAAAGTCTCGCTAGCAGCTTCCGACTACTGACCACAACCAGAGAATTTTCCAGGCACATTGGAGTTTTCATAAAATCACCAGACGGCAACTCCACGTACATATCACAGGGAATTTCATTCACCGGTCTCTCAATACGAGTGATAAAATCTTCAGAAATAAATGAATGCATCGCACCAGAGTCGATAAGAACATGTGCCGTGCGATCATAAATGGAAACAGTACCTTCAATCAGATTAGATGCCAACGCCTCTGCAAGAGTGATATGTGTAACTCTAGCTCTCGGCGGACAAGTAGCCGTTGACGATTGCTGAGAAGGAACAGGAACAGGCGGTCGAAACGACAAAACTGGCTGAGTCGGCTGAGGCGGCGGCGGAAGATGAAACTGCGGCTGCGTAGCCTTAGGAAACTGTATCGTCTACTGCCTCAACGGACAGTTACGGGAAACATGCCCTGGCTGATCACATCGATAGCATACAACCGGCAGGGAACATGGCACACCCGGATGACTGCCACCACATCTCGAACACAACCTCGGCTGAGAAACAACAGAGTCTGTACGCGGTCGAACATACGAATCCGATTGCTGACTCTGCTCGGAAAATGACGGCTGATCAAATCTCTTCCTCTTCTTCTTATGACGAAAACCACTGCCTTGAGATTGCTGGAAAGGAGCACTACTGGCAGGAGAAAAAGTGGGAGAAACTACTGAAGCAGATGACTGGTGAGGCGACTGATGTGGAACGATCGACGACACCATCCCAGTCTGAGCAAAACTACGAGTCCTCACCAACTCTAACTCCAATGCAACAGCGGCTTGATAAGCAGCATCCAGCTCAGAGACACGAGTAGCAAACAGCGGCAGGCTCAACTCTGCTCTGAGTCCGCGCAAAAATTATTGAGTCCTCACAATCTCATCGGTAAAGATATGCGGTGCGTACCGGCCCAGCTCGATGAATCTATCACGATATTGCAACACCGACATGTCACCCTGTGTCAGCTCGAGAAACTGATACATCTTAGCTATCTTTAGGCAGGCTGGAGTATAAGCACGCTCGAACGCTGTGACAAACTCTGCCCAAGTGATCTGTCGAAGCGGATGAGATCGGAATGTAATTTCCCATTCTAAAGTCCGCCATGTGCGAGCAGTACCGTGAAGTTGAAAAGAGGCCAACATAACACGCTCATCCTCGGTGCACTCCATGCATTGGAAAACATGCTCGGTAGCATCCAACCATTCTCTTGCTGTCTCGGGATCAGATTGACTCTTGAAAGTTGGTGGATTGAATAGCAGAAATTCTTTCAATGCCCGTCCACGACTACCAGGTAACTCCGTAGGCGGATTAGGAATAGGTGCAGCCTGTGCAGGAACCGGTACAGCAGGAGTGGCTGAATCACTAGCTTCATTCCGAGGAACTGGGGTTCTACGCCTTCGAGGCGGCATCTCGAATCTAGGGAAACACGACAATGGAAAACATATCAGCATCGCAAGAAACATCCTAAGCCAGCAATGAGACGACTCAGAAGGGACTTACTCTGGACCAATGCAAATTACAATTTCTAGTACAACTCCCGAACCACGCTCTGATACCACCTGTAACGTCCCAGAGTCCATAATGCCAATAATTCATCACTCAGTGTCGAATTACCACCACTATGAACTGAGAGCCCATGATACCGATAACCCGATACTAGGTATCGAATTACATTCATATCTAAGAGCTTTGCTGATATTTTACCTATGAAGCCTATTCCATTAGAATCCCATCTAGGCAATTGAGAAAGCATGAAGAGAATTACCCTGTCCATGACCTGGAGTTAGTAGCCATTGTGTTTGCTCTAAAGATATGGAGGCACAATCTCTATGGAGAAACTTTCATGGTATACTCAGATCATAAGAGCCTAAGATATTTATTTTCTCAGAAAGAGTTGAACATGAGGCAGAGGAGGTGGCTAGAGTACTTAAAAGATTTTGACTTCTCCATTGAATATCATCCCGGGAAGGGGAATGTTGTAGCAGATGCTTTGAGCAGAAAGCCAGCAGCAAGATTAGCCAGTTTGATGCTTCAAGAATGGAAGTTATTGGAACAGTTTGCAAGTTTAGATCTTAACGTCACAGAAAAAGAAGGTCAGATTATGATTGCTCATATCCAGCTTCATTCAGAATTATTAACTGAGATCAAGCAGTTGCAGGATAATGACCCAGTACTAGTTGAAATTAAGGAACAGAGGACTAGTCGACCGGATTTCGTGTTAGCAGATAATGGTAGACTGTTATTTCAAGGGAGAACATGCGTTCCTGATTCTGCAGAAATAAAGAGAAAGATCCTTGATGAAGCTCATAGATCAAGGTTTACTATACATCCAGGCGCTACAAAGATGTACCGAGACTTGAAGAGAACTTTTTGGTGGCCAAACATGAAAAAAGAAGTGGCCAATTTCGTAAGCAGGTGTTTAGTATGTCAGGAAGTTAAGGCCGAGTATTTTAGGCCTACTGGGAAGTTAAAACCCCTTGAAATATCACAATGGAAGTGGGATAGTGTTGGTATGGATTTTATTATGGGACTACCCAGAACTCAAGGGGGCCTTGATGGAATTTGGGTGATCATTGACCGATTAACAAAATCCACGCACTTCCTGCCCATTAAATCTAAGTGGACTATGGATGTACTAGCTGCTCTATACATGAAAGAAATAGTGAGGTTACATGGAGTCCCTGTATCCATTATATCAGACAGAGATCCCAAGTTTACCTCTCACTTTTGGAAAGGTCTGCAAGCGTCTTTGGGAACTCGTTTAAACTTTAGTACTGCTTTCCACCCTTAGACGGATGGGCAGACTGAGAGAACAAATTAAATTGTTGAGGATATGTTGAGAGCTTGTATGATTGATTTTGGAGGAACTTGACATGAACATTTGCCTTTGATTGAGTTTGCTTACAATAACAGTTACCAGTCCAGCATACAGATGGCACCATTTGAAGCTTTGTATGGAAAAAGTTGTAGATCCCCTCTATTCTAGGAAGAGATCAGTGAGAAGCAATAGTTAGGGCCAGATCTTGTTTCAGAGTCATCCAAGAACATTCAAATTATTAGAGACCGTTTGAAGGTTGCTCAATCCAGGCAGAAAAGCTATGCTGACAACAGAAGAAGAGACTTGGAGTTTCAAGTCGGGGAGCATGTATTCTTGAAGGTTTCACCATCAAGAGGAATCAGAAGGTTTGGAATTCGAGGCAAGTTAAGCCCAAGGTTTGTTGGCCCATTTGAAATCTTGGAGAGGGTAGGAGAAGTTGCCTATCGCTTGGCGTTACCACCACAGTTATCAGGCATTCACAATGTGTTTCATGTGTCTATGCTGCGAAAGTATGTGTATGACCCTTCACACATCATTCAACATGCTGATTTGGAGTTGAAGAAAGATTTATCTTATGAAGAAAAGTCTGTCAAAATATTAGACTTCAAGCAACAGCAACTCAGAAATCGATCCATTCCAATGGTCAAGTTCTAGTGGAGTCGGCGTGGAACTGAGGAGGCAATGTGGGAGTTCGAGGAAGCAATCAGGAAGTCATACCCAGAATTATTCTAAGGTTAGTTTGTTATAAGATTCGGTGAATTTGGGGACCAAATTCCTTAAAGTGGGGGAGGGTGTAGCACCCTGAATTTTTATAACAATATCACCATATTATTTAATTATTTTTTTGGCTCAACTTGTCTTGGTTGTTCAGTGTGTTTTAGATCGTCAACTCTCCACCTGTTCAACATTGGGAGTTCCCATGTTGTTCTAGTCATTTACCCAGACAACTGCTGAGCCACTATTTCTCAACAGGTTTTCATCGGGTCTGATTAGTTCGTTTTAATTCTGCATCCTTGATAGTTAGACAAATTGTTAATTGATCAAGGTTTTTAGAAAAGGATTCATTCACCCCCCTCTGAATCTGGCGCACCTAAATCATCACGGTCAGGGTTGGTGGTCAGCTGCCCAAGCGGGGGTATGCCCTGTGCACTTGTACTTTTCTTTCTGTTGACTGTACTTATTTTTAGACATGAGATGTACTGGACTTTGTAGCAATTTAGTTATTTATTTAATTTTCTATTTTATTATTTAGTTGTTCATTGTGCTATCTCTGCAGTTATTTTAGCTTCTTGTGTACCCTCACACCATCCTTTAACCCTTCTAAGTCTTCGAGCTTGTAGGTGGCGGGTCGATATTCGAGTCGCGCCAGTTCCTTTCCAGTACTCAGATCTTGGGTCGTTACATCACACCCAAGGAGGAAGAAGAGAATCACTCTCTCAAAAAGAATGGTCTCTCAATATTTCTTCATTATTTCTTTAAAATACTTAACACAAGGCCATATATAGGGAAGGCTAGATGGGGATGGGGGGATGTCCAAGAGAGCGGAGGGAGAGGGTCGACCAAGAGAGAGGAGGGGAGGGGAAGGGTTCTCCTCCTTGAATCAAGGAGGAGATCAAGGAAGGGGGCGGCCACCTCTTTTGACCATGGAATGGGTGCCCCTCTCATGTTGACCAATTCAAACCTCCCACCCTTTTTGACCTAATCCAAGCCCAAATAAGAAAAAGCCCAATAACTCCCCCACAATAGGTCCAATAAAGGTAAATAAAATAGCTAATTGTCCACGCAGGGACTAAAAATGGGCCCAACAAGGCCTGAAAGTAAGAAATAAAGATAAATAACTTGAACTTTGCATCCATGTCTTCCCCGAGCCAAAGGGACTCTTGTGTGTTCCTCGTACCCCGGCGTGTGCTGTGGCATGTATCCTCACCAAGAAGTATCTCCTTCGCGGTTAGCGCAAAGCTCGTGAGGTTAGTTTTCAGGCCTGGTGGTTCAGATTGTTTCCACCTCTCTGATGGGCTCCCAAGGGGAGCACTCTGCTTTCGTTGCGGGCTTAGGGGCTACCTCTAGTGGAGTTGCAAGTTGCTGGACGTTAGGGAAAGAGCAGGGGCGCCGGAGGTTTTTTGTGTTCTAGGTAGCGGGGTGGATGCCAAGGCCAAGTAGGGTGGGTCGAAAGAACTTCAGTAGTGAACGAACTGTGTGGATTGGCGCCCCACCGTCGCCTCTCCTCCAAGAGATGATATGCTGGTTGCTTCAGTGTGTCAAGGTGACGATGGTGAAAGTGTTGTAGATGTTGACTTGGTGAGGGTGCTCTTGGCTAGAGGGGGTAGAAATGGGGGCGTTTGGCCAGTTTCAAGGGTTACTAGGAACGGGTTCTTCGCAATCAGTGGTAGTGTGGAGGCATTAGGGGTGGTGGGGAAGGCTAGCTGCCTCATGGCCGATGGAACGGCCCTCCAAACGGCCAAGTGGGAGCTATCTTGGGGCACGTTTCTTGATCCCTAACAGGTCATCGTTTGACTTCATTTGTTCAGTGCCCCAATCATCCTTCATGATGAGCAGGGTGCCAGCTTCATCGTGAGCCACTTTGGGGTAGCTGTGGAAGGCCCAATCAACATCGTCACCAGTGGGAATAGGCTGTGAATGGAGGTCATTGTCTAGGTGGAAAGCCTGGGGAAGTTTGATGTGACACGATCTTGGACTTAGGCAAACAAGCACAATTCGCAACCGAACGGGCCGATATTGGCGGCCAACTCACCCGGCACTCAACCCAAAACCCGGGGTGACTCGGCGATGTCGAGTGGAGGATGTGAGGGCTGGTCCCTTGCTGGTAGAGGGCCAGCAAGGCCAGAGGGTCTCCCAGACGGATCCTTGCTCTCTTTCTCGCACTTCTAGTGATTTCTAGGCCGAGGGGAGGTCGAGAGGGGTGTATTTTGTGGCGGGAGGGTAAAATTCATGTTTTGGGATTGAGAGTCGGATCTAATATTTTTTAAGGTTTTTGATTGATCTATGGGTGTAGAATCATACTAGGAGGGTAGGGGAAGAATTTCCCTATCTTTTCCCATCATCCGGTGATGTTTGGGACGTGGATTGGGTTTTTCCTCTGTTTTCTCCATTCTCGCTCTCGGGTTGGGGTTGCGGTCCTACCAGGGACCATTTTCCCCATGGGGTGTCCCCTTGGGCGGTCGTCAGGCATTTTCGAATGTCAGTTGGGCTTAGCGGTCCCCAGCGGACTGCTAGGCCTGGTTAGCGGTCTCGCGACTGACTGCTACCCTTTCGGTAGCGGCCAGCTACTGACCATTTTTTTGGTCTAGTCAGCGTACCCTCGGGGTGCGCATTTATAATGGTTGGGAGCCGCCCGTTGGGTTGCGGCCAGGGCATGGCCGTTTCCCTGGTGGGTGTGGTCACGGGATGACCGCCCCAGCAGGGGTGACGGTCTGGCGATGGGCCGCTACCCATCCCTTGCGTTCGCTGGTTTGTGGTCGTGGCATGGCCGCCTCTTGGAGCTTAGCAGTCCCAAGGCGACCTCAAGGCTTGTTTTGCAGCCCAGAGCTAGCCGCCAAGTTGGGTGACGGCCCTGGGAGGACTGCCACCCTGGTTCCTTTCTGACCAAGGTTTCTAACGTGTCGTGTGAGCCCCCTGAGGGGTGGTTTTACCTCGACTTATGTGTTCGCCCGACTTGAGGGTTGTCGGACCCTAATTGTGTCTTGATTTCATGCTCTGTTGATCCGTGGCACCGAGAGTCGGTGGTACGGGGGTCTGTTCTGCACTTTGTCAGCGTGACGAGTGGTGGTTTCTTCAAGTTAGAGTCTTACCTCTAGTGACCCGTCCACTAGTCATAGCTTTCCTGTGCACATGTGTGCGGACCCACTTGGGAGTGGTGGAGAGCATGACCCAGAGAGACGGTTTGTAGGCTAGTTACCGTATATATCCTCGTCTTTGCTGCCTGCATCCGGGCTGAGGGAAAAACCAGCTAGAGGGCCTCACCTAGAGTGCATGGTCTGTGTGTGCACACATGGTTGGGGGCGTCGGACCCGTGCTGATGAGCGCGACCCCAACTAGTCATTCTTCGAGGTACTTGTTGCGTGTCTCAGTCTCCGCCTGGGACATGTAGGGAGACACTAGGGCACGGTGTAAGACGTCAGGGGATGCATCCGGCCATGCTTCTGGTGGGTGGTGCTCCTATCTTCTGGCAGGTACGGACTTGGGTTCCTCCAATTTTTGTGGTCGATTCGTTCGTCGTGGTACGATTAGTCGTAGTGAGATTTTTCATTTATTTATTGTTGTTACTACTGTACTTCTACTAGGCAACATTACTTTCCGCACATGTGTGTACCTTGCCATCTTGTTTCTCTCGTTGCGAGGTGGGGGTCTGCGAGATCCCTACTGAGCCTATGAAATGAGGCTCACCTGTAACGACCCAAGATCCGGATACCGAGAATACCCAATACCATTCGAATCCTAGCCCGCCGCCCACGAGCTGGAGGGCTCGGACGGGCTGAAAATGAGTGTGGAGGTACAAAGAAATAGGTAATAAAGCAGGACAATTCAACAATTAGCAGGAATAAATGACTAACTACAATAGAGTCCAGTTCAACAGAAAGTACAGTCTAAAGTAGCAAAACATACCACATGCCAAGTGAACACTCGGCCGGACAAGCTGGCAACTAGGAACCTCCACGCCGCTCCCTCGATCCTCGAGGAAGAACCGTCACACCTGAAAACCAGGGGTGAGCCTCCTATCACTGGCTCAGTAGGGATCCTGCGGAACCCCAACCGAGAAAATCACGGCGGAAAGGAAAGCTACGCTAGCTACGAAAGCAGGAAAGTAACTACGGCGGCCGGTAAAACCTCGGCTCTACATCTATGGGACGGTCGCGCGCGCGGGGGCGCGCGCGGGCTGGCCCCCCCCCCCCCCCCTCCGCCGTTGAATTTAAAAAAAAAGATTTTTATTATTATTTTTAACCTATTCTAAATCTTACCCACTAATTAGTCACATCTCACTTGTCCTATGTATAAAAAAAAAGAAAAATTATGGGTAAGTCAATGAAAGTGGGCTGAGTGGGTTGGTGGAGATGGGAATGGCATCTTCTAATCAAATAAGTTTAAAATAATTATTTTAAATCTCAACCATTGATTTAAACCAATGGTTAAGATTGATTAGGCCAAAACCCCTATAAATAGATGGGTAGGGGGTCTCATTTTACATCCTTTGGAGGCTGGTTACGTGAAGAGAAGAAGGAGGAGGGCAGAAGGCTTATTAGGAGGTGTCTAAGCATTTTAAGGTAAGGGGTTTAGCATTTAATTCTAGTAATTAGCATGTATTAGCATGTTTAAGATGATTTAAGGTGTGATATTAGCATCCCCATAGACAGCTAAGTCCATAGATCATGCTTTCATTATGGGTGACTATATCTTAGTCATATTAGTATTAAATCATTAATATTAAGGTATGTGATTAAAGGATAAAATAAGTATTTAATACTCTATAATTAGCATCAGGGTATGATAAATTTAGAAACTTTCTAAAATCATAGAATCTGATGTTATGAGACTTCTGTAAAAATTTACATCTCTGATTTGATTTATTTCTACGTTTATAAATATTTTAATATTATCTTAAAGGTGTTCAATTGTACTTAAATATTAAAGGGATGATATTAAATCATCAAAAATTGAAGGAATGCTTCTTACTGTGAATCCCATGTGTAGAAAAATTTTCATGATTTCTGGACTACGATATTTATTTTAATGAATTCTCATACATGATAAAATATATAAATAATTATATAAAAATTATAAAAATTTGAGATCATGTTCAAGAAAATCTTAGAATTTTACAGTATGGTTCTGACATTGAGTGTGATGTATTCAGAAAATATCAATAATTATTGATGTCTGCAAGTAATATTGCATAATTTTTGATATTTTCTTAGAAGCATAAAATTATGGGATAAATAGAAGTACTAAATGAAAATTCTTGAAACTTTACCAGAAGACTTAAATGCATGATAGAAGTAAGTGATAAAAATTTCATCTTAGTCTGATGACAGGATCTTTACTGGTATAATTATCAATGTTCAAACAAGTAATTAGAAAATTGAATAAATGTTAATATTCTGTGAAAAATTCTAAGAATGTTACAGAATTAATATATGACACTTATAAGTTAACTCTAAGTATCTTTTGGCCATTGTAAGTATTCTGGATAATTTTCTCTGTTTAAAAGTTATTATTGTGAATTATTATAAATTTTAGAAATTGAAACAAAATTCTAAAAATTATACATACTGAATGAAAAATGATGAATTTTTGTATATATGATACTTCTGTCTGTAACAGCATTCTGTAAATTTTTAGCAATCATCTGATCATTTTGGACATATTTAATTGATTTATTATACATGATATATTTTTCTTACTTAGTATGAAAAATAGTAATACAGTATGAAAAATAGTAATGCAGTGTGAAAAATAATAAAAAGTTTCAAAAATGATATTGCTGTTATAAATGATGGTTTGATAAATTATGGTGATTTTTAGAGTGCGGTTGGTAAATTTAGTAAATTTTTCATGCATAGGAAAAATTATACAATTCTGGAAAAATTTGAATTCCTACATGAAGATTTATGAGAAATTTTCTGTGTAATGTTACATGTGAATATGATATGCAGTAAAAATTTGATGAATTTTAGAACATGGTAGCTAAATTTAGTCAATTTCTGATATATATTGAAATACATGTAATTGTAGGAAAATTATTCTTGCATGGAAAATTATGAAAACTTTTCTACGTAATGTTACATGTAGATGTGATATGCAGTAAAATTTTAATGATCTCCAGAAGATGGTAGATAAATTTAGTTTACACAGTCAGTAGATATAAGCAATAGAAAGTAGATCTAACAGAATGCAAGATATGATCAATGAAGTAGATGAAAGATGCTGGCAGAAATTAACAATTCAGATATCAAAGAGCAGCGTTGCCTTAGGCATTCCTATGCATTCATCTAATCGATGAATAGATTGGAATTATAAACACACAGGAAGCTAAAACAATCACACAGGAAGATCAAGAGATTTTTAGGTGGTTCGATTTTCACCTACATCCATCCCATACTCAGACCTGAGTATGGCTTACTGCTGACTCACATCTTGAATCCGTTGATCCACAGCTTCAGGGATTAGATCCCTACAAACCATTGATCCACAGCTTTGGGGAATAGATCCCAGATCGCTGAGCCTCACAGCTTGCTCTGCTGAGCCTCACAGCTTACTGTCTGAGGATTCAACCTCGCCCACTGATACACAACTTATAAGGGAAAATAGAAATCAAACCAAAAAGAAAAGACAATCGAAGAAACAATGTAGCTCTCTAGGAGCAGATTGACTCTGGATCTGATCTAGGAGTCACTTACAGATACCAAATCTCACAGACTCTCTTCTTACTCAGAACAGCTATGCAACTTACGGCACTCTGTTTTTCTCTAAGAACCTTGCAGACTCTTCCTCTCAATCTTCTCTCTGATTCCTCTCTCTCTAGAACTCTAGAAACTTCAGCTCCTCTCAATTACACTTCTCTTCTAATCTTCTCAGCTCTGTATATCTTCTTCTGAGTGATCAGGTCTCTATTTATAGGCTCGTGAGAGAAGGGAGCGTGGGAAACACATTCCTACCCAATGATTTTTAAAAGGAGGTGCTCCGCTAGAAGTCCACATGTCAGGAGATGAAGGTGTGTTGTCCACGTGGCTGAATTTCTATTTGAGACTTGCCTTGGATCACGTGTCCAATTATAAGCTTCCTGGGTTCACATGCCCATCACTGGAATCTTAGATCACGTGCCTCACTTAACTTCCACGAGCAGAAGATGAAATTCACCTTTATGCCACCCAGGTGTTCGACCATATGACAGGGTTAATCCTTATTGAGCTGGTTTGATCTGTTAAGTCAATATTAGAGATTATTAGTTGTCAGATCAACATAGGACTTAAGAAGATAAGTATTTAAAGAATGAAATCTCAGATGCTCCATAAGTACAGAACCCAATAAATGCCCAATGCACTGATGTTTAGACAAGATGCATTGGTCTTAGAATGAATGCTACAGTAGCTACACAGACTTGACTTTGGGCAACTACAAAATATGCACCGACCTGATAGTCCAAGTCTATATACTCATGCACAGACCTTCTAGAATAGAGTGGAGATGTGCACAGACCTTAAGCATGAAACATAAACTACTAGCATCGACCTTTGCATGCAACAATGAATATGTGCTCCGACCTCTACAGTAAAGGTGCTCCGACCTTATAGTAATGGTGCTCCGACCTTATAATGCACACTAGCACATATGCTCAAACCTTACATGCAAGCTAGCACACATGCTCAGACCTTATATGCAAGCTAGCACGCATGGACTTCTAATGTGCACAGACCCTAGAATGTGCATAGACCTGAAGGCTGCATGTGCGTAGACCTTACAAGGCATGTCAAGCAATGTGCATAGACCTATATGAAGCAAGATACAAATGTGCACAGACCTTATGAGGCACGATACAAAATGTGCACAGACCTTAGAATGACTAAGGCAAAATGTGCATCGACCTTAGTATGACTAAGGTGAGATGTGCATCGACCTTAGTATGACTAAGGTGAGATATGCATCTACCTGAATAGTAACACATGTAGACCTTAATATGACTTAGTGGTGAGGACACGAGAGCCAGTCGCCGTTATCAGACCCGCAGCACGACTCGAGCGACTCCGGCATCTTTATGGTTGGGCGACAGCATGGGCTCCCTGCCTGAGCCTTGAGATTTATGTGTGAAACATTAGTTTTTATTTTTACATTTATGTACTTTTATTTGCATTGTATGGTCTGAAGCAAGCCCCCCGTGCTTGGTATGAAAGGTTAAGTAGTTTCCTTTCAGAAAATGGCTTCAAAAGAGGTAATATTGATCAAACCTTTTTCATTAAGAACTATAATGAACATATGCTTCTTGTACAGGTATATGTTGATGACATTATATTTGGAGCCACGTGTGATTCATTGAATGATGATTTTGTCAAATTAATGCAGGGGGAGTTTGAAATGAGTTTGATGGGAGAGTTAACTTTCTTTTTGGGTTTGCAGGTGAAGCAACTAAAAGATGAAATTTTCATAAATCAAAGGAAGTACACAAAGGAGCTCATCAAGAAATTCAAGTTTGACGAAGCCAAGTCACAAAAGACGTCGATGTCAACAACGGCAAAATTGAAAAAGGATGAACAAGATAAGTCTGTTGATCAAAAACTCTTTCGTGGGATGATTGGATCTTTGTTGTACATGATTGCTGGCTTAGGGTCCCATGTCTCGACCGGGTTCGTCCCGCGTCAATCTCCCCCTGCCCCGAAATATTTTGGGGGAGAAGTATAGGAGACTCGTCCATGGAGAGCCGAGACGGGTTCCGAAACAGACGGACTTATCAAAAATGATAGCCCGGGTGAATTCTACGAATTGTTCTTGACCCATCAGCATTGCAGGGTGTGCTTAAGAGCTCCTAAGGGAGTGAGCATGATCGCAGCTCATGAGACGTAGGAAGTTGGGGGCACTATTCACCATAAGGGCGATTGAAGTTCCATATTTCCATCAATGTCACCGGAGCTCATGCTATGATATCATATGAAGCTCCCTGACTTAATGGAGTGATCGGAATACAGGGGAAGGTATGGCATAATGTTGCCTCCCTTTTGATTTTAGCAGCATCTCCCCATGTCTCAGGATATGCCAGGAGATGTATAGGATACTCGTCCACAGAGAGCTGAGACGGGGTCCGTAATACATGAGCACATCTGAGCCCGAAAGCCGAGAGGGCCAGAGGGGAGTGTGGGGCATCGTTTGCCGTTAAGGTGGCCTATTCACTCTCACCCTTAGTAAGGTCATCAACAAACACCCCATGGGAATCGGCAGACCTCCGTGACTTAAAAGGGGGTGGCTTAGAAGTTGAAACTCGGTGTGACAAGCTAGCCTCTTGGACAAATTTCGGCAGCATCTCCCCTTAACTGTGGAGCATGCCGAGGAATACATAGGATATCCATCCACAGAGTGTCGAGACAGAGCCCATGAGATGTAGGTATACAGAAGCCCGGGACCCAACTATGGGACGTCATCCATCATTGAGGCATTTTATTCCTTTTCCCTTATATAAAGTCAAAGAAGAACACACCATAGCAAGTGGTGGGTCTCTCTAACCTGACAGGGTAACTAGGAGAAATATTCATATTGTAGGGGTGTAGACCCCGTTGATATGGCTCTAAGTATCATGCTCAGCTCTGCCTCAAGCTATCAGGAGATCAGATGTAGCACGGGGGAACCAATAGAAAGAGCCATATGGAGGCCAAGGATGGGAGGGGTCACACGACGGCTAGGATAGAAGGGTTTGACTCAGGATCCGACGGCCAGACTATTGGCTGTCATGATACGACGGCCAAGGATGAGAGGGGTCACACTCGACGACTGGCAAAACTGGGGCAGCGCTGACGCTGATCTGGCGGCCAGACGGGCGCCACTCGGTGGCTGGCGGGAAAGGTCTTGAGAGAAGGGCCGACAGCTAAGGCACTGTGGCTACAGTGCCGTATGAGGGGAAGTCGACGATTGGCACTGTAGCTACAGTGTTTGGCCGTTGTATCAGGGGTCTTATGCACTGGAAGGTCCCAAAGAAGGTGGAATTTGGGGATTTTAGGATAGAAAGATAGTTTAATTGCTTTAGGAGGCAAGATGCCAAGGCCAGGGAGTAGGCAAGGGTATAAACGCATAGGGTTATTGGGCTGTAGGGGTTTGGGAATCCATTGGCTCCATGAACCGAACAGGGGTACAAAGCTTCATTATTCAAAATCCAAAAAAATTAGATATTTTAAAATCCAAAAAAATCAAATATTTCTCAAAATCCAAAAAATCAGATATCTCAATATTTCAAAATCTAAAAAAATCAGACATTTCAAAATCTAAAAATTACACATCCTACAAACCCCAAAAATACCATCATGTTGCATTACATGCATTGCATTTGTTTCCATTATATTTCCACATGTTTAATGAGGGTTCCACCCCTTGACCAAATATCAAGAACGGTCAATTTCTAACTTGCTCAAGGCAATGGGTTGAGCCTAAGAACGGATCTAACTTGTTTCTTGTCTAAGTGTGTGCAGGACGCAGGTTTCAAGACTCTGGCCACCATAACGCACCTATCCGTCCCCATTATATCATTCTTAACGGACCCAGACCACACTGTTATATTCCTCAGGAACCTTCTTTCAGATATGGTTATTTAATGCACTCCATTTGACCCGTTATGCTCATATGACGGATCATTCATAGTCTGTTAATCTTTCCAGAACGTGATGCTTTGGTTAGATTTTCTGACGCATTTTATGACGGACTATACGGAGTCCATTATACTCATGAGAAAGACTGGGTAGGGGTCCGTTAAGGTTTCCAGAACGCAAGCAGCCCAGTTGGTTTTCCTGTGTCACTTTGTGACGGGTTATAAGGAGTCCGTTATGCTCATATAGCGGCTTAGTACAGGTACGTTATGGTATCCAGAGGCTCTGTTCCCAGAACCAGTTTGCTCAATGAACACAATCAACTCAAGTCCTTTTCATATAACGAAATGCTTTCATTATTCAAAGGAATTACATTGCATATCAAATCAAATCCTCAAAATCTCACTCTTCTTATTACATCACATCAAAGAAAATAAAGAAAGAAAAGTCAAAGTACATTCAGTTTCTTGTCGGCATGAGGCCGGATCTTCCGTAACTCCTTCATGTAGGCCCGGCAATGGTCGTCATCTTCTTCCACAGCCTCCTGCCATGGACGCACCTTGCTGATCTCCCACATGGTCAGCGCATTCCGAACCGATCTTTCATCTTCCTCGCTCCCTATCTTCCTAGCTTGAAGGGGAGGGTAGTGTGCAAGAACAGGGATGTCGATTCGAGGTAGCCCGACTTGAAGGTGACATCGGTGAGGGTTGTAGATCGCCAGAGTGGTGTCCCCCACTAGCTGAAGGTCTAGGCCAGGACGCCGTGGTATTCTGAAAGAGGCACTCCGAAGCATGGTTGGACGCATCTTGAACCCGTCCATGGGCATGGTGTTGAGGAAGAGACGCCAATCATCGCAGGTCTTCTTATCCGCTGTCCGGCACTCAACTTGACGGGAGAATCCGAAGGCACCTCCAATGAAGAAAAGCGGGTGGCCCCCGAAGATCCGGCTTGTCGTGGTCAATCCTTCCTTGGGCTGGAACTTAATTCTAATTCCTATCCAACACTCTAGCAAGACCATAGAGCCAAAAAGAGGTCCTCCAAGGCTAGCCGAACTAAGCCCTTCATACAAGTATGCGAGGACCGCTTGAGAAATCGACAATCCCCGCCATAGCCCACTAATCATGCTCAGATTTTGAATGTCTAAGAGGTGGTCGGTGGTGGAGAAAAGGAAAACCCCACAAAGGCACACCGACACCGCTTTGGCTATCGCTTCGAATCTCCCACTTTTATTTTTACAATAAGCGGTAATCCACTGGGCTATTGGGAGCAAATGGATATGTTTGGGGCTGATCATTGTCCTCACATCTTTCTCACTATGGATGAAGTCACTTAAGATTAATGTGGGATCTATTGGTTCTACGGTGTGGCACACTCGATCCTCATCCCCGGGTTTAGTCTTGGGTAAAGAGAGATAAGTTTCCACTTCTTCCAATAGGACTGTGGCTTCGAAGGAGGGGAAGACAAAGGTATGGGTTTGGGGATGCCATAATTCTATGAGAGCAGAGATGCTTGCCCAATCTGGGTGCAATTTCTGAAAATTCTTCCCTAGCACCACCAAAGGTTGAAGGGGAAGTCGTCCTTTGGACAAGCTTTATTCAGGTCCCGAAAGTCGATGCAGACTCGGACTTGGCCGTTCTTCTTTTTGACCGGGACTATATTGGCGAGCCACACAGGGTACATGCATGACTCTATAAAGTCCACCTCGAGCATTTTGTCGACCTCTGCATTCACCTTCAGCTCCAGCTCATGGCGCATGCGTCTCTGGGCTTGCTTGACTGGCTTGGCTGTAGGAAGTATTGCCAGTTCATGTTCTGCCACGGAGGGGTCAAGACCCGGCATCTCCTTGTACGTCCAGGCAAAACAATCTTTGAACTCACTCAAGAGTTGCCGGTATGCCTGCCGTTCTTCCCCACTGAGGAGGGCACTTACAAAAGTGGGCTTATGCTCGCCATGAGCGCCAAGGTTGACCTCGACCAACTCATCAACAGTTGCCTGGCCACCATTTTCGAGCTCCGGAGGAGCTGGTTGGAGGTCGACGAAGTCTTCGTCTTTACCAGAGCTGATCTCATAGACCTCAAACTCCTCTGATATTACAGAATCGCCAGTAAGGTATTGGCAATAAAGTAATCTTTTTTCCTCATTTATATATTGATTTAGCTGGGCAAATTTAGCAATGAGATTAGTCATACCTTTCATGAGGTTTGATAATATTCCCATTGGTTTCCTGTTGAGTGCATTGGCTACAATATTTGCCTTGCCTAGATGATATTGGATGGCGAAGTCAAAATCCTTAAGATACTCCAACCATCGCATTTATCTCATGTTTAACTCCTTTTGAGAAAAAAAATATTTTAGACTTTTATGATCTAAATATATTGTGAACTTTTCTCCATGCAGATAGTGACGCCAGATCTTTAGAGCAAACATCACGGTAGCTAGTTCCAGATCATGAACTGGATAATTTTCCTCGTGTCGCTTCAGTTGTCTTGAGGCATAGCAAGTCACTTTGCCATTTTGCATAAGAACGCACCCAAGGCCAATGCTTGATGCATCCGTATATAATTCAAATCTGCCGCCTTCAACAGGCAGTGCCAAGATAGGTGTAGTGGTGAGATGTTCCTTGAGAGTCAAGAAAGTCTCCTCGCACTTCGTGGTCCATACAAATGGATTTTCCTTCCTAGTGAGTCTTGTGAGAGGAATGACGATTTTTGAAAAATTCTTGATGAATCACCAATAATAACCAGCTAGACCAAGGAAACTTTTAATTTTAGAAATAGTCGTCGGTCTCCTCCAGTTCTTGATAGTTTCCAGTTTAGCAGGGTCCACCGTAATTCCTTCTTCGGAAATGACATGGCCAAGGAAAGAGACCTCCTTTAGCTAGAACACACATTTATTTAGCTTTGCATATAGTTGGTGTTCTCTTATGGTTTGTAAGGCAATCCTTAGATGTTCCTCATGTTCTTCCTTCGTCTTGGAATAGATAAGGATGCCATCAATGAATACGACCACAAGGCGGTAGAGACACGGCCTAACGACATTGTTCATGAGTTGCATAAATACTGCGGGGGCATTGGTTAACCTGAACGGTATAACTACAAACTTATAATGTCCGTATCTACTATGGAAAGTCATCTCGTGAATATCTTCCCCCTTAATCCTCAATTGGTGATAGCCAGACCTGAGGTCAATCTTGGAGAAATACTCCACATCGGAGATTTGGTCGAACAACTCATCAATACGCGACAGTGGGTACTTATTTTTGATGGTTAGTTGATTTAGCTGTCGGTAATCAATGCACAGCCTGAGGGATCTATCCTTCTTCCTGACAAATAGAATCAACGCACCCCAAGGGGATGTGCTTGGTCGGATAAATCCCTTCTCCAGCAATTCCTGAAGTTGCTTCTTTAGTTCCTTGAGCTCCGTGGGGGACATCCTATAAGGGGCCTTTGACATAGGTGCTACTCTAGGTGTGAGTTCAATGGAGAAATTGACCTCCCTTTCGGGTGGTAGACTTGGTAAGTCCAAAGGAAAGACATCAGAGAATTCTTTTACGACGGGGATTTCTTCTACCAATCGCGGCAAACTCGCATTGGACACCGAGACGGCCAAAAATCAATGGCAGCAAGCTAAGGGATTGCAGGACCTTCAGCAATACGCTTTCAGCGGTGCAATTCAAGTTGACCCGGGTGCTGCAATTCCTGGAGCCACTTCAGGCAACAAAGGTGCCCAAGCTGTTGCATTGGCAATGCAAGCCCAAAAGAATGGCACCCCGTATGTATGGGGTGGTAATTCGCTTACCAAGGGTGTAGATTGTTCCGGATTGGTCCAGCAAGTGTATCGACAGCTGGGAATTCAAGTTCCCAGGACGACATACGAGCAGGCTAAAAACGGAAAGCCGGTGAGCATGAATGCGCTACGTCCGGGCGATCTCGTGTTTTATCGCAATCTTGGCCATGTGGGTATTTACGTCGGAAACGGCAAATTCGTACACGCAGCGAATTCCAAGCTTGGGACCATCGTGTCCAGCCTTTACGGCTCCAGTAATGGCCAGCCGGAATTGGCAATCCGGCCCTATTAAGGGGGTATCAAATGGCTGTATCTTTCCAGGCTTCAGAACCGCTCAATAACATCATGGCGGAATTGAGCTCGATCACGAATAAAGGGCAATTCAATGAGCAAATGAAACTGCCCAAGCCGAAGGCTCCACAGGCCCTCCAGAGCTTCGCGGGACTCCCGGCCTACACGGGGACCAGTCAGGGTGTTACCCCCGGTACAACGCCGTCCAGTGGGCTCGCTGGCGGTGACCTAGGCCGTCTGATGGCTGCGATCCGGGGTCAGGAGTCGGGCGGCCGGTATTCCGCAACAAATCCATCCGGGGCTTCCGGGGCATATCAAATCCTGCGCTCGAATTTTGAGAATCAGGGTTCTGGATGGGATATGGAAGCATTGGGGCGGGATGTTTCCTATAACGAATTCATGAACAGTCCTGGAATTCAGGATGCAATTGCCAAGTACAAGCTTGGTCAATACATGAAGTCGCGCGGAATGGCTGGAGCTGCGGCAACATGGTACGGCGGGGATTGGGGCTTCAATCACATGTACGATAAAAGGCCCCAGGCGGGATATCCCAGCATGTACGATTACGTGATGTCGGTAATTGGGAGAACAAAGTAATGGCGCCTGATGAAATCAGAAGTTTCAGAGAAGTCGCTCTAATGCTTCGACACATCAATGGTGAAATTGCTGACTTGAAAAAGGACGTCGAGGAAAGTATTTCAGCTAAAAAGCAATTGATCCTTGTATGTCTCTCTACCGTCATCGGTCCGGCCATGGTAGCGGCAGTTAAATACGTTTTCACCAACGGCTGATTCACCCATATGGCCTAAGGATGGTAGTTCGAACGGCCTAACTTCGATAACCCGTTCGGCCTAATCCCCGGGTGAACGGGTTACGTTTGGTTGACGATGGGACCATGACAGAAATTGACGCTTCGCAATCCCGTTGGCAAAAGTCGGCAGCTTGCAAAGGTGCCCCGTCTTATCTGTTTTTCCCCGACGAAACGCATGAACCTGATTTCGAGCCGGACCCTTTCTTCGAAGGTCTGACATTCAGGGATTTCTGCAAAGAATGTCCGGTGCGACTTCTCTGCGCTGAATTTGCTGTACTGCATGACCAGTTTGGAATCTGGGGGGACACGAGCGACAGGCAAAGGTCTCGACGTTACCACAAAGAAGAACGTTGGGAAATGCGCGACCTCAAAGAAGAGGATGGCAAGTACAAGCCATTGTACGGCCACAGCTAGTCGCCCAAAACAAATGCGGGCCCCGAATACGACTCGGGGCCCGCATTTGCGTGATCGGTCAAACCAGCTCGGGGTCCATCTTGGACTGGCCGAACTTTAGAATCTGATCCACGGTTTTGATCTTACCCGATTCCATCAGGTAATACGCACCGTGAATGTAAGCGGATTTCTCGTCTGAGATGTGGCCGGTCTTGGGGACTTTGATGTCCGACCACTTCCGACCCATCGCCAGAATTCGCGGCTCCTGAATGATGAGCTCGTGATTTCCTGGTGGTCATGGATGTCTCTTGCGAGAGTTTCTACAGTGTCACTTGCCAATGTTTAAAGGCTAGCCAGATCCTAATGGTGGTACCGAAGGCTGAATTAGCACAAAACCTGAGTTATCTGACCCAGGTTCGACACATGCCAAAAATCACTTAGAATCATAAACTGAGGCCCAAAAGCTTTGAAATGGACACCCCAGAAGCGGTGCATTAAAACTAAAGGCAATTTCGGAGGTCAAGCACTCGTCTGAGCTATTTAGGAGTCAACAAAGTAGAATGCCCCTAAATCCAACCCACATAAACCAGCGAGCCCCCTTGCTACTAAACTGACGCACCTCCTTGCTGTTAAACCGGCGCGTAAATCACTCATGCCCATCTTAACCGACGTGCCCCCTCCTACTAAACTAGCGCGCCCCCTTCCTGCCAAACCGTCGCTCCTCCTTGCTGCTAAACTGGTGTGCAAATCACTCATGCCCATCAAAACCAGCACGCCCTAAATCAGTGCACCCCCTGGCCATGTTGGTTTAACCTAAAGCCATCCCATCCATGCTCTGACACTCTGTTTTCCTATCAATCGCGTGCAAAGAGGCGAAAGAATAGATCATTCAATGCCGCTAGGTAAGGCTATAGGTCTATCTGTAGCTCAAGTCGACAACGTAACCCTGGCAGTAGTGACGACAACCAGTGACAGTGGCAGTAGCAACAGTTCCCCCCGACAAATCAGCAAACATCGTTTCCTAGAATGGATGCCAGTGTACTACGCAAACCAACAAAAGCCAACACAACAGGTCAACTCCTGACATTACTGTGAACGAGGTGGAGGTGGCAGGAATTCTTCTCCCTTGAGTATTTTATGAAGAGCCAGGCTGAAGACGATAAGAAAAAAGAAGGGTGCGGTGAAGGAGAGCTCGCACAGAGGGAAGAGAATATTGAGTGAGGCAGAAGAAGGTGCACCCACAGCTCCAGTGTGTGGGCAAGGTGAAGAAAGAAGCAAGGAGAAAAGAGAGGTGAGAGGGAGGAATGGGAAAGGAGCTTCAATCTTGCTATTTCATTCTTCGCCGGTGTACCCCTTTTCATTTCTCTCTTCTTGTCATCTTTTCTGTTATGGGGAAAAACCCCCTTTTTATGTTTATTGTCCAGTCACTCTCGTTGTTCTTCTGAATTGATAAAAAGCAAAAAAATTATTATTCTGAGTTTGTGTATGTTTTGACTATCTTGTTGGTGTCCCTCCTCCTCCTCTTCATCTCTTGATCACTCGAGGTTCTCAGAAGCATACATCCTGTAGTTTGGCCTTTGAATAACCTGCTCGAAGAGTGAATAGCAATAGCCCCTTGTTTAGCAACATGGCGAACATGTCTCTGCAAGCTCTCTTGCAATCACGGCCTGTGAGCACCTAGAACCCCTTGAAGGCTAGTCCTTGTGCTTCTATGCTCACCGTTGGGCCATCGGGTAGCTATTGTCAGCTCACTCAAATTTTGGGGGTCCTCCCGGTACATTCCGTTTGACAAGTCCCCATTCTATACCTGGGAAACTACTGTCCAGGGGAGGTGCCACCCATTTTTTGCTAGGAACGTGAACAACGAAGAGAAAGAATGGTGAGGCAATAATGATTCTCAAGAAAAGAATTAGACGAATGGATATAAAGAACTAACTGTAAAAAAAAATGTATGTATGAGCCCCCCTTTAAATCTGGCATAACATAACCTTGGCCTTACCGAGCATATGCACAGCAAACTTCCATAATCTGTGTAAAAATCCATCGTTAATCCATCCTACCAAGTGGATAAAAGAAAATAATAGGAGTCAGAAAGCCAGAATCAAGTCTCTCAGAGGGTGCCATCACACCTTGATCCTAAATCGGCACTGAAGTCCCGCGATCAATGACACCCAAGAGGGGGGTGAATTGGGTGTCTATCAATTTTAAGAAACTTTTTGGCTTTTTACAAAATATGTGATAAACACTGATTAGTAATTTGAAAACTATTTAAGCAATTCTCTCAATCTCTCAGCAAGGCGCCCTCCTTTCTTGGGAAGCACGCCCTCCTCTCTCCTCTCCTTCCCATCCTCTCAAGTGTTGAAATTCTACTAGAAAGAGGCCTTAGAGATCGTTCAAGGGGTGTTATGTGGAGAAGACTTTGTCATCTGTGCCCGTATAAATACCACTAGAGATCGGACACTTACGCAGTTGATTACCGCCACAAGAGTATTATTTTGATTCTTTGTGATCCTCACATCGCAGACATCATTCTTATATAGATAGTTAACAGAAATCATGCCCGAGCGATCAATGATAAGAGATAAAATTTTAATTTCCTAGTTTCACTGCACTCTTTCTAATCTTGGCTCAGATTCTTACACAAAATATCCCTCTCTTAATTTGTTCTCTCTCTATTCCCCTCTCTTTCTCTCTCTACAAGTTCTCTCTCTCTACAACCCTCATCTCAATGGGTGGAGGTGACGGCCTCTGTGTGTGCATCTGTTCTTTCTTTCTTCCTCTCTCTACGATTCCTACCCCTCAACTAAGTAGAGGTGGCGACATTGGAGGGGGAGATAATAATACAATATGAACAATATTAATATCACATTACTGATAATGTGTTATTGATATCGCATTAGATAAAATTGTTACCGATACTATATATTGACAGCTTGGAAGATGCATATTGATACCTCATTACTGATACACATTAGACATAATCGTTATTGATACCATATATTGGCAGCTTGGAGGATGCATTTTGATACCGTGTTATGGATAACATGTTACTGATACCACATTAGACATATATAAATTAGACATTCCCTAATGTATGATTAGGGGATAACATGTCCTCTGGTGTAATGTCTAGGGCTCATTCTGACAGTCATCTTTATGGTGTTTGCAGGTTTTCATGGGTGCTGGACGACTTCCACACCAATCAAATAGAAAAGTGTCGTACGAGATGTAAGAACTATTTTTCTGCCTCTACAAAACTCAATATTCATTTCTACAAGAGCTGATTAATAGTTTAATTCATTTCGGACCTATGATCACGTTGGGTCAAGTAAATCCGCGTGATCTCAGAGGACGTTGGGTACAAACCACCCTTTCTGGTACCCATGTGTCTACAGTTACCGCATCGCAATAATCCCTCACTCTTTCTATGAGTCTGGTTCGATCGAGGGTGTGGTAACTGTCAAATCTCATGATTGTACCATTCAACCACGACCTCCTAAAAGTGTATGACGTCCGTTCTAAATGAACTCACACGACTCTGGCCAGGGATTTAGTGGAGCGTTAATATCTTGACCCATTAACTGTCTGATATATACCCGACAGTGAGCGATCCCCTCTTAGACATTGAAGATCTTCACACGTATCCTGATATGGTTAATGACTTGACAATTCATGACTTATGATTAAAGTCACTTAGCCAAGTATCAAATCATTTCAATTCTCATGTAAGATCCGATCAATGGGCGGGCGCCGGTGCGGACACGACACGCACCCACGCGCCCAGCACCTGCCGGTTGGCGCACACCATGGGGCGCGCTCGGGCCACGTCGACCAGCAGGCAGCCGTACAGCAGCGCAAAGGTGTTCACTTGCGGTCACCCTTCCTGCGGCGCATCGTGCCGTTGCGAGCCCATGCCGCGGCCAACCGCTGCGTGGCGATCAGCTGGCCCATGTGGGCGCGCCAGATCCCGCGCGGGTACTGGTGGCGCTGGCGGAAACCCTCCGCGATGCACAGTTGCAGGGGGCTCATGCCGACACCGTGCGGGCCGCAAGGGCATCCCGCGCGATAGTGAGTTTGTGCAGCATCCGGCAATACTCGGTTGTATCTGTGGAAGTGTTCGCCAGCTGCTCCAATCGGCCGATGTGGGCCGCCAGCTGCGCGTCGGTCATGTGCGAAAAAGCGTTGTCCATCGTCGTGTGCTCCCTTGTCGTTATCCAGTGGTGCCCATACTGACGGACCCGTCAGTTCCCGTCAAGTGATGTGCGTCACGCTTTGGACCAGTAGCCGTACACGAAGGTCTTAATACATTGAAGCAAGTCGCAAGACAATTCCGTCTCGAAGATCGATTCTTGGGTCATTGCTCGATAATGCGAGTTTTTCGCTATTTTACAGAGGGTCCTCAAAGGTACTATAGACACTATGAAGTGGTGGAGACTGGGTTGGATATCAGGACACTAACACTGACTGGGAAGGGTATACGTGTCGGGTGTTAGCGTGTCCCGAAGTTAGGACTGGGCCTTGGAAATGATACTTTTGGGCTAAGGTCAAGCTAACTCAAGGTGGCCGGTGGGGTAGTCGGTCACCGACTTGGAACGAGCAGTTGGAGATTGGCCACAAAATACTAGAGGTCCTGGCATGAGGGTGTCGATGCCGTTGCCCTGGCGCGCTATACGTAAGCCAACCTGGTGGACGGGTGTTCCCGCTGTAACCATAGCACTCCATACGCAGAGGAGGACGTCTGTGGGCTTTGACTAAACGTCATGTGACGGGTGTTAATGTGACATACCCTCAACGTGTATTAAGTTGAACATGAACAGACAACCAGGTTACGCTCCAAGTGACGGTAGCTTCATTCGATTAATTCCTTGGTTAGTGCTTGATTCTCCTTGACTCATGGCCCTTTGGGAAAATGTATAGGCAAAGGGGATGGTTGGATTGTGGGTTTAGGAGGGTTGAGGCACCACCCCACGTAAAGGGGTTTAGGATGGCTAGGTGAGGAGAGAGAATGAGAGAGAAGGGTTTAGGTGGGGCTGGCTCCACCCCACGTAAAGGGGGGTTTAGGAGGGTTAGGTGTAAACTTCTCCTCTCTCCTTGGGTTTATGGGGGCTAGGTGAAGAGAGAGAAGAGAGGGCACAGGGTTTAGGGGGTTGAGTTGATTATGGGCCCCACAAGGGGTTTACAAGGGCTAGGTGCACACTTCTCTCTCTCTCTTGGGTTTACAAGGGCTAGGTGAAGAGAGAGAAGTGTGGGGGGCATGGTTTAGAGGGGTTGGGTTGAGTGTGGGGCCCACAAGGGGTTTATAGGGGATAGGTGCGGACTTCTCCCTCTCTTTTAGGTTTACGGGGGCTAGGTGAAGAGAGAGAAGAGTGGGGCACATGGCTTAGGGGGGTTGGGCTAATTGTGGACCCCAGAAGGGTTTGCAGGGGCTAGGTGAACACTTCTCCCTCTCTCTTGAGTTTATGGAGGCTAGGTGAAGAGAGAGAAGAAAAGGGCACATAGTTTAAGGGGCTAGGTTGGTTGTGGGCCCCACAAGGGGTTTACAAGGGCTAGGTGCACACTTCTCCCTCTTTCCTCTCCTTTTAAAAAAGAAATAATGGAGTGGGCTCGGGTTTAGGAGGGTTGTGTGGCCAACCCGCGTAAACCCCCCAGGAGAGTTTAGGTGGGGTAGACCAGCAGGAGGGGGGAAAATATTTAAACCATGTGGACCCCCACATGCACATTTGGACTGGATTTTCTGGCATTTGGACTGGCTTTGGACTAGGTTTAAACCCCTGGAAGACCGAGTTGCTGAGTTGCTCGAGCTCATTCCTCAGACTACGTGCTTTAGCTTGGACGCTCCTCGCGTGCGTTACGTGGTGAGTTGACCCTTTTTGGACCAGAATTGGACTGGAATGATGGCTGGAAAGGGCTGGGAAGACACACCCCGGGGCCCGGGGCATATTGGGTGTGGGGAATGCCCTTGGCCGCGGGTGTCCAGGAGCGGCCCCCGAGATGACCCCTTTGCTCCTTTTTCTTCTTCTTGCTAGCTGGGGGAGGGCTAGCTTGCCCGCTTCATGGCTTGTGTGTTGGCATGAGCTTCAAAGTGAGGTTGATACGAGATCGCCTTCAAGGTGTTCGAGATAATTCCCTGACCTTGTTGACGTATCCTATAGGCTGGGTAGGGGCCCGCTAGGACTTGAAATCCCTACTTAGCATAGCTAAAACAGCGCAAGGAAGGGTTAGGGGTAGGGGTGAGCACGGTTTGGTTTGGTTTGATTTGAATAAAATTTTTCTCAAATCAAACCGATCCGAATTAGCCTATCATTCAACACTCCATTTTGTTTTCTCAAATTTTCATTTTCTTCAACGAGTCTCTTATTCTCAATCGACTCATCAACAAGTTTTTGATTATCTGACATTGACTTCAATTTATCTTTGAGTTCTTTTTCAATTTCTTCCAACTTAGAGATTTTAACCAGAAGTGGTTCATTTTGTTTTCTCAAGCAACCGATTTGTTCTTTATGCAAATCAATGTCTAGTAGAACATTCTCATTCATATCTTTGAGTTCAGAACATGTTTCACATTAGAAATTATCATGAACAACAATGTCAGTTTCTTTTTCAATTTCTTATTCTCTGACTTAATTATCTTATACTTGTCTTACAGCTCATCATAAGCATCAATTAATTCTTCAATGGATACTTCATCAGAATCAGACTTTACCTCTGTGTTTTCCTCACTTGATTGATTACCCATGTTGACCATTAAGCACTTGTGCTTTTCCTTCTCTTCATGGATATTGATCAAGCCATCCCAAATTTCTTTAGCTATGCTACAATTAGAATCAAATCAGAATTTGTTAGAGTCGATTGTAGCTTTCAATAAGCTCAACACTTTGAGATTATCATCATTCTTCAAACTGTGCTTAGCAAACCATTTGGATTTTTCCTTAGGTAATTCATGAGGGCCATGAGAAACAAGATTCCACAACTTGGAATCATGAGAGTTAATAGACTTACACATTCTTCCTAACCAGACAAAGTAATTAGAATTGTCAAAGACCGGTGGACAATCCCTAGAAAGCAATTCGGTAGAGGGACTCATGACTGAAATTGCATTGGGATCTCCTCTGTAGATCGTTAGATCTACATGAAATAGAGCCATGCTCTAAAACCAATTGTTGGGTCACTTAGTGCAACGATAATCAATAGGGGGTGAATTGATTACCCTTTTTTTTAAAACAATGTGTTACTAAAATCTAAAAGGGAGACTTTAAGCAAATGCAGCGGAATTAATTCAAACCCTTAAGACCTACTGATCTAAACTCAGATTCAACAATTGTTAGATTGATTAAGCTCAGAAGCATTACATCGAGTAATCAAACTGGATTAAAGATAAGCACTGATTTACTATGTATATCACAGTTTCTTTGTGCTGCGGTGTGTGACTTAATGAATCAAACTTAACCTCATAATGTGTGTGTAGATTAAGTCAATGTGTGCAGCAAGCATATAAACAATGTGGTGCGTGTTAATGTTCAAGTGTACCTGTTAAAAGAGATAGAAGAAATGGAACAATCACATAGGCATTCAACACAATGGGACAAATATTTTTAAGGTGGTTCCGTTGCACCACAGTGCCAACCTACGTCCACTCCTCACCAAACCTGGCGAGGCTTTCTACGCTGCAAACGCAGCACCACACACATGGGGATAAATGGTGAGGACACCCGAGCTAGAGATCGACGTGATGCAGCAGAGCGACACTACAGGAAGCATGGCGCTGTCCGGGACTTGCAGGCTTCCTTGTGGCTTAAAGATGGCTTGGAGGATTAGACTGGAGCTTGGAGACTTTTATTTCTTTTATTTTTGACCTTTGTAGGCCAATTTCGGGCCAACTAGACTTCATTTGGGTCACATTTGTGCATAGGAGGCTGAAATAGGGGTTATTGGGCCATGTGTTGGTTCAAACCCATGGGGAGTGGGCTGGTCGCCCATGGGTGAGCCCATAGTGGGCTGCCCCTCCTTTTCCCCTCCCTCAGGCCCATTAGGGTTGGGAAGAGGGCGCACCCCCCACCTTCCCACTTCCCATAGGAGATGGGCGCCCCCTTCCTAATCTCTATCCTAGGAGGTTTCCTATTTCTACTCCCTTTCCTAGTGTGGTAGAAATTCTAATAAATTAGGACTTTCTTAGGATTTCTTTTAGGAAACTAATTAGGGTTTTCCCCTCCCGTTATTTATACTCTCTTGTATTATTTTGGAAAAAATTCAATGAAGAAATCTTTTGGAGAACCCTTGTGAAGGCCGTAGCCTCCCCCAAGCACTCATAAGCAACAAGAAAATTCTCCTGGATGCGCCCCCCTCTAATAAAGGCCCCTTGTTGCCCACTGACTAGGCCATCTATGACCTTCTCTAGCCTTTTGGTCAGCATCTTTGAGATGATTTTATAGGTGCTATTCAAAAGCTCATGGGTTAAAACTCAACCCACTCTTGAGCACCCTTCTTCTTAGGGATCAAGACTAGAAGTGTTTTGTTAACACCCTTCAAATGGGTCCTGCCCTCCTGGAATTTCTTTATTGCACCAAGAAGGTCCTCCTTAACAATGTCCCAATATTACTAAAAGAAAACCATGGGCAAACTATCCGGCCCTAGAGCTTTGTCACCTGCAAGAGAGAAAACTGCCTGTTTGACCTCCTCTTCCAGGAAGGGAGCCACCAAAGCCTCACTATCTGATGAAGAGAGACGAGGGAGGAGGCCATGTGCAAAAGCAGGTCTGCACCTCTACTCTTTTGTGAAAAGTCTAGCATAGAACTCATTGGCATGTCTTCTAATGGTCTCCTCCTCAAAAATAGTGGTTTCACCAACCCTGATGGAAGCTATATGGTTAGTCCTCCTACCTGAAGCAATCCCGTGGAAGCACGCTGTGTTCCTGTCTCATTCTTTAAGCCACTTCTCCCTGGATCTCTATTTCCAGAAATTTTCTTCTCTAATAAGTATCTCATCATACTCTCCTCTCAAAGTCTCCCTACTGAACCTGCCCTCGTCATCCAACAATCCTACCTCCTCCAAAATCTAGTGCCTGTAATCGTTACAAGATTATGTCCTTTGCTTGTTTACTGAGAAGGTGCTTATTAGCACCCCATCTTTTAAGCACCTGGACCACCTGATGCAGCTTCCCACTAAGTGTAGCCATATAAGACCCTTGCTGCTTGCATGCATTCCACGCCTCTCTGACTGTGTCTAAGAAGTCTGCCTCCCTAAGCCAAAAATGCTCAAATATGAAAGCTTGTCTCCTCTCTCGACCGCGACTGGTTTTCAAGAGGATAGGCTTATGATCTGAGAATGATCTAGCCAAACAAGATATCTGAACATGCGGAAAATGATCCTCCCAATCCACGGATGCAAGAAACATATCCAGCCTGGAACACACAGGGGATGCCCTCATATTTGACAGAGTGAATTAAGTGTTCACCAAGCCAATGTCTATGAGGACAGCCTGTTGAATGAAGTCGTAGAAATCCTTAGTCTCCCTCAAATGAAGGTGTACACCCGTCCTCTCAGAAGTCGCCATCACTGCACTGAAGTCGCCACCCACCCACCAGGGACGAGCCGAGGTGAGGTGAAAAGCCAACAACTCCTGCCACAGAACATTCTTCCCCTCTGTGGTTTGAGGAACATAGATCCCAAAGAAGTCCTAGGAGAATCCATTTCTCAAGCATCAGAAGTGAAAGGACACAGCCCACTAGCCAACCTACCTGTCCTCCACCTGCTTCAACTCGAAGGGATTATCACCATGATCCCCTACTCTACCCACAACGGGAGAGGCCACATTCTTGGAGAGCCTATCTCCACCAATCTCCCTCATCAGGCCTGCACCATCTCGCTCACTCTTGGTCTCCTAAATACAAAGGATATCAACCTTGAAGCTTCTCACCACCTCTCTCACCATCCTCCACTTCTCCCCCCCCCCTAAACCCCTGAGATGATTCTCATGGGGACTATACAATATCTCCCTCTCACCCTTCCTCTCCCACCCCCTTACCCCTCCCTGCACACCCTCTTATATTTTTCTTTTTTCGCCTCCCTCGCTAACGTCGCTAACCACCTCCTCTGGATCGGGAATAAAGACCCTTTGATGCTCTTCTCCACCCCCTCATATGAGACTCTCAGCTTCTCAATCGGACCCCTCAAATGCTCCTCCGTCAGCCTCTCCACCACCTCCAACAACTCCTTCTTTGCCTCCTTACTGGGAACCCCACAAACCTCATGTAATCCCTAGGTATAAAATGTCCAAAAAAATTATAATAGTAGTGATGTAATAAATCGGAGAACGCAACGGTTCACCCTGCACAGTGTTCCGAAGGTTCATCAAAAAAATATACACGTAAAGCATAAAACACACTCCGGGACTCATAAAAAAATATCCAAAAAATCTGGGGCATTACATATAGTCATATGACCTCGCCATTATAAATCGTACACGATCTACACGTGAAATCTCGATAACTCTACCGGAACCCTGGACCTCATCGTCAGAAAGCGTACACTGAAACCACCCAAAGAACCACGTCTTGCTGATGGGAAACTAAACCTCATGTCACGAGAGTCACGTGTCGCGTGACGGGAGCACTGCCCACTGAAAGTAAGGCCGGATGAATCCACCTGACGACTTAGTCTGTGTCCCGAGTGTCTCCCTACTCGTCCAAGGTGGAAACTAAGACACCGTACAAGTAACACAATGACAAGGGTCTAGTCGGGGTCGTGCTCGTCAGCACGCGTGTCCGAAGTCCCCAGCCACGTGTCCAAACATTGACTGACTGCGCTACGTCAGCCCCTCTAGCTGATTTTTCTCTCGGCCTGGACTCAAGCCACCACAGTGGGAGGCCCTACAGCAACTAGCCTAAAATCGTCTCTCCCAAGTCAAGCTCTTCGCCGCTCCCAAGTGGGTCGGCACATGCGTGCCCAGGAAATCTATGACTAGTGGTAAAGTCACTCTATGTAAGACCCTCAAAAGAAACCACCCGAGTACTGACAGGCTACACCCAGGCCCGTCACTAGTAACTCAGAACATGGTGTGGCACGGTGCCACCAGACACAAGATGACTAGCTAAACTCGCTAATCCAACGGCCATAGAGTCACGCGACTCATCCCAAGGCCGTTGTATCATACGGCACCATGTCGTCAAACCATCCTGGTCCAAAAGTCAGAAACCACGGTCAAAAAGACTCTTAAGGCGGCTCACGACAGCCATGTCCATTCCCTTTCTAAGGGAGACTAGAAAGCCCCTAGCCCCTGGCTCGGTCACAGGACTCACGATCATTGGCCATACACATGGCCCACACAGAAACCACTTTGTAAGGAAGCTAAAGCAAAGTAGGAACACTCCTCTACCCGTACGAGAGTGTACGGTGACTCGATCTAGCATACGAAAAAGCTCGGAACACACGGGTCACTCAGACCCTCTAAACAATAAGGGCACGTTAGTTGAGATGCAATGATTCTTTCAGACACCTAAAAACATGAATCCGATCCCTACAGGGTATCCGGGATATTCACGGGGCCAATGGTCGACCAAAGGGTGTTCATCGGGTCAACCGGAGGCCAAAACGAGCAAGGGGGTTGCATTTCGGTTGACCTACCTACAGGGGTTGGTCGACCAAACCCGCATGGTCGGTCGACTGGCCCACAGCCGGGTGGAGTTCAGCCCTGGTCGGTCAACTGGACCAAGCTCGGTCGGTCGACCGAACCAGGGAGTTCACCCATCCTGCGACGAACGCCAACCAGTCGACCAAACCCACTGGGTCGGTCGATCGATTCTGACGACGCACAGATCGAACCCCATCCAAAGGCTTCCAAACCACCCCCAATCACCCCAGGTGATGGGGAAAACAAGCGGAAACCATTCCCCACCCTCTGGACCACCGAGAGGCACCATTCAAACCACAAAAATGTGATTAAAATGATGAATCCGTCCCTCACCCCAAAATCAAGCATTTTAAATAAACCACCCTCGGCCTCACCTTAGCCTACAAAATGTGGAGAAATGGAAAGGAAGGGCCAAGGATCCATCCCTCCTACCCCCACTGATGATTTCCCGCCCTGAGGATGTTGATTCCACGTGAAAATGAGCCTTGAACCGCCGCCGAACTCGTGAACCCGGGAAGGAAGCACGCTGTGCCACCGCCTCGTTCCTCGCTCCATCCTCGACCACTAGCCGCCCCACGTCACCTCCGCCTCAACCGCCTCCAACTCTGTCAGCCGTCTGGAGAAGAGAGGGTGAGAAAGAGAGAAGCGAGAGGAGAGAGGGTGAAAATGAGGGTGCAGAAATATGCAAAAGATTTATAAAAGTCTGCGGAGCCATGGCCCCCTCTAGTCCCCTGGGTCTGCCCCTGCTAAGGATTCATCCAGCAAGATGACTCTTGAATATCTTATCCATTACAAAGTTGTCATCCTGCATGCTTGAAATTAAAAGCAAAAATAAAGGAAAAATGATCCAAACATGAGGATTGCTGCCCCTAAGCAAATGCGGTTTGTTTAGGCCACACAGCACGTGCAAGATTTTTTTTTTGAAAAGAACAAGGGATTAAGAAAGCCAATTGTAATTAAGGTGAGATATGAAGCCTGGTAGTCCTAAAGAAATTAAGAAACTATCATAGTGACTTCATTAAAACTCTCCTTGTTGCTGCAATTTCATTAGAACTCTCGTTGCTGCTGCTGCTCATTAAGATTTTCCTTCTTGCTGCTGCTACTTTGTTGTCTCTGAGTCTATTCAGCCATTAACATCCCGACTTTTTCTTTCTTTGACCAACTGACTGTCATTGTCTTCAGGAGCAGAAGCGTACCTACAGGGAATGTGCAGGAGAGAAGGTCCCACTCATCACGAGTGAGTGTGTGGGTCTGAGAGAGACCTACTTCAAGTGCAAGAGAGGCCAGGCATGTTCCTGTACTTTACTCTCTCTTTTTCTGGTATCTTTGCATTTCCTTTTATAATAGCTGTCAATGAATGAGTGAAAAGAATATTTGGATGGTATTTATCTTTGGAGATTTATTCAGTTTGCAAAGATCTCTGATTACCTTGAGGAAGACAAGCAAAATTAGTATTTTTATTGTGGTTGGTGTTTTCTTTTGCCAGTGGCATTGGAGGGCTCTTTTCATTTGTTCCTTTTCCTTCTCCCATTGATACTGGCTGTATCCCCTAGAGACATAAAGGCTTGGTAAATTGAAAAAGTAAAAGGCTAATTGATAAAGAAGATTGATGGGTAATGGGAATGCATCGGATGTCCTCGGGCCAGAAAAGGGTCAATTTTAATAGAGGAGAGAGTATAGAAAAAGATGGAAGGAAGGTGAAAATGAGGGATGAACCAGAACGAGGAGGAAACCAGTGAAGTCAAAATGCAAGTAACGATGATGGTTGATTTGTCTTTGGGTACAAGGTACAAAGTTAGGGGAAATAGATCAGAGGTCTTCAGGGAGCCTGAGTGTCTGATTCAGGATTCTTAAAGATATTACTATCCAGTATCCTCAACATCTCATCCCCCCCAACCCACCTACCCACCCAGTTACTTAAAAGTTAAGATGTCTCATTGGCAACTCTTACTACCCGCCTTATAACCTCATACAGAACTTGATGAACTCCTCATCCCATATTTGATCTTTTGGGTTCTCTGGCATAAATCCAGAGTATTCGCACCAACCAAAGGGCTGTTAGCATGTGTTTCAAGTTTGATACATGAAGGTGAGAAATCAACACCTGCAGATGCAGAAACAAGTTGGCGAGCGTATGGGCGCACTTTGCTTCAACAAAGGATTTTGCACTGCCAGGTGTATACTTCTGAAGTGGTTGATCGGTCTGCAAATTGGCTAAAAGAATTTCCATATTGTTTAATTCTTGAAAAGAACCCAGATCACCATCTAGGCCTTTGAAGATGGCAACTTCACTATGTTTATTTGGCCTCATGGGAAAGATTAGTATCACTAAGTCTGCAATGAGCTTCTGTGATGAAACTGAAGATGGACAACATTCGTTACATCTATGTGGTAGACACGAAGCATAAATTTCAATAGATTGCCACGTAACCAACTTGAGCTAAGCTGAAGCTGAGTTAGGAAACATAAATTGCAGATAAATGCTAGCTTAATGGTCTGAAACTCTGAACTGGCCTCGCAGGTTAAAGGAGGCAGAATTATGAAACGCCGTTACCATTATTTAATTCTTTCCATTATGTCAAAAGGCTTAATAATATATCATAGCATTAGATCTAATGACTTCGTTGTATAAATATAACTTTAATCGACCCTAAGGTGAATAGTGACCCTACCTTTCCGTCATTAAAGAGATCTTTTCTGGAAATGCGTACAAGCTGGTGGCGAAACTACCATACCCCTGGAATGGGATCTATCTAAAGAAATTCTATCCGTGAGACCTTGTACATGGCTCAAAAAAAAATGAAAAAGGTCCAAAACTATGCCAATCGTCTGGAGCCTATCACGTAGTTGCTGGTCATGCATCCTCCCCTACATGATAGGTTAGGGCACATTGAGGTCTCGGGAGGTCATGGGTCTTAGTCTACCAGAATCGGGGAGACCCCTATCTGGCCATGTCGGCCTATGCCCATTAAAAGGAAGATAACATGCACACACGCATGTGTTTTTACTAAAATTCGATAGCTCGCCTATGACGGGTCTTCGCTCTGAAGGCTTTCGGAATGCCGTAATCTTCTTTCTCTTCTTAATCAACTAACCAAGACAACTGACACCCTTAAAGCGTTGAGCAAGGTAGCCGAAGCAGAACACCCTTAGGTTGAGAGTAAGATCTGTCCCTTCAGTCCTGTCAGAGCACGTGAAGGGGGTAGTGTCCCCGCAGGCATGCAAGAGGGATCTGAAAATCAAAATGTCAAATTTGAACTCTCCCTCACGAAGGAAAAAAGAGAAAACAAGAGCAAAAGAAAATTTAAAAAAGAAAAAAGAGAGAATAAGAAAGTCTAGTCGTGACCATGCCTGATATGAATAAGCAAACCCCTATAGTCAACAAATGCAATGCAAAATCCACAGAACGGGCAATGCGTGAAAAGTCAAAACACTCAAGGTATATTCCAAAGTTGCCCAAAAGGGAAAAGTAGAGTAGGCACACCTGTTGGACCATCGAGTTAACGGCTTTGCCGGTCCTCTTGAAAAAATTATCCCCCATTTTCTTCCTTCTCCCCTGAAGACGAAGGCCCGACGGAAGCTCTGAAGGGTGAATCCCCGTCTTGATAGGATTGGTGATCCACTCTGATAATAGGTGAAAGGATTGGAGTGACCACGGCTGAGATCCAGAGGGGGGGGGTGAATTGGATCCCAGTGAAAACTTTTGTGGAATTAAAAATGAACTACTCTTACTGATCTAAATTAATAGCAATGATCTTCTTACAGAGTAAACATCAACGAATATCACTCGAATGAAGAAAGTAGCCAATTAACCAAATATAGTACCAGGCGGAGGTTTGATCTAAGATCTCCTCACGCAAGGGGTGACATTCCAGATAGGCCTGACCTATCTTTCTTGCCACGTCTTTTGATATACTTCTTGGTTGATGGCACACTCAGATCATATGATTGAAAATACATTCAGAATTGTATACCAAATGATAGCGGTCCTAATCATGCATCTAAGTAGATCAATACATAGATAGCCAACCACACAAGGGACAAAGATTTTTTAGGTGGTTCGGTCTTAACCTTGAGACCTACGTCCACCCCACACTCAAACCTGAGTGTGGCTTCTACTGACACACAGTTTAACTGCTGATCCACAGCTTCGGGAACGAATCCCTACAATCGCTGAGCAACACAGCTTGCTATCCACTGACTAACAGCTTGAACTACTGAGCCTCATAGCTTGCTAATCGCTAAGCACCACAGCTTGTTATCTGAGGAATCGATCCTTGCCGTTGAGCATCACAGCTTGCTCCGCTGACTAATAGCTTGAGAAACAGCGATGAAAGAAAAATACAAAGGACTGAAAATGATAATTAGATGTAGCATGGAAAACAATATAGCTCAAAATGAGCAAACGATTCTAGATCTGATCTAGAAATTGTGACTTCAGCAGCGATCACTTCTTCTCCTCTTCTCCTCTTCTCTGATGCTCTGTTCTAGCACTTCTTCTCATTTTTGCAACTAACTCTCTCACACTTCAGTAATTTTCTCTCTATGAACTCTGGCGCTCTCACTGCTTTGAATTTTTTCTTCTACTTCAATTGCCTTCACTTCTTCTATTTTTTTCCTCTCAGTGTATCTTCTTCTTTTTTCACTTGACTTCGTCCTCTTGTCTTCTCAGAGATCTCGATCGGGGGCCGCCCCGTGTTGCCCATGGCCGATCAGCCCGAAGTTGACGTGCGCCTCATCAGCACCGGCTACCTGCGCACCATGCACGTGCCCGTCATTCGCGGCCGCGACTTCGAAGAATCCGATGCGGCAGGCCGCCCCGGCGTAGTTCTGATCAGCGATGCACTCGCGCACCGCTTCTTCCCCAACGAAGATCCGATCGGCAAACATCTGACGCTGACGTTTTTCGCCGACGCGCCGCGCGAAATTGTCGGGATCGTCGGCAACGTAAAAACAGACCAACTCAGTGAAACGCGTCCTGTGGACACCATTTACATGGCCGCGAATCAGCTCGGGCCGTCGACCGGTGAGGCGTGGGATTCTTTTGGCCTGAGCCTCGCGGTTCGAACGAAATCCGATCCACACACTGCCGCCAATGCAGTGGCCGGCGCAATTCATGAATTCGGACCCGACATCCCCGTGAGCAATGTGCTCAGCATGGAAGACCTCATCTCCCAATCGATGTCCCCGCAGCGTTTCAACATGATGCTGCTGGCCGCGTTCGGCAAAGGCCCGATGGAGCTCGGCGCGGATCCGCTGCGGCGACTGATCCATGCCTGCGGCACCACGGCGCTGAACCTGCTGCTGATCACGCTGGCTGCGCGGCCGGCGCGCGAAATCACCGGCTGGATGCTGCTGCAGCGGCCACGACGCATCCTGGGCCTTGCGGCGTTCTTCTACGCGCTGACGCATTTCACCCTGTATTTCTGGCTGGACCAGGGGCTGAGCCTGCCAGCCATCGGCCAGGACATCCTCAAGCGGCCCTACATCACCATCGGCATGCTGGCGCTGCTGCTGCTGGTGCCGCTGGCCGTGACTTCCACCAACCGCATGCAGCGGCGGCTTGGCCGACGCTGGACCAGGCTGCATCGCCTGGTCTACGTGATCGCCGCGCTCGGCCTGTGGCACTTCTGGTGGCAGGTGAAGAAGGACATCCGCGAGCCGCTGCTGTAGCACTACACCTCACACAGGAGGGGGATCTTGGGGTGGGGGTTAAATGCTTACATCTAAAACTACCTCCACGCAGGGAGGGGCCTTCAGCCAGCCAAGCAAGGGGAGGGGATGGGCTAGAATCTTAACGTACCGGACTCCTTGTCGGTGCTGCTAGCTTCTGGGATCGCAGGACAGTCGGTCGAAGAGTACGTCGCCACGGATGCTCCCGAACTCCAATTGGGCCAAAACCAGAGCCAAAACACTCTGATCTGGCCCAGGAAGATGTTGGAATTTTCTGGATTAACTCTGAATCGACTGCTGGATGGTGTAGGTCATGGAACAGTGCTGGTCAATCCTGGTGCTGGCCCGTCCCAGGGTCTTGCTGCTGGAAGATAGAGATGCCACGGGTAGTCCTGAACTCGGATGGAGGCATGGATGGTACCGTGACGACCGCGGACGTGTCTTCTTTCAGATGGGATGGATGGCAACCTCAGAGGACGTCAAGGTTGTTCATACTGGCCAGAAGAGTGGAGGTGGGTTCGTTCAAGAACAGAGGAACCAACTTGGCGCGACTTCATTAGAAAATTCGTAACTTTTGATGCCAGGGTCCAAACTTCATTCTGCTTCTTGGGGAGAAAGAGGACTGGTAGAAGCTGCTCTCAGCCAAGTTGCACGTCCAGATCTGCCAGAGAGTGGTCGTGGTGGATGCTTTTCTGGGGCTATGGTTCTCTACCTAAGAGATTTTGCGAAGTCGGGGGAGAATCGCTCTCGCGGATAGCTCGGAGTTCGGATGTAGACAAAACCACCATGCTTGGAAAGCTCTCTAGATGACCTTTCTAGTGGTATATGATTTGCCACCAGAAGAGTTGAGGAAGGGCCAGAGAAGCCATGGTTTCCAGGACCCCTGTTGTCTGCCTGCGACCTGCCACTGAAGCTGCAACCTTGTGTTGACCAATGAAGCAAGAAGGGGGGCTGCAATGCAAGGGAATGGTGGCTGATGCTTATGGGAGTGGGAGGACGTGGCTGGGGTATTCTTATCCAAAAAATAAACAGGGCCTAAGGGCCTCTTTGTTGTTCGAACACGATTACCGTGTTCGACCCCAAAGAGTCGAACACGGTACCCGACCCCGGATAAGATTTTTGTGCGCGAGGGAAGCGAGTGGGCCCCACTTTTTTTTCTCTCTCGTCAATTTATTAACCCAACCGACAATTCGAATAACAAAGACACCCTAAAAGAAGGGAAGCAAGTCTCTTTTCTAGTTTCTCACTAATTCTCCTGTCAAGAACTCTTGTGATTCATTAAAAACTCACCTTTTGGTAATTATTTGGTGAATTTTTAAATGAGAATAGTTATATTTCTTCACAAATATATCCTGGCCCTTGTTAAGGGGACATGCTATTGGGCCAAAATAAGGGCCCCATTAAGTGAAGTGTCAAGACGACAAATCTCTACTTCTAAAACCCTCATTATGTGAGCTCTTTCGAACTGATGTCCGGACAATCTCCACTTATAAAACATGAGAGCTGCATCAAAGCAACTTCATTGATAGATGACTTGGGAACGTAGGGCGAAGGAGAGTGGAGAAGGAAGCAAGTGACTTGGAATGGCTGACTCAGGATTTCATCAGCATTTTATCTATAAACAAGTGAGAAATAAAACGTGAAAATTTTGGATGTTACTCATAATTAAGATGAATGACAAAATAAACGGAGGGGCAATTGGATACGGTAGGCATTCCTGACCGTAGCATTTAGGATCATCCAAGTGGGGACGGTATGAGTGGTACAAATTTGAAGCATTTTGAAGAGGGATTTAGGACACTCGTGTCTTGCCGAATGTGATGGCCCTGATGGCAGCAGTCTGACATTTTCTTCCATTCCAACGTGCGATTTCTAATGGCTACTGCGTTATCAACAGAGTGAGAACTGGTTTAATTAAGATTGGGCACAAGTTATCCAAATTGCAGTGAACAACACATCAGGTGTGAGAGTATCTTTGAAACCGGACAAAATATAGCGTGCTCATGAAGATCATCCTAGACCCTCTGACATTTCTGGAAGACCATTCTTTATTGATTTGCTCGTCTAGAGTTCTAGTTTAGTTTTTTGATATTTCTGGGTTGAAAGCCAAAATCAGAACAATGAAATCCCACGTCGCCAATAAGAATTTTATGTGCTACAAATTTACAACACTCCAAACACGGGGAAGGTAACCATAAAGCAACACGTTAACAGTATCTTACAGCATACCAGACAACCCCATAACATAGTTTGTCTGGTGGTCATTTCAAGTGAATAATGGAAAGAGAAAATCCACCAGTAGTCTCTTCCATCCGGCCAGAATTCCGTGACATTATCCTCTTCCGTGAGGTTCTCTTCCTCACCTCTTTAGTTTCCCGCCGGCTACTAGCTAATCATGTTTAACTCTCTAGCAAGTTCTCTTTTGAGCAGTCCTGTGGCTCGGCTCTGAGAAAGCTATGGCAATCACCAAAATACATTTTTGGAACAGAAAAGTTTGCCTAGGTGGGTTCAACTGGATGTTTACCAACAGGGGAGATGAGTTGGAGATTTCACCAGCTCAAACGGATATCTAATTCTCCATTCTCCTATGATGGAAAATACATCCTTTGTGCACAGTTCCTGCACCAATGAATGCTGAACTAACCAAAAGAACCACAGCTCTTGTAGATCTTACACCTATTGTAAGGCATTAAATGAGACATGGCACCCTGGAATTTGTTCGACACTGTCAGTGGTGTAGGCAAATCCATCACAAAGAATCTACTTCCCTAGGATGGATGGTTCTCGACTTCTTATGCAGATAACAAAAATCATTGTCTTGTTTCAAGATAGAAAATGCTTATATGGACATAGTACGAGGCTGCGGAGTGATTTTTAAGTCAAAAGGGTGCTGCTTTTATCTGGGTGAATTGTGAATGATGCAACTTGTAGCTACATTGACAACTCAAAGTGTCAGCCAGATAACCGATCACCATTCTAGCTTTTCTTGGCCACTAACATGTTGAAGAACCATGCCCATATACATACACGTATACTAACCGCCTTAACTCGTGTCTGCTTATCCGGATCCTCAGTATATCAAATGGTGATCTGTGGAAAGTCAAATTACGTTTGACAGAAAGCTCTCACTATGCGTGATGGTAGTCTCCGGACCTATGTTCTTTGCCATGTACCGAGGGGTCAGGCTAATAAGAATAGTTATTTTCTGCATGCCCGAATGCATGTAGCATCATTTCTCAATTTCGCTTAACACGTGTGCATATCCACTCAGCCCCGACGACTCTCTATCTTGGTAATTAATCGAGGATTTTCCTCCATTCCCAGAGGATGTAATTAACGTCATAGCCTTTATGGTATAATGGATTGTCGGTCCAGACACGAATCCTACATTTGTCTGACCAAGTCAGATCGAGTGCATAATAAATTTGTCACTTAAGTGACTGATACGCCTACGCAATAAATCTAATGAATCTGATAAAATCAGATAAATTAAAGATAAAAAAATTTATCTCACCACCGACAAGCTGGCACACCCGGTGGGACTCAGTCTCCCTTCATTTATTTGCCAAGATAAATGGGCCCCGGGGGCTCTCCTAAGGAGCACTGATCGTTCATTTGTTTTTATGATTTTAGGAAACAACGATGGCTGTCAGATTTGCTGCACTAACTTTTGGCCCCGCGGTCGTGGCCAGCCACGCTACTTGTGGGTACCTGGTGGTATCGAGCATTTTTGGCACCTTCCCACCGGTGGTTGGCTTTCCCAACTTCTTGGGGGTAGCCTTCACCGACGTGCTAAAGGTCGAAGTTCCAGAGTCGGCCAGGGAGGACGTCGGTAAGAAGCCTCAGGTTGTCGGTACCCAAACCTGCAGAGGCCTGCCAGTAGGCCAGGTCCAACTAGCAAGCTGCATGGTGCACCATGTAGCTCATGGGGCTCGCCCCACCCACTACAACAAACCCGGGGATCGCCACTAGAGGAACTCCCAAAGGAGGGCTACTACTCCCATCACCGGAAGGCTGTCAATGCCTGACAAATCTGTTCTGATCAGTGGTGTCCACATTTTCATGGACGGACGCGACGTCCAAGTAATCACAGATCAGGTGTTCCCTGCTGTACCGACCCGTAATTCCTTTCAGGCCCTATGCGGAAGAAGGGCCGAGAAAGAAGAAACCAGTCGCCAAGGCCAAAGAGGACTGGCCCCAAGGTCAAAAGTGTTCAAGCAGGTGTGGGTCCCCAAGAAGATCCAACCTGTTCGCTAAGAGACACCTATTTGCCACCGCCCCGAGCCTACTGAGATGGGGAAGAGGAATGAGAGGGGCTTAGCCCCAAGGAGAGAAGAGACGGTCGTGGATCCTCCACGCCGCACTAGTTTCAGGGCATGCGCCTGAGAAGCCAATATACCCACAGTGGGAAGAAGATTTGAGCAACTCGCTGGAAGAGCCCGGCTAGCCTACGTCCCTCCAGTGGGAAGTCGACAGCTATCCCCAGTCCTACGTTAGGGACGGGGGTAGGAAGAGATGACCAACATGGTCAGAAGCTAGTTCAGGGGTCTGGGCAACCCCTCACTGAGCCAACGATGGCTACTGCAAGTAGTCGTGGTCGAAGAAGATGACTACTCACCAATGGCAGTCAAAGAAGAAGAGGAGAGAAGGATGATCTCGTCAGTTGATGACAATAGGTATGAAGACGGCCTGCGGCTCGAAGCTAATGAAACCCTTCCCCAACAGATGGAGAGAAGAAGAATCTCCGTGTTCGAGAGATTGACCTTCCCTGGTCATGCAAGAAGGAAGGTCCATAGACAAAGAATGTTTTTACCTACAATATAGTCGGAATGGTTGGCAAATATGGGGGTCTACCCGAGCAACCCCAGGAGTTGGCTCGATTAGCTAAAAAGCTAGGGCTAAACACTAGAAGGACAAAAGCCGCAAGGGAAATGTTGAAAGCGGCAAAAGGAAAATAAATCTTACCTGACGAAGTCACCACCCTGACCGCAAATGTGGTGATAGCTGAAGAGGTCTGGGCGGTCCAGACGGGGGCCGGGCAGGATCAGACTCCATTCATGCGGAAGAAGTCTCTAGAGGCGCATGTCGGCGGGGCGATTATCGAGATGGAGCAAGACCCGAAGACCGGAGCCATCATCTCGTTCAAGCCAGAGCTGCGCCGCTATTTCAACAGGGCGTACTATGTGCAAGGAGGTCTTGCGAATAACCGCTGGTCCGGAAGTGGCCCCGTCAACATGATTCCGCGGCGCGTAGGCGTCAAATGAGCAGGAGCGGCTACTACCAGGTGACAGACGGCGAATGGGTTGAGATACCGTTTCGCGGGTTCAAAGAGCAATGCTGTTCCTGCGGCCACGTTCATCAGGTCGACTTCCGGATAGTCAACGGAAGACTGCAATTCAGGGCGGTGACTGACAACAGGGCAACGGCCGCAGCCCGGCGCATTTTCAAATTCACCAAAGATGACTAGATTCTATATCGCTGGCGGCATCCGTAATCGACCGGGGTATTTTTCAAAATTTGCCGACGCGTCGGAGCGATTGCGAAAGCAGGGTCACCACGTTTTCAACCCGGCTGCTGCGAACCTTGAGGGAATGCCACTCCCGAAGATTATGGCCTACGTACTTCCGCAGTTATGTGAGTGCGAGGCCATTGCGATGTTGCCCGGTTGGTGGCGCAGCGGTGGCGCGCGTATTGAGTGGTTGCTGGCCAGATACCTAGGGCTTGAGATTATTTATTTGAGGCGATAAATCCCCCGAACCATTGCAAGGGGAAATTCATGCGCGCCGCATTTGCCGCTCTCGCTCTTTTCGTAGCAACTCCCTCGTTTGCCCAATCTCCTCAGATCTATCATCTGGATATCGACGCTGCCGATCTGGCCAGCGTGGGGACCGCGCTCAACGAACTTCCGAAACGAGTTGCTGACCCGCTGATCGCCAAGCTGCAATCGCAGATCGCGGCGCAGAATCAGGCCACGGTAGAGGCCGCCAAGAAGGCCACTGCCGAAGCAAAGGCGAAGGCCGAAGCAGACAAGACGCCGTAATCTTGTCGAACCGCAGAAGACATGCGATATAACTGACCACACGCGCTATATCGCCCGCGCCGGGCATTGTCCTTTTTAAAGGAAATGCAATGGCTGGGCATCCGTTCAACGCACATCGCGAACATCACGTCGAGAAACAGCGCGTTTCCCACATCGCGCCCGGTCACAAGCACCGCGCGTCAGGCGGTCGCGTCCATGAGGACGAGAAGGAAGACCGCAAGCCCAAGAAGATGATGGAGCGCGAGCACGGTGCTGAGGGCAAAAAGTCCAAGCACCGCAGAGATCGTGTGAAGCGTGCCCATGGCGGCAAGGTCGGCCATAAGGGCAAAGGCGCGACCCACGTCAATGTTATCGTTGGCGGCCAGCACGCACAGCCTCCCGTTCCCCCGATGATGCCGCCTCCGCCTCCCGGTCCTCCTCCGGGCGCTGGTGCTGCACCGCCTCCGATGCCGCCGGGTGGCGTTCCCGGTCTTGGCGCACCGCCTCCCGGCATGCCGATGCGAGCCAAAGGCGGAAGCGTGAAGTCTGGCCCCGCATGGAAGGAAGGCATGAAGAACGGGACTCCGGTCCAGCATTCCGATGCCCTTTCCGTGACGAAGAAGAACATGAACCGAGGCAAAGCGGTCACTTTTGCCAAGGGCGGCAAGGTCGAAGCGCCGCAGGGTGTCGAGAAGGTGAGCAAGCTCTCGGGCGGCGCTGGTGGCGGCGAAGGTCGTCTTGAGAAGGCGAAGAAATACGGCGGCAAGCCGATGCGTGAGGAAAATGGCGCGAGATAAATAGCGAGTCCCGCAGTGTGTTCAGACGCTGCGGGACTCTAACCAAACCGACCATAGGAGGGTCGATATGGCTGACGAACAGCATAAGGATTTGCCTACTTCTCGCAAGGCAGCGAAGGAACAAGGTGCCAAATATTACTTTACAGGCGTGCCGTGTTGTAGAGGTCACATATCGAAAATACTGCTGACCCGAGGTTGCTACGCTTGCGGTAGAGAAGACTCATCGGCTTTTCAGAAGAAAAGATACGCCGAGGATAAGCATGAATGGAGAAAATATACTCGTCGGTGGAAGGAAAAGAACCCGGAGCGGGTATGTAAACTACGCAGGGGCGCGCATGAAAGGATGCTGGCGAAGGACCCCGAAAGAGTAAGAGACAAATGGCGTCGATCAGCAACTAAACGGCGCCTACGTCAATCGGGATGCGAGAGCAATTATACACGTGATGACATCTCTGAGATCAGAAAATTGCAGAGGAATAGATGTGCTTACTGCAAAACTAGTTTGAAGAATGGCTATCATATCGATCATATCGTGCCACTGGCTAAACAGGGATCAAATGACAGGCGCAATATTCAACTTACCTGCCCGTCGTGTAACAGGCACAAAAGCGATTTCGATCCTGTGTACTTCGCTCAGAGACGAGGCATGCTGATATGAGTGTAAACCCAGTTAGATTGCACATTGAAGATGATATCCGCTTGCCCCGTCGTCTCTCCGCGTATCTGAAGGAAAAGATCGAGCAACTTTCCACCACGGTTTTGCACGGCCAACTCACGCACGACGTCTACAAGGATTTCACAGGTCAGATTCAAGGCCTGAAGCTAGCCCTCGCTGAATGCGAGCGGATCAACGAGGAAATTACGGGTTAGAGAATTCAACGCCGGCCATGCGGGCGCGGCAATAGGGAAGCTCCCAAATGGAAATGATGGAAGCCGAAGCGCGGCTAAAAGAAATAACCGTTGAGTTTGAAAAAAACTTTCTGACGGTAATCGAGTTCAATCCCGGTCCTCTGCCCGGCGTTTCCCCAACAGGGGAGCGATACGTCGAGGTTATGCAGCGCGGTCCTCGCTCTGAGGGAGACAAAACTGCTCCGTTCTCCACAGCCGAAGAGTGCCTTTCGTCATACGCGGCTGTCCTCAAATCAATGCTCCCGTCCTGTCCATCATCGCTCTATTGGCGAGTTCGCCCCGAGATCGATTATTGGAGCAGGGGGGCCAGTCAAAAAAAAGACTGGCGCATCTACGCCCCCACTGGATGGCGAATCTATTCCAGATTTCTCATCTCTGACAAACCTATAAAAGAGGACTGAATGCCCAAGACCAACGCCATGCAGAAGGCGCGAGAGATTGCGCACTCGACTCAAAGTGATATCGACCGGCACCTATCCGCCCTCGGGGATTGGAAGGGAATCGAAGTCCTGCACAGCCAGGTTATCGGTCTGACCTACGTGCAAGCCGCCGTCACAGCGGGCGGGGTTCATCTCCCGGACAATGCGATTCAGGAAGATAGGTTTCAGGGCAAGGTGTTTCTTGCGCTCGACATGGGACCGGGCGCGTTCATGGACGATAAGATTGCGCAATTCCACGGCAAGAAGCTGAAGAAGCACTCGTGGTTTCTGGCTCGCCCATCGGACGGGCTTGAGCTGTTCTACAACGGCAATTCGATCCGCATTTTTCAGGACGTCGATATCCGGATGGTGGTCGATGATCCAAAGGCCTTCTGGTGACATCGATATTTTTCCAACAGCTTCTCTGCTTCATCGTCGGGATGCCGACAGGCTGGCTTTGCTTTCGCCTGTGGTGCCGATGGGTAGAGGGATAATTCCAAACGAGGACAGGCAATGGCAGGGGAAGATGACGAAATCGTAGTGACCATTGAGGGCGAGACGCCGGACCCGGATGCGGGTGGTGCAGTCGTCAAGGTCGTGGATGAATCGACCAAAAAAGCGACTGTGCCGGACGACGATATCGTTGGCGCGCTTAAGGCCCAATTGGCCGAGAAGCAAACGGCGCTGGATAGCGTCACACAGCGGGCCACGTCTGCTGAGGCGCTTGTCGGACAGACCACCCAGCGGGCTCGCCAGCTTGAACAAGAGGTCACTGAAGCTAGAACCCAGGTTGCAGAAAGCACCAAGAGCACGATCGAGACCGGGATAGCGGCGGCGAAAGCTGAGTCGAGGGCAGCGGAAGAAGCCCTTCAAGTTGCCTTTGATGCGGGAAATGCCAAAGGCGTCGCCGAGGCCAACAAGCGCATTGCTCGCGCCGAAGCCGAACTCTTCGGATACGAGAATGCAAAGGCAGATTTGCCTGCCGTCGAGAAGAGGCAGCCCGAGCGGCAGACGACTCAGGCTGACCCCACCGAAGCCTTCATCAACAGCCGAACCCCGCAAACGGCAAACTGGCTTCGCGCACATCGCGACTATCTGACCGATCCGAAGAAGAACGCGAAGATGCAGGCCGCGCATTTCGATGCCGTCGCGCTCGATTTAGCGCCGGACTCCGAGGCCTACTTTGACCACGTGGAAAGGAAGTTGGGCTTGAAAAAGGATTCAACGACTCAACAGCAAGAGTCCCAGACAACCCAGCAGATTCAGCGGCGTCCGACAGCCCCCACGGCCCCAGCATCGGCAACGGGCGGCGGCATGAGCGGCGGGGCAACCGAGGTGCGGCTATCACCTTCGGAAGCGAAGGCCGCGCAAGATGGCACCCACGTCTATAATTACGATGACCCCACTGGCAAAGGACGCTTCAAAAAAGGCGATCCAATCGGGATACAGGAATTCGCCCGCCGCAAGTCGATCATGATGAAAGAGGGGCGCTACCAGAATATTTCGGTAGATGGGACCTGACATGACCGACATTCCCAAGACCGTAGAGGAATGGTCAAAGCAGGTTTCGGAGTCGGGCATTACCGGTTCTGTGACCATGGTTGCGGACAATGGCAGTGACCGCAACGTCCGACAGATCGACGTCGGCGGCGGTGCGATCAGCGACTATCACACCAAGATTCCCGGCGACATGGTCCCGCACATTCATGAGATTCTTCGCGAACGTGACCGGATGATGAAAGCCGCACTCAAGGTCATCATCGAAATTCCAGACGAAGAACTCAATTCGCGCCATCTCGCAGGCATGAGGCAATCGTGTCTGCTGATGGCAATCGACGTTATCCGGAAGAAATATGCCGCGCCGCTAATCGATGCTGAATCCAAGACAATCGAGGATACTTCGGCAATCCCGGACGATATGAGCGAGCACACGAAACTGATTTTTGAGGTGCGAGACAAGCTCTGGGAAAACGCCAGTTCTTGGTGGGGCAGAGAAACGCCAGAGTACGCCGAATACAAGCGAATTGAACAAGAGAATCCAGACTGGCCACGCGGCAAGATCATGAATGCCGTTCTGTTACCAGTGGCCATCAAAAATACACGTTTGGTGAAGGGAAAAGACCATGGCACGACAGCCGACAGCGCAGACGAGCGAAGCAGCACCGAAGCGGCGGGGACGTCCGCCCCGGACTCCGCAGCCTGATCCTTCCGACATGGAAGCTTCATTTGAACCTGCGCCGGTTCGGCGCTCTGCGCGTCAACCTGCTCGCGATGCCGTGCGTGAAACGACAGCAGTAACACGGCGCCATGGTGCCATGGTCGTTGAAGGTCGCAACGGTGAGATGCTGACGCGGCGTCGGACGCAAGTCGGCGACCAATACCATGTCCCACCTGAAGAAATTCCGGATGGCTGGTCTTATCAGTGGAATCCTGTGACGATCCACAATCAGGAAGTGATCGATCAACAGAACCTTCATTATGCCAACGGTTGGCGTCCTGTTCCTGCGGACAGACATCCTGCCCGCTGGACTCGGCCCGGGGCCACTGGCGATATCGTTGTCGCTGGCCTGCGTTTGGAGGAGCGGCCCGAAGCCCTGACGCAATGGGCCTTGGAAGAGGGCGAACAGAAAGCTCGCCAGCAGATTCGCGATCAAGCCGACATTCTGAAACTGTCAAAGAAAATGCCGGACGGATTCAAGATGGCTGACAGGAATCAGCAGCAGCGCTTCAAGACTGGCGGAATCAATATCAGCATCGATCGCAGCCTTGAGATTGCTCCGGGCGGCTATCAGTTGGCTGACGATAGCGGAGAATAGCTGGCGTGAAGGGAAAAGCTGCAGATGCCATGCGCCGGCGAGAGTCGAAGTTGTCTCACGCTCGTCTGCTCGAGCTGTTGAGTTACGATCCGGAGAGCGGTGTTTTTGTTAGAAGGTGCAATGCCGGTCGCTATAGAGCAGGCGCAAAGGCTGGCTGCAAAAGAGAACGCTACGTTTTTGTTGGGATCGATGGAACTTACTTTAGAGCGCACCGGCTCGCGTGGTTCTACATGACCGGCGAATGGCCCGCTGACGAAATCGACCATCGAGATACGGATGAGACCAATAATCGGTGGGATAATCTGAGAGAGTCTACCCACGGGCAAAACCTTCGCAACCGATGCACGTACGCCAAGTCCGGACTAAAGGGAGCGTACAAACAAACCAATTCGGAAAATTGGATGTCAAGAATAATGGTCGGCGGGAAGTACGTTTATCTTGGCACATTTCCCACAGCAGAAGCAGCTAACGCGGCTTACTACGCGGCCGCGCAGAAGCATCTTGGTCAATTTGCGAGGAAGGCATGACTGCGATACTGGGGTTTTTCCCAACCTATAAGAACGTCATCACCGGTACCACGCTTTTGACCAGTCATGCGCTGGGCAATGCGCTTCACGCAAGAGGGATTGGTTGGGGAGTTTCGGCAATCTCAAACCCCGACATTTCATGGGTTCGCAACTGGGCGCTGACTCACTGGTACGAGCGTCTAACGGATTACAGCCACTTGCTATTCACAGATGATGACATGGGTTACATGCCAGAGGCTGTTCTCGACATGCTTGCGTTTGGTGAGCCGGTAGTCGGCGCGCTGTACCCGAAGAAAACCGAAGTGCGGCAATGGGCGGTGTCTGGATTGCCAAAGCCAGAAATCCGCGGGCCTTTCCTTGAAGTGGAAGGACTCGGCTGCGGTTGTTTCCTGATCCGGCGCGATGCCATCACGACGATGCTCGAGAAAATGCCGGAACTGATCGACACGCGACCGAACACGTTGGACGCCGATCTGTTCCGGGAAGCTGGCGTGAAGCGGTTCATCCGCGCCTTCGACTGCATCAACGACCCCGAGCGCGGCATGGTGTCAGAGGATATTTCCTTCGGTCGGCGCTGGCGTCAGTGCGGCGGCAAGGTCTGGGCTGCTACCCATCACAAGATGGTCCATGTTGGACCGCACGAATATGCCGACACGTATTCAGTCTGGGCAAAGGCTGAAGGCCAGAAGAAGCAGCAAGAGGTGATGCAGCGGATAGCTGACGCACCGATTCTGAAGGAAAACCCGGTTCTCAAGGCCAAGCCCTGCAAGCACGGCCTATTCGTCTACAACCCCAATGACACCTGCATCGGGGCGTCTCTGGATGCTTATGGCGAGTGGTGCGAGTTCGAGATTGATCTGTTGTCCAAGTTCGTAAAGTCCGGCGACACGGTTATCGACGCCGGCGCCAACATCGGGACTCATACGGTGCCATTCTCCCGGATGGTCGGGAAGGACGGCAAGGTGTTTGCCTTTGAAGCACAGCCGCGGATTGAGAAAATCCTGGCTGCCAACATCGGCCTTAACCAACTCGGGAATGTCTATTGGGACAACAAGGCGATTGGCTCTCTGGATTGGACAATGCTTGTTTCTGATATTCCTCCGGACCATCAGGCATTCAATTTTGGGGCCGTTAAACTGGAGAAGGGAGACGGTACTGTCCACATCTCATCAATCACCATCGACTCCTTCGCCCAAGACCTGAACGTCTCCCTCATCAAGATCGATGTGGAAGGCATGGAAGCCGACGTTATCCGCGGCGCTACTGAAACGATCAAGAAGCACAAGCCAGTGCTCTACATCGACCACGGAGAGCAGGGGGACGACGAAGGAATCGCGGCGGCTCTGGCCGATATTGAATACGTCGCTTACTGGTCCATGGGGCCAATGTTCTCGCCCGCAAATGCCTTCCGCAATGGTGCGAACATCTGGAATCAGGCCGTGATGATCGCCAATCTGATCGCTGTTCCCAAGGGGATGGGTTTCAGTGGCGATTGGTTGAGCGCGATAAAAGACATGCAGCCGTATCTGGGCGCAGGTGATACGTGGGAAACCGCACTGAAGCGCATGGCGAAGGCGCATGAAGAGCGGCGCATGCAGGCAGCGGAGTGAGGCCAACTTGACGGCCTTCTCAACCCCAGTTATATCCCCTCCATCCGCTGAGCGACATCAGCGTTGATTTCCGGGAAGCTCCCAACACTACCGCCGCACGCGGCGCGGGCTTAACCCGGCTCCATCCTAGGACAAGCGTCTACAGGAAAGCCTCCAAACCGGAGCGATCCTGTCGCCATGTCCAACACCCAGACCGCATTCGGGTTCAAGCATTATGGCTTTCTGCCCGGGTCATCGCCCGACTACCAGCTTTCCACGCGGCTAGTCGCTTCGTCCAACACCACGTCGATTTACTTCGGCGATCCGGTGGCGAAGGTGGGCAGCTCGCAGTACATCGCCGCCGCGACCAATACGACCGCGACGATTGACGGCATCTTCCAGGGTTGCATGCTGATCCCCTCCACGGGCGGCGCGCCAACATGGTCCCCGTTCTATCCCGGCGCAGCCGGCGCAGATGTAACCGCCTACGTCATTGAAGCACCCAACGCGCTGTTCATGGCCGCGGCCTTCAGCACCAACATTTCATCCACCGCCATCGGCAACGGCATCTCGTTCCATACGGGCACGGGATCGACGGTTGGCGGCGGCTTCTCCGGCTACACGCTGGACCAAGCAACCATCACGACTGCCACCACCGCTCCTTTCCAGGTTGTCGGCCTCTACGGCATGGGCAACGGAAACTTCGGCGCTGTTGGCAACGGCTCGGATTCAACCAGCGCTTACAACTGGGTCATCGTCTCGTTCAACAACCAGCGGTTCCGTTCGCTGGCTGGCGTGACCTGATAGGGGACTGACAGATGCCTGTAGCACTCGCAAATATTCGCTCAGAGCTCCTGCCGGGCCTCTTCGACGTCCGCGGCTCCTACGACATGATTCCCAGGCAATGGGACAAGGTCTTCAAGACCCACAAATCGAACATGGCCGTCGAGCGATCGACTCAGATGGCGTTCGTTGGCCTGCCCTTCCTGAAAGACGAAGGCGCGGCAACCCAGTTCGACAACAACGCCGGCGAGCGGTTCACTTGGGCGTTCGTGCATATCGAAGTGGCGCTGGGCTACGCGATCACGCGCAAGGCCATCGACGACAACCTTTACAAGGCACAGTTCAATCCCACGAACCTGAAGCTCCAGGAAGCGTTCGCGCAGTTCAAGGAAATTCAGGGCGCCAACGTTCTCAACCTCGGGAACGTCTACAATTCGCAGCAGATCGGCGACGGTGTGGCGCTGTTCTCGACCGCGCATCCGTACGATGGCGGAACGTGGGCCAATACTTCGGCCACTCCGAAGTCGTTGAATGAATCTTCGCTGCTTGCGGACATGACCAACGTCCGTACCCAGTTCGTCAACGAACGCGGCTTGCGCATTCTGTCCCGCGCTCGCCGGTTGGTTGTCCCGCCGAACCTTGAGCAAGTCGCCATCCGTCTCTGCAAGACCGAACTCCGCCCCGGAACCGCTGACAACGATGTCAACGCAATCCTTACCCTGTCGGGCGGTCTTCCAGAAGGCTTTATCGTGCTGGACTTCTTGACCTCGCAGTTCGCGTGGTTCCTGACGACCAACATCGAAGGCCTGATCCACATGCTCCGCATTCCGTACGAGAGCGACATGTGGGTGGACAACATCACCGACAACCTCTTGGTGAAAGCATATGAAAGGTACTCCTTCGGATTTAACGATCCTAGAAGCTGTTGGGGCGAATTTGCGACCTCGTAATCTGGCAAAGGACGAGGTTTAGCGATGGCTGGCCCACAGATCATGATCAACCCGAACGGCCCCGGAACGAGTTTTGCCGGGCCGGTCATCTCTGGCCCGCGTAACGCCGCGAATAATAAGTTCGGCGGCGACAACCAGGGCCTCGCGATTCTGTCTCAAGTCGTGCAGTTGGCGCAGACCGGCACCACGGCGGTCTCGGTGACGGCGTATGTGCCGAAGCATTCTCAGATCGTTGATTTCCTAGTGGACACTCCAACCCCATGGAACAGCGCAACGTCAGCGACTTTGAGCGTCGGCACCACGGCTGCGGACACTTCGTATCTGAGTGGCATCACGCAGTTGACGACGGTCACGACCGGGTCGGCTCGCATCTATCCCACCACGTTCTCCGAAACCCAGCTTACCAACATGCTGGATACCGGGAGCAACGAGGCTGTGGTGTTCACGGTGACGCCGGTTGGCGCGACGTCGGCGGGCAATACGTTCGTCACCATGCGCTACATCCAGACTCAGAATTATCAGAATCCGTAAGGCCGGTGAGAGCAGGAGATAGACGATGAAGGGCAAGCACGGCCACAAGAAAGAACATCACCGCGCGGAAGGCGGCCGAACCGACATGAAGGTGTCTGGCAATCCCGACGTCTTCAAGGAAGCGGACGAGCGCAAGCACGGCGGCAAGGTCAAGAAGAAAGAGCTGGGCCACGCTGAGGGCAAGATGGCGAAGCATCGCCGGGATCGCGCTCACGGTGGCAAAGCCATGCATCACCGCGCCAAGGGGGGCAAGGTTGGCTCTGACAAGTCGCCACTGAGTTCGGCACATCACGGCGGATCGGCAGGAGAGAAGGCCGGCGGTCAGCCGGACTGATCCAAGGCACCAAGACTATTGGGGGTAGGCCCGATCCGCACCCGTGGGTCGGGCTTTCGTTTTAGGAGACTGCGGTGAGCAAGTTGACCAGCAAGGAACGAAAGTCGCTTCCCGGGAGAGACTTTGCGGGTCCGGATCGGAGCTTCCCCATTGAGGATGAGAATCACGCGCGCAATGCTCTCGCTCGCGTGAGCCAGCACGGCTATCCGGAATTAAAGGCCGCTGTTCGCCGGAAGGTCCACGAGAAGTTTCCTGGAATAGAGCAGGGAGACTAGATCGTGCCATACTTCCAGCAGCAGATATATTCGGCACCAGCGACCGAACCGTCGCTCAATCCCGATTCCTGCATTGCTCCGTTCAACACGTTCGTGAACTGCATTGTCAGCAGCGGAGCGACAGCGTCTTACAAGCTGCAGTGGACGACCGATAATTTTGACGGCCCGCTGGCGACGGACAGCGCCGCCAATTGGTTCGACAGCACGGATATTCCGGCGTCTACCGCCACCAGCAAGACATCGTTCATTCAGACGCCGGTTTCGCGAATCCGTCTGGTTATCGCCACGCTGACGGGCGGGACACTCACGCTGCAGGTTCGTCAAGGCCTCTCGATAAACTAATCGGACGGGTGATGCCGTACTATCAAACCTTCACTTATAGCGGCAGCGGGACCCAACCTTCGATCGGGCTGGACTCGTGCATTGTGCCGTTTAACGCAACGGTTGCCTGTTCGGTGCTCGGAGGGGCAACAGCCTCTTACAAACTTCAATTCACAATGAACCCGCTTTCGAATCCTCTCGATACGGATGCGGGAGCGAACTGGTTCGATAGTCCCGACATCCCGAATGGCACCAGCACGTCGGCACTGGCGAGTTTTATTACGCCAGCGGCCCGGGTCCGACTTATCATAGCAACATTGAGCGGTGGATCCCTGCAGATAGAGGTCCAGCAACCACTATCGACAAACTGAAAGCCAACGATGAAGCTCCGACATCTCATTGCAGCGTTGGTTTTTCTGTCCTCACCGGTTTTTGGTCAAACGCCTCCGACGGTCAAACTCTGCGTGCAGAATGGATCGACGTGCGTTCCCGTTAATTCCAGCACGCCCCTTCCGGTTAATGCTTCCGTCTCGGCGTCTATTTCTGGATTCCCTGGCTCGACCCAAACAACCGGCACGCCGATTGCGGTCACTACTGGTGGCGCTACAGGCACATTGCCTGCCGGCACTGAAGTGGTTGCTAGCAACGTTGGCGGGACCAATACAGCTTTTTGCAAGTTGGGAGCATCGGCGACCACCTCGGATCAACCCATCCCTCCGAATGGCTGGTTCGGATTCACGGTTGGCACCAACACGCAACTGACTTGTGTCACTTCGACATCGACCACAACTGTCAACATGGTGGGTGGTTCTGGCTTGCCTACGGGTTCTGGCGGAGGTTCTGGGGGTGGTGGCGGCGGTGGCACCGTTACGCAAGGTAACTCAGGCTCCAATGCGCAGGCATGGTGGACGCAAATCGGCGACACAACGAACGGTCCTGCTGCCGTGGCAACGACTGGCGCCGATGCGGTCAGCAATACCCAAAATGGTTTGGCCGCTTATGCGCGCAACGAAGTCTACAATGGTACGACGTGGGACCGCGCTCGATCTGGCGCGGCGACCGGGTCATTTCTCGTTAACAATCCAACCGCTTCTAACCTGAACGCCACCGTTGTCGGAACTGGCACATTCGCCGTGCAGGCAGCGCAAAGCGGCACGTGGCCGGTACGCCTGCAGGACGGCTCCGGCAACGCGATCAACTCGACGAGTAACGCGCTCAACGTCAATATCTCGAGCGGGAACATCACAGGGTTTGCAACTTCGGCGAACCAGCCGACCAATGCCGCGATAGGTTCGACGACATCCGGGCAAACCGGAAATCTGCACCTTGGCGCGGTGAGTTCTGCCGCTCCTTCATACACGAACGGTCAGACAGATCCGTTCAGCCTGACCATCGCTGGCGCGCTCCGCGTCGATGCCAGCGCCACCACGCAGCCCGTTTCGGCCTCAGCGCTTCCGTTGCCTGCGGGTGCGGCGACCTCTGCGCTGCAGAACACCGGCAATACGTCGCTGGCGTCGATCCTGACGGCGTTGGGCGGTAACCTGACAGTGGTGCAACCGACCGGCACCAACCTGCACATGGTCTGCGATAGCGGCTGTTCCAGTTCATCGTCGCCGTCGTTCGGCGCCACCTTCCCGCTGGTCGGCACGCCGATAGGCATGTCGCAGGGCGGCTTGTTGACGGCCCTCACCGGCACGTCTGGCAACTTGAATGTGCAGTGCGCCAATTGCTCTGGCTCTGGCGTCTCGACGGCCGACGAAGCGACCTTCACCGCTGGCACGTCGCTGTTCGCTGGCGGTGGCGGCTTCTTCCAGACGACTGCAACGAATAGCCCGTTGGCCAATGGTCAGCAGGGCATGTTCCAAGTCACCGCAAATCGCGCGCTGTTCGTCAATCTGCGCAGTTCGGCGGGTGTTGAAGAAGGCAATTCCACGACACCGTTGCAGGTCAGCCTCGCGAACACGGGCGCGAACCCCACGGCGCTGTTGGTCAACAATCCGACTGCGGCGAACTTGAACGCCACCGTGGTGAATGGGGGCACCTTCGCGGTTCAGCTTTCAGGCGCGACGAACAATATCAACAATATCAGCGGCACCATTTCACTTCCGACCGGTGCTGCGACGTCTGCAAATCAGTCAACTAACGCCGCCCAGGGTTCCACCACGAGTGGGCAAACCGGCCTCTTGATGATGGGCGCGGTTTCAACGAGCGCTCCGACTGATACCACAGCGGAGACGTTCCCATTTTCGTTGACGACCGCGGGCGGTCTCCGCACCGACATGTCCAGTATTGCCGGTATAACGACGTTGACCGGCGCGGGCGCGGTTGGCAGCGGAGCGCAGCGGATCGCGGTGGGTCAAGACACCACCACTATTGCAGGGAGCGCCCCTGGCATCGCAGGCGCCGCCAGCGCCAATGTGCTTTCGATCCAAGGCGTCGCCTCTATGACGCCGGTGCAGGTATCGCAGGCTACGGCGGCCAATTTGAATGCGACCGTCGCGCCGTCATCGCTCACGGCGTGGGGGGCGTACTCGCAGGGGTCCGCCACATCGGGTCAGAGCGGCAATCTGTTGCAGGCTGCGGTTCTATCGGCGCCGCCGACATACACGACCGCGCAAACTTCGCCCCTGACTTTGACGCTTGCTGGTGCTCTGCGAACCGATGCCTCAGCAACCACGCAGCCGGTCAGCAATGCGGGAACGTTCGCAGTCCAATGCACAAGCGGATGCGCTGGATCTGGTGGCACCGCGTCAAGCTTTGCTGCGACGTTCCCGGCGACCGGTACGGCGGCGGGCGCGATCTATAACTCGTCGACGCCGAGCTACACATCCGGCCAGATGGTGCCGTTCAATACGGACATTCACGGCAATCTGCTGGTGAACGTTCAGACGGCGCTCGGCCTCGCTCAGGGATCCACCACGTCGGGTCAAACCGGCTCGATGATCATGGGTGCGGTAACGACCTCGCCACCGAGCTATACGACGGCGCAGACGGATTATTTGTCCCTGACTTTGGCCGGAGGTCTCAGAGTAGACAACGCGTCGATTGGGGGTGCAGCGCTTGGTGCTCCTTCGAACTTCGGTGTTACGCCAGGATCTGTGGCCGTTGCGGGTGTCAACGCGTCGCTGTTCGTTGGAACCGCGATCAACTCGGCTTCGAACCCGGTGTTTACGCAGGACGAAGCGTCGAGCGCCACCGGCTCGGCTGTTCCGGCCAAGGCCGTCTATACGGGAGCGATATCAAGCGGCAACCTGGCTGGAATCATTCAGGCGGATAGTTCGGCCGCCATCAACGTCTCAACGGCGACGACCACGCAACTCGTGGCATTGTCATCGGGTAAGAAAATCTACGTGACAGCCGTGGATGTCATAGCAGGCGGCACTGGCAACATCACGTTCGAGTACGGCACCGGAACCGCCTGTGCCACCGGCACCACCGTGCTCACGGGAGCTTATCCGCTCACGGCGCAGAATGGCTTTGTAAAGGGGGGCAGCCTCGGTCCCTTCTGGGTCGTTCCGGCAGGCAACGCGCTCTGCGCACTCACAAGCGCCGCGGTCCAGATGTCGGGCAGCGTCTCTTATACCCAGTTCTGACGATCGGAGCCGGGCCGATGTTGTTTAGGACGATCCTCGCCGCCCTCTGCGTGATGGTGTGGTCAGTCGCGGCACAAGCCTCGTCGGTCCATCTATCACCCGAGCGCAGCGTAGCGCTTGCTCACGCGAAAACGCCGGTCAAGGAATACAAGGTTGCGGGTTCGCTTACGCTGACAGGTGCGGGACAAGCGGCGAGCAGTGGTGGGGCTTGGACCCCAGCATCCCTCGGTGCCGCGCTTATCGTTTGGTATAAGGCTGATACGCAGGTTTATTCGGACACTGGCTGCACCACCGCAGCGGTCAACGCTGGTAACGTAAATTGTGTCAAGGATCAGAGCGGCAATGCTCTTAATCTGAACGCAGGAAACAATTTCCTAAATCCAGTTCAGTACAACACCACAGGGTTGTCCGGAAAACCTGCACTAGAGATTTTGACGAACTCCAATGCTGGTCTCGTGACCGGCATCAGCGGCACATCGGTAACGGGTAAATGGACGAGTACGACAGGATCGTGCTTTTGGGCAGCGAGTGCGAGTGCAAGTTCAAGTTCAAACGGTGGTGGTCCCGGATACGGCGCCAATGGCCAGGGCCCGGTCACAGGTGCTAACTCGTTCTTGTGGGGAGGTATCGTAGGCGGTGTTTTTTCAGCGGCGTATGAGTTCAATGCCCTCGGCTCCATCAGCGTGGTTGCCGGTGTTACGCATATTTTTGGGACAACTCTCAGCGCGTCCCAAGTGGTTCTGTACCTCGACAGCACCACGCCAGCAGCAACCATATCCAATACATTTCCCGGATTTACAAGTCCCGGTGATTTCATCCTTATCGACGGGACTGCTTTCGCCGGAGATATTGGCGAAGCGTTCTGCACGAACACCACGATGTCGAGCGCGGACATCAGCAACGCCATCACGTATCTGACGAGTCGAGGCTGGTAGTGCGATTTCTTTGGATTGCGATCGTCGCTGCGTTTATCGGATTGGCGCAGCCCGCGTCTGCGCAAATTGTTCCTCATCATCAAAGGATTGCACAGCTAGGCACTCTGCCTTTCAGCGGTGCTGCTTTATTCCCCTACGTAAATACGCCATGGACTACCCTTAACCTTGGTGGCGGGGGAAATTTTACTGGCATCAGCATTCCGCCAGCTACGGGCGTGCGTTTCGCGCGTGGCGACGTGTTTGGAGGATACATCTGGAATCCAAACACGCTCTCGTGGGTGCAGTTGTTCACGGCCGCCAGTATGCCAGCGGCGAACTTTGGCTATTTCCCAGCCACGGGCGCGAGTCAGGTCTTTCAGGGCTCAAGCGGTGTCATGGAGTTGGTAGGCTGCAATAGCAGTTCGTCGTGCGCGTACGCCTATTTCAACGGTTTGATTTTTTATAGCGGCAACATCAGTACGTCGAACCCATCGACTATAACGTGGTGCAACGCTGGAGGCTTCACGCAGACTGCGGACACGTCGAATGCGAGCGGTCGCGGTCCCGGCCCATACATGGCCGTGGACCCGTACAACCCGGCTCACGTCATCGTCGGAACGCCGTCATCCGGTCTCTTTGAAAGTTTCAACGCCAACAACTGTGCGTCGTCCGGTGTTGCGACGTGGGCCGCCATTTCGACGTCGAGCATCCCGCTGGGAACGTCCACGGTTCCAGCTTACAAGATCGCATTCGATCCCACTGGCGGCTCTCAGACCTGTCACACCGGGAGCGGCACTTGTGCATCCAAGGCGTACATTTACACGCCGGGATCGACGGCGGGGGTCTATGCTACGGCGAACGCTGGGACGTCATGGGCTCTAACGACCTCGGGACCGACCACGGTTAAGAATCTCAAGGTATCTGCGGCGACGGCGGGCGGCGGCAACGTGTGGGCCGTCGATGGAACCAACGACATCATCGTCACGTGGTCGAACGCCAGTAATCAGATATGGGAAGTAGTTTCCCGCAATGGCGGATCGTCGTTTGGAAGTCCGATCTTGCTGCAGAACAGTATACCTTTGGACCTGACATTTGAGCACGTAATGCCAGCGCTGCAAGGAACTGATGGTATCATTCCCTTGGCCTATCTTGATGCGACAGAGACATTGCGGTTTTCGTCACTAAGGTACTAGGATAAGAAGCCTCACGGCTCGACGATAATCCGTACCGACTTCCGAAGTATGGCTTTGATTTCGGCATTCCCCATGATTCCGCGGGGCGGGGAGGGCGGTCAAGCGGGGTTTCTGCTCATCACCGGGCCTAACCTCGGAAGTGGGGCGACGTCAGGCCGCCAAGGATCATATCCATAGCGATATCCCGATTGCGGTGTTGCGAGCGTTCAGTTTTGCACTCCGCCGTCAGGCCAGTCGGCAGATGCGTTACTCTCACGCCGGTCTCTGTGCCGACGTGCTGGCCACCCGGAGGTTGTCGTCTCGCTACTTCGACTTTCAAATCTTCTGGTCTAATGTCCATCTCGAAATCCTGTCTTCGGTCAAGAACGGGTTAGTGCACGCTCGGGAGCAGTTTGATGTGCTCAATTTCTTCTTCGGCGTACTGCATCGCAGCCCTTTTTGTCCCGTATGGGCCAGCCGGCGCTTCGTTGCGCGGATACCACCACCAACCATCATGCTCTTGCATCACCGAGCCGTAGTCGTTGGCGAACCAACCAGACCCCTCTTTGTGCCAAGTAGAATTCACGTCCTGTCTCCATTCGCCTTCGGTTGGTCGGTCAGGAACGGTGGTATCAGGTCAACCACTTCCTTAAAGCACAGCGGACATAAGTCCTTGTCAAATTCCGGAAGACCCTCTGATTTGTGAGGCGCGCTGACGGCCATGTTCAAGATAACGCGACCGACATTCTCTTCGGAGCCGCAGCGGTCGCATATGTGTTTTACAGCCATTACGTCACGCTCCCGGTGTCTGTAGTATGCAAATACCGCTTTCGCCGTCGATTAGGTGGCGGCCATTTTCGCGCTCGTAGCCGTGGTCACAATAAGAGCAATTAACGAATCTGATCGGGACACCAGCTAGCCTGAATTGATGCGCTAACCACGCGCCGAGTTGGCGATGATATTCCCTATCTCGATCTGCGGGCGTCATGCCTGGTCTCCATTCGACGCCGGGCCAAGTGCCTCGCGCATCTCTGCCAACAATCCTAGCCGCCATTGATACTCTCGCGTATGGTCTTCCTGAGACCAACCGGCTGGCTTCATGTCTTGCTGGCGGTCTAAAAACTGAATGTATTGCCGCGCAAGACCTGCGAATTTTCCTTCATCCATGCCGCACCCCCTCCAATGTCTGCAATAGGTTGTTCGCTACGCCAGCGGTCTACTGAATGCCGTACTTAGAAGCAGATATCGCAGGTGCAATGCGGTCGTTTCCCGCTCTCGCATCTGGGCGACGGATCATGAGGAGGTCCAAAACTTCCTCGCGCCAGTTCGGCGCATGTAACGCACCCTTCCTCCATTACGATACGACGTCTAGCAGGTAGCATCGATTGGTGAGATTTCATTGCCTCAGCCCGAGCGCCACGGGTAGCAGCAGAATCAATTGGATCAATTAGCTTCGTCATGCTCGGTCCTCTGCATTCTCAGTGCGGGGCTTTCACCTGCTGCGACGGCTGCTTTCTGCCTTGGCGGAATCTCGCCATCTCTTCTGGCTCAGAATGTTTCGTCGGCCAGCCGACGCCCGGTGCCAGTGCACTGACATTCGGGGACTTCCCACGCCGCCCGCAGCGGCTTTTGATTGCTATTCGCCGAAATGAATAGCGCCTCCGCCTTTGATTTTGATCAGGTTGCGGTTCTTGGTCTCGATTGGGTCAAGAAGCTTCTTCATGCGGTCATAGATGCCCTTATCGCTGGCGCGTGATCCTATGCCAAGCATCCGGTTTGTCTGCAAAGTTGGGCTTCATAAGTCCGCGTTGAACGAGTGATTTGGATATGTTGTCGCCAACCACCATTAGACATGATGGCGATGCCATCCCCATCAGGCGCTCAAGCTGAAGCTTTCCGATCGGCCTAGCCATTGTCGCGCCCCGTGTCCTGGGGAGACCCGACTTCGACCAAGATGATATTGTCCTTCAGATGATCCGGAATGCCATCAGTTGGGAGCATCGCGGTCAATCCGGTGCCCTTCTTAATCTTCACCGTCGGGCCGAGTTCAGCTTCAAGCTTGGTAGTATATTCGAGGTAGTTGTCGCCATTTACGTGCCTAGCGTCGCCGTCCTGACCTTGCAGCGGCATACCTGGACATTGGCTTGCGATCGTGCGCCGCATATCCTCGCAAAGATGTTTGCTACCGAATTGATGCGTCCAGATCGGATGCCCCATCAGATATTCTGCTGCCTCGTGCATATCGCCGAACTTGCAAAACAGCACGCCGGTTGAAATCGAGGCAATAACTGCGGTCGGAAAATCTCTCGTCTCGTCCATTTATCCCTCCTTATTCTGTTGCGCGGGGTGTTGCGTTAACTCTTTCAGCTTCGCGAGTTCTTCTGTGTAGATTGCGGTAATCCGCGCGCCGATAATCTTCTGCTGGTCTTCCGGCAACCGGCCGACAATGACCTGGGCCATATCTTTGCAGCCCTCGAAATAGCCCGCGCGCCACTGCTTGATGACGACACCATTCAAGCCAACGTCTCCGGGGTCGACTGTGTCCCAATCATGCCGAGCTGCGGCTACCAGCTCGGCGATCATCGCAACGACTTCATCAGGAAGGCTCATCTATTCCCCCGTGGCCCGAACATGCGAAGAAACCGAGTCGGTGCTGTCGGGCAAAAGTTGAGGTCGCGAAATCGGCATCCATAGAATGGCGTCGCAGATCAACCCTTCAGATCGAGTGACCCAGCGATCAACATCCGCATCCCACCAACCAACATGTGCGCCCTTGGCGTAACGAGGGCCATCCGGAGGAGGGAAACACGCTCCCCATAGAAGCAGGTCGGTGCTATCTTTCGGGGCGGTATGGATATGCTGCCACTGCAAATCAGAAAGACGCTCAGCCTGATGTTCGCACTGGCCTTTCCACATGTCGCGGTTTCGGGCGATGTGATCGCGCTCTGCCGTCAATGCGTCCCTCGCTTCGATAAGAGAAGTGATTTCCCTGCAATGGCAGCCATGTGGGTTACGACAATGCCCGGGGTTTGGATCGCGTTCATCGCAGGTCCACCTAAGCTTCATTGCGATCTCCCACTCGATCAGGGCGCGGCACCGGATTTGCGTTCTCGACGGCGACGCGATGTCGATAGCGCTGCAATTGCTCAATCTCTCGAATTAGAAACTGAGCCGCCTCCCAGCAGTCCCACCCGATATTACCCTGATCCGCGGCCTTGCAGGCCCGATATAGATCGTCCAGTTCTTCCGGATCTCTCTCGTGTACATAGGAAGCCATCTGCTGGAAGTGCTTGCCATGCTTGCGTAGAAGGTGCTTTTGCTCTGGATTCATTCGGGCGATCTCCTGACTTGTAGAGACACAGGATTTGTCATTCTGCAGCCTCTTGAAAAAGGTCAGATTGAAAGGCGCCGAGCTGATGACCCCACTGATCGGCAAACGCTTCGCTGATACCGGGATAAGTAGCCGCGCGTTGCATCGCGCGATCGTCAGACGGAGGAAGCTTGTTCTGTCCGGTATCGGTTTGATTTGCCCATCGCGGCCGGCCGTTCACCATCCGCGGCGGGACGATCTTGGTCGGGACCAGGCACGGGAGATTAAAGAGCCACAGACACGTCGCTTTGCTGGCGTCCGCTCCGAACTGATTTGGTTGAATCGTTTGCGACGCGGGCCCTAGAATGGCACTCATATATCCAACCGGATTCTCAAATGCCTTTCGTGGTATATTGCAGTCTCGCAACTCGCGCACCAGAGCTGCATCGCGATCGCGAGCGTCGCGCCTGGCTTGCCCTGCAAGCGTTCCGGCCTTGATCTTCTGGTGGTAGCCGACGCCGGGATAGCGATCGTAATCAGCGTCACGGAACGCCCATGCGGCCGAGTTGGTGAAATAGGTACAGTCGGGGTGGAAGATCGCCAGATCCCACGGATGACCGTCCGGAGCGGCTTTTAGATGGCGCCTGACATCACCCTGAAGATGGTGCGGACTTCCGTCGCGGGCTGGCATCAGGTCGCAGGACCAGGCTTGATGCCCACGGAGACGGTAAGCCTGCCGGGTATGCCCAAATTGTTCCATGCCGATTAAAACGCGCATGAAAATACCCTTTGACAGACCGGGCCAATGGCCCTATAAGAGAGCCATTGGAAGGGCAATCCTGCCCGCCGATGGAGAGAAAAATGACCCGCATTCTCAGCACGGAAGACCAGAAGGCTCTCGCGCTCGCCCGCAACATCGTGGCGCTCTGGAATGGCTACAGCGACGAAAACTCGGAAGAGTCCGATATCGCCATGCGAGATGCTTTCAAGGAAGTTGAAGCGCTGGATCTGCACAGGGTTGATGGCGTCTTGGCGTCGCCGCTGAACTATTTCGCTCGCGCCTTCCTGACCGATGAGAACCCGGAAGACCTCACCTTTTGCGAAATGACGCAATCGCTCGAAATATCCATTGGCCTCATGCCTATCCGGTTGACACCCACAGATACTTCTGGTAGAGATATGGACATCGGCCAATCCTTTGGAGGTGAACATGTCTAAAGACAGCGAATTGTTAAAAGAGGTGCGTCGTCTGCGGTCTGTTGTTCGGGAACGCGACCAAATGGAGTCCGCATACCGCATCGCGCTATCCGATCTTGTGAGGGCATGCGAGCACGTCGCGCCGCTCTCAATGCAGCTTCCGATGCACACTATTAAGGAGATGCGATTGGCCATGAAGTTCATGGCTGCCTGCGACGCGGCGAAGGTGCTTTTGGAGGATGAGGCGTGACCCGCAACTACCCTCACGCAATGTTCCGCACGGGATCGCGCACCTACACAGCGCGGCCCCCGGCTAACTGCAAGGCCGCGCGTAGGGCTTGGGATCATTTTGCCGCTAAGGGTCCGATCGAGTGGATGTCCCTTTTGGACGGTTATTGGGGCGTTCAACGCCCCGGTGACGGCCCGATCGAGGAAGTCGAGAACCTTTTCAGCACCCGATATATGGACTGAGCCATGCTTGATCCCGCTCCAATTAGAAATCACAAATGGGATGAGACGTTTTGCGCCTCTCTCTTCGTTCTGATCTGGCTTGGCATCCCGGCGATCGGGTTGCTTTGCGCATACATGGGGTGGTGATCCATGCCTCCCTATGCCGACGTTCTCAAATGGGAACATCTGCCGTTCCCAAAGTCCCTGCCTAGCTTCCAAAAGCTGTTCCCGGATGACGCCGCTTGTGCCAGCTATCTCGAAAGGGTGCGCTGGCCCAAGGGCTTCGTTTGCCCGCTCTGCGAAGCCAAGGGCGAGCCCTACCGCTTCACGGCTCGCTCCGGCGTGCTTCGCTGCCGCGCTTGCCGCCAAGATACCGCGTTGACCGCTGGCACCGTCATGGAGCGCACGCGCACGCCGCTGACGACGTGGTTTTGGGGTGCCTATCTCGTTGCCAGCATGACGCCGGGGCTGTCCGCCATGCAGTTCCAGCGCCAGCTTGGGCTTAACCGATACGAAACCGCCTTCCAAATCCTGCACAAGCTGCGGGCTGGCATGGTGCGCCCGGATCGTGACCGGATCGGCGGCGCGATTGGCGTCCAAGACCATGTTGAGGTTGACGAAACCTACATCGGAGGTTCGATCCGGGGTGAAGGCAAAGGGCCGCACGCCGACGAAAAGTCGCTGGTGATCGCGGCCGTTGAGGTTCGCACGCGTCCCGCCAAGAAAGGCGACAAGCCCATGAAGCGCGGCGGCCGATACGCGGGCCGTCTGCGGATGGAAGTGCTTGGCGACCGGACGGCCAAGTCCCTGATTGGCTTTGTAGAAGCCGCTGTAGCGCCCGGCGCGATGGTGGTGACCGATGCCGCCCCGAGCTACGCGGGCCTCTCCAAGCGCGGCTTTGAACATCTGCCGGTCGTTGAGGCTGGCGACCCGCAAGTTGCTGAGGAATATCTGCCCATCGTTCACCTTGTCTTTTCGAACCTGAAAAGCTGGCTCAACGGATGTCACCACGGCGTCAGCCCGCAGCACCTGCAAGCCTACCTCAACGAATTTACCTTCCGGTTCAATCGCCGGTTCTACCCGTTCAACGCCTTTCGCTCGTTGCTCGGCATCGGCGCGGGTAACGAAAGCCCGACCTATGATGAGCTTTACAGCGGCGAGTGGGAACACCCTAGGGTTAGTGATCATGGGTGATAACCGGATAGGCATGATTGGCCTCATTGATGAGGAAACGAAGTGACTTCCGACGAATACCGCGAAGCCCTTGAAGCCCTCGGCCTGACGCAGGCCGGGGCCGCGCGCCTGCTAGGCGTCGATGACCGAACGTCGCGGCGCTGGGCATGTGGTGAACGGGACATCCCGCCGCCGGCAGAACGATTCCTGCGCTACCTGATCGCGACGGGGCGCTCCGGTGAGTACGCCATGAAGTGGCTTTCATGACCACACCCAGTCTGTCGATGACATACTGCCGGTCTTCTCCGTCCCGGAGTGCGCGATGGCGGCGGCAAGACGCTTCGTGATTAGGTCGATTGTGTCCGTCGCGTTTAAGCCGTTACGTCCGACGATGCCTTCGTTCGGTATCCATAGAACGGCGCTTTCAACAAACCTACGGCAGGTCTGCTCCAACGCCTCCCGCGCAAGATCGGGGACGGCTTCCGTCTCGCTTGTCCGGTTGCTCACATGGGGAGGGGTGGCGTAACCCGGCAACGGCGAAAACTTTGGCTTTGCAAAATGCTTCGCCCTGATCTTCTCAACCTTGGTCCAGACGCGCGCCAGCTCGGTTTCAGCCGCTTGGTGCATATCCACGCCAGACGCAAGGCATAGCGCGGCCAGCGTGACCATGACGCCACCAACCTCCTGATTGATGTCGCCTTGATCGCGGCCATAGACGTAATCGACAAGCTGATGCGCTTCGTACTGAGTGCAGCCGTTGGCCTGTACTAGCTCAACCGCTTCTTCTAAAAAGCGATGATTGCGTTCGAGGATGTCGCGGGCGATCTGTTCGCCGAAACATGCCATCAACCACGGATCAACGCGCTGCTGGAAAGACGCCTCCCCCTCAGCAGCGGCCGAGGAGCGCGGCGGGGCAGATACCGGCCGGGAGAGGGCGAACCTTGCTCCCGCTTTCCAGCCGTCCCACAAGGCTTGAATGTGAGAATGCTTGAACATCGGCTTTCCCCAAGCATCATTGATTTCGGTCAGATCAAGATTCTTATGGTTGGCTTCGATAAACGCCTCCCGCAGCGCGGCCTCGTGGGATTGCACTTCTGACGGACCGGGCGAGGCGCGATCCTCAAGCTTTGTAAGGTGCTCGCTCATTCCCCGTCTCCCTGAGTTGCGGGAGGGGCGGCCGCGGCTTTGCGGTTCTCTAAGATCAAAACAGCTTGGGTCAGGTCGCTTTCCATCTGCCCCGTAATGTTGACGCTGTATTCCTTGTCGCGCGGCGCGTCGAAATCGTCGCGGACCTTTTCGTCATAAGTCTGCCGGTCTAACTCACCATGCAGCGGGTTGAGCAAATCGAGCAGTGTTTGGATAGTCTCGCGATCTAGCGCGCCAGCATTGCCTGCGCGCGGGCGACACCACATGTGCTCGACAATATCGACCTCTGAAAGGTCGCGCTGTGTGGCACATTGCCAAGCAAGCTCGGCGTCGATCCTGCGAGAAAATCGTGTTGCCGAAAGGTTATCACTGGTCCAAGACCAATGCTTAATCGTGACGCCTTTGTCGGTGACAATATCGAAGCAGAAATAGTGGATCATTTCCGGCTTCACTTCGCCGCGCTCAATCAGCCAGCCCGTTTCTTCGTCCGCGTGCGCGGCCGGGGATGATTTCGTCGCGCCATTGCCGGGGGAGGGCTGGCCGATCAGGGCGCGGATGGCATCTTTGACCCGAATACGAAGTTCTTCGTAAGGGTCATGCTCAAGGATGGCGGTGTGCAGTGCTTCAAGTTCTGCCTTTAGAGCCTCCCCCGCATTGCCGGGACGCTCATGCAGTGGTCGGCCGAATTGAAGCCGGTCAAGCTGCTCGGTGGTGATCCGTCCGGTATCAGCCCCGGCCCAATCCGTCCTCACGGACGGATCACTCTCAGCGGTGTTCTGAGAAGCTTTAAAAACCGGGGCTAATTGGTGCGCGCCATGGCCGGGCGCCAGGGCGGCTTCTAGACATTTCCGGGCATGTTTGCGCCAAACCTCTTTCATATCTGGCCCCGGCTCTTTGTCCTTCGGACCATCCCAATGTTTGCCGTACATGCCCCGGCAACCGTTCTCGACCATTTCTTCGGTAATCCGGCCCGTTGATTGGGCAAGACCGAGTTGACCTTCTTTACGCCATGCGTGAAGCCATTCTAGCGCTTCGAACTGAACAGCCTTGCGCTCGGCCTCACTCAAGAGACCGTAGTCGTGCCGATAGGAGAGACACGCTGATCTAACTTGCTCTGGCGTTGGCGCGGTCATCATTCTTCCTCACAGGCGGCTAGACGTTCCAATTTTAAATTCAGGGCCTTGGCGATCTTCACCACGTTGCGCCAGCTTGGCGATTTGATGTGGCCGGTCTCAATCTGAGAAATCAGGGCATTGGAGATTCCGGTTCGCTTCTCTAGTTCGCGAATGCTCCAACCCTTACATTCGCGCGCAACCTGGATTAACTCACCAACCTTCACAGCGGGTTTTCCTCGTGCCAAAGCCAAAGCAATGCGGCATTCGCCACTTGAAAGCGCGCCTCTCGTTCAAGATTTTCGGTCCTAGCGTGCCCTGCTCGCGTATCCATGCTCGGTTGGCGAAGCCGGCGCCATTCCCGCGTCTTCTCAATTAACGCATGTTTGGCAGCTTCCGGAGTTCCCATGAACTCTCGATCAGCCAATTCAGGACGGGATGTGGGGTGCGTCATCGTCGATTCCTCAGCAGTGTATCGACTTCAATTGCAATCCTCAGCGCCTCTGGATGTAAGTCAGGGAGCGCGGCGGATTGGCCCGTCAGATAGTCGAGCGACACGCCTAACGCGCGCGCGATTCCGACCATTGCGTTAAGAGTTGGGTTTTTCGAACGACTAGCTTCCAATTCCCAGACGTGCGACTTCGTGAGTCCGCTTCGATCTGATACTTGCTGCAAGCTGAGCTGAAGGTTTTCGCGGCGCTCAACCATCACCTTTGCGATCCGCTTGGCGATGTCGCTCATCCCTCGCTCCCTTGACGCTGTGAGGGGTCGGCGGCGTCTTGCTTTTCAGTAAGACGGATCGTCAGAGCAATGAATCTTGCTGCGTCGATCCGCGATTGACGCTGTGCCGGAAGCAGTTCGTCCTTTGGATCGGCCATGCACTTCTTATCAAGCTCGATCATTCTCTCAGCAATTCGAGCGCAACGCTCCCAGATCGATGGGCCCCCACCACCCTGCGCGGCGAGGCGTTCGAGCATGTCGGCGGCTTCTTCGCTCAGGGAGCAATGCACAGCGCTTCTCGTATCAGCTCGCAGTCGCTCCACCATCTCCTTCACGCCGGGTGTGGGGCTTGGAGATTGGGAGGCGAGGCGGCGCTCGTAATCCTCGGCCATCGCACACCACAATTCCTGGTGCTCGTTGGCTTCCCAAATCGCGCCGTCTTTAGCGTACATCGCGAGATAAAACGCTTTGCCTTTTTCGAGACGATCAGAAGATGACATCGGGTTCCTCCGCAGCGCGCTTGCGAGCCAATTCCTGCCTTCGCTGTTCCTGCAAAAATTCGGCTAAGTGTTCAAAGGGCAGCCAGTAAAGCGCCTTCTTCGCTCCACAGCCGAGCGTCGGCATAAACTCATGGCGCATATCCAGCCAGATTTCCTTGCCGTTGCTGGCCACCACTCGCTCACCTATCGGCGGCAGAGATTCCGAAGCATCCTGCCAATAACCTACCTGCCAACGTTGGATTTGCTCCAGTTCATCCGGTGGCTTCAGCATTTCGCTCTGTGAGGGGGAAGCATCGGGTGGGGAGTTGGGGGTCATTTGGAGGGCTCCGACGCGATTGAGTGAACTTCAGCCAACATGCCGGCATCGGCCCGAATTCGACGGGCAGCGATATCGACGTTTGCAGAATTGAGTTCGATCCCGATGCAGTAGCGGCCAAGACGCGCGGCGACCATTCCGGTCGTTCCTGCACCAAAAAACGGATCGAGGACCGTGCCGCCTTCCGGACATCCAGCCAGGATGCAACGACGAGCAATTTCCTCTGGCATCACGGCGTAGTGGGCTTCCTTGAATTGTGCCGGAGCGACGAACCAGACGTTCCGCATCGTGGCCGGCTTGACTTGCTGCTCGGCGCGCTTCATGGCGTCCCAGCGTTCATTGAAACCGGCGTGCTTGCGGCTGTGGCCACGCTGCTTGTCGGCGTTGACACCAACGGCCTTCATGGTGCCATTGGTCTTGGCGCCTCCGTTGGCGCGATGGCTGCCGGCCTGCGCTTGCAGGTCTTGTGCGGTGCGGATCAGCGAGGATTCACGCGGCGGCGTCTTGATCGCATCGAAGTCCGACCAATAAATCCGGGACTTCGAAAATTGGAAAATCATCTCATAGCTCGATGTGCAGCGATCCCGCTGCGAGCCAGGCATCCCGTTCGGCTTGGCCCACACGATAGCGTCGCGCAGATACCAGCCATCGGCCCTCAAGGCGAACGCAGCCAGCCACGGCGCGCCAATCAGGTCCTTTGGCTTGTATCCATCAGGCGGCTTTACCCATTTTCGGCCGATCGCGCATTGCTCGACGGCGTACTCATGAAAGAACTGGCGGGATCCACGGTTAGACGACTGCTTTTGGTGGGGGCTATCGTCAGGATTACCCCGACCTGACGCCGCGTAGCTATCACCCAGATTCAGCCAAAGTGTTCCATCATCACGTAGTACGCGGCGGACCTCAGCGAATAACGACACAAGTTCTGCCACGAAAGCGTCTGGCGTCAGCTCGAGGCCAATCTGACCGGCGACGCCGTAGTCCCGCAAACCGAAGTAGGGCGGCGACGTCACGCAGCAATGCACGGATTCATCCGGCAAGGTGCGGAGAACTTCGCGGCAGTCGCCATGTCGGATGGTTACCGTCATGCCTTCCGCCCGCCATCCGCCACTGTCCGCGTCATGGATTCCTCGTCAGAATGGGATTTCATCGTCGGTCAGGACGACCAGCGATCTGCGCGGCCAGATGCATTCCAGTAGACGGAAGATTGGCCAGCGGATCGGTAGCGTCAGCTTGCGCCAGAACTCGCGGCGCCGCTGTTGACGTTCCCAGCGCTCGCAATCCTCGTGATAGGCGGCTTGGCGGTCTAACTTAGCGTCGATTTCCTCGCCGGTCAGATACCAATGATGATTGCAGCAGTTGCAGGATGCGCGCCCGGTGCAAATATCGATGTCATAATCACCGTGCTCGCAGTCGATTTCGGGATCGTAATCATCGTCTTCATAGTCGCGAGGATCGGTCGTTTTCCATTGATCGTAGGTCATCGACGACCTCCCAGCGAACCGGTACGGTTTTCCATGTCGGTCATCCTAACCTCCGATCGATGCGATGCAGCCGCGAGGACAAAGCTGATAGAGTTCGTAAATCTTCTCGATGATGAAGTACCAGGAGAGAACTCCAATTAGAGCGAGCGAGTACCAGTACCAACTCATGTCGTTATCTCGCTCTTGCGCTGGATGGGACGTGATGCAGTGTGTTGGGGTGAGGCCTTGCGGAAGCCGGCGCTTTGGATCTTCTGTCGAGGCTTGGTGATCCCGAAGTGCTTTGCGGCCTTGCGATAGACCCGGGACTTCTCGGCGACGTCCTGAGCCGTCTTTCCCTTATGATGCTCATGCAGCCAAGGCTTCAGGTTGGATTCGCGACGCTCGCCGCCGTTGATGATGGCAATCGTGTCCTCGCAATCCCAAGCCTCGCCAGCACGAATGAGGCGGTTACATCCACACTGGCATCGACCGTCGTATCGATTGAAGATGCGTAGCCGGACGCGGGGCGGAATCGCGCTATCCGAGTTCTTTCCGGTCCACTCCGGCAATTCTCGGGTCACGCCGCGCCCTCCATCTCGAACGCGCCGTGAGAGCGGAGCCAGAAGTACAAAAGCTTCGCGCGCTGCAGATCGTCCCAAGCATCGTGGGCGCCGGTGCGCGGCGGTTCGTTGAGCAATATCTCGCAAGCCTCATCGAGGCTCGGCCACTTGTAGCCGCCGTTGTCGTGAGCGCTCGGTATTTTGCAGAATGGCGCTGCGGCTTGCATCGTGTCGATAAATTCGAGTCCCGCCCGCGTCCACGTCGAAGCATCGCGGCCGTGTCGGGCGAGAACCGACGTCACCACATCCCGGTCGAAGCTCATTCCGTGCCCCACGACGTAGCGGGCCTGGCTGGCGAAGCTTTCCTTGCCGCAGAGCACACCAAGCGCAGCCAACTCAGAGACGCCCGTACGACCCGCTAATTGGCTTGAGACGCCATGGACGTTGCGCGCGCCTTCCTCGATCGTGCGGCCGTTTGCCCTGATCCGGGTATTGAGGCAGGCGAGCTGGCGGCCGGCATCGTCGCAGAGTTCTGCGGCGATCTGGCAGCACCAGGGTTGCTCAGGAGAATCCAGCGGCAGCGACTTCTTGATGAGGCCTGATGTCTCTGTGTCAAGGAACAGTAACATTAGAGCAACCTCCCTAGCTTTTGCGCATAAGCCAGAGGATCGTGAGATGATTTATCGAGGTTGCATGGACCGCAAAGTATTTGCAGGTTTTTCGGCCAATTACTCCCGCCCTTACTGAGGGCAACGATATGATCAACGTGATATTTGTTTCCAACCTTCACACGACAGTAAGCGCATTTGCCGCGCTGTTGCTGAAGAATGCTGGACACATCTTTTGGACTGTGAGTGCCCTCAGCCGCTCTCTTCAAAGCATTTCGATTCCGCTTTTTGGCATTCACCCGCGCGCGGTGCTTTTCAATATGTCTTTTTTCTGAATTCCTCATGTTGGTCTGAATGCGGCGTTTGTTTCTTGAATAATACTCTCGCCGAGATTCATTGAACTTGTCACGATTCCGGTCGCGCCGAGCACGAGTTTTTGCGGCAACGCCAGTACGAGTCTTGTCGTATTGTTTGTGATATTTTAGGTGCTTATCTCTGTGCTTTGACTTCCACTCAGCAACCCCGATAGCCGAGCACATAAGACAGTGGCAGTTCGACACCAACCGTTCACAATCATGACCGTACTTACACGGAATCCCCGCGTAATATCTTTTGAGCCCTGCAGTCTTCGCGTCCTGTCGTGAAATCATTCTCACTAGATCAATTCCCTCAATTGGATCTCGACCTGCTCTCGATTCCCAAAGTGGTCACGGAAGACATTGAAAATGGCGGCGGCAGTCGTGCCGTCAGGTGTGTCACTCCACTTCGCCCACCCGCCGCGCTCATCCCAGAAGACCTTCGCGTATTTGGCGAGGCTGTCTTTCTTCTGGGCGCGGCGGAGCGCTGCCGCATATAGGATCAGTGTTCCTTCAGGCAGGGATGGGGACGGCGGTGTCGCTTCGCCATCCCCATCACCTTCATCCACGTCGGGGCTGGGGACCGTGGATGGTTCTGATTGCTCTCCCGAAGCCGACGCGGGGACTTCTGACGCTTCGGATGCATCCGCCTGTACGCCGACCTGGGGAGTCGTGGGTTCAGACGAATTCAAATCATGGAAGGTGACACCGCGCTCCGCACCGAAGGCGTCAATGAGGTCGAGAAGATTCCCCATTTCTTCCTTGCTCATCTCTGAGGTGTGGAGACCAAGCTGCACAAAGCCATCACCGTCGATATTGGGAACGATGCGAGCGCGGCGGAGAGAAGCCGTAAACATATCTTTCCAATCTGACGCAGTAAGCTTCTCGCCATGCCACTTCACCTGCTTGGCAACGTCAGTCAGTCGTGCCCACATCAAATCGTTTTGCTGAGGCGATCTTTGCGGAGCGCGAAACTCAATGCGCGTCCCTGGCGGCGCCTTGGCAATCCAATGCGTAGCCTGATCTCGCAGGGCGCCGCTGTTCAATGTGATCACGGCGCGCGTCATGCGGCTTGCTTCCCGTAGAGACCGGTCAGGTCGGCAAGCTTGGCATCTAGCTCCCTGATGAAATCGCGAACGTGGATTTCTAGTTCGTGAATCACAGCCGCGTCCCGATGCACGCGCTGAATAAACGTGCTCATGTGCTCAGGCATGCGGGGGTCAAAAGAGACGTAGTCGCACCACTGTCTGCCGGTCGTCGCCATCTGCCACATCATCTGCGTGACGTATTTGCCGGGCACGGCGCGGCTCAGGAGCGTTTCGATGTGGGTTGACGTATTCGGGCACTTGATCTCGACAAGCCCATCAGCACCCACGAGGCCGTCAGGAGATGCCCCTGACATTGCGATAGATGGGTGGTCGACGAACCCGACCGGATCGACCGTTGCGTCAGTGCGCCATTCGTAGGCCGCCCGAGCATTTGGCTCCTGGTCAGTACCCCACTGCATTTCTGCACTGGTGTAGGATGGGGCTACAGTCTGCGTCAGACGCTCAGCGATAAGCTGGCCCATGTAGTTGGCGCGGGAAGCTCCCCAGCCGGTCTTGGTCTTGGCGATCACGTCCGCAACCTTTGAGGCCGTCACCTTGCCGCAGCGGAGCGCAAACCATTCCGGTGAGCCTTGAACGATCTCGGTCATGCTTTGGCCTTTTTGGAATTGAGGGCGTCGAGAGCTCGCTGGAACTGCTTTGCCGGCATTTCCTCAAGACGGTCGATTTTCATGTAACCGAGAAATCGTGGGATTGCCGTTTCCGTTTCGGCGATCAGCGACTCGAGTTGTTTCAACTGATCCGCCGTGATGTAGCCGCCGTCAGACGCGGCCTTCCCGTCATCATCGTTTGCTGCAGCGAGGCCCAACATCTGCACTAGCGAATAGCGCTGCAGATAGGTCAGGGTTGAGCCGATGGCCTGAATGGCGTTCTTGTTGCCGCTGGCATCGGCTGGGCCGCTCAGCGTCGTTTCTTCGAAATGTCCCGCCTTGTGGGACAGGATACAGGTGACGCTGATGCGGTCACCTTGAGTCGTACGGAAGCGATAGGACAGGCCGTGCTTGCCCAGGATCGGATCGACAACCTGCGCGATGGCGGCGAAGTTGGCATATCGTTTTTGGTTGTGTCCGGTCGCGTTTCGTTCAATCGCTGGGATTTCCAGTTTGGCGGCGGCAATTGCCTCGTCGAACGCCTTGCGCGCTTGGTTGGACTCCCACCGATCATGCAGGCCCATCAGCTTTTCGAGAACGTCGATATCCGCGCCGCTGGCAACGGCACGGTTGAGCATGTCGAGAGGCGTCACCGTGATAGACGGCGCTGGAACCATACCCGCGACTGGTTCGTGTTCTACAACTTGAGCTTTCATACTCGTGGCCTCCGACTAATCCGCCGAACCATGACGCCGGCCAGATGGTTAGACATGATGCGGGCTTGCTCGGCTTTCTTGGCGAAGTCTTCGAGCGAGAGTTTCAGCGCGACGTCGTGGCGTCCGTCGAAGTTGGAGCGGATCAGCTTCGCCTTCTCGTTGAGGACGGCCATCGCGGCGATAATTTCGTCGTGCTCGTAGCGGATGCAGGAATAGAAATCCGGGGCTGCCGGGGCCTGCGTTGCTTCGGGCGAGTGGTCGCCAACCTGGATCATGGAAGCGCGAGACATCACTCGGCTCCAATCTCGATGGCCACGCGATCCACCACCGCGTCAAAGTCAGGATCGGCGATGATGAGCGTGGGCAAGCGAACCGGGGTTTCCTCGAACGACTCACGCACCGAGGCGATGATCCGGCGTAGCAACATTTCTTCAGGCTGAGGGAGTCGGCCGGATTCGACGAGCGCTTCGTTCGCGGCGAGCAGCGCGGAAACACTGAGTCGCTGAGTGAGTGTTGACATGCAGTCCTCGTTTCAGAAATTTTCCAAACAAAATCGCGAGCGGAATTTGAAGTAAAAGCCAGATGGTGAAGGCTGTTCTCATGCAGCGCCGGTCAACAGCGCGGCCAACACAACAAGCGTTCCAACAAAAGCGGTGATGGCAAGGGCATCGAGGCAAGCGGTGAAAACCCGCTCGGCGATGTCTGCGATGATGAGCGACCGCATCATTTTCCCCTACAATCGAGAAACAGTGCCTCAACCGATCCCGCATCGCAGGTCAGTCTCGTGCGCGGTGAAAACGTGATGCTGAGTGCGACCGCCGCAAACAGCGCGAGTGAAAGCGCGATGATGACCCAGCCGCGCATCACGCGGCCTCTTCTTCCATCGCGTCGCGGATCGCGTCGAGAACATGCTCTCTAAATTCGTTTTCGAGCCGGTCGTGGATCATCGAAAACAGGGGTGTCCCACGATCGAGCGCCACCGGCTTCTCGTCCCAGCAACGGAAGTTCGGTGTCTTGTTCAGGGATGCTTGAATAATCTCGCGGGTGGGCTTCCTACGGCATCCGTCCAAGTAGATTTCCTGAACGCCGAAGAGACCGTCATCCCAGTACGAAATCAGCGCCGATCCGTTCACCAGGCCGGCGGAAAACCCGCCTTCAATCAGCAACGGAAGCTCTTCGAAGTTGTAGGTGAGTTGGCGGCTCATGGTTGATTCCCCGTTGGCGACGATGGAATATCACCATAGGTGAAATCGGAACGCAAGCTATATTTTGACCAGAGGTGAAGTTTTCTCTATAAGTGATTTTCGGCGCGGCCTAGCGCCCAGCAGAGGCCTGAATGAGCGACCGAGGAGTTTTCGCCCTAGATCGGGGTTGGTTTGACCATCCCATGTTTTCTGACGAGCCCTTCACCAAGCGGGATGCATGGGCATGGCTTATCGCGGAGGCGGCATGGAAGGTTCGCCGGAAGCGTGTCGGTCGGGTCATCTTCAATCTCGAACGGGGTCAGCTCGTCGTGTCGGAGCGCTTCATGGCCGAAGCATGGGGCTGGAAACGCTCAAAAGTGCATCGTTTTCTAAATTCGCTAAAAATCGAACAGATGATCGAACCACTCGCGAACCACGACGCAACCATAATAACTATTTGTAATTACGATAAATATCAGTTTGTCTCAGAGCATAGCGAACCGCGAACCGAACCACCAATCGGACCACCGGCGGACCACCGGCGAACCAAACTAGAAGAAATAAATAACTTAAATAACGTTATAGAAAGAGAGATAGAGGGGGACTCGTCGTCGAGTTCTGTTCCGAGGAAGAAAGGGACAAAAGCATCCCTTGTTCTTGAGAATCCGGACTTTCAAAGATTCTGGAACCAATACCCGAAACAGGTAGATATCGGTAACGCCCGCAAGCTCTATGACCGGATTGTGTTCGAGGGGATGGCAACTCCTGCCGAATTGATCGCAGGTGCCATGCGGTACAGTGCCGAGCGTTCCGGACAGGAGGACCGCTTCACCAAAAGCCCCGTGAATTGGCTGACTGGCGAATGCTGGCGCGATTCGAGTGAAGCACGATCGGCCTCGCCGCGCGCTCCATCGCAAAAATCAAAGGCAGATTCCGCCATCGACGGGATGATGAGCTATTTCCATGAAAGGAACGAGACATGAACGGGATCGTCAAAACTGATGGTATTGCCGCTCCGGAACTTCTTGCGAGAGGACGGGACTTCCTTGGCGTCATGCGCCGAGCATTCGACGCCGAGGGCTGTGACCGTCATCGCAAATCGGAATCGCTCGCCGAGATAGATGCGATTTTGCCCAGCCTTCCGGTCCTCCAGCGGGAGGTGGCGGCAAGCCTTCGCCCGGCCAGCGAAAAAGAGATAGCCGCGCGGCTCGCCATGTTACTGAAGGCCTTTCCTAACGTTGGGAAGGACGATGGAGCGGCTTTCGGCCGGCTGCTGCTTGAGGATGTCATTTCTCAAAAACCGAGCCTAGGGGCTCTGGACGCGGGGTGTGCCCATGTTCGAAGGACCTCCCGCTTCCTGCCGTCCATTGCTGAAGTGTTGGAAGCTGTGAATGCTGCCCAGAACAGCCTCACCACGGTGCTTGATAAGATTGATCAGGTCGCGGATTCAAAATCCCGATTGGAGGTGGCGCTGAAGGAGCGTCCTCGCCTGATTCGAAGCGGTCAGTGACGCGGCCGGAAACCGAGAAATACCCACCAGCAAGACAGTCCTGCGACGAGTATCATCAGTGGCGGTCCGAAGATTACCTCGGCGACGAGAAGTTTTGCCGGTTCCGTGGGTCCATGAGCCTGTGGAGGGTCGAATTGGTCGAATATGTTGGCAGTTCTGGGGACATTTTGGGAAGCGTCTGAGTTCCAGACTACAACCGAGCAGATTGCTATCCAGGCGATGGTGGCTACCACCCACGCACGAAATGCGCCCCGGCCCCAAAGGATCGTCATCCGTCCGTACCTGTTTTGCCGGTGATGGTTTTGGCGATTTCCGTGATTTTCCTTCGGTCGATCTTACTGGCGTTCTCCCAGATTGACCAGATTGCGTCGTCTTGTGTCGGATCCCGCATCAGCAGGCTTGCTACGTCCGTAGAAAGCGCTTCAGCGATCGCTTCAAGTGTTTCCTGGGTATAGGAGCGACCGCCGCGTTCAAGCATCGATAGGTGACTGGCGGTCATATCTAGGCGATCCGCCAGTTGCTCGAGAGTTAGATCGCGGTGTTTGCGCCACTCTCGAATGAATGTGCGGCGAAACTGCTTTCGCTTAGGAATAGCCATAGCCGAAGTAAAAATCGGCTGCGCGTAATTCTCCATCGCGCACGGGTGAAAAGTTTCACTTGCGGTGAGTTTCACCATGGGTTAAAGATATCACCCATGGACGCTATTCACCCAATGAAAGCTTGGCGCCGCGCCAACGACCGCATGACGCTTTCCGAACTCGCTGGAAAGGTCGGCGTTACCCCATCTCACCTGTCGGAGATTGAGAACGGCAACAACGAACCGTCGCTTGATCTTGCTCTCAAGCTTAGCAGCATTACTGGGATTGATGTTTCGGCTTTTTCCAAGCGTCGCAGCACGGTGAGCGCGGCGTGACCTCAGTTCATCACCAAATCCATTTGCGAGTCGTTGAAGGCGTTTTCGGCAGCTTCGCGGCATTGTCGCGATGTGGTTACAAGCCGCTCCGCTGGCATGATGACGCTGTAAAGCCAGTAGACGATGCCGCCGCGGCGCGCGCCGCACACGATTCTCACGTTGGAGCCAATCACTTCGGTAGCAACATCGGTGACATAGAACTCCTGGAGCCCGAATGTGTCGGGCATTTCCACCATTCCCATTCCCAACTCCCCAGTGTCGCTTACCCGGCAACGAACAAAGCGGCAAACTTTGGGTTGAGCAAATCAATTCACGCTCTGCGTGAAAACGGAATGTGCATAAGTGACGTAGCAAGTTCCCACTCGGAACTTTTTCGAGTCTTGCGCCATCGCGCGAGCGGATGCCCTTTCTATTCATGACGAGGACCACATGCGCCCGCATCTTGATGCGCTCCGCTCAATGGCTCGCTTATCTGATCGCACCTTGGCTCCGAAAGGTGCGAGGCGATGACCGGAATCAAACGCATCGATAAATGCGGCGCCCACGACCATGGGTTTGATCCGCCACGACTCTAAGCATCACGAAGGGGTAGGGGGACTATGTTAAACGTATGGACCGATGATCGCATTGATCTGGCGAGCAAGCTCTGGAGAGAAGGCCTTACGGCGCAACAGATCGCGTCCCTTCTGGAAGTCAGCCGCAACTCGGTTTGCGGAAAGCTGAAGCGATTAGGACTCAGCAGCGCCGATAAGGCAGAAACCGCGCCGACGACCCGCGACGCATATCGCGCACCGCGTCTACGCAAGGATGTCGCACCGGTAGGCTCGACAGCCTACAAGGTTATTCATTCCATTAAGCGCCGCCAGAAGCAGGCAAAGCTTGACGAGTCGAAATTCGCTTGTCGCGCCGTCCCAGGCATCGATCCGCAAAACGTATCGCTGATGGATCTGGCGAAAGACGGATGCCGCTGGCCGACTACCGAGCATTTGCCGCATCTGTTCTGCAATCTCCGCCAGCGCGAAAACTCATCCTATTGCCATGCGCACTTCCTGCGCAGCGTGGGTGAGGGAACGCTATCTGAACGCTCGGCCGACAAGCTCCCGAAGATGGTTGCCTGAATGGTCAAGCTGGTGGCCGTCCTCTGCGCTTTCGCCGCTCCTTATGCGTGCCACGATGAAACCGTGCGGGCGAGCACATCACTTTCGCTCTGTCAGATCGCCATTCGTGATTTGCCGGAGTGGTTGAAAGAGCGCCCGCAATACTGGCTAAAGGGCTGGAAATGCCAGATGGGCTCCAAGGCAACGGAGCGCGCCATATGATGGGCCTCACGGTTCGCCAGTCCAATGCTCTCGACTTCCTTCGCGTCTATCACGAGGCCCATGGGGTGATGCCGAGCTGTGCTGAGATTGCAGCAGGAATCGGGTTGAAATCACGCGGGCGCGTTTCGAAGATTCTGGACGAACTGATCGAGCGCGGTGCCATCCGGCGACTTAGCCGGAAAGCGCGGGCCATCGAATTGATTGACCCGTCTGCCATGCAGGCGGTGCTGCTCAACCCTGAAATTCATTCGCTGCTGAAGACATACGCCATCAGCCAGCGCATCGGACTCGATTGCGCGGCCAACGAATTGCTGCGGCAATCCTTGGGTGCGGCATGACGTGGCCGTTCGGTGATCTTGAGCGAGGGAAGTACGCCGCTGCCGTAATTGATCCGCCGTGGCGTTGGGCCGGCGGGACGAAGAGCCGTCCGCAGCACTATCAACGAATGTCTCTTGAAGAGATCAAATCCCTTCCGATGCGACGGTTACTTAAACCTGAAGGGGGAAGAGTCTTTCTTTGGCTGACCGCCCCCCTCATGCACCGCATGCTCGAGATAACGAAAGCATGGAAGCTCCGCTACTCGTCAATGATTCCATGGATCAAGCTCTGGAACGGCGAAGATGGAATGTTCGTCTACGCAAGTTCGGTGGCGCGCGGCACCGGACTCGAAGTTATGGGGAATGCCGAATACTGCATCATTCTCAAAGCCGGTCGTCCGCACTCCATTCTCGGCAATCCATTTCCAGGTGTCTTGATAGAGCCGCGCCGCGAACATTCGCGCAAGCCGGTAAATCTGCACGTCGAAATCGAACAACGCATTCCCGGTCCCTACTGCGAAATTTTTGCGCGTGAGACGCGACCTGGCTGGGATTGCTGGGGCAATCAGACAACCAAATTCGACAACGCTGCATAGGAGAACGCAATGGCTAAGCTTGCTGCCAATAGCATGGAGGGTAAGGCTCAAAGTTTCCTCCAGCGCATTGAGACCCTGAACGCTGAAGGTGAATCCGCCAAGGGCACGTACATGGCGGAATGCAAAGAACGCCGGGAAGACATCAAGGAAATCTACACCGAGGCGAAAGACGCAGGCGTTTCGGTCAAGGCGCTTCGCGGCATCGTCAAACGGCGCGAGATGGAAAAGAAGATCGCAGCTATCCCGGCCGGTCTCGATATCGACGAGGCGTCTGCCTATTCGCTTCTGGTTGAAGCGCTCGGACCTCTCGGGGCTGCTGCGGCGAAGGCCGCGGGCCATGACACCGACGACGACTCCCGCGACTTCCGCGGCAACGCACAGAAGCAAGCCGACCGCGAGCGCGCTGACGAAGCCGCGCTCAACGGCGTCGGCCGCGGCTAAATCCAGTTTTCACCAGAGGAGAGTAAAGACCATGAAGAAGACCTTCCTGCTTGCTGCATTTATGATTTCGGCGATTCTTCCTGCGAACGCGGCCGATGTTGCATCACCCACCGGCACCTTCGCCAAGGCTCTGACATCGGGTTATCCGACCCGTTGCGGCGCCTACTACGGCATTGGCACGGGCGGGAATGCTGGTGCTGTCTCCGGCGGCAACGTCGGCGAACAGATCGTGCAGGGCGACCTTGATGCGCTCGTCGGCTATACCTGCCCATTCGCAGGGAATGCTTTCTGGTTCGTGGAAGGGCAGGCTGGATTCTCCAATCTCAATGGCTCCAGCAACGGGCTCGCTCTTTCCGGCCCGGGCGTCTTCATTGAACGGGCTGGCGTGGGCTCACCGATTCAGCAGTATCTTTCCAGCATCCTGCCAAACCTGAATCTGCCGGCTCTTCCTTCGTTGCCCTCCACGCCGGGAGCAACGCCCAATACCTCGCCGCAGTCCTATGGATTTGTTGGCTTGGTCCAGCAGGATTTCGGCGCTCAAGTCGGCAACGCCTCAGCGCACGACTGGATTAACGCTCCCATCATCGGCGTGGGCCTTCTCACCCGCTATTCCAACAACATGGTGGTGGATACCTGGGCCGGCTGGCAGATGAACGCCACCAACTCGATCTGCCTGCAGGCCGGTGGATGTATCAAGCCCGGCAACATGGCGCGCGTCGGCGTCTCCCTGAAGTTCTGATCGGGACGGACAAATGATGCTGGCAGGCGGCTGATGGTTCACGCCGGCTTCGACGTGGCATCGCGAACCGGGATTGCGATCATGGACGGCGATAAACCGCTCCACGTCGAAAGCTGGCGTTCATCACTGAAGCGTCCGAAAGGACTCGGCCCGCAACATATCAATATCGAATACGAAGCTAAGCTCGCAGAGGAATTTCGCCGACATGTTCGTCCACTGCTGATCGCGCACGAAGTCTGTCACGTTGGCTACGAGGAACCACGTACGAGGGATTTCGAGCGAACCGACAAGGTGACCGGTGAAACCAAACGAGCTTCCAGTAACCTGGCTATGGTTCGCGCTTTGCTATTCTGCGCGCACCTTTGCGGGGTATGCAGTTCTCTCAATATCCCTACCATTGGCGTTCCTGCCGACGATTGGCGGCGAGCGTTCCTGGGTTACTCGCGAGCGCCGCGAACAGCGAAGGATGGTCGTAAGTGGCTAAAGGATGCGGCCACGCAGCAGTGCAAACTACTTCGTATTCCAGTGCCAAATGACGATTGCGCCGATGCGGTGGGTGTCGCGTTTTGGCTGGGTGGTCATCTTCGAATAACCCGTGCAATTCGCCCCCATGATCTCTTTTCGCATGAGTCCGCCGCATGAGCCGCGATCTGTTCGAGGATTGGAGATTTTCGGCCGATCAGGCCGATTTGCTTGAGACCGCCAATCGGTTTGGGGCAAAACTAAAAAAAGCAGGACGTGAATTTATTGGACCGTGCGTAGCATGTGGGGGAACTGATCGGTTCGCGGTATCACCGCTTAAACACAAATGGCATTGCCGCGGCTACGGCGGCGGACGCGGCGCGATATCATTGGTCCAACATATCGCTGACCTTACCTTTCTTCAAGCTTGCGAGGAACTAACTGGCGACCCAAATCCGTCGGGACAAAAATCAAAGCCGCCGACGCCAGAACAGCAGCTCGCGCGAAAGAAACAACAAGCCGATATGGCCGCGCGCGTTGCGTTCAAGAAGGCGCAGGAAGCCCAGCAGGAAGCCAATACAAGGGATGCCGCCTTCGACATCTGGAATGTATCGGCACCGGTTTCTGGTCCGGCTGCTGCCTATCTGGCGAAACGTGGGTTTGCAGGTTTTACCGATCCCGCATTGCGATTCCATCCCACGCTTTCCTATCCTGGCGGCACGCGTCATCCAGCATTGATTTGTCGTGTTGATGATGTCAGCGGGGCATTCACTGGAATCTGGCGCATCTATTTGACCTCAGGAGGGGATAAAGCACCGGTTCAAAATCCAAAGCTTGGGTTGGGTCCTTGTGGTGGTGGTGCAGTTCGCCTCGGTGGAACGGCCAATCACATCGGCGCGGCGGAGGGCTTGGAATCCGCGCTGGGAGCTCATCATCTCATCCGACGTCGATATCCTGTCTGGGCCTGCCTGAGCACCTCGGGCTTGGTCGGATTTGAAATCCCGATGCAGGTAGAGCGCTTGACCCTTTTTCCCGATGGCGACTCGCCGATTCGGAAAGACGGCAACGACTTCCAGCCGAGTATACCGGCGGGGAGGAAGGCTGCGCGCTCGCTCCGGGATCGGGCGATAAGCGAAGGAGTCGGCTGCGATATCGCCGCGGAGCCGAGCGCCGGGAAGGACTACGCTAACCTTTGGCTTCTAAGGCAGGGAGAAGATCGCAATGAGACCACTCACCGTGAAGCAGAAACGCATCTGTGATCTATTGGCCGAAGGACTTTCGAATAAAGAAATCGCCCGCCAAATCGGCATCGGGTATCGCACGGTCGAAAGCCACCGGTACGATATTTATCGAAAGATGGGTGTGAAAAACGCCATTCAGCTTGTCCGCAAAATGTTGGCGGTACGCGCCCAATGATTCCGTCCAGAGAAGAAATAGAGAAAATTTTGCGCTACGATCCCGATACAGGACAGTTCTTTTGGCGGGCCGCCAGAGGTAAGGGCGGCGGTAGAGGAAAAGCCGGTGATAGTGCTGGATCCGACAGGGGCGACGGCTATATCCGTATCTGCATAGGATACCGTGTTTTCCTCGCCCATCGTCTGGCGTGGCTCATTACTCACGGTGAGATTCCATCCGGGCGAATTGATCACGTCAACTGCAACCCTTCGGATAATCGAATTGCCAACCTGCGCTTGGCCACCCATGCGCAGAATATCATGAACAGTGGGAAGAGGACGAATAACACCAGCGGCTTTAAAGGAGTAAGCAGAGATCACTCAACGCGATTCCGCGCATGTATCGGGCATAATGGCAAGCAAATCTACTTGGGTTCGTTTGTTACGCGAGAGGAAGCTTACGCTGCTTATTGCAAGGCTGCCGATGAACTTCATGGCGAATTCGCGAGAATCGCATGAAAATATGGGACCCAAACCTCGACGCCACTGAAAAAGCGTTCGTTGGATGCTTGCTCAAGTCTCCATCGGAATATTGGCAAGTTAATGAGTTCGTTACTGCTGATTGCCTAGCAGTTCCCCATCACCGCGACATCTTCAACGCAATCCGTGACTTATCCGATCGCGGCAGGGCGGTGACGATTACGTCGTTGCAATCCGTGCTGCCGGAGGAATTCGGCGAGGCGGGGCCCGTAGAGGCAATACTATGGGCATTGAGGGAAAGCGCGAGCGAGGCCGGTAGTGCCACGGACTACGCCTCAACTTTGGCGGAGCGACTTGCACGCAAGCGAATCGACCAACTCGCCGAATGGATGCGCAAGCAAACCGAGAAGCTGGAGCGGTCTTCTGAGGAGATCGCAGCCGCAACCGCAGTCAAGCTTCAAACCATCATGGCGACGGTATCCCCGAATCGCCCTGTGAAGCTTTCGGAAGTCACCAAGCGGGTGGTTTCGTTCTCTACCGACGCCTCGCAAAAAGACATCATGCCCGGCTTCACCACGGGCTTGGCGGGTCTCGACGAGATGACCGGCTTGCTGATGGCGGGCGACTTCATCGGAATCCTGGGCGCGCTTGGCGACGGAAAATCGGCGCTGTTGGCCCAGATCGGCAAACACATTGCACGAACAAGGCCGGTTTTGGCCGCGTCAAACGAAATGTCGGAGGAGCAAAACGGCACCCGGGCCGTGGCTGGCGAGTCAGGCATGTCCGTTCGCGAGATCAGGGAAGGGGCTTATGATTTTGTCGGGGCTGATGCCATCCACGCCGCGCAGAAGCGCTTGGAGACCCTGCAATATCATCTCTACACCGATCCACGCATGACGGTGCGGGCGATCCGCGTCCGCGCCATGCAGATGAAGCAGACCATCGGGCTTGGCGCCATTACGGTTGATGGGCTGAAACGTCTTCGTACTGAAACGAAGCACCGCGATAAATGGGACCGCATGGAAGAAATCACGGGCGAGCTCAAGGCGATGGCAATCGAACTTGGCGTCCCGATTCTCTTGGCTGTCCAGCGTACGCGCACCGCCCGCCGACGTGATGACGCTATCCCTCAACTGGATGACGCTGATGCGCCTACGCTTGAGACGGACGCCGATATGGTGCTTGGCGTGTTCCGGGAGGAATCCTGGCTGATGATGAACAGGCCAAATCCGAAAGCAGGCGGCGAAGCTCATGAGGAATGGGAATTCAAACTCCGCCGAGCGCGCGACGCCGCCAAGATCATCGCGTTGAAAGTTCGAAGCGGAAAACCATTTGAGACGCGAGAGTTCAAGTGGTGCGGCCGACTCACTAAGTTTTCCGACCTTTGATTCCGAAACGTTCATAGATTTCACGTGAAACAGGACTAGAAATGGCAATCGACATCCCAAAGAGCGCATTAGACCGCACGCCCACATCGGAGCCCGACCGTGATTATCCCGACCATGTCGAGATACGTCTGGTCTATGGCAAGAAAGACCGGACACACCGGATTTCTGCGGATGAATTCTTCGGGCGCGGCAGCTACGGCGCACCGATTCCAGCAGAGGCGCTGGTAATGCACATCAATAGGCTGAGGAGGATGGGGAGGCCGGAGTGAACAAACACTGGGTGGCTTTCGCGCTGGCTATCGCCGCTGGAGCAATTGGCTATTCTGGCCATGACGGTTGGGGCTGGTGCTTGGCTGTTATCTTTTGCATGGAGTGTTGAGCCATGACCACGCTAGACTCCGTCATCTCTGACCTTCGCGCCCGTCACACTGGCTTGCCCTACGGCATCGAAGTCAGCCAGATAGGTGATGAGGTTTATATCGGCAACTCGTTCGGCGGATTCATCATTGGCCCGGATGCGATCGCCAAGCATCTTCACCTCCAGATATTTGACGCATGCGTTCCCGTTTTGGTTGGCTGCCTGACTATGCTAAATCAATGAAATGGATCGCGAGACGATCATAGCCCTTACGCAATGCGTGAGGCTTTATCGTTTCCTGAGAAGGTTTGAGGACGAGACAGGAAATCTGGCCATGCCTATCAAGTGGAACATCACAGGGAAAGCAACCGAGGCCCGCGCCAATATGGACGCCATCTCCAAGGCCTACGACAAGCTGAACACGACGGCCCGCGGACACCGTGCAGACGTTGAAGGCATCGCCGGCCAGGTCGATGACATGCAGAGCGACCTTGAACACGCGGCAAACGTCTTGGGAAACGGTGGAGGGAGTTCAAGCGAACAATCCACTGAGAACCACCAAACCTCACCAGCGGCCTCTACAAGCGCAATGGAGGCATCAGTAGATTCCCGGAGTACGTTTCCCGCTGCCAGTTAACGACTCCATTTGTTCTCGCTGTGGCGGAAACAGATTCGAACGCTTCCGCACTCTTGGACTCAATTCCAAACCAGCAGTTCGGTGCATGAGCTGCCTCAAGATCGTATGAGCCATGCCGGCGCTCAAAAATCCCCGACATGAGAAGGTAGCCCAGCTACGGGCTGAAGGCGCCCAACAAACCGACGCTCATGAGAAAGTCTACGGTATCCGTAGCAAGCAGGTAGCCCATAAGCTATTTAAGCGCCCAGATATTGCGGCGCGCGTGACCGAACTCCAAGAACTACGGATACGCAATGAGATCGACACCACCGAGCACGCTCTAAAGCATCTCGGAATTACCAAAATATGGTGGCTTGGGAACCTCAAACTCAATGCAGAGCGGTGCTTACTCGGGAAAACTACGATTGACCGAAAGGGAAATGCGGTTTCGGTCCCAGACATCCAAGGCTTTAATAAATCAATGGAATTGATCGGGCGCGCTATGGGCGTCTACATCGATAAGCTTGAAATCGGCAATCCTGGTGACTTCGCACGGCTCACAGACGACGAACTGCGCGCCCGCGTTGAGGCAGATGCTCAAGCCCTTGGTGTTGATGCTGAGGCAACAGAAGCATTGCTGCTGACGTTCCAGCAGAGGGATGAGGGCGAAGAGAGTGCGTAACTGTACGGTGTGTGAGTTTGTGCCGAATGATGCCAAATGGTGCCATGAGCAAACTAGATCAACTCAGGCAACTTCGGGAACAAAGGCATGCGCGCAACCGCAACCGACAAGAGGACGCCGTACGGGACAGTTATCCTGTCGGACGGGACGCTGGATTACCGCTTCAAAGGACCGATCGTCCTGAACCGCAGCCAACATTGGGAGCCAGCGCAGACCTATCAAGAGGCGCGAGACTTGAGTCCCTCCAGCGAACCGGTGAGATAAAACGGGGGCGCCCGCTCGCGAAGGATGCGGATAAGACATTCGCGGCCACCAAACCATGGGAAGCGGAACAAATATCGCGGCGAACCTGGTATCGCCGCCAAGCCGAACAGAGGGCGAAGCAATGAGCGACGATACCGAGAGCTACGTTTGGTCACCGCCTTCATATATTTGGCCAGTGGGGCAGACTGTCATCCCGATTACATCTTCCGCCGCGGAATTGGTGCCCGGGAGTCCGGCCGTACTACCGCAAGCCCAGTCTGAGACTGACCGTCTCTGGCGCGCCGTCGTTGAGGCAAGCAGGGGAAACGGGTGATGAACGAGCGTGAGCGTTCTCAAAAGATTTTGGATGTGATGTTTGAGGCCATGTCTCGTGTTCACGCCCGTGATCGTGTGCCCACCGATCGAGACGAATGTATGAGTTGGGTTCGCTCGCAACTCATCAAATGTGGCGTGGATGTATTTCCTCTGGGAATGTCACATGCCGTTCTGGCTGCGGATGAGTCGGATTGGATTACGTGAACGGCCCCATTGACCAAGCCCTCCGCCGCAAGCAGCTAGAGAACTTCGCCGCGCTGCTGGCTGAAAAGCGCAGGCGCAAGGAAAAAGCCCTCCACAAGACGCGGGGACACTGGGACGCTGATGGCAATTGGGTTGGTGGTCTCTTAGCGTTCACGCGATATTTCTGGCACATCATAGAGCCTGGCCGGAAAATGGTAGACGGATGGCCGTTGGCCGCCATCGCGGCACACCTTGAAGCTGTTTATTACGGCGAAGTGCAGCACCTCCTTATTACGGTCCCACCGGGCTGCATGAAAAGTTTATTGACCGACGTATTTTTCCCGGCTTGGATTTGGGCGATCGGCAATCCTGATAAGCGTTTCGTGGCGTTCTCGTATTCAGCGTCTCTAACCGAGCGCGACAATGGCCGTTTCCGCGATTTGCTTAACCACAATGACTTTAAGCTGATCTATGGCGATGTCTTCACGCTGAGGAAGGTCGGTGAGACCAAGGTCACCAACAATCATCATGGCTGGAAACTTGCTACGTCGGTCGGAGGTGTTGGTACAGGTGAACGCGGCGATTACCTTTTGTGCGACGATTTGCACAACGTGAAAGAGGGCGAGTCGGAGCAGGTTCGCACTGAGACAACCCGTTGGTTCCGGGAGGCACTTTCTGACCGCCTTAACGACATCGATAAGGGCGCCATAATCGTAATTATGCAGCGTGTCCACGAAGATGACGTAGCCGGCACGATCTTAACGGAGGAGTTCGAGTACTGTCATCTTTGCATTCAAATGCAGTTTGTTTGGGATGCGGATGACGAGGGCAACCCGCATCCCACGGAGATCGGCTGGGTAGACCCGAGGTGGACTGCGGATCCTGAGGAATGCGAAGGCGAGCTAATGTGGCCAGAGCGCTTTCCTCCCGCTGCCATCGAGCGCCTTGAAAAAGAAAAAGGCCCCTACGCATGGGCGGCTCAGTACCAGCAAACTCCGGAGCCACGAGGTGGCGGCATCCTTAAGCGCGAGTTCTGGCAGCCGTGGGAGGTTGGCAAGAAGTTCCCGGCCTTCAGCTATGTGTTTGCCTCACTGGATGGCGCTTTCACAGAGGATGAACAGAATGATCCCTCAGCCCTCACAATCTGGGGCGTGTTCGAAAACGAAGATCACTATCCCCGCGTCATGCTGATCTATGCGTGGGAGAAATACCTGGCCTTTGAAGGCCAGAAACTTCAACCGGAGAAGGGCGAGAATCAACGAGACTTCATGGAACGCCAGATGCGCAAGTGCATCAAACTCCGACGACGAAGTTGTAGAAGACCAAAGAAAAAACATCTTCAACAGCTGAATTTTCATTAGCTGGGGCAATCGCTAAGATAGGCGCCTTCAAAGAAGCCTCCACATTTGGCAAGATGGCGAGTGTATCAAACTCCAACGACAAAGTTGCACTCAAATCCCTTCGGTGCCTTGGGGGACGCCGAGGAAGGCCCTCCCACTAAAGAAAGGAGAAAGAAAAGAAGAAAGAAGAAAAGATTGCAACTCTAATGAAGGAAGCAAATTTGCTTGCATTTATGAAATCATATCAAGTGCCTGAGACAAGCCCTCAGGGTGACTGCAAATAAATGAAAGAATATACAACATGAGCCCGAGACAAGTCCTCGGGATAACTATAAGTAAATGAAAGAGTGCACATCAAGAGTAAAGCTTAAGCATCTTGTTCTAGCTTTGTTTCGCAAAGTCACCCTGCAAAACTGGAAGTAAGACGCTCCTAATGAAGTAAAGGCTGCAAACCAAAGGATTGCACCTGTGAGAGCACTAGGTCACTCAAATTTGAAGCTGTGGAAGCTCTAAAATTCTCCCAATACATGGACTTGATGTGACAACTTGGAAAGAACTTGCAAAGCAAAAAGGGATAATCATTAGTATACAAGAAATCTCAAATTTTACAAGCAAAGCTAATATGGAAATTAAAGATTGGAATGTTGATTCCCGTACCGTGACATTATAGCTCTGGAAGGATCCCTTCAATAGAAAAACATCAATATACAAGGAAGTTCAAATCATACAAGCAATATTGACGTGAAAGATATAACTCAGGCAGCAATGGATGTGTAGCCAGTGAGTCCTTTGACTCGAAAGAAGCATTCAAGACTAAGGTTCGGGCAAAGCCAGAAAGACAAGACCCTGCCAAAGAACTCCAAACCAAGTTCCAAACAAGGTCAAAAAATTGACATTAAGCGGGAGGAATCCAAGTCCGACTCCAGGAAAAGCCAAAAGGGCGAGACCGAGGCTGAGTCCCCTATGTTAAGTCTTGGACCAACAAAGGAGCAATCATGCAAGAAGACCAAAGTGGTGTCAATTTCTCAAGACTCTGGTCTTTATATGACCGAGTTTCAAGAACTGCTGCCCGAAATAATCAAGCAGGCAATTATTGTCACATGCCAAATACATAAGAAGAGGCTGATTTGAAGGTGACCCCGAAGAAGCATGGTCATGAACCCCTAAAAGAGAAGCCCAATTCAACAACTCCAATTCTGGAGGCACCTACTAGTCGCTCGCAAGGGCAGAAACTCTTTCTCCGTTTGAACTAGCCTAAGCTAAAAAAGCAGGAGAAGAGCGACAAAAAGGATCTGAAAAGAAGGCTGGGGAAGCAAGCATCCTACTGGGGAATGCTAAGAAATCCAACACTGCATTGAAACCCCTATTTAATAGGGAGAGATAGATCTCCAAGGAAAGAAACCTTAGATAGGTAGCTGAAGAGTTAATAAGCCAAAACAGCTCACGTAGAAATTCTGTGCAAGGAAGATCCCGTCTTCTACGATTAGGAATGGCTAATGCTTCAAACTTAAAATCCGCGACCAACCTAAAACTCCAGGTCGACAGTCATATTGTGCAGAGTATCAACCAACGCTCGAGACAGATTCCTGGGCAAAGTAAAAAAGACGAGTCTTCACAGAAAGATTCCAAATCAAGTCTTGGACAAAGTCGGGAAAGGGAATGCTCAAGGTGAAAATGTTGGACCAAGCTATGGACGGAGAACAAAAGGATTTTGGTCAACAAAAAAAAAGAAGAGAAGAAGAAAGAGAGAGTTAAAAAAAAGGAGAGAAGAAAAGGAAAAAAAGGAGAGAAGAAAAAATGAAAAAAAGAAGAGAAGAAAAACAACAAAATAAAAAGAGAGAGAGAGAAAGAGAGAATTCTACTATTTCAGTTGGCGCATTTTGCGATGTTCAGTTTCAGGGTCGACTCGGTGGAGCGGGCCCATGTCTCTTCTCTGAGGCAGTGTGTCCCGCTTCAATCTTTGTTTGCAAACCTGCACTGCATCTTCTTGGTGTAGTGGTCATTTGCATCTCATGTTGAGGTATCGCCACCTGTTGATATACTCCACGATAGTCTCATCAATCTCCTTCTTAGAGGAATATAGGTCAGCCATGGTAATCTCCCTTTCAATGATGTAAAATCTTTCTTTGAATCTCTTTTGCATATCAGGCCAGTCAGCAATAGACTCGGGCGATAAACTCGAGTACCACTCGAAGGCGAGCGCAATAAGCGTCGAGCAGAAGAATTTTAGGAGATAAGCTTCATCAGGGGCTAAGTCTCCCATGACGTTTATGTAGTAGGTGATGTGCTCCCTAGGAGACCCTTGCCTGTTGAATTTCTCGAACTTCGACGGCTTGGTGATGCCAGCCGGCAACTTCTTTGCAGCATAATGGGCCGGATAGGGGACTCGATAGACATCAAAAGGGGTTTGATCATGATCTCCCCTCTCAGCCAGCTTCATATCAATCATCTGCTCCAGCATCAATCGGCTGACGGCGACTGGGTCGACTGGGCTTGGGTACGAGTGGGCAAGCTACGCACCTGGAATAGTCGGCACTGTCACCTGCGGGGGCATAGGAGACCCTTGGGGACGCAGATTTGCCAACTGGACTAGTCCTGTATATTGTGTTTGCTGCAGGGGCGTGCCCCCGGTGTAGCCAGGTACCGGTGAAGGTGCTGCTCCTTTCGGAGGTGCTTCTGAAGATTGTCTGCTGCCCCTGGGCACTTCAAAGAAAACTTCGATCTGCCCAGATGTCGAGGGTTGTGCATTCCTCTCGTTCAGTTGTCTCTTCAACAACTCGATCTCCTTCTGATATCGTTGTATCATGTGCAACACTGTGGGGTCATTGGCTCCGCTTATTCGACTGGTGCGCCTTCAGATGATGTAGAGGGCTCGCCACTAGCGCCTCCGGTGGTGACAACATCGGTATCCAGGGCCACAGAGGATTAATCATGAGGGGTCTCCTCGGTGTCCACCGGCGCTCTCTCGCATGCTGCTCTCCCTCTTCTAGTGACAGGACCGGGTCTGGTGGCGAGTCTGGCTACCTCTTCGGGGTCAGTGGGTAGGACCCCATGTCGACCAAAGGCTCCCACCATGTTGCAGGTGTAAACCCTCCACTTCTTGTTCCTCCTTGCCATCCTTCCTGACGGCCTGTTTGGGAACACCAATCTGTTGAAAACTAATCGTCGGGGCGGCGCTTCCTCCCGCAAAGGGGACTGGCGTGACTCCTCCGAACAGTTCCTCGATCCTGCGCCAGGCATCGGCTGGGTCTCTTCTTTTCCTTCAAAGGCAGAGACCGCCGCCCCCAGTAGTCTATGACAACCCCTAGGAGTGCTTCTCGGGCTTCGGAGATAACTCCACACGGCTTGCTCGATCCCTTCCCACTCTCGGTCTGGGAGAGCAGCCGGTGATCGTACGTCGATGGCGACAGCAGGGGTGCAGGCCACGGGCGTCGGGCAGGTGGCCTGGCGACGGTGCCTGTGGTGCTGGCGACGGGCATCTTTCAGTAGGGCTGGTGCAGCGATTGCTGGCTGGCAAATTGAGGTCGTCATCTTGACCCTTTCCTTTCTTCGGACCCTCCTTGGGCGAAAAATGCTGAGTCCCGCCTGGACAGGCGCAGTGGGTTGGGCCTTCTTGGGAACCCAGGCTTGTTTCAATTCGGCCGGCCTGTGAGCTGGTACATTCTTCGGTGCCGCAACCGGGACGGAGGGCGTCACCCTCTCTTTCATCTTCTCCAGTCACTGGAAGGAGTTATGGACTGGGATTGTAATATCTCCGACCTTTCGGATCCTTATTTTCGGGCCCCAGATCTATTTTCTTGGAGCGTCTGGCTCTGTCGTGTTTAAAATTTCGTTTCGGACATCTTTCGTGTTCGGATCGGTGCGAACCAGGGTCGTTTCGGAGGCTCGGAGACGTTCCGCGACTTTTTCGCACGTTTTTTCGATTTTTGACTCAGTTTTCGACAAATCGAAATGGTATGGTTGTGTTTTTGAGATATATAGATGGTTTGGCCTTTCATGCCTTGCGGATTTTTTCAGCTCACAACATTTTGATTAGAATGTGACGTCCCTAGACCAAACTCGAGAAGGGGGCGGCACAACCCCCCTCCAAAAATTTTGTACAAAAAAAGAAATGGATTGTTCCAATGTAGAGCCATAGACACTAAAATGCCACTCATGGAGGAACTTGATGCAGCTTTTGATACTATAAGATGGATTTCTGAACTCATCTCTAAAGATTCTACTATTTCTCTCTCTCCAAATTGACCGCATCATCTCTTGCAAAGACATTGTCCAAAGTCCTTGATCAGCATCCACTGGCTTATAATCTCTCCACTCCCTCATGAACTCAATTGAAGCCAATAGCCTTGAAAGTTCGATTCACACTATATAATTCCACATGTGAGAAAAAGATGGTCTATGCTTTTCCTCGTAATGTCCACAAACTACACGATTGTCTTTGATGTCTGCTTCAAACTTTCCCATCTATCTGCTGTTGAGATTCTCTTCCATGCTATTTTCCATAGAAAGATCCTCATTTTGATGGGAAGTTTCATGTTCCATACATGTCTGTGCAAGGGACTCTGACCCCGTGTACCATTATTCCAGCTGCCAATCCGACAGAAAATCTTCTTGACCATTCCCATCTCCATGATCTAACATCTTCCCTCCCTTGAATGATATTCACGTTATCTAGCAGATGAGAAAATTGTGTAAATTCATTCACTTCTCTATCACTGAGATTCCACCTGAATTGCACATCCCATTTCTGGTTTACCCTGTTCTGCAACCTGTTCACATACATTTAAAAATATTTGTTTTAGAGTCCTATTATCCATCCATAAGTTATCCGAAAATATTGTCCTTCAACCGTTTCCCACATGTATTTGTATTGAAAATGATAGAAGTCTTTGGTGCCCATGATCTTCATCCAGATTGTGGACACATAATTCCCCTGAGCCACCTCTGAGAACCATCCTTCATCATCAAGTTCCCTCATCCATATCAGTCCTCCAAAGCCATTTCAACAGCAGGGCAGTGTTTGTAACGTCGATCAGTATAAGATCAGCTCCACCTTCCTCTAATCCGCAAACATTTTTTCCCAAGAAATGTAATGTACCATTTTTTTCATCAGGTCCTCTCCCCTTCCAGAAAATTGTGGTTCTCACTGATTCAAGTTTGCTGCAGAGTGTTCTTGGGATCTTGAATATCAATAGGTAATAAATAGGTAGGCTTGTCAGCACCACCATTGATAGAAACCTGAAAGTCTGTCCCCCAAATTTTTGACTATACCATTATAATCTGCTACTCTTAGTCTTCTTATTGCCCCATCTGGTTGGAGTAATCCTAGGTAGTTGATGGAAAAATATTCCCACTTAGCACCTAAGATCTGTTCAATCAGCTCCTTCCTCTGTTCAGTGATATTTGCTCCCACCATCTCACCATTAGCAAAGTTGATTTTCAGCCTCATTACTGCCTCCATTAATCTTAGCAAGATTTTCAAGTTGATCCCCTTCTCCTATGATGATAATGTGAACAAGAATATCATCTGCATATGGCAAGTGTGTCACTTCTTCTTCATTCCTTCCAACATTAATCCCTTCAATCAATCCTGCTAGCTTTGCTTTCTTCCACATTGCACAGAGAACCTGCCCAACTAACACAAATAGAAAAGGTGAAAATGGATCCCGTGAAAATGGATCCCCTTACCATAATCCTCTTAAGCTCTCAAAATATTCACATGGTGTACCAATAATAAGCACAGAGAATCTTGCAGTCTGAACACAATTTTTGAGCCAAACTATCCATTCTTTCCTAAAACTAATAAGTTGTTGTTGGGAACGGTGCTACGGATTCAGAGGGGGGGTGAATGAATCGCCCTTTAGAAATTATATATCAAAACCACATCAACTGCTGATCAATCAATGAAAACGGGCCTAGCATGCATCTAAACGTTGATAGAAAGAAACGGGCCTGACAAAGACAGGAGTACCAACTACTAGAAGCAAGGCCGGATGCATCCCCTGACGTCTTAGACTGCGCCTCAGGTGTTCCCCTCGTCGCCCCAGGCAGAACGGGGATGCCGTACAAGTAACCACAGAACAAGAACTAGCTGGGGTCACACTCGTTAGTGTGGGTCCAACCGCCCCCAACCACATGTGCACACACTGACCATGCATCCTAGGTCAGGCCTCTGACTAATTTTTCCCACAGTCGGACTCTGGCTGCAAGATATGGGGCCCTAGGGTAACCAGTCTAAAAATCGTCTCTCAGGGTAGCCTCACCACCACTCCTTGGTGGGACCACACGTGTGTCGGAAGGCTATGACTAGTGGAGGGTCGCTGAAGAAGTAGACTCTCTAGTCAACGAAAAATAAAGTCTAAACCGGACAAAGTACAAGGACTACTCCTCGTACTGACACCGACTTACGGTGACACAAGCCGAGCACACCACCTCCCGGGACCCCACGGCACCCTAACACATGGCCCCCACATAATGCCCAGCATCAGTCAGACCACAGGTCAACATGTGGATCGAGGTCCGCTCACCTGGGATTCGAATCGGCATAGAAAGAATCACCGGTTAGACAAAACACAGTAAACGGTCCACCATGGGCCGCTCTTGTACACACGGTCGGTCGATGGACTGCTCTATGACTCAAACGGCTCTTTCCAGACCGTTTGATGATATGGCACGGTCATACTCCAACAGCACATAAATGGTCCGCTTTGGAACGTTCAAGATACGCACGGTCCCTCTGAGGACTGCTACAGACAATGAACGGCTCCAAGGGGGCCGTTCCAGATCTAGATGGAACGAGAACCACACGGCCTGGCTCAGGCCATTCAGGACCTACACGGCCCAACGATTGGCCGTCTGAGTTCCTGAACGGTCCCCGTTGGGGCCGTCCATCGCCCCAACGGCACGAAATATAAACGGACCTCCTCAAGCCATTCAACGGTACACGGTCTAACTCTAGTCCATGTGAGCATATGAACGGTCCCATCTGGGCCATTCAGTCACCCAATGGCACACAGAGTTACACGGTCAGCCTTTGACCATTGGAAACATACACGGTCCCACTCAAGACCGTGCAAAGGAGTACACAGCCATACTCTAACCGTGTAGATCCAAAACTGTGCAACGGTCAAAAAGCAACGGTCAGAAATGCCTCGGGAGTCACGCTGGCTCCACGAGGTACACGGTCGGTCTCTAGGCCGTCCAGGGGTGAAATGGTCTAACGATAGACCGCGTACCCCATCGACAGTCCTGGGCCATAAACGGTCTATCTCTGGGCCACGCAAGAGTGTACACGGTCTCTGTTAGGACCGTGCACATCCCGCCATCCCGAGAACGGTGAACCTCGCTTGAAAAAACCATTTCGTGCCCCGAACAACCCCGGTTGAGGGGGAAACGAAGGGGGAAGCTCCCCCAACCCTCCTAGCATGCATCTATGACCCCAAATCGGTCAAAAACCTTGAGAATCGATGGATCCGGTGCTCAAACCCCAAATATGAATTTTTCCCTCCCGGCTCAAAAACACCCCTCTCGGCCTCTCCTCGGCTTATAAATCGCGGGAAGGGAAGGGATAACCATGGGAATCTGTCCCCCTGCCCCAATGGAGCTCGAGCTCGGCCGGATCGCCGCCAATCGCAAGGATGAAGCTTTTAGACCCTCGATCGTCCCGCCTCTCGCCGCGAAAAGCACGCCCCCTGCATCCACCTCGTCGTCGTTGTCGCCGCCACGCCATTGCCCTAGTGAAGGAGGCTGCGCCACGAACGCCCGGGGAAGAGAGAAAGCCGCGGTTGGGAGAGAGAGGGGCTCCAACGAGAAGAAGAAAGGAGGAAGAAGAAGAGGGGAAGAAGAAATGGGAAAAAGGGTTGATATTTATAGAAAATCTAATTTTTTAGAAAAATATGAAAAAATAGAAAAACACATTCCCGCGATCCTCGGAACACGTCGGTCACACCTGTGCCCTTGCCTAATATGCACATCCCAAGGGGATGTGCTGGGTCGAATGAAGCCCTTGTCTAATAACTCATAAAGTTGCTTCTTTAATTCTTTGAGTTCCTTGGGGGACATCTTGTAAGGAGCTATTGAAACAGGTGCCACTCCGGGTAAGAGTTCAATAGAGAAGTTTGCTTCCCTTTAGGGCAGTAAACCAGGTAATTCAGATGGAATGATGTCTAGGAATTCTCAGACAATGGAGATTTTTTTCTAGGATGATTTCCTTAGACTTGGTAATGACTACGGAAGCAAGAAAAGCTTCACAACCTTGCAAGATAAGTTTGCAGGCCTTAAGAGAAGATATAAGAATAGGATGCTTCCTATATTTGATTCCAAGGAAAGAAAATCGTGGAAGATCCCGTTTATGGAAGGAAATTCTCCTATGACAAGAATTGATGTTGGCATAGTGATCGATAAGCCAATCTATGCCTAGAATGGCATCATAACCTTCCATGTTAAGACATACCAAGTTAGTGGGGAGATTATGGTCTTCTATAATTACCTCATTATCCTGATAATGTGTGATAAATTTAGTTTCAAGACCTAAAGGTGTAGTGATAGCTAGGTCCGAAGGTAGAGGAATAGGTGAAATTGGCAAAGTTTTATAAAGGCAATAGATATAAAAGAGTGAGAGGCACCAGTATAAAATAATACAAATTTAGGATGCGAATAAATTTAAATGGTACCTTCCATTAGCCCATCATCCTTGGGTGCTTCATCATCCAACATGGGATTAAGATGAGCTTGCCGCTTGCATCCACTGCTAGAAGAATGTTCCTTCACAACGTAGACAAGCGCCAAGGTGCTTCCAGCATTCCTCGACTGAGTGGCCGAACTTCTCACAAAATGAACAAGCCGCCATGACTTGTTTGTCATCCTCCTTGACCTTCTTGTTCTTGCCATTACAATTATTATTCCCATTTTGGGATCTTTTCTTACTATCACGGGACTTGTAGGACCTCGTGATGCTGAATTTTTCTTCCTTCTTGTCTCACCGGTCAAACTTCTGACTCGACTCCTTTTTCTTGCCTCTAAACTTCTCGACCTTCTCCGAGGTCCTTTCACATAAATGTGTCCATTAGACCATCTCCGCATAAGTATGGATATTTTATGGGTTGAGTTGTTGAATAAAAGAAGGCCTTAAACCATCCATAAATCAATTTGCCTTTAAAATATCGGCGCTGACCAGATGTGGAGCATAAGAGGCCAAGAGAGAAAATTGGAGCTCATATTCTGCCACTGACATCATTCCTTGGCGAAGAGAAGTGAACTCCACAGCCTTCCTTTCCTTGACATGCCCGGAGAAGTATTTGGCATGAAATAGTTCAAGAAATTCTGCCCAAGTAATTAAGTTGCCTATTTTGAAGAGGGGCTGATGTTGCCTTCCACCACGTGCGTGCATCCTTGTGAAGTTGGAAGGTTGCCAGAAGGACCTTCTCCCAGTCCGAGCATTGCATAACATTAAAAATTCGATCCATCTCATCCATCCAGCTCTCAGCCTCGTTAGGATTAGAAGATCATGAGAACCGCGGAGGGTTCAAACTCTGAAAGTTTTGATGCAAGTCGCCAACACCTGCCCTTGCGCCAGCCTGAGGCATGGTCTAGAGGGCCTAAGTGAGACCCACAACAATTTGTTACATCTTGTCCCAATCTACACGATGAGCCATTCCGAGTATAAGGTACCTGAGAAAATAATGATTCTTTGTAAGACTTAAAGGAGTTACCTTAGAGGTAATTTCTAAATAACTATCTCATCCCAGGCTCTACCCAATCTCACATAGGTTGAAAATATCATGTCCCCTCCTACTTCATAGGTATGGGTCCTTAAACCTTGGACTTAGCCTATCACATTTCCCTAGCTATGCCTAGGCTCTGATACTAACTTAACTATCACGTCCCGAGATATATGTATAGCAGAAGTAATTCGGAAACATGGACAGTCGACAATATGCCTTAAGCTAGCAATATCCCCCCCCCCCCCCCCCCCCCCCCCCCCCCCCCCCCCCCCCCCCCCCCCCCCCCCCCCCCCCCCCCGGCGGGGGGGGGCGGGGGAGTTACAGAAGATGAGGGGATATTGCGAGTGGGAGATGAGGTTACAAAAGGGGGAGGATCCGATAATTGGGGAAGGGGTTTTGCAAATGGGGGGTTCCAACGATGGGCTCACATTTAAAAGATTTTTTGATGTCTTGCAATCCTCAAAGATATTCTCTCTCTTTTTTGACGGATGCAAACCACGGGGCTTTTTACTAAGAAGGTGAAGATTGTAAAGATTTAAAAAAGAATAGTTGTAACTCGGAGACTAATCGACAGTTCATTGAGTTTAAATAGACTTATATATAAAAATCCTAATGTGTTACAAAGACCACCGAGTAAAAATTACAAGACTAAGGAGTGTCCGCAAAAACATTCAATTTATTGGGCACTTAGCCGACTGTACCACATACTATCAACAAAAATAAAAGGGTTCCTTCCCACAACGTAAAAATAAAAGAAACCTAAAGACAGATACCAACCTTAAATGAATCCTCCTTCAGTCCATGATGAACCAGATTTTCCATTCTGAGAGGTGTACTTTGTCTTATCAGACGAGCTGTGATAATAATTATCGTCGACGTCGTCCTTACCATCATCCCACCCACCCCAGCCATCCCCACCATGCACTCCCTTAGCAGCCCTTGGCTCTTGCTTTTCTTTACGATCCCAGTCATCCCAAGAGTTGAGAGAATCATAGTGTTTCGAAGAGTGATCTCCCGAAGAATTTGAACCTCTATTCCCCTGTCCAAATTCTTGATAGTAGCCATTTCTCTCACTGTCACTCCGCTGCCAGGTGACTGTTCCTTCCTTTGTGTATTCCTCGACCTTCTGCGAAGCTATGGCCATGACACCTTTCATGATTCCCCATGTCTTGTGACCGATTTCGGAGGTCTTTGTAGTGACAACGTTCACTGTTTCGTTCACCTTTTGATCATAGCCACCCTCTCTGACCTGCCAAAAATTATTTATGGGAGAGACAAGCATCATTAATTAGCCCGATCATAGGATTCACAATTCATCAGTTCTAACCTAATTACTACGTGGGGAGGAAAAGAAAATGTGCACATAGGAAAACCAGAGATGAAAGCATAATCCTTGCTCATTCAACTAGAATCATGCTTGAAGCATCACTGAGCATGTTGTATGATTGAACTTTTATTCATCCACCTTGTTGATGCCTTGGTCATTAATGAGCATTTTATGAGGAATATAGTGAGTAATGCAACATATTCAAGAGAAGAAGCAAAGTGCAAGCATACGAGGGGTGGAAATATCACCCAAATACAGAAGCAGCAGGCATTAAACACGACAATCTTTGAGCACATTATTAACATTCCACCCTCAAAGCTATTAAAAACTTAAAAGCAACACCTGAAGACTGAAATACTATTAGTTGTCCTTATACACATCTATGAGAGTAGAATCGTGCTCTCATTAGTTTGAGAAGAGACAAGTCGCTATTTACAAAATATGAGTGAGAGAAAGAGTTTTTGCAGAAAATGAAGCAATAATTCACTTATTTCGGGCACTATAGCAGGTTGAACACCATTCTCCCACTTGCAAAACCCCCGCTTCGTGCAGTCATATACTACAGTTACTACATGCTATGACGTCAGCTCAGATTCATCATGTCACCACCTACAGTACTTTTGTGAAAAGATATAGCTACTTCTGTCGTGCAACAGAGAAGTTGGTCAGAACTCATCAAGTCAATATGTAGCATAACCATTTGATCTGCATAACTGCTTCCTTCTAATCACATGGAATTTTTTTCAAAAGTGGATGGTACCACAAAAGTATATTAAAGGAGAAAATTATGTACAAGTAACTTCAAGCTCCCACAAAAGCTCCTATCTCAGAAGACCTGCCCAGGAGAAAAGACCTCTCTAACTCCCCAACAACAAAAAGAGAGAGGAGTTTAAATTCCCCACATTACATTCTTACCTCAGGTTCCATGACTATGTTTCCACTTGGTGGATCATTTCTTAAACCACCAGGTCTTATAATGGTGTAATTTATACCAGATCTTCTGATATATTTCTCTGCCTGAAGTTTAGCTATCAAAGCAAGTCCAAACACGTTTAGGATTACGTAAGCTGGATTGAAAATCTGGCCTATTGCAGCTCCATTAACCAATATTGAGCTGATCAGGATGAATCTATTCACTCCAGCTTTCCGACATGCTTCCACAAGGTTTATTGTTCCAAAATTGTCAACCTGCTGAACAGAAGTACTTCAGGGTACCATCAACCTTAAATGATGACAATATAAGATTACAAAATGTTTTATGCAATATGCAGAACAGTATATGACAGGATTAAATCAGGATTTGTCCACGGTATAAACTTTTTCTTCTATCTAATCGGAATACAGTGACCACAACTTACTCACAGGAGTTCCTTTCCATTTAGTGTAGTTGTAATCCTGATCCCTGTCAGTATATCCATCTGTTGCAAATACTGTACACCCTACTTGAAATAGTCTGTTTGAGAAAATCCTTGTGCGCCTAATTGTATGGAATGCTCGTTAGTCCTTTTTTTTTCATCAAAACTGAACTTTATAGGATGCCCAAGTGTAACAGATGCCAAGAAAGCCTTATCTTTTCATCAAAATTACACTCCTATAGGCTTTCGTCCATAGTCTCAGCTTATACCCTAGCCTGTCCTTCGTCATGTCCAATAAGACAGCACCATTTGCAAATAGCATACACCAAGGCACATCATCTTGAATATGCACAGTTAATTCATCCATAGCAAGGGTAAACGAATATGGGTACTTCATGCAAACTAACTGAGTTGTGATTCGAGATAAGTCATTTGCTTTCCACCAACTATTCTCACCTTAGTCATTACTCTTCCTTGCATATCCTTAGTGATATGTATAGAATCTCTTAGAACATATTTGTTTCTTAACATCCACCAGATAATATTCATGCCCTATTAGATGTCCTCCCAAGAACAACAAAAATCACATAAAGACCCCTCTTCTTTTGGGGGAATTGTTTCATCAATTGCTTGTAGGAAAAGTCATTTAACAGTCAATCTTTTAGGCGTAAAACCAAACTGATCCTCTGACACAAGTGGTGAAATAGAAGTGGAGATATAAATAGAATTTTCACAAATCCATTTGAAGAGCTAGGGCAGATTGTTCCAAACACAATTTGCCTTGCATAATAGTTGATGAGCAATTTTCTTAGTGATTTCCATCTCAATATACATGTCTCTGGCTCTGATAGTTCATATGGAAATTTTACCTTAATAAACCTTAATACAATCTGCACTTTTCAATTACATTTAGACCTTTTTCAATAGTGTTTTGAAATACTACATTGTCCTTTGTTCGGTTAACCACACAAAAGCAAGTCCCACTTCCAGAATATTCTGTATGGAAGGCTTCCACTCCATGTCATACCTTACATAGTCATGGGATGAAGTAGCCCTGACTAGGTCCTGTATATGTGAAATCAGAGACTCCAAAATTTGTGTTAAACCTGAAAACTGGCAATATCATGTTTAGAAGAATTTGCAGACATTTAGAATATTTCATGCATGCCTTATTCAATCTGATCCAATAACATGCTAAGGTTTTGCTATGCTTCTAGATGTCTTCAAGACTGGTTGAGGCTGTTGTTCTACAACCAGCGAAGGTCCACAATCTATGGTGGCAAACTATAAAAGGCATCATGCCCACCTTCCAAACCAACTTGTCCATTCTTCCTTTATTACCAGCATATGCTATGCTGCAATGGCCAAATGTCACCATGGAACTGTTTTGCTCATGTAACCAGCCGAAAGGAAACATACAAGTTGCAGACAAAAAAAATGCTTTTTTTCATCTATTTTATTATAGTAATTATTATTACGACTTCTCTCACATTTGATTGAAGCCATTTGTGTAACCGATTGAAAATTGAGGCCCCATTCATATTTAGGGTCACGGTTTGCTGGGTGAGCCTAGCATACATCTCAGAAATAGTTTCATTAGGTTTCATTTTGAACATTTCATAGTCAGTAGTTAACATGTTGGCCTTGGTGGCCCTAACTTCAGATGTACCCTCATAGATTAGCTCAAGTCTATCCCGCATTTCTTTTTCAGATTTGCAAGCGGATACTCTTGAGTATTCAGTGGGCTGGATAGCGCATTGCATGATGTTCCCGGTGCTCCAATTGGTTGTGGATTTTTTGATCTGGTTCGGAGTCCAAGTGTCATCCAAATCTTGTAAGACAAATGGGCCTCTACTCACAACACACCATATCATGTGATCTTGGGCACGCATGAAGACTTCGATCCGATTCTTCCAATATAGATGGTTAGTTCCATTGAAAAATGGCGGCCGGTTGATGGCAAGACCCTCAACTATGTAGCTACGAGGGACATTCCCATCGAATCTCCCTGGGTCGTTGGACGATATCTCTAGGGATCCTACTCTGATACCAACTGTTGGATGGTATGATAGGATCTAGAGGGGGGCTGAATAGATCCTCTACTAAATATTCAATTTCAAAACACAAGCTATTAGAGGATGGAACTACAGTTAGCTCAAGTAAAGATAGTCAACAGATTAACAGAGCTAAGCAATAGGAGATGCACTAAGATATCACAAACCACTTGCGAAGAGGGGATAGAAGAAATGGAGAGCAAACCACAACACAATACTTTTAGCTACACAACGGCACACCTATGTCCACCTCTCACTAACTTGGTGAGGCTTCCACTCCTTGGTCAAAGGAACCCAACACACACATGTTGGAAATCAGTAGGACACGGGGACCAGCCCCATTAGACACACACACACGAGGACTAGTCCTCAAAGCACACGAGAAGAAGTCTCACAAGGAAGAAATAAAAGACAAATCAAGAAACCAAAGACAAGAAAATTGCAACTATAGTAGTCCCGCGTGGAGAAGCACTACGAACGGTGGCTGTGGAATCTCTCTTCTCTCTTTCCCCTTTCTTTTTGATGGAAGTCTAAGTAGACACTCTTTCCCATTTTCTTTTCTTTCTTCCTACATTCTGCTCATTCTGCAGGCCACCTTGGAGTTCCAGTAGCTACATTTGCCAATGGAAGAATGTCCAATATATAGGCTTTTAGAGACAACAGACTTCCCTCCATTTCTCTTGGATTTTAAATAGCTAAGATAAACCAAAAGGTTATTTGACCAAGGAAACCTATAGAACCTTAATTTCTATAAGCAGAGAGGATGTCCTTTGTTTAGTGATATTTTCCTTTCAGTCATAATCTTGGCTTGCTGGCACAAGGGACAATGCTTGGCAGAGAGGGAGACTTTTCCAATGTGATGTACTTGCAGATCTTTGGAGTAAAAAGTTGCCATGGACACTTATGATCATAGAGACCTTTGTGTGTCCTAGGATTCTTCTCCAATCTTCAAAAAAACATTTTTTTAAAGGTTTACGTCTGACCTTTTTCCTTCTTGTGCAGTTTTTGAAAAGATAGATCGGACAAACAACTTTTGAACTTTCGTTCAATGAAGTCGACACTCTGTAATCTTAAGGTCGACATTGCTTTGAAAAATCATTCTATAACGGCTTCTGGAATGATCCTGAGGTCGACACTCTGTAAACGTGAGGTCGATACTACATGGGCTGGCCACTTTCCAGAGTGCTGGTTGCGATCGTGAGGTCGACACTGCATGGATTGGCCGCTTTTCAAAGTGCTGGTTGCGATCATGAGGTTGACACTTCATGTTGGTGAGGTTGACAGTTCCCATGTAATGATCTATCTATGAAGGCTTGAGGTCAACACTGTGAGAGACTGAGGTCGACACTTCATAACATCTGGTTATTCAAAAAGGTGTTTCATGAGTTTCAAAAAAAGAATAATGGCTTATTGTGAGACATCATCAAAACAACATTTATTCAATAGAATGGCCGACCAATCCATAGTAAAAGCATGTCATTTGAGATTTTTTGACATTATTCGATCAGCCACGCTGGCCTTGTTAGTACCAGCACAAGGGCCAGCGAAAGTGTTGGCATTATGATATCAGAGACCCTTGGCGCTGGGATTTCAGCACTCGCCATCTCTGTGGTCCTTGTAACTTTTGGATCATCGCCATAATTCAGGAGGTCCATGAATGAGTCGGATTCAACGAGTTGTGAGAAATCCTCCATAGAGCCGGCCATGTCAACACTTGTATAATGATTGGTCATATAAGCCAAACAAATCTTTACAAGAAGAGGTTGGGCTAAAAAGGCAAGAATACATCTATGCTCACCACAAGTAGCCTCCAACTCTCCACTTTCTTGGGAGCCTGATAGGGTTGGGGAATTTTTCCCGCCTGAAGAAGAGCTCGAAGGCCCAGCGCCTAAGGAAGAACTAGAAGTCCCTCTAGAAAGGGGGTCAAAAGCTGCAGACCCCCCACTCCCAGAAGTGGACTTGACATTGTCTCCCATTGCCGAGACATGGGGAGCAGTATCAGGGACCCCTGCATAATCAAAATACAACACTAAAGAATTAATGACTTCTAATTCTTCACGTATCAATGAAGAGGCAAGGTTGAGTATATTACCTGAGGGTTGAATAGCCAGGGCCCCTTCTGCGATAGGCGAGGGGGAGCTAGCCGTCACCGGCATATAATCATCCGTGGGCGGGATTAATTCTTCAAAGCTAAAAATACTATTCGGCATAGACTCATCCAGAGACATATCTGCTCCTGCAAGGTTATTCGTCTGAGGAGAGAAACTCATGCCAATCCTGGCCTCAGGAGGAGCTGCATTAGGCAGAGCAAAAGATGTTTATAACTTTGTATGTAAGCTTAGAAATGGTGAGTAATAAAAATGTGCCACTCACTGTAGACATCCTCACTGGCTGGAGACTCTTCCTCAAGTCGAAGGCGGGAGAAGGGCCTCACACCCCCTCTGGGACTCTCAGGGTGAGGCCTTTTCGAGGCACCAGTACCCCTCTCCAGCCCTATATCGGGAGGACCCTCCAATGGACCAGTGCCGACCACCCTAGCAGCTCCGCCCGCAGTTATCAAAAGGATGTGTATAACACGCATTCTAAAATATGAAGAATATACATGCATATTAGAAGGCCAAGAATGGAGATAATTACCTATGGTTTCTATGGGCTTCATGGGTTTAAAAATTATCTACTCCAACTTCAATCAGAGAACATGGGCCGCTGCCTTTGCAATCTTGAGAATGGCAATAGGAGTCATCGTCATCTCTAGACCTGAAATGTACTCTAGTGGGCCCGCACAGCCCACGACATTGATCATGTGGGCCTTCCACTCTGCAAATGTGATGTCCCCGAGTGCTCCCTAGATTATCGGCTGGGACAATTGGGATTTCTTTCTTACTCCGGATGATGCCTACAAGTCTTCCCACCAGGAATAGGCTTTTGAAGGGCTTGAGGCTGCCCCTGAAGCTGAGGAAGAAGGGGCTGCAGATGCTGCTGCTGGTGTGCCATTCAAGGGCTTCAAAGCCTCATTGTACTGGCTCCTATCCACAGGAACTGTCCATCCTTTCTCTCGCCACCTCTCCTCAATGTCACTGATAGTCCGTGCGACTCCTGAAAAATGAGATTTGATGAAGGCTGGGTCCACAAAAAGAGGAGGCGGGTCCTCCTTCCTCAAACGCTACTCTTCAGCAACTCGAATGGCATCATGGTGCTCTTGGAAAATATTGTTGGCCTTGAACCATCAGCGTGCATAATGAATGTCAAACTAGCCTCTGCACCCCTGCTCTGGAATGGGATAACCTTGTTTCATCTCGCAGCAGAGAAAGTCCTATAACACTGTCGCTACTAAGTGCACGTCCCTGTGCTTGTATAGTCGAAGGGCCAGAGAAAACTCTGCACTTGAAGGGATGCCCTGATCATACCCAAAGTTCCGGGCGAACCGGTGTGGGTAGTTGGGCTTAAGAATGGTTGTGCTGGACCGCCGATAGACTAATACACTTGGGCGGATGCATATAATCCACTCCGCTAAGCCGTGGGAAGAGAGCAGAGCATGTGAAGATACCCTGCTGACAACGGTGCGTCCCTCTTGCCCAACATAAGGGTGGTAAAGGTAGGAGAAGTAGTCCAGGGCTAGGCCCTCACCTCTCCTCACTAGAACAAAAGATAAGGCCTGTTGGGTCCCCGCGAGTTGAACTACAGCTTCCTGTGACGATTGTCCTATGAACAGAAAAATCAGCGGTGCTGCCAGATTATTAATTGGAGTCCTTCGAGAGATCTCTGGAAACAACAACCTTGCCCATACACTCAAGTAATGAGTGGGCAACATAATATTCTTCTCCTGCGGTGATGAATGAGAAGACAAGGCCCCAAGTGAATGGTGGATATTCGCTATGGTTGCAAGAGCAATGGCAAGTCTTTGACCACATGCCAGTAAACAGGTTGGATAAATCACCTCAGGTCGTAGGACCCCGTCCTCTCTGTGAGGAACTACAAAACTGGCTAGCCAATAGGCCAAGTAGGCCGCCAAGTATGTGAGAGGAGGCTGCCCCCTCGAATTCCACCCCTATGTAGGTGCAGGCAAATGGCGTGGATGCGAAGGAAGGTCTACTCTAATTTCTCTGCATTCTTCCCAGGTAGTGCCAGACTGAGCGAACTCCTCGTGGAAGTAGAAAGGGCCACTATAGAAATGGCTCACCCACGCGTTCAGAGTCTCCCTTGGGGTGCAGGGGTCCGATCTGTGCTGACCTGGGCTAGGTCCCTCCATGTCTTCATCAAGAATCTGAAGCAATACAGCATAGTATACCTCCCAGTGCCATCAATAGAGCTGAGATGCAAGTCATCAAGAGTCAACTCCTCGTAGGGCCTCCCGCAGATCGGAAGATCAGAAACCCTCTGCAAAGCCCAGAGGTCTAAAGAACTCTCTTCAGCAGTGACGAAGGTATTCCATCGGCAGTTGAATCTCTCTGCCAAGGCCTGTAGCAGGCCCGTATGACAAGGGTAGGAGTACAAGGCGTCTGTCACTGAATGACGGATCCCCACCTTGTCTAGTACCGACTGATAGACAGTCAGGATGCCCCAGAGTCACTCAGTCGCGTCTCGGTGATAGCTGTGAGACGGGATAACTAATCACTTCCCGTACCAACTGGGGGTCTTCAGTGTCAAAATCCTCTCCAGCATACAATCATGAGCATACTCCTCCTGTGCAAAACTCGCCCCTGAGGGCGTCAAGAAGAGGCCATCCATGACTTGAACCATGGTCTTATGCTGTCTATGCATATGCCAAATCGCCGGGGCCAGTGGTGCAGCCCGGATTGTGAAGCTGTCATGCTACTGAAAGAAGCCCAGGCTCTATCGATCTGGGTACTGTGTTTGTCGAGTGAAGCCATCCAGAAAGCTCGGATAGGTCAGGGAACATAACCCTGGATGCTGTCCCTCCCCGCTAGTTTGGCCCGCTCAAGGCGGCGACTCTCCTTGGGCAGTGAGGGGTCATCATCCTCCATCGTCGATCGGTGCAAAGCTCTGAAGGAACCGATGAAGATGACGATCCAGGGGATCGTGGCGCGAATATCCCCCCGAGTGGTCATATGTATAAATGTCGTCCCTGCTTGTAATGCGGGACATATCCACAAGGCCTTCATTTTCACCAGCATTCTCAGTCGGGCCCTTAGCGACCCACAGATAGCCGAAGTCAACCCGGCTGAAATTGTCTTCATCAATGACGTGGGGAGGGAAAGGCGGTATGCGCTGGTCAGTGCACTCAATCCGACATCCATCCTTGCCTCCGGCCCTCAGCCTCCTCGGCCGACTCCTATCTCCATTGCTGCGAGACATGTCCACAAACGCAAAGAAACAAAAAAAAGGGGGAGAGCAACATCAGGCCAAACATTCCAGGACAGCACTACAAACATTAAATGCGGTTGTACAAAGTCCAAAGTCTATACAAAGGACACATGGTCACCACTCCCTTTAAAGGGCACGAGCCGGCCGCCCCCGTCTCCGGCTGTGGCGCATGTCCCGTGGGGGCATTTGTTGCACCTGTAATTCTCTCGAAATATTTCGAGGATTTTATTTAATAGCAACTGACGAAAAATATGGCGTAGTGCCGATATCGTCGGCCCGTGGAGTACGTCCATGATTTAAGGTCTATTGACCCGACCTTATAATTGCAAGCGGTGTCGCAACAAGGGAAATTAAGGGGAGAATGTACATGCACACCTATCAAAGTGGCCAAATAACTGTGTATCACACGGCACAGACAGATCCAAAAACTCCCTCCCGGGCGAGCGGTGAACAAGCAAACAACAAACGAACAATCCTTCACTCCCGCACGTTCTCCACCAACGTGTTGCTGCCACACGACAAGAGCGGGTCTTGGGGAGCAATAAATGTAGAGCAGCGGCTTCTCCTTAACCTAGGGCGATAGAAAATGACAGAAAACACACGAAGAGGGGCCAAAAAGGCCGCCCCGGGGTCAAATGACCCTGTTGGCCTGCCCACGGGCACGGTCGACCCCGGGCGGGGTCGCGTCCACCCCGCTGGGAATCTGTCTAGCTCTGAAAGACTAAGAGAAAATCTTGTTCACCACGCCCTGGGGCACTTACTGCTATGTGGTCATGACAGCAAGTAATGGGTCGACCCTGGGTCAATAATCATTGTCAAACTCGTAGTCCTCAAAATGGAGGGCACGTGGCCGTCGCTCCTCGGCCTTAGGTGGGGCAGGCTGGGCGGCAGGGGCCTGAGGGGCCGGAAGAATTTTGGGTTGGTCCCGGCGTGAGACTCTCTCCGCACTCTCTAACCTTCCAACCAGACCTTGGACAGATCAGTCGGAAGCCTCGGCGCGGTGCTCCATGGCCTTGAATCGGCTCTCCATGCGCTCGGTATGCTACCTAAGAGTTTGCTCGGATCTATCCATTCGCTCCATGAGTAGAGCTATCATGTCCTCCAGAGAACGGCCTCCCTGGGCGGCACCTCGGGGTTTACTCATAGTGTCAGGGTGATGGTACTGTGTACCTCCACGAGTGGGCATGCAAGGGGACCTAAAGGGAGCTAAGGGTGACTCACTAGATCTACCTAGATGTACCAATGTAAACCTATCACAAGACGACTAAACTCAAAACACAATTTTTTTTATTTTTTTATTTGCAAAGACGGCCCTAGACTCAACCCCTCTCTGATACCACTTTGATGAGGGACGACAATGAGACTCGACTCGGACTTGTGGGAGCCTTGGACTCTAGACGACGTGATCAGCGACTACACACACGACTCAGCACCTAACGTAGTTCTTAAAGAGGCGAATGTGCCCCAAATAAGAAGCACTCGTTCATGGTCGTCCCCAACGAGGGAAATGTGTCAATCTACACGGTTGAGAAGCTGGCAGTGAGTCTCGGGTGGTCGGCTCACTCTCGTGCTCGGGACGAGTCACGGGATAGGTCTCGCACACACAACTCACAGCGGTGACTAACTCGAATGAGCTAGGATCCTAACATGATCACGAGCAGCGGCAAAGAGAGCTTATACTAGGAAAGCAAAGTAACTAAGGAGGGTGGCGAGTGTACCTCTATGCTCGGGGCGTGGGGAAGACATCCTGGCCAAGACTGTAACTCCCGGTACAAGGCTTAAGATTTAGTTACAATAGTGAAATAAGGGCCCACTCTACGCAGGGAGGTAACAGACTACACAACGACTCCGGGAGCACCGAACTTGGGTTGGCGGGCAGCACTTTGATGGGTCTCGTGTGGTGGCAGGTGGCAGTTCTGGTTCCGCTAATGGCTAGCTGACAAGATAGAGTGCACGGGCATCCAAAGGGCCAACATCCTTCTGAAGGATTCTAAAGGTGACGGTCCATCGGGGCAATGGCAGCAGGCCCCTGGTCGATCTCTGGGAGCGGCGATCGTTGATTTGGCACCGAAGTATTTTTGGAGCATTTATCTTTGACCCTTTTTCCTGTTGTCCCATTTCAGGACAGTCCTGCATGCTTTCACTAGATCGGCCGTCATGACCAAGGCTGATGTTGGAATGAGGCGGGGCTGGCACCATTGCGAAGCTCTCTCAGAGATCTACGATCCCAGACTAAGAGGGGATTTTTTTTTAGGGTGAAACTTTTTGTGGTAGAATTTTAGTCTGAATGGTTCACAGATCCAGAACAGAAAAGGCTGAAGGGAGATCTGACTGAGAACAATGGTTGACCGATGGGCAGACGATGGATCTGGGTGATGGAATTTTTATGTCTGACAGAGGGGGCTGTGAGGGGTGTGCACAAATTTTATGGTGATTTTTGGAAGGGGCTTGGAGGGCAGGATGGATTTTATGATGGAAGGAGGGTCGGATCTGGACTACAGAGGCAATATCAGATCTGACCTGAGAAAAAAATTTAAGGAGGGGTAAAAAGGGGCTAAAATCCATGGGAAATTTTGTGGAGGTGATATTTGGTAGGCAGAATCTCCAGCTCAATTTTCAGGCCGTTCAGAAATGGGGAAGGGGGGCAAAAGGGGGAAGAACTGGGTTGCTAGAACACAGATCTGCACAGAGACAGATCTACGTAGCTCGGGGAAAAGAAATTGGAACGGGGATCAAATAGAGGTGGGAAAATATGGGAACTTTTCTAGAGATGGGGACTTCTGGTCTTGACCACCGGATCATTTATGTAGCACTCTACCTTGTGGTAGAGAAGCTCATAAAAGATTCTGGTCATTGCTCATCGATAAGTTACACCAGCATTCTTCAATCTAAATGACATCCTTTTGTAGTGGTAGATGCCCTTGGGGGTTCAGAAGATAGTGTGGACCTGGTCGTGCTCCGCAATCCATATCTGATTATAGCCAGATGACCCGTCCATAAATGAAAGAACTTCGTGATCGGTCGTGGCATCAACCATGACTTCCGTTATTGGTACCAGAAAGTCATCTTTGGGGCATGCCTTATTTAGATCTCAAAAATCTACACATATTTGGATATGCCCATTCTTCTTTTTCAGGGGCACAATATTGGCCAGCCACGTGGTATACTGATTTTCTTTGACGAAACCCACATTAATGAGTTTGTCTACTTCCTTGCATATTTGAGTGATAAGCTCTAGTCTCATGCGCCATGGCGACTGCTTTACTGGCTCCGCTCCGGAGCTTATGGCCAGCTCATGCTGTGAAACTACGGGGCTGAGTCTTGGCATTTCCTTGTAACTCCAAGAAAAATAATCTAGGTACTCTTGCAGCAACTGGATGTACAGCTTCTGCTCTTTAGAAGAGAGTTGAGCACTAAGGAAAGCTGGCCTGGGGTCATCCTCAATGCCCAAATTGACCTCTATCAACTCATCAACTGTGGCCTGGCCTCTGTCTTTTATTTCCGGGGGCACCGATTGGAGGACGATGAAGTCTGGAACATCATCCTCAAGTTTGAATACTTCGACCTCTTCATTGTGTTGCCCCCGAACCTCATCGGGAGCTTCTAGTTCAGCTAGTGGCGACTATGTGAATTATTCTTCTAGTGGGCCTTTTACAGTTCCAGCTTCAGCTGGTGTGTTAGTAGTCTGGAGAGGTTGACATTTGTTTATTGCTGGCTTGGAGGGATAGCATTTTGCCTTTGCAATGGGTAGGGACGATTCTGCCCTCGTGTTGCTTTGAATCGTCATATCCTCGGTGGAGGTGGCTTGTTTTTTTCTGGTGGCGGGTATTTCTCGATCAGGCTCAACAGAAACTTCCTCGATCGATCTAAGGGGTGCTGATGTCACCGCCAAAGGAGGGCTGTAGGAGGGGGAAACCCGCGCTTCTTTAGTGTCTTCAGCCTTGCTGCTGCTGGCTGTGTCAAATCTGGGTTGAAAAGTCATCTCTTCACGGTAAACCTGCTCCCAGCACCTACAGGAAGCTATGGCTTCTGATTCTGGGTCTCTCGATTGAGCCGACCCACTATGTTCAGCTTCGGCTGGGTATTCATCATAAGTTGCCCTCGGTGGACTATCTTTTATTGAGAAGAAAGTGGAGATGGTGTCCACCTCATAGCGCACACTATAATAGTATTCTTCAAGTGTGAAGCCCAACCCCTGGTGTTGGGAGACACATCTTAATTCTTTGTCCAAGCTGGCAGGGTACCAAAACCTTTTGAAGTATTATTTCTCTTTATGAGGCTGGCCAGAGGGGATGTGTTACTTCTAGAAAATCTTAGCCACTTGGTCTATCGTGAATGTTAGCCCTTGAATGGGGACTAACGGGTTCTCTATGTCTTCAGGGAGATGACAGTCAATATCCTCCTATACAACATGTTCCTCAGCCTCATAAAATAAGCTGCTGGGGCCTTCAGACTATGTCAGCTCGAGTGTCTTGAAAGGATCGACAGTGAGATGATCGAGGCTGGGTATTGGCTTGATAAGACCCCCCGGGATCTTGATATGGCCATGATGCTAGTCGACCTCAGCTTCATTGGCTTCTGGGTAAGTGGCAGGAGGTGTAGCTCTGCCAATGTCCCCTGTGCTGGCAATGTGTGAGACCATCTTGGGATTCACATATCCCAATGGTGGTGCTGGAAACCAGTCATTGCTGGTGGTGCTTCTTGTTGCCCTGACAGGGGCCTTGGCTTTGGAGGTCTTCTGTGACTGCTCTGAATATAGAGAAGCATCGAGCAGATGACGACGGCTGATGAAAGGGGATGATGATAGCAAATTCCTCGAAGGAATTCACAATCTAGTAATCCCGATCATGGGGTTTCGTGATATATCTGACAAAATGGTGAAAATGGCAAGGGGGTAGCAAGTTCCCGTCTTTCAATCAACAAGCCAATATCAAATGTTCAAAAAGTTATGGTATCCACCCAACATGGATAGAGAACTACTGCAGATTACCTAGCACCCTAGCTTGGGTTTCTTGATAGAAGAATTTTATAAAGCAGATATGATATCTATCTCTACTCTTGCGGATAGAGATCCTCCAGGAGGCCAAGATATGCCAAAAGCCATTGGCCAGAAGCAACACATGCCCCCGGATGGTGAAACGCAAGATGAAGAGATATACCACTAGAGTCTATCTCCGCGCAGGGATGTGAAGCTGGATGCATCAACCTCTGAAGCACCCATCCTAGCCAGCCATGATGACGGGGTGCTGCTACCCCCACCTGATATTGAAATGGGAGGGGGTGGTCTATGCCATGTCCCAAATTTCCCTAAACATGGCCCTGCTCTACTTGCCAGTCTGATCCAACACTTGCCCTCCTCTCTCAGTAGCTCCGGCCTACAAATCTGAAATGTCCCCCTATGACCAGCATAGAACTACATATGCAAAGGCAGAGAGATAATTAACTTGCCTCAGATTATATCATGTGGTGGAGAAGCCTCTGTGGAGGGTGTGAGCCTCCACTGAGTCCCAAGGCCACATCCAGATCTGCAAATAAAACTTAAAGAAAGAAATTTCATTGAGGGTAATTGGCATCCAAATCTAGTCCCCTGATCACTTGAGCACCGTGGTTGTAGATATTAAGGCTCTTCTATCAAAGCACTACCCTGCTACCACTACGGCAAGGTGGGAAAATAGATCTACAGATGTTGACCTCAGTGCTTTCGAGCAATTAAGGAGGAAGGCGCAGGAGTAGCCGGCCCTTCAACCAACAAGCCTGTTGAACGAAGCCCCTCATTGCGGGAGAAGATGAGGAAGCCCTAGTCTTTCCCAAAAGACAAGACTTGGGTGATCTTTGAATGGGCTTGTCACTATGGCAAGATTACTCTGCCAAATCCCTTAAGGCTAAATGATGCCAGAAGAAGTGATAACCCTTAGTTTTGCCCATATCATCGGGTGTCAGGGCACTCATTCAAGCATTTCTACTCATTCAAAGATATCACCTAAAGCCAGATTAAGAAGGGCAAATTACATATGGGAGAATATGAAGTAAATCCATCGCGCCCACATGAGATGGCCATTTGTAAAAGGGGAGTCCATATGGTCTCCCTCACCCTAGAGGTCGCGAATTCGGTCGATGAAAGATGTTGTGAAGCAGATGTGGCCTCCCTCTCTACCCTGATAGGTGAAGGCCCCGTAGAGGCAGTCTACGATAATTATCAAGAAGATCATGAAAGAATCCTATAGCTCCCAGGGCTGGGAGATACCCTGAAATCCCAAACAATGATACATGAAGGGATGAAAGCTGATGTCCCCTACAAATGCTAGGAATCTATTATCACAAAGGTCACTACGACCTCCGATAATGCTCTGGCAGGACAAGAGGCTGGGGAACTCCTTTCTACCCCTAGGGGGGATTCACCCACGGGCCAATATTCAAGCTACCCAAAAGCTATATCGCCAGCATCAACGCTGATTCAAGAGCCAGGGAAAGTAGCTGGCGAATGTCCGCCACCGATTAAGATAAGTCAAGGAGACATTTATGATGTCTTTGAAGCTGAAGAAGATGATGAAGACTTCATCGATTTACAACTAACTCCCCTGGAGATTGAAGATGGCGGCCAGGCCACTACTGATGAGTTGGTCAAAGTGAATCTTGGCACAGAAGATGAGCCTAGGCCAACCTTCCTCAGTAGCATCCTTCTCCCAAAAGAGAGAGAGTGATACATAAAGCTGCCTCAAGAGTTCTGGGATTATTTTACTTGAAACTATAAAGAGATGTTAGGCCTCAGTCTAGCAATTGCGACTCAAAATTAAATGATGAAAATGATGCAGTGCAGCTGGTGAGCAACAAGAGCCTCGAAAAAAATATGGAGCGTCTGGGGATGTCCCCATCAGCAGCCATGGTAACTACACCCATGATTGTTTCCCCGACAAGGGCTTGCACTACTTCAGCTGCAGCCTTCTTCTGGTAATAGGACCTGGCCTCTTGGCAAGTCTAGTTACCTCTTCGAGTTCTTCGGGTAGAGCCCCATAATGGCTAGCCACTCTGGCCATGTTACAACTGAATATTTGGAGGTGCCTGTCCCTCCGTATCACCCTCCTGGCTGGCTGCCCAGGGAAGGTTAGCCTATTGAACACCGATGTCCTTGGTGTGGTCTCTTCACAGAAGGATGGTCCATAATAATCGGACCCTTCATCAGCAGCTTCACCCAGGTTAAACTGCTCTCCCCAGTCTTTATCTTCCACAACGCTCATGGCCTGCAAGAGCCATTGCGTTCCTTTGCGAGTGTTCCCAAGGCCCCGAAAATATCCTCGGACGGCCTGGGTAATATCAGCATGCCCGCCCGTGGGGCAAAGTGTAGGTGGTGACATCTGATGTAGAGCCGGTGGCCTGCAAGCGAGCCGCCGTTGTTCGGCCATTGAGCCGTATCTCTTGCTATGAGCATACTCATTTGCCTGCCGACCGTAGGCCTGGAAGGCTGGTCTGTGAGATGTCGTAGTTGGCACCTCGATTCATTCTTCCTTTTCTTCTTCTTCCCTGTCAAACCCAACAATTTGAATAGGTTTAGGTTGAACAGTAGTCAGGGCCCACCTTTGCTTGGGCACCCATATTTCTTTAAACTTGGTCGACCTTGAGGCCAGACCTCCCCTTGCTCCGGACTTGACACAGTCTAGCCTCTCTTGAACCAGTGCTTGTAATGAATTTTGCGCTAGTACAGCTGCAATCACCCTATCGGGTGAAATCCTGGTCGCTTGGCCGTTCAGAAATACATGGACGCCTCTAATCAGGACGGATTTGCCAGATGTCGATAGCCAGCCTTGTAGCAAGCTGGTGTTCTTCCTGGCCGCCCTCCTGGCAACTGACGAGTGCTTCCTATTATTGTAAGCGCGGAAGTGAATGTAGTGGACATAGCCGGCTGCAGCAACATCAGTTGTGGTCGCCTTTGCAGCAACGACTGACTCCATCTCCTGGACATCCAGGTGCTCGATGAAGGCTACCCCCAAAAAGTTAGGGAAGCCCATTATCGGCAAAAAGTCACCAAACTTTGTTGGGACTGCCAAGTAGCTGTACCTAGTGTGATTAGCAACCACGAGTGGTCCAAAGGAAATAGCCATCGAGTTAATCAGGGTGCAACCTGTAATTTCAGATTTAAAGAGAGTTAGTATTTTAGGAGGAGGTTGTTGGGCCCCTAATCCTGGCGAGACGATGAAAGGAGGCTTAGTCCCACTGGGCGTGCCAAACCGATTGGACGCACTCTCAGATACCTCTTCATCTTCTTTATCGTTTGTTCATTCCTTATGTCTTTGGTGGTTTATTCAGTTTTATTAAGTGCGTGGGCCTGCCAGTGACTGAAGTGATAGTTTATCCAGGCTTCAAGACTAGGAGGGTCTGAAGCCACGAGTGTGCTCGCCTGACTTATCAGATGATGTGGGTATCGGGTCGGGACTAAAACTCACTGTGCCATAAAAGTCACGGCGTTAGTTACATCTCCTCGGAGAGGAGAAAACCTTTGATTAAATGCCAGGGGAAGGAGCCCTCGGGCCTAAAATTGATTTTAATGATAAAAAGAAGTAATGAAAATTCTGGATTTTAGTGAAACAGCCCCCATTGAGGGGTAAATATTTTTAAAGAATCACAATTGGATAAAAGTCACACTTTATAAGTCAAATGTATGCCAGGATTATGGCGAACTTGATATTCGGGGGTAGACCCAAATAATAGAAAATATATCAGACGTAGCGGGCTATAGGCCCAGAGTAGGCTCAAGCCCTGACCATGATGGGATGATCCCAAGGTTCAAGATGAATGTTGTTCTTAAGTCCCTTTTTTAATTTTTTTATTTTTTGATCTATTTTTCTTATATTGCTTAGCTAGTTCGTCATAAGCATCTATGAGTTCATTAAATGTAAAATCTTTAGGTTCGGAGCTTACCTGAGATGACGGGTTACTCGGGTGGTCATCATTGTCAGCCATCAAGCAATTGTGCCTCTCTTGTTCTTCGTGAATGCTGACCAAGCCGTCCAAGATTTCTTTGGCTGAGCTACAACAGTTAGAAACAAATGGGGCTATGTTGGTGTCAACTACTACTTTCAACAAGTTTAAAGCAGTGACATTATTAAAATGTATGGACTTGTGTTCATCAGTCCATTCGGCTTTGTTTGCAGGCAGATTGGAAGGACCATTGGTTATAATCTTCCAAAGCTTGGGATCATGTAAGGTTATAAGTCTGCACATTTTTCTTAGCCAGTCATTAAAATCAGAACCATCAAAAATCGAAAAGGAAATCATTAAAAACTTATCAACCGAGCCTCTCTACCGATCGTTGGATCTGGATGTGACAGAGCTTAGCTCTGATACCAATTGTTGGGTGTCTTTAGAGCAATTGGATCTAGAAGGGGGGTTGAATAGATCCTATCAAAAACCTTTGGCCGATTAAAAGCTGAACCACTACAAACTCAATCTTTAGCTATGCAAAAGATATTCTACTTAGAATGGGGAACTGTTTCAACAGGAATAGTTCAAGGCAATGGAGCAAAACATCGAGCACAGAAGGCAATAGGTTGCTGTAGGGAGAGGCTGAGGTTGAGACGATGGTGTAGTAAGGTCAACGCAGCCTTACTATGAGTTGGCTGCTGGATAGATTTACTACTCATCAAACCCCAGGTTTGTATGTGTGTGTTCACAGTTAAGAAAACATTAAACCTCGGTAACTGTCTCTATGCATAACAGCTTGCAAGACTTAGAGTCTGAATAGGAAATGAGCCAGTTGGAAAATGTGGGTGCAGCGCACAGACTAACAGAAAATGGACAGGCCTAAAATATCCGAGCACCTGTGAATGGGGATGGAAGACAAGGAGCAACCACACAAATCACAACCCACTACACAAGGGATTTTAAAGGTGGTTCAGTCTGCAAACCCGCCACCTCCCACCAAATCAGGTGAGGCTTTATACCATACACTGCAAACGTAGTAACACAAGGGGACGATGCCCCTCACACACACACACATGAGGCGCAAGCTCCTCATGAGGACGAAGTCCTCAACACACACAGGGACGAACCCCCCCCCCCCACACACACACACACAAACAACAAAGAAGAACAAGCTGTAAATGCAGCAAGGAGACTGGGACAGGCCCCCTAACGTCCATACGGCTACGCAATGGCGTAACACACTTTCGATCTCTAAACAGAATGTCGGAAACACCACTGTAAACACAGCACCACACGCTGATAGTACAAGGATTAAGAAGAGAGAACACAAAGGCGGGATAAGTAAACTCAAACGAAGCTTCAGAACAAGATCTTGAAGCTGTGCTGGTAGATCTAAACTCAGATCTGAAGACTGCTCATGACTAGCTGCAAGGAGGGCAGCTCTCCCTTCTCTCTCCTTCTTTTTCTCAGCTCTGGACTTGCTCAGACCAGGGTTGGGCTGCTCACTCTTCTCTTTTCTCTCCTCTCTTTTTTTTCTCTCAGATTTTCTATTGAGGCACAAACTCTTCTCTCCTTCCTTCTTCTACTTCTTCCTCTAAGCTCCAGTTACCGCAGTAGCTTCGTCATCAGAGGCTTCATGCATATATAGAGAGCTGGGTAGAAAATTTTTCCTGCAGATTCCTGTGACCCGATTTGCTGGAATATAAAAAGACTTTGTTGAGTGCTGACCACTATTTGACTGATCCACCAAAACTGTTAACAGGATCACCAGAAAAATATCCAAACTTGAATCTGATTGTCCAAGAACGAAAATGGAGATTTTTTTTCTTCAGCTCTATATAGCTCTAAACTTGATCGGTTGGAGTAAACAATCCGCGTTTGACAATGTGAACGTGAATTCTTTCCTAATTTTGATAATTTTTAAACTTTTCATAAATAGTTTTAAATTGTCACCTCTTTACGCTGATGCCTATTTAATTAGCGACCATTGTGGTGGATGTGAATTCTTCTAGAAATCTGATCCCATAACCAGTCCTTTCCACTTGGGAAAGGGTTCCTATAACTTTCTAAGGCTATCAGAACACTTGGAGAGTGAATTCTCTTCTCCAAATCCTATTAGAACCTTGTTTTGTATTTTTAAGAGAATTAAACCACTGAATTTCAACTCTATAAATAGGACCCTTCACCCATGGGTGTAAAAAGGCTGAGTTTATTGATCCTTGAGGAAACTCTGCTGTAAGAAAGGCGCCCCTCTAGAGGAGTCTCCCATGCATCTCAAAGCTACATCCTTTGGAGCTTCTTCCCCTATTGAATAATCTTGAAGATCTTTGGAGAAAACACACAACAAGCCTTCCTTTTCTTTTATCTTTTGCTTTGTTAGCTTAATTTGCATTTCCTGCATCATATCTCCCTCTTCTAATTATTTTTCTTATCTCAATCCTTTTGTTCACTCTAGCACATCTCCTATTGTGCAACACTTGCACCCTCCCTCTCATATCATCATATTTTACCTACCCTTTGCATAGGGGTTTTAAAGGCCAAACACCAACAATGTGTATTCATACTCATCCTTTCATGTTTATGTTTATTAATAATTTGATGCTACACACCTCATATTTGTAATCAATATCTTTTGTTGGTTATTATTTGTTTTGCAAGAGTAATTTAAACAGAAGCTCTCTTCATCGGCCGGCCGATTGGAAGAGAAGGTGGCACTCACAATCCCCCCCGCTTCTAAAGGTATTTATATCACGATCACCTCCTTTTCTTTATTGTTATATTCCTTCAAGGTCCACGTGTCTTTGGTGATCATAACTCCATATAGCATCTACATGCTACCCTCCCCTCTTAATATTCACTTTTCTTTTTTATTTTATTTAAAAAAATCTTTGTGGATTTTCATAATCTACATGGAGTAGTCGGTCATCCATTGTCGTATTCATGACCAATAGGACCATGAAATGATCGGCTCCTTTTTGAGGGGAGTTAGTCTCTCCTTAATAGGAGGAGGCATCTCCCCTCTTGGAAGCTAAAAAGCCACCTTTAAAATTTTTGAGGGGAACATTCATCTTTCTCATGAAGTGGAGGGGGGACCTACTCACCTCTTGGAAGCCAAAAAGTCACCCTTAGTATTTTCAAGAGGGGGGGTGCCTCTCTCCTAAAGTGGGGAGGAGCGCCTCTCTCCTAAAGTGGGGAGGAGCACCGCTCTCCTCTTGGAAGCTAAAAAGCTACCATAGTCCATGTGAGTGATAGAGAGAGGATGAAATGGCAAAAGACTAATCCAATCCACTCTTTCATTAGAAGAAAGCTTTGAGATTTATAGAGTTCCAAATACAGGGGATATCCTAGCCTTCCAGGGATGATTGTCTATAGGCTCCCTTCCTGAGCACATCTGTCACCGAGTACGGACCTTCCCAATTTGGAGCCAGCATCTCTGTGGCTGCTCGGGAGTTAGAAACATTGGCACAACGTAGCATGAGATCTCCAAGGAAGAAGAGACGCTATTTGACCTCAACATTATAGTACTAGGCTAATCACTACTAGTAGGTGGCCAGTCGAGTCTGGGTGCGATCTCTATCTTCTATCAATGGGTCTAGGTTTTCTTACAGTGCCTAGTTGTTTCATGCTTTGTCAAACTGGCTGACTTTGAGAGTTAGATTAGATATTTTGACCTACATGACTACCTCAGCTCCGTACACCTAATGGAATGGAGTTTCCCCTGTGGCTACTCAGGCAGTAGTGTTGTGCACCCAGAGGATGGTTGGAATGGTGTCTACCCATGACTTGCCAGCTTGCTCAGACAGGTCTTGATGCCGTGAAGGAGAGTCCTATTAGAATTTTCTCCTAGACCATTGGCTTGGGGATGCCCTACTGTGGTGTAGTGAATCTATATCCCCAATTTCGAACACTTCTCCAGGAAGACAACACTGTCGAACCATCTACCATTGTTTGTTGTGAGGACGTGTGGTATCCTGAATTGGCATATAATATTGTGCATGATGAACTTCCAAGGTGCCATTCTTGTGATCTTCCCAAGAGGTTCTGCCTCGACCTATTTGGTGAAGTAGTCGATGGCGATGATGAGGAATTTCTTTCTCCCCTGAGCCTCTGGGAAGGGACCTAGCATATCTACCCCCCACCGAGCAAATGGGTGAGGCACCATTAGGGTGTGAAGTTGTGTCACGGGCTGATGATGTAAATGTGCATACTTTTGGCATTGAGTGCAACCCCACACATACTCAAGGCAATCCTGTTGTAAGGTGGGCCACCAATATCCTTGCCTGAGTAAGCTTCTAGCGAGTGCTCATCCTTTTATATGACTGCCAGATAGTCCTTCGTGGAACTCATGAATGGCTTGCTTGGCTACAGTAGAGAACAAGCATTTCAGGAGCGATGAAGATAGTGAGCACCAAAAGAGGTGTCCATTAACCAACGTGAAATGTGCTGCTCGAGCCCGTACTCGCCTGGCCTCTGAATGATCATCAGGCAGATCCTGACAGAGAAGGTAGTCGAGGATAGGGTCCATCCACAACGGCTCTTAGTCGATGGCGTTGACTTGGGGCTTGGGCTCCTTGATGCTTGATTGCTAGAGGTCTTCAACCAGCACTGACAGAGAGCTTACCATCATCGTAGATGAGACCAGGTGGGAGAGGGCATTTGCTCAAGCATTCTCGACTCTCGGAATATGTACTACCTCAAAATGAGAGAGACTTGAAGAGGCCTCTTTAATCTTTTGGAGGTACTTTATCATGGTAGGTTCTTGAGCTTCATACTGTCTATGAACCTGGCTAGTGAACATCAAAGAATCATTGTATGCATGGAGGTGGAGGGCTTCGAGGTGTTTTACCATATTGATGCCAAATAGCATTGCTTCATACTTGGACACATTGTTCGTGACTGGGAAATTGATGCACAAGGCGCATTGTAACTCAACTCCGTTGGGTCCTTGCCTCGCTTTTGCTTGCGCAGGAGGATCCGCCCATGTACAGCTCCCAGCCAGGCCCAAAGTAGTGTGTGGCCCCTTCCTCATTGGGTAGCATGCACTAGATGATGAAATCAACCAAAGCCTAGGCCATAATGGCAGTCCTTCGTTGGATGCTTATGTTGAACTCTCCCAACTCTATTGCCCACTTCACCAGCCTCCCCAAGGCACTAGGGCTCTGAAGGATTTGACGCAGGAGCTGGTCAGTTAAGACCATGATCGCATAAGAGAGGAAATATGGTCACTACTTGGTGCAGCCATGACTAGGGCTAATGTGAACTTTTTGGTCCTCAAGTACCGAAACTCTACCCCTTGGAGAGCCTTGCTTACATAGTAGACCAACTTCATGCTCCTCTCATCCTCTCTGGTGAGCACAACGCTAAGTGTGCTCGGCGTCATAGACAAGTAGAGTAGCTATTCGCTAGGGAGAGGTTTAGAGAGTATCAGTGGCGATGAAAGGTACCTTTTGAAGTCTTCTAAGGCTTTTTCACACTCTTGGTCCCAGTCGATGTGTCCTCTCTTCTTTGGTGACTTGTTAGCTTGTTTGATTAGCCGGAAGAATGGGAGACACCTTTTGACTGCTCTAGATAAGAAATGTGTAAGTGCAACTATGTGATCGGTGAGACACTACACGTCTCTTACACGCTCTACTCTCTTCATCTCTATCACGGCTTTGATTTGGTCAGGGTTAGCTTCAATGCCTTGATGGGTTACTAGGAACCCAAAGAACTTGCCTGAACTCACCCCAAATGCGCATTTTTTCAAGTTAAGTTTCATGTTGTACCATCGTAGGGTGGTGAACATCTTTGCTAGGTCTTCCAGATGATCAGTTGCATGCAGGCTTTTGATGGGCATGTCGTAGATATACACCTCCATATTGTGGTCGATCTGGAAGTCGAACATGTGACTAACGAGATGTTGGTACATAACTCCTGCATTTTTTAACCTGAACGTCATCCTTGTGTAGCAGTATAAGCCGTGGTCAATGATGAAAGCAGTGTTGTCCTGATTAGGCCCGTGCATGCTGATCTGGTGGTATTCAGTGTTGGCATCTAGGAAACTCAGGATCTCATGCCCAACTGTTGTGTTGACGAGCTAGTCAATCCATAGCATTGGGAAGTGTAGGCACTAGAAATCACCTCTAAAGGGAAAATAAGGAAACACATGCAAGGAGCAATAGGTAGTGATGGAATTAAAGGAAAGCAATAAACACACACATGTACAAGCGTGGAACAAAGAGTAAATAAATGTAATAAAAGTAAGAAGGTGAAAGAAAAGAGTAGTGACCATGATCGCCACCAAAGACTAGCAATGCCAACAGTAGTAAGATGAACCACCAAATAACGTCACGTACCTTGAAAAAGAAGAGATCCAGCCAGAACAAAGGAGATGACCAATTGGATGAGAACGTGGTCTGGGATGAGGCCACGACCTTAAGAACGCAGTTCTTGTATGAACCAAGATCTATCACAGGAAACCAAGGGTGCGCCAGAGCCAGTGTGACCTTCTCTTCGAGCGCTTCGAGGTTGGACCGCTAGAGTCCTGTGGTGGACCAGAGTTAGACCGCCAGAGCCTGTGGCGCTCCAAGGTTAGACCGCCAAAGCTTGTGGCGCTCCAAGGTTGGACCGCCAGGGTCTGGGCTACACCGGGTGGTTTGCAGTCCCGTTTGCTTCGATCCGTGGTTTTCATGAGTTAGTTCTTACCTCCGGTGACCCATCCATTAGTCGTAGCTTCCACGGCACGCGTGTGTCGCCCCACTGGGGGCACTGGTGTGGCGTACCCGAGAGAGACGGTGAGTAGGTTGGTTACCGTAGGGCCCCCGCGCACAGCCGAGTCTGGGCTCGGGGGGAATTACCAACTAGAGGACATGCCTAGGGCCTATGGTCTGAGTGTGTACACGAGGCTGAGGGTTCGGACCTGCGCTGACGAGCGCGACCTCAGCTAGTCATTGTTTTGTGGTACTTCTGGTTACTGTGCGTGTCTGAGTCTTGCGCCTGGGGCGTTATAGCTAGACACTTGTGATGCGGTGTATGACGTCAGGAGACGCATCTGGTCGTTCTTCTAGTGGGAGGTGCTCCTGTCTACCGGTAGGTACGGACTCTGAGCTTTGTTGGACCGAGGTTCAGTAGTACGGTACTGTTGGAGTAGACAGTTTTTCCGTTTACTTACTGCAACTTGTTGGTTCTGCCGTGCTCCTGTTAGGTAGCGTTACTTTCCTGCTTTCTTACTTTATTGCCTTGTTTTTCGTGCGAGGTGGGGTCCGCGGGATCCCTACTGAGCCAATGAAATGAGGCTCACTCCTGTTTTTCAGGTGAGGCCGGGCCTTCGGGTGGCGCGGCAGGTGTTCAGCGAGGTTCTAGTAGCCGAGGTTAGTGCCAGTTGTCAGAGTCGGGGTATGCCCCGTGTACTTGTACTTTTTCTTTTGTATTTGTACCTTTCTTTCAGTTGACTGTACTCTTATTTGGACATGAGATGTATTGGACATTGTACCAGTTTAGCTATTTATTTAATTTCTGCATTATTTAGTTGTTCATTGTGCTATCTCTGTGGTCACTTTAGCTTCTTACATATCCCCCCCACACCATCCTTTTATCCCTTCCGAGTCTTCGGGCTCGTGGGAGGCGGGCCGAGGTTCGAGTCGCGCCGGTTCCTTTTCGATACTCGGATCCCGGGTCGCCACAGTACACTTCCTTACGAAAGTACTGGTTCACAAAATATTTAAAGATAACTTTTATAGTAATTGTTAGCAGCTCAAAACACCATGTGCTGAGACTGGCTCAGTTGGAACTGCATGGGCTAGGTGTGCTGGGGAATATACCAGGATTGATCCTTGGTGATGGGTGTTGTTTAATTTGTATGAACACTGCCCCACCCGTATAAACAGTGCCTCACCACTGCGGCAGGGAACTTAAGGGGAAAAAAGGAAAAAGAATATAAAAACCAACCATTTTCCAAGTAAAGCAAGGATCCAAGTTCTGAGAGGATTTGGCGTGACAACAAGGATGATATACCCTTTTTTAGCAAGAGCAGCATATGATTTCCAACCCATTCTTGTACCTTACTGGGGTTAAGGGTGTCTGTGACTTGAAACGTTCATCGTTGTCTCACATTACACTATGGGCATTGTACTGTGTCCATTGTCTTGATTGCAAAGTTTTCCAACATTATGTGAGTCCTTCAGATAGTATTTACCCTATGTCTTGTTCACCTTTTCTCAGTCATATCAATTTGGTAAAAGAGTAGGGTAGAAGTACTTTAGTCTTTAGCCTTGACCAAAAAACAATTGTTGTCTCCATACACATGGTTAATACATTAGTGGATACTGATATATGGTCCTTGCCTAGTGACAACATACTCCATCTTTTGACCATTTTGGCCAATCATGTACTGCACATAAATTCTACGTCTGTAATGAACAAAATACTATAATATCCCATATTGAGGTGAATTTTTATATGGGATCTTACAGTTACCAAGAGAAGAACATGAGATAATGCAGAAATGAATTGCTAGTAACATAGGCAACTGGAAACTGAAAGATGGATTTAAACCATGCTGATTAGAGCATCTAGCAATTCATACTAAAATATCGAACAAGAAATCAGCTCACAAACAAGCCTATGAAGACGGTAGAGGAAAAAGATCAAACACACGAGGCAAATCATAGTGCACCAAGAATTTTTAGGTGGTTCGGACTACACCCAGCAGACCTACATCCACCCCTTACTCAACTGAGTAAGGATTCCCTTACTAACAATAAGAATGTGGAAGACACTCCACTACAATGGCTGCCGAACAGCCTGAATGAGGGAGACAAATCCCTCACACTTGATCTTGCTCCCAACAAAATCATAACCCCTGCCACAGGCAATGACCGAATGAACAAATCATCCCTTCTTCTAAAATCTCAGAAGAAATCGGGAACCAATCCGCCCTTCTTTTGAAACCTCAGAAGGAAACCCGGAGGACCCAATCCTCCCTTCCTTTGATATCTCAGAGAGAAACTCGATCCCAGAACAAGGTATCAGAAGTACAAGATAGAAATGAAAGAAGAACACATAAAACAAAAAAGGAAAAGCAAAGAATAAAACAAACGAACTGTAGATTTGATGGAGCAAGGCTTTGGATCTGATCCAGAAGGTAATTGCTTCAAGCAGATTTGCAATATGAACTAGGCTGCACTCTGATTTGGCACTCTCGCACTATTCTATAATTTCTCTGAAACAAGCTCTCAAACTCTCTCTTCATCCTTTTCTTCTTCTCTCCAAACCTCATTCAGATCCTTCTTTAGACTTCTCTATCCAGTGGATATCCAATAACTCACGCAATCCCCTCTTCTACAGCCTTCTAGCAGCAGCCACCTTCTTCGAAGGAAGAAGGCCCATATTTATAGATCTGAAAATAGGGATTTTCTGAAAAGAATTATCTCCAGATCTGATTCTCCATTGGTCTAGGTGTTCTTGTAGAATATACTCCTTCAGGAGCCTTCTAGAATGAGTGCCAGGTATCCTTGGATCATGTGCCAATGATTAAGTTCGAAGGCATATGATGCCATCGGGTTGATCACGTGCTACTCGATCAAATGGCAATTTAGACCATTGAGTCGACTCTAGGGCATGGCTGCATCAACTCCATCATCTAGAGCTTGAACGCCATCTTGCAGAATATAGTTGGCTACGTTGACTCCTTTTCATCATGGCGTCGACTCCATCTTCATTTGTCTTGCTAAGTTGCTAAGTTGCTAGACTGTATTTAGTGTGTCGACTCCAGGAGCTTCCTACATTGACTCCATCTTCGTCTAGCATCTTAGCAACTTCAATGCTGCGTTGACTCCATCTTCTAACGCAACATCGACCTCATGTTTATGTGTCTGGAAGAGATCTTGCTGAGATGCATAGCTGCATCAACACACGTCTATCACTACATCGACTCCACTCATGCTACAGCCTCTTGGACAGAGCTTTGACATATTGGGGTCGACTCAAGGTGTCAACACTTTCTTCTTGGTTCTGGGCTTTTCAAAAATCTGACACCTTCGCTTAAGGTTTGACTTGAACATTTCCAAAGGATATCCAATGACACTTGCTGGCTTAAAGAAGGTTTGTCTTCATAGAAATAAGTTCTTGACCTTTTTACACTTGAAAGAATTTCATGAACATCTGCATTCCTGCTGAACTTCAGAAACACTGGCAGCAGAACTTCAGAAACACTGTCAGCATGATCTTTATCCCAAATTCAGGAAAAAGTGTCGATTCAAGGAGTCGACACTTTGTTCTGTGTATAGCTTGTTTTACTGCTTGGCCAGCTGATCTTTTAGAAGGCTGGGAACAAATGTCAACTCCTTGTGTTGATATTTTTTCCCACCTGCTCTGTTTGGGCGATATTCAGATACTCTGGAAAAAATGTCACCTTAAAGAGTCGACATTTATTCCTACCCGTTCTGTCTGAGCGATTCTCAAATGATCTGGGAACAAATGTCGACTCCTTGAGGGATTGATACTCTGGGTACAATCAAGTTTCTATCTACCCAAAAGATCAAGAGAAAGCCACATTCACGTGTCCTTATGGCACGTTTACTTTCAGAAGAATGCCGTTTGGGCTTTGCAATGCCCCTGCCACCTTTTAGTGGTGCATGATGAAAAATTTTTCTGAAATGGTGGGAGAATTTTTGGAGATTTTCATGGATGACTTCTCAGTTTTCAGAGACTCATTTGATTGCTGCTTGAAAAATTTACAGAAAGTGCTGGCACGATGCATTAAATCTAATCCGGTGCTTAGCTGGGAGAAAAGCCACTTTATGGTAAGAGAAGGCATTGTGTTAGGCCATGTTATTTCCGAAAGGGGGATAGAAGTAGACAAGGCTAAGGTTGATCTGATTTCCAATCTTCCTCCCCCTTCATCTGTCAAGCAAATCTACTCTTTTCTTGGCCATGCGGGTTTTTATAGAAGATTCATTCAGATCTTCTCTACCATTACTCACCCGCTCACTAAGTTGCTAGCCAAGGACACTTCATTCCAACTAGATGAGTCTTGTCTTGAGGCTTTCCATTCCCTTAAGGTAGCCCTGACCCAAGCTCCGATTCTTCAAACACCGGATTGGTCGTTGCCGTTCGAAATAATGTGTGATGCCTCGGATTATGCTATTGGAGCTATCTTGGGGTAGAGGATCGATAGGAAACCCGTGGTGATCTATTATGCGAGTCGCACTCTTGCCGATGCTCAATTGAATTATACCACCACAGAGAAAGAACTTCTGGCTGTTGTTTTTACCCTAGAAGAATTTCGTTCATATCTTTTGGGGTCCAAAGTCATTGTCTATTCGAATCACGCTGCTTTGAAATACCTGCTCACCAAGAAGGAAGCTAAACCCCGTCTCATTCGGTGGATTCTGTTGCTACAAGAATTTGATTTGGAAATCAGAGACAAGAAGGGGTTGGAGAATGTTGTCGCTGATCACTTGTCTAGAATTGTGATTCTTGAAAGTGCTCCTATGTCTAATTCTTTTCCCGATGAGTAAATTCTTTCCATCTCTCACACCTCAACCCCTTGGTACACTCACATAGTCAATTACCTAGCGGTAGGACAGATTCTGAGAGGGTGGTCTGGGTAGGAGAAGGATCGATTCTTTTCAAAGGTTAAGTACTACTTCTAGGAGGACCCAAAACTGTTTCACATGGGTCCAGATCAAATAATAAGATGATGTGTCCCTGAGGAGGAGCAACAATCTATTTTGAACTTGTGTCACAATCTCGCTTGTGGGGGACACTTTTCAGGAAAGAAAATAGTGGCGAAAGTTTTACAGAGTAGATTTTACCGCCCCACATTATTTAAGGATGCTTATGAATTTTTAAAAATATGTTTGAGATGTCAAGCTGTGGGTAACAATTCTAAGAAAGATACGATGCCGCTTAATCCCATTCTGGTAGTAGAGATCTTTGATGGATGGGGAATTGATTTTATGGGACCATTTTCACATTATTTTGGAAATGAATACATCTTGGTGATGGTCGATTATGTTTCTAAATGGATTGAAGCAATAGTCACTAGGACCAATGATCATAAGGCGGTGGTTAAATTTGTAAGGAAGAACATTTTCTCTAGATTTGGGTGTCCAAGGGCTACCATTAGTGATGGGGGTTCTCACTTCATGAATTCTCAATTTCGAGCATTGCTTCGCAAGTATGGCATCACTCATAAGCTCGCCACCCCCTACCATCCCCAAACCAGTGGCCAAGTTGAAGTGTCTAATAGGGAGATCAAGAACATTTTATAGAAGACAGTTAGGCCAGATAGGAAAGATTGGTTAGAGAGACAATGTCACGCCCCGACGCGGAATATCGAGGGCACGACGAGTCGAAATCAAGCGTGTCGATCAGAGCATGTATAAGTCTAATTTGAAGACAAAGGTAGATGAGAACAAAATCACACTTTTATTTTCTCATAATGAAGTTTTTCAACACCAATTCATAAGCCATAAAGGCAAATTACAAACCAAAAAGAAAGATCATTCGCTCAATAGCTAAATCTCTACAAGCAAGGGGTCAGCTGAGCAGGTGCAATAAGCATGAATAATACAAAAGAAGTAGGGGGATAAGCCGCCTTATAAATTAATTCCACCAGCCGGTGTAGAATGATGCCAATGTCGATAGTAGCATGATGAGGCTGCTGAAGAAAGCCATCGAGAAATACTCCCTCCAAATGAAAAAACATGATTAGATATAGTTGCAACGCTACAAAGGCCAGCATAATATGGGGGGATGCTTCACAGCAATATGGCCACATACGGTGACAACTCACCGAAGAAACAAGCAAGGCAGTTAAGCCGATAAAAAGTCACAAACCCTATTCTTCCGGTCCGGGAATCTAAAAAAAAATGATGGTGAATGGACATCCATTGAGGATAAAGGGGGGTGTCACAAATCTCTCAACCCCTATACTCGGGTACCTCTCAAAAAGGGAAAAAAACAAAGGGCCCGGAGAATGGGCAAACATGGCTCCCTCATCTGCCTCCATGGGCAAAAGGGCCTCCCTAGTAGCAATGAATGCCTAGGGAAAATATAGTGACAACGCCATCTACAGAGCTAGGAAGACCCCGTAAATACACCTTCTAATAAAAAAGGGCCCAGAGGATGGTGCTCAATGTAAGCACCGGGAGCCCATTTCTACAAGAGCTGCAGCTATTCGGAAACACCTTCCGCATAAGCCAATGACAAAGGAAGACAGCCGTTGATCCAATGCATAGCTGTCATTGAATATGCCCTAAAAGGGGGAAGGGCAATTTCAAACCAACAGTCCCACCAACACTAAGGAGCCCTCATTGGCCACAAGGCCTCCCGTTTCAAATACGGGTCCATGCCCTATCAGGATACCCCTCCATTCTCAACCTGGATCCTCCAACTAGGTCACCAGACAAACAATCACTAGCTTCTGGCACTTCACCACATTAATACATAAACCCTGCAGGGGAATGAAAAGATCAAATCCTACCAAGCCTTCTATGCCCTCGACTTCATTCTCCTCTTCAACTTAGCAAATAAACTCCTTTCGACTCTAAATGACCTGCCATAACCCCCCTTGTCCCACCGGGATTCATGATGTTTTGCCAACTCCTCAACCCATGAGGATACTCCCCATTTGTCCCGCCGGGATCAACCCTCTATCCTCGGTCTGGAACCTATACTCCTAGCTAGTGTATTCTCATTATCCTTCAGCTACTGCCACAATAACTACTCAAATACACCAAGGGATACCAAATTTGTCCCACAGGGCTTGCCTCAACACTGTCAGTTTGGACACTATGCCCAAAAGTGGCCTATAAACCTTTTCCCTTGGCCTGGGACACTCCACCCTCGCCGAGCTCTAAACATTGCCCCCAATCCTGCTGGGCTGGGCCCATAAACAATTTTCACTTTGACTGAGACACTCCACCCTCGCCGAGCTCTAAAAATTTCCCCCTAGATTGGGCTAATAAAACATTTCACTTGGCTTGAGGCACTCTGCCCTCGCCGAACTCTTAAATATTACCCCTTAAACCAGGCTAATAAACCTTTTCACTTGACTTGAGGCACTCCGCCCTCGTCGAGCTATTGAAAATTACCTCATAATCGCACTGGCCTGGGCTAATAAACCTTTTCACTTGGCTTGAAGCACTCCGCCCTCGTCGAGCACTAGAAAATTACCTCAATAGTCCCACTGAGCTGGGCCCATAAACATTCTTCCCTTGGCTTGAAGCACTCTGCCCTCGCTAAGCTCTAGGGTATTAATCTTTGAGTCCTATTGGCCTAATAAGTAGTCGAATTCACTAATAGTCCCATCGAACGAAGCATCCCGCATCGCAGATGAGACAGCGTCAGGGAGCCCAACAAAAAATAGAAAAAAAGGAAAACAAAGGCAAAGAAGAGAATTTAAAAAAAATGATGGTGATGCGGGACGAGACAAGGACTCGACGTAGAGTTGGATATGCAGCCTGGGACTCTAGCAAGCTCGCACTCGTCCGCTCATATAGTTTTTTCCCTCTTTTTTAGGTAAGACTGATGAGGATGAACCAAACACAGATGGGGATGAGCAAAAGTGAAGTCCTAGAGCCATCCAAAAGTCTAGCGTTCCATAGTCTTGTCTACTTCTATATTTCTTGAGTCGATCTTGTAGTTTTCTTCTTATTTGGGTCACATTATTGGAGAATGTAACAAGGATGATTATGAATAAATAAAGGATTGGGTTATTTGTTATATTGTGCACTCTGTCTTTGTGTTGAATGCACTACGCTCTGATTGACATGAATGATATAGACTCGTCGCGACACCCCGGGTAATCTTCCGCGCTCGGGGCGTGACAGCGGTCCTTCCAAAGACCGTTTCATTTCTCATGCGGTCCAGTATGTAACCGTTTGTCTTATGTTGGTTCAGGTCTTCGCGGTCATGCGATAGACCATTTTCCTTGGCTAGTGACCCATTGTTGGACCACTAAGCTCTGTCAAGCGGCCCATTAGGAGACCGTTAGACTTATGTGGAATGTCAGTTTGGCTAAGCAGTCGTACGATAGACCAAAAAGCTAGCTTTGGCGGCCCTATGTGTGACCGCTAAGCATCGTTGAATTTGGTCAACGATTTTAGGTCGGTTCGGGCTAGCGGTCTAGCTCTGACCATTTGTAATCTTTAGTGGCCCATTGGTAGATCGCTAAGCTCCATTTGACTTCTGTCAATGTTTTAGGTTGGTTCGAGTTGTATCCTTAGCGGCCCATTGGTAGACCGCTAAGTTCTGTAAGTGGTCCTATAATAGACCATTTTGGTGGTTTGACTGGTTAAGTCAATTCGAGGGTTGACTGGGTCTAGCGATCATTTATATGATCACTACAGTCACCTTGCGGCCCTGTTTATGACCGCCAAGTGTCTGTGTTCTTTGTGTGAGGTTAGCAGCCCTTTACCTGACCGCTTGACTTACCTTGCGGTCAAGCGATTAACCACTTATCCCCAGAGTGTTGTTTTCCCGATGTGTTGGCTCCCAAGTGCCTTGGCTCAACCTAGTGATTTGTCCGTTGTCCCGTGGATATCTTTGATGTCCTATGAGAGTTATGACCATGTTATAGGGTAGCCAGGAGTGTGCTATGTCGATTAGTATTCTGTACTGCTTCAGAGTCGTTATTGGTTTCTGGTCAACCCGGTAAGATCTAGTGGTTGACATGTGACCATGTGAATGTCTCAGGAATCTTGTATAGATCGAAGACATGATTTTGGACACCTTGAGATGTTATTTTACCTCGGTTTGAGTGTCCATGTATTTTAAGGGTCTTGGTGATCCCTTAGGTCTCCGTGATTCGCATATTGCGAATGTTTTTCCTTTATTTGTATTTTACCATGACTTTGACTTAGGGATTAGGTTGATTGGCGACATGTTACCGCTTTTGTGTACGACGATCTTAACCCCGAGTCATGAGACTCAAGGATCATTGTGTCAGTAGGTCTAATTGTTGTCTTGAGTCTGGTGGCAGTTTGGTGTGCTGCCATATGCTTGTGCTTGGCATTCTGTGGTATGTGCAATAGTGCTTATTTAGCCTGTTCATACTTTAGCACTGATGTTTCGGAGTCTCTGTGTCTAGTGAACCTCCACTAGTCATAGTCTGATGACACTTTCCTGTGTGTCGGCCCACCTGGGAGTGGTGGTGGGATGAGTTCCCGATAGATGGTTTTTAGGCTAGTTTCTGTGGGCTCCCTTGCCATGTGGTAGCGTCCTACTAAGAGAGAAAATTAGCTACAGGCCTGGCTCAAGGCATTGAGCTTGTGTGTGCAGACGTGGTTAGGGGTGTTTGGACGAGCGTCGATGGGCGTGACCCTGACTAGTCACTCGTTACTATTGTTCCTTGTACTTGGTTTTGTGAGTATCTCAGTTACCACCATTCCAAGCATGTGGGAGATACTTGAGGTGCAGTGTAAGACGTCAGTGGACGCATCTGGCTGTTCTTCTAGTGAGGAGGTGCTTCTGTCACTTGACACGATGACTTTTCCCCTCCTTTCTGGCTGCTTTATAGCAAACTTTGTCATAATATTTTCTGGAGACAGGATTGTATTGATCCTAGGGGAACCAGCTAAGCAATGCAGTGGTGGCAACCAGTGAAGCAGGAGAACACCATTACCAATGAGCAATTTCAAAGGGAAAAAATTGTCCATTGTTTTGCCCTAAGACAACTAAAGACTTGCCTCACAAGTGTTTCTGAAAGTGAACATTTGAAAGTCCATTCAATGATGATGCCCGATGAGTAAAGGCTTTGGCCTGTATTTGTGTGATTCCAAGAATATAAGACTCCTACCATCATAAAATGCTTGAATTAGGGTATGCCCTTAAAACAGGTAATAGGACCTCCAAGGACATCAAGTGCAAAGCTGAGTTCAGCCAGCTATAAGGACTGGGTATCAATGATACATGACAGAGGTCATATAGATTGATCCACTCCTGAATCAGTAACATTTGGTGTAGGAAGCAAGAGCAGTCTGTAGAAGACTTGTTTGTGTTCCATAAATGAAAGGGGGAGAACTAGAAAATTTAGAGATTTTCCCTTCTAGATCTTCCCTCCTCTTCACCTCCTTCTCACGCTGCCCACTTCTAGACATCCCATTCTCCTCAACAATCAATCTGCAAGTACCAGCTGCAGCACCAATGATGGCCTCTCCACTTGCAGCCTTGCACCCCCTCAACCCATCATTCAGCAAGGGAAGAAAGGAAAAGGAGAGGGGAAAAATAGGCCATCCCAACCAACTACCGAGGCAGTCATCAAACCTGCAGCCTTGGCCCATATGAACTGATCATCCAGCAAGGAGAAATGGGAGAAACAAAAGAAGAGGAAAGAAAGACTGCTGTTGACAACAAACCAAGGCCATTGCTGATACAGAATCAAGGCCGATGCCAATTGCATTGGGTACATGCCCTTTGCTTCATCCCCTTCCATTAACTTATGAGGGGGCAGGCTTGATTGAATCTTATTGATGGAGGGAGAAACATAGATGGTAGAGTGGGAGAAACAAAGGGATCTGGTGGGGAAGACATCTAAGGTTTGCAAGCTAGGGTCTCTTATATATACAGGTTGAAGCAGGTTGGGTTAACAAGAGGGTCAACCCAACCCAATATGTGTAAGGGATGGGTTGAGCTAATGTTTGACCGTAAACCAATCCAACAACACTTCAACCCATCCTGAACCAAATGCTTAACTAGGTAGGGGAACAAATTTTGGTGGACCATCCTGGACACATATGGGTCAATCTCAAAACATTGGTAAAAGGCCCAAAATGCTCCTATTACTCCTTCAGTGGCACTGTAGATAGGAAGCTGCAGAGAACAACAGGAGGAGGCCCTCAAACTCCTGTGGGAGCTCCCTGGTGCTGCTCTCTGCCAAGCTGATTCAGTCTTCCTCTGCGATGCCAGGGTGCATGGTACTTGCTGATTGGAGGATGGCTTCCAGGACAGTGGCAATAGCAGTCACTCCTTTCCCGCGGAAGCGATAACAACCATTGGCCCATTACCAATGCCATTCAGCACTGCTAATGATGATGGTTGCAGCCCCTCCCCCAAACATTGGAAACAGCATCTGCCCCTGACAGCCACAAGTGCTGGTGAGGATGAGGGGCCGACTGCCTACCCCATGGCAGCAACAGCAGCAGCTGTTGCTGGTATCAATGACAGAGTGTTGCACAGATTGAGTGGTCCCTCCTCACAGTAGTGGACACAGCAGCTACTACTGTTGTCGATGATGGAGAGGGGAAGGGACCAACCTAATAGGAGCAGCTGTTGTCCATCGGAGACTTATCATTATTTGGAGTCGCCTACATGAATCATATTTCGTCAAAAATTTCTATCAAGTGCTATATTTATATTTAAACCCAAGAACCCAATGTCCCTTCTAATAACATCACACCATCTCCTTTTAGGCTTTCTCTGAGCTCTTTTACTAGCATCCACTAAGATTTGGTCACATCTTTTAACTGATGCTGAGTTAGAGCAACGGTGCACATTGGATGGCCCTGCGTTGGAATGGTTCTATGCCTTAGAACCCAGTGAGGCTGAGAACTTCGATATAGTTCAAAGAAAAATAATTCAGAAGTATAGGGACCGGGTCGGCCCATCTCTTTCTATAACTAATTTATTGGCTGAGAAGATGAGGCCTCATGAGAATTTCATTCAATTAATTTGTTGATAGATGGAGGGTAATGGCCGAGCGATTAAGAGATACATTGTCGGAATTCGAGTAGGTTAAAATCATGATTTCCAACTCTATATATACCTAGGTTCAGACATATTCTCGCCATAAATAAGATTGATACAATTGAAGAGTTTTATGAGAGAACCCGTTACATTCAGGCCCAATGATAAGATTCCCCTTTAATGAATGCTTTTGAACAAGTTCGCCTAGCAGGATTTGAAAGAGATGAACAAGTGGACACCGTCCATCCGTACCACTTGGCCACTCCACCGGTCCACATACCCCATTGCCTCCATACCCACAATATCCATCACCTAACCTATGTCACCACCTTCTGCCAATAGTTACACACCCACCTTAGCATCCTTCTTATAATGCATCTGGCCAGCTAATGTTTTCATGCCACAAGTTGCACTAGCTCCAAATCTCCTTCACCTTCCCCAACAACAACTTCCTCAATCACAACCCCTTTCTCAGGCCAGCTCTATCCCCATTACACCTATCTCCCAAACCACCTGGTCTATGATGATGAGTCGACGCTTCAACAACTTACATCGATACACCGACAACCTTCCACGCAGCTTTCTACCCTTAACCTTCCACTACCAAGACCCTCTCCTCCACGAACCAAACCTAGACAGTTTATCTCCAAACCCACCATCATCCATCACCCAATTGCCATACCCTCTACCTCCGCTAGCCATTCATCTGCTAGGCCCTCCACCTCCACTAATCCTACCTTCACTAAACTAGTTAATCCTTCATCACTGCCATTTAAGCCTTCTACTACCCTTACTATTCCTAAACCAATTCGTTACCTCCACTATGCCAACATTACCCTTGCTTGACCTTTCACCCAAACCCATGTCTGAGCCTGAGCAAGGTCCACCGACTTCTACACCCGAGCCTGCCCCAGCTACCTTCGAGCAAGGGACAAAGCTTGCCATGTTTGAACCTATCCCCACTTCATTGTCCATTGAGCCAACCGCTTTCATTTCACCCTTACCCTCCTTTACCACCCCTTGGAGCGGGTGTGTGTCTTCAAGTGTATGTTCAAGAGCTGATCCTTGAGAGCAAGATAAGGAAAACTTGGTCCCGGTGATGTTGATCAAGATTCATGATTACATCGGTTGTATGCCAGTCCGAGTCATTATCAAGGGGATATTTGAGGATTAAGTGAAGCCTCCATCACCAAGGATGACAACCAATAAGGGCTCTCAAGACCTAGTGCCAATCAAAACAAAAGTGAGGTCGGTGGCCATTACATTGACTATAAAGGAAATCACCGTTAATGCTTTTATTACACCTCATTTGGTCATAGTTCAAATGACTAGTCATGAGAATGGGTATTCTACAAGGATGGTATTTACACATGCCATTGCCAAGGCTATATTGAATTCTATGTTCAAAGTCAAGACATGGTGATCTTGGATGGGATCTCTTGACACTACAACTGCTCTATTTCTACCAAGGCTTCCACTCAAGAGGCAGATGACTCACAAGCTTCCTATTCCAAAGGATGAACCCCCATGGCTTGATATTGTTTATATATCGAGGGAGTATATTAAAAGGTTATCTTATGCCAAGCATCCCATATCACAAGTGGAATTCCCCAATGATTTCTCTACTCATTTGGCAAGGGAATTACTGCTCATTCATGAATGTTCAAGGAATGATATTAACATGAAGAGTCCATCAAATGAGAGCCTAGGGGCAGTGGTTGCACCAACCAAGACAATCTATCAAAGAAATGTTGGGTGCAAGGATGGGATCTAGAGGGGGGGGTTAATAGATCCCCTTATAAAATTTATGCTTAACCCCCGCCGCCCGCAGCGCCGGCCTCAGCGTGGCCAGCGCTACCGGCAGCAGCAGCACGAACGTCACGCCGACCCGCGTCGCCATCGAGTTGCAGACGCCCCCCGGCGCGATTGTGAACGTGTACGTCTCCAAGGTGGACGATACCTACCGCGCGCAGTTGAGCACGTTCGACCCGGCCGCGCTGAGTTGGGTGCAGGACAAGATCGCCTCGCTGCGCCAGGGTAACGACCTCGGCGTCGAGGTGAAATGGCTCCCCGCGCAGGTGGAGTCCTCCTCTACAATTTCCGCAACGACCACATCGAGCGATGGCTCGAACCTGAACTGGAACCGCGACGGCCAACAACAACATAACCCTTCGTCCGACGATCGGGACCAGTATCAGCGCCAGAATCAACCCTCGTACGAGGATGACCTGACGGAGGCCGAATCGGATTCCTTTAACGCGAAGTTCGCAACGGTGGGAGGTCTCTCGTGATCCCGCTTGTGGCCGCCCTTCCCGTGGCGCAGAGCATTCTCGGCGGGGTCGCCGGAAGCGTGGCGAGCATGTTCAGCTCGCAACAGCCGACCGCGCCCGCCGCCGCCAACTCGCTCCCCTTCTCGTCCGCCTTCAGCAGCGCCAGCTCGGCCGCCGCAGCGGCGACGGTCTCCACCTCGTGCGGCATCATGCGCTCATCGCAGTGGAACCAGATGGACGGCACCGAGCTGCAGTCCTGGGCCAAGGGCCTCAGCGGCCGCCATGTCGACGCCACCGATGCCGCCGGGCACGCAATCACCGGCGTGGTCAACGGCGTGACGATGACCAACGGCGACGTCTCCCTCAACATCAACGGCCACCTGGTTGCGCTTTCCGATCTCAAGCAAATCAGTTGGTCGGCCACCGCCGCCTAACCACTTTTTAAGACCATGAGCACCACTTCTCCTGTCAGCACCTCGAACACGAGCACGGGCACGAACTCGAGCACTTACACCGGCGGCTCCAACGGCAGCGGCGGCGCGGGAGGTCTGACTCAGGCCGATTTCCTTAAGATCATGGTCGCGCAGTTCACCAACCAGGATCCGCTCAGCAGCTCCGACGGCAGCGGCAGCAACGGCACGAGTGATTACGTCAATGAGCTCATGGGCATGACCAACCTCACCACGATGCAAACGATGTCGAACCAGATGTCGATGCAGCTTGCCGGAAGCCTCCCCGGCTCGACGGTGATCCTCAACAACAACGGCGCGGCGGTCAGCGGCGTGGTCACCAACGCGCAGATCGAGAACGCGACGCTCTACGTCACGGTCAACGGCACGCAGTACCCGGCCAGCGACCTGGTCCAGATCACACAATCGCAGGCCGAAGCCATCGCGGCGGCACAAAGCGCGGCGAATACCTCGTCCACCACGGGCACGAACTCGAGCACCAACTCGACGACGACGCCGGCGGCATCCTCTTAAAAGCGCAAACCCATAACCCAAACCACACACAACAACAAACCGGTTCCTCCAAGCAGCAGCCGGCCCAATCCAGGAAAACCAATATGATCCAGTCATTGTTCTCAGGGGTGAGCGGCATGCTCGCCAATCAAACGGAGATGGACGTCATCGGCGACAACATCGCCAATGCGAACACCGACGGCTACAAGTCCTCCACCGCGAACTTCGTCTCATCCTTTGAGCAGGTGACCAGCGAAGCGACGGCCAACGCGCCGGTCGGCCTCGAAGTCGGCCTCGGCGTCAACGTCGGCAGCACGGAAACGAATTTCAACCAGGGCGTCTTCCAGACGACCAACGTCCCGACCGACATGGGCATCAACGGCAACGGCTGGTTCACGGTTCAGACCGTGGGCGGCACAGACCTGCTCACCCGCGACGGCGATTTCGTCGAGGACAGCAACGGCTACCTGCGCACGCCGGACGGCGCCTACCTCATGGGCGTCGCGGGCACGACGGCCCCGACCAGCCCCACGGCCGGCTCGCCTCCGGACAAGATCCAGATTCCCGCGACGATCACCGCGACGAGTTCGCCGGTGGTGAGTTTCGCGGTCGACTCGACCGGCGCGATCACGGCCACGGGCCAGGACGGCTCGACCGAGACGGTCGGCTTCGTCACGGTGCAGAGCTTCAGCAACAACAACGGCCTGGTGAACCTGGGCAGCAACTACTACCAGTACGCTGCCGCCGCAGGAACCAACCAGTACTATCAGGCCTCGCAGGCCGGTGCGGGCACGATCCAGACCGGGGTGCTCGAGGCGTCGAACGTCGACCTGTCGACTGAGTTCGCCAACATGATCATCGCGCAGCGCGGCTTCGAGGCCTCGGCGAAAGTCATCACGACTTCCGACGACATGCTGCAGACGGTCACGAACCTGAAGCAGAACTAATTCACCCTAGAAGGATACGGCCATGGCGGACGAACCAGCAGCAAGCGAAGAGAAGGCACCGGAAGCGGCGAAACCCGCTCCCGGCCTCATGGCCACGCTGATCCCGGCGTTGGTCGTCGGCCTCGTGCTCGGCGGCGTCGGTTTCGCCCTGGCCTATTTCGTCCTGCCCAGCCGCCTGCAACCGCCCACCGTGATGGCCGCGAGCGCCAACGGCACCAACGCGGTGGCGACACCCGCCGCGCCGAGTGCCGCGGCGGTCACACCCGAGGCCGAGAAAACGAAGCGCAGCGAGGCTGATGTCGCGGCCACCGGCGGCAAGGCCGTGACCAAGTTCACCATCGAGGAAGTGACGGTGAACATCGCCGACACGCGCGGCAACCGGTTCGTTCGCGCCGGAGCCTACTTCGATGCCGACCCCGCTGTCCTCGAGGAACTCGAGGCCAACCGCGCCCGCATGATCGACACGCTCGAGCAGGTGCTCTCGACCAAGACGCTGGAAGAACTCACTTCGTCCGACATTCGCGGCAACCTGCGCACGGAACTCATGGGCATCATCAACCCGACGCTCAAGACCGGCCGCGTCGACAACATCTATTTCACCGACCTGCTCGTGCAGTAGGCATTTCCTGACATGAGCGCCGACCTCGCCGATCCAGAAGTTCAAAGTCCCGCGGCAGAGGCCGAGGGTTCCGCCCGCCCGCACCATTTCTCCAGCGCCTCGACGCTGAGCACAGCGCGGCAGGAGAGCCTGGAAAACTGGCACCGCAATTTTCTCAAGGCCGCCTCGAGCAGCCTGACGGATCTTCTCCGCCTCGACTTCACGCTGAATCTCCAGTCGGTCGCGATCCAGACCTACGGCGAGATGGTGGCCGAGCGCGGCACCGACAACCAGTGCGTGCTCTTCCGCATGCACCCGCAGCCGGGCATCTGGCTGCTCGACCTGCCCGTGGCGCTCTCGCACGCGATGGTGGACCGCATGATGGGCGGCACCGGCGCGCTCCCCGACGGCGAGCTGAGCGACCTGACCGAGCTCGACCAGTCGATCCTGCAGGAATTCTCCGAGAAACTTTTGGGTGACTATGCGAAGAGCTGGCGCCCGCACGCTGAACTCAAACCCGATGTCATGCGCCAGGTGCGCAACCTCAACTACCAGCTCATCCACCAGCCCGACGCGCTGATCCTGCGCGTGGCGATCGAGGTGGCCTTCAACGAGGCCAAGGCCACGCTCTGGCTCGTGGTGCCGATCACGTCCGTGGAGGATCTCCTGATCCGTTCCCTCGCCTCCGACGAAAACGTGCAGGCGGAAGACTCGAGCAAGGCGAAGGACGCGAAGTCCTGCGTCGGCTCGGTGCCCGTGCCGGTCTCGATCCGCTGGCAGGGCTTCCAGATGACCCTGCGCGACCTCGAAGGCCTTGGCCTTGGCGACGTGCTCATGCTCGACAACAAGAAATGCCTGAACGCCGCCGTGTGGCTCGGCGACAAGGCGAAATTCGCGGGCCGCGTCGCGCGCGATCCCCAGAAGACCACCATTACCATAACCGGAAAACTCGAATAACCCTCTAAAACCCTTATGCCAACCGATACCCTGCCCGCGGCCCAACGCGACCTCGTCATGGACATCCCCGTCTCCCTCAGCGTGGAGCTGGGCCAGACGCAACTCGAAGTGCGCGACGTGCTCGCCCTCGGCGCCGGCTCCGTCATCGAGCTCAACAAGCTCCAGGAAGAGCCCGTCGACATCCGCATCAACGGCCGTCTCATCGCCCGCGGCGAGATCGTCCTCGTGAAGAACAACCTCGCGGTGAAGATCACCGAGCTGGCCAACAGCTAAGCCAACGCCATGTACGACTCCGTTCGCTACGTCATCCTGGGCATCCTCTTCGTGGGGCTGTTCGCCCTCTGGCTGTGGTCGCGCAAGCAGGCCCTCGAGCGCAAGGCGCTGGGCAAGGAACTGGGCGCGTCTTTCCGGATTTTGCAGAAGCGCTGGCTCGACAAGGGCACCGGCGTTTGCCTGATCGAGGCGGAAGAGAAAACCTTTTTGCTGGCCTACACGGCCGGCGGCGGCGTGGCCTCGCCGGCGCGCAGCGCGAAGCGATAGCCGAGGCCGCGAACCGTCACGATCGACTCGGCACCGAGCAATTTGCGCAAGGCCATGATCTGCGCCTGCACGGCATTCTCTTCAACGATCCCGCCTGGCCAGGCCTGCGCCATCAACTCGTCCTTGGTGACGAGATAGATGCAACCACAGTCCTTCATCGTAGTCCCAAGCCTCCACAACCACTTACAAAGGAGCGCCAAATTAAGATCTTTGATGTTCTTGATACCCACCCCGCCGCCTTTCTTGCTCTTACACACTCTCCCCCAAGAAATATCATGCCATCTTCTCTCTCTCTGTTTCCACTACCATGCCAAAAGAATGTAGTCTGGATAGATTCTAGCTTTTTCGCCATAGTGTTGGGGATCCTGAAGATGGAGAGAAAATATGTCGGCAAGCTGTCCAACACTGATGTGCACAACACTAGGTGACCTCCATAGGAGAGGAGTCTCACCTGTTAACTTGCTAACCTTGATTCATCTTTTCACACCGCCACTTGCCAATCCCTACAATGAAGAGCACTTGGGGACAGAGGTAGGCCTAGGTAAGAGAGAGGAAATTCCCCAACCTAACACCCAAATAAATCTGCAACCCGCTAGAGAGCAGAAGCCTCCATGTTGACCTCGACAATATGACTTTTGGTGTAGTTAACCTTCATGCCACTGATGTCTTGAACCATTTGAAGCATCAACCTGACGTCAAACATTTGATGCTCCTCATCAGGAAGGAAGAGGATCGTCATGCTGGAGGTGGGTGATGCAACTACCCTCCCATCCTGGCTGGAAGCCTCGTATAACCCCTGCAACCTTAGCCCTCATCCACAATCTACTCAGAGTGTGAGCTACCAACACAAATAATAACGAAGATAATTGGTCCCCTTGTCGAAGCTCTCTCCCACTCTGGAAGTAAGAGGGTGGCTGCCCATTAATGAGGATAGCAAAGGAAGCAGACGAGAGGCACTCCCATATCCATCTAATCCAAGTCTGGTGGAATCCCATCTTCTCTAACACCTGAAGAAGACAGCGCCAATTAACCCTATCATGCACCTTCTCAAAATCGAACTTGAGGACCACTCCCCTCTTCTCTTGCTGCTTCATGCCATACAAACACTCACGAGCAACTAGAAAATTTTCTTGTATGTGCCTTCCCTTGATGAAAACTCCCTGGTAAACTCTAACCAGTCCGCCAATGACCCTATTGAGCCTAGTAGCCAGCACCTTGGAAATGGTTTTATAATTCCTATTGAGCAAGCTAATCGGTCTAAAGTTTGCTAGATCTTATGCGCCCATCTTCTTAGGAATCAGCACCCGCAGAGTTTTGCTAATACCTCGCAAGTGCGCCCTGCCTTCCTGGAACGCTTGAACATCACCAACAAGGTCTTGTTTGACAATGTCTCAACACTATTGGAAGAACACCATGGGGAAGCCGTCAGGTCCAGGGGCCTTGTCCCCAGCAGAAGAGAAGACTACTTGCCTGATCTCCTCTTCCAGAAAGGGAATCATTAGAGCCTCACTCTCAGAAGCAGAGAGGTGGGGAAGCAAGTCGTGGGAGACGTCCGACCTGCTCATCTGCTCCTCCGAGAAAAGCCTAGAGTAGAAGTCCATGGCCAACCGTCTGATGTCCTCGTCCCTCTGGATAGACTGCCCCCCCACCTGAAGGGAAGCAGTATGGTTCATCCTCCTAGCCGATGCCATCCTGTGGAAGTACTTTGTGTTTCTGTTACTGTCCTTAAGCCATTTCTCCCTCGACTTCTGCTTCCAATGAATCTCTTCCCTAATGAGAATCTCATTGTATTGGGCACGAAAAGAGTCTATATTTTTTCTAACAACATCATCAAGTAAACCCACCTCCTCCAACTGGTCCAGGGTTTCAAGCTGATGAAGAATACTCTCCTTTTCCTGCCTGCTGGGCAGGCTCCTACTGACACCCCATCTTCTGAGCACAAGGCATAAATGCTTCAGTTTTCCAATCAAAGTGGCCATGAGGGTAACTTGAGGATTGTGCCTGTTCCACTCTCTCCTCACTAAGTTGAAGAACTCTGCCTTTTTTAGCCAACACCTCTCAAATCTGAAAGCCTGGCTCGTCTCTTGACCTCTGTTGGTCCTCAACAGGATAAGCTTATGATTTGAGGTTGGCCTAGCGGGTTGCTACACGAGGGCAGCATTGTCCCGGTGGCCAAGGTGCACATGGGGACCTTTCAGCTCTCCCTTTGTCTTATTACAACTTTTGGGCGATTCGCCTCAGGCAATGGTTAACTAACCCTATCTTGTATATTCAGGAGGAGGCAGAGCTCCCGAAAGCGTGCACCATCGGAGCTCACAGCGCTATCCCCAAGCAAAGGAAGCTTCTCAGTCCCGCGAGAGTAGGTAGGCTGAGATCGCTCTGGGGGCCGGAGGTGGAGTCACTGGTGTCGCTTCTGTAGTCAGGGGCCAGCCTGGAGCTAACGGTTCCTTGACTGCCTCTTTCAATGCTCTCGACACCGGAGGAGACCCAACTGTTGCGGGGGATCCTGGCAAGCATCACCATTCCCAGGGAGGAGGAAGTACAAGTAGAAGGGGCTGCGGGTCTCCTGGCCATAACGTCTTGTCCGATTTCCTTTGACGTCCCTCCCCCGATCGAGAGCGAGACCCCTGCCTTGCCAGGCTGCGAAGTGGCGGTGTCAAGGGATCCGGCGATGGTTTTGCCTACTCCTCTGGCGGTGGCCGACTGGGAGTTATCCATTGAAGCAGGAGGGCCCAGTGATTTGGCCATGGCACTTCCCTCTTCTTCGACCGTGGTGGATGCATAGATATGGGCCGCCGTGGATAGCGCGGTGGAGTTCAATCTTCCGGCGGTACCTTCAATTGGCCACGCTGCTTCTGACGCACCGGTTCGGCAGATGCTATTGACGCTTTGGTCGATGATGCTTGCCGACCCGTCCCTTACATACCGAGGGGCACATGCGATAGTGATACAGCTAACTGGTGCACTACAAGTGCTAGGTTGCCTGCTAAAGGAATGGTCGCGACGAGTCCTACTATTGTTAAAATACGTGAACCGTCGCGAATTCCTTGAGACTCGGGTCCCCAACGAGCTTGCCACCATCAAGTCCCAAGAGGGTGAATATCTGCAAGCTTTGGGGGTACGTCGAAGCAGCGAGGAGCAGCATGAGAAGGCCTTGGAAGGAGGTCACCATGACGTCCATGCCCTTAGTAATAGAGTTGAGGAACTAGAGGACTATCTCACTGCAGCCAGGTCTGAGCTGGCTGAGGCCGAGGCAGCCATCGAGAGGGAGAGCGAGGTGCTTGCCGTTGCCAGAGCCGAGGTGACATCCGTGAAAATTGAGCTGGTGCACCTCGAGGAGCAGAGGGGCCGGTTGCGTGACATGGCAGACTTTCCTTGCATCGGGATTCTCCCCCTCAAGGATATCTTCTGGGACATCGACTAAGCACTGTTCTCCTCGACCCTCCTCTTGTACTCTGCTTCTCTCTCTTTCTCTTCTCTTCCCCTTTTTTTTTTCATTTTTTTTGACATGCAACCAACGGTATGTCCCGAAGGACATGTATCCCCCATTTGATTGAAAGGAATAAAACAATCCTATTGTGTATATCTATTGTGTGCGGCCTCGACAATCCTTCTTTCCCCTTTTTTCCTTTCCTTTTTTTTTCTGCCTCGCTTGAAATGCATCGACGGGGTGTAAGCCTTTGCGATAGCTCACCCAGGGAGAACCGAGTAGGCATCCGTGTTAGCGCACAGGAGAGTGCTCACCCTCCCAGGGAAAGGACGAGGGGACCACTCCACCGTGCGAAGCGAACTACTAACCAGTCTTGCTCGGGTGCCCGAAGGGGATGGAGGTGAAAGTTCGTTCATTCGGTGATGTGGATGTGAGGTCCAAATCAAAAGAAGTATCCATCGTCCCAAGGGACGGTGGGAAGAGTTTGTTCGGTTCAAATGACCTGGACAAGAGGTCCAAGTCAAAAGGAGGTATTCATCACTCGAAGGGACGGGGAGAAGAGTTTATTAGTTCAAATGACCTGGACGAGATGTCCAAGTCAACAGGAGGAGGTATTCGTCACCCGAAGGGATGGGGAGAAGAGTTTATTGATTCAAATGACCTGGATGAGAGGTCCAAGTCCGGAGGAGGTATTCGTCACCCGAAGGGACTCTTACAAAGTTCATTCCTTTAGAATTCTACATTGGCTATAACTATAGTGGATGTCGAAAAAACACATGACTTAATGCTTGCGCATACAGGGCCCGATCTGGTCCTAGGAGGAGCACCTGAAAGTACTTGTGCCCATAGGAGCTATTATTGATCACGGTGTGACATTACACCGAAGTGCATGACTTGCTTGATTGACATTCCACGACTCGTACTTGACTTATACTTGACTTGACATGACATGACTTGTGTGACCCGAAATGGGTATTTACTTGCTTGATAACATGATAGCCAATTCACTTGACATGACTTGATATGTTTAACATACTTGATCATCTTGATATAGTCTACATGAAATCTTGAAGTCTTGCTACTTCATTCTATTATCTCTTGCAATACTCTTTCTATTGTCGTTTCACATGAACATACATAGCTATACTTGCATCCATGCAACATGTAAGTAACTTAAAGCAAGCTAGCACTTGAGATATAATTCCTACTGAGCGTTCACTCACCTAGTGTTTTCCCCTATTTTTTAGGTAATTCCGATGACGAAGATCATTCAGACATGGATGGACAAGACTGAAGAGAGTAGAGCCATTCCAGCCATCAGTGTCGTTATCTAGTCATGAGTTCTCATTTTCTTGAGTCATCCATTGTAATTTCCTTTTATTGAGTCCTAGCTCTCTCATTAAGAGTTTTGAAATAGAAGTACTTTGAAGTTATGATGAATAAAGGACTTGGTTATTTCTATTTGTGCACTCTCTGTCGAATACACTTATGCTCTAATTGACATGATTGAATATAACTCGTCATGCATCTCCGGGTTTCTTCCACGCTCGGGGCGTAACATTCCTAGTTTCCCCCTCGAGTGTGAGGAGGCCCTCAAGGGCTAAAGTTTTGGTCGATCCTATGATCGCTCGAAAAAAAGGGGGAAAGCCCGTAAGATTTACCTCCTCTTTTTGTGAAATGGTCCATGGCCACGCCCTAACTGGGTGACATTGAATTCCCTCCCCAGGGGCTCTGTCTCTTGTCATTGATTCGACCGATAGATGTATCATTTGTTCACGAATTAAAGAAGAGTAGTGTCTCAGGAGTGGCAACACTAAGTGCCCTTTCATTCTCCTCTCTGATGAGTTGTAGGGACTCTAGTAAATCCCCATATGTATATTTCAGCTCCCATATGGTTTCACTCAGAAATCAACAGTGTCCCGCACTGGGGGTGTTTGATCGAGGCTCATCAAGGGTTTCACATTGCTGTTGTTGGCCAAGCCTCGTGGTCCCCTTTTAAATCAGACATGAGCTCAATTCCATGGGCCAGGACTATCCATCCTAGCTCAGAAAAGGTGCTAGGAGGCTGGTCCGTTACAATGATCCCCGTCTGTGCGCATTAGCATGAATGATAATACTTAAGGATTAAACCCCGAGGAAGGGTACAGTCGGCTTGCTTGATACTTTGATTCTACGAATCTATACTCATCACAAGTTCTAGGGGGTCTGTCATTTGATGACATGTTCCCCTAGAAGCCCCTTGCATAGATGAGATATAAAACATTACCTACTTGGTTACATATCGACCCTTCAGCAACCTCTCCCAGATCTGCACGGATCCTTAGTAGGCTGGCCCTCAGGATTCATGAATGTGCTGATCTTGGGTTTTGAGATAGTCCTATCTGGGGCTTCTCACTGGTTTATGGTTTAACACCGATCTCTTCGTGTGTTGATCCGATTGATTATGGGAGCATTCCCTATACTGGGGAAATGCTACCCGATTGCTTCTAGGATTTTAATGACCAACAAAGAGTTATACGCATACCATTATGATTGTTATTGCCCCATGACAGGGCCCCATACCTTCAGTTGATGAACTCAGAAACTGGCTGATTATGCTTGAGGATGAACATAGACCTCGCACAGAACAATGAGAGAAGACATTGAATAAGTAAAATAAAATAAATAATAACTAAATATATACATGTGCATGTATACATATAATGTGCGTTCTCAAGAACTCCTTAGTGTTATTCCTGTTGGCATTTCCCTTTTTGGTCGGGATTTGCTGGTGTTAGATTCTTCCGTCAATCACTCAAGATGTTGTTGACCATTCGAGTTGTGGTAATGGCCGTGCATATTGTTACGATGTTTTGGTCATCCCAACTTAAATCTGGTCAGCTCCTGACGCGTTTCGCTTCTGTTGAAGTTGGAGTGCTCAATTGGACCCCCTTGATTGAGAAGCTGTTCGAGCGAACTAGGCTCTTCCCTTTTCGGTGAGCATATGTTAGTAAGCTCGATGTTTCCCATGTCGTTTGATGGATCTCATGGTGAGGTTGGCCTTGGAATTGCTGTTTCAGTGCCGCCTTGTCCTGTGTCTACTCAGGTGTGGACAATTTAAATTGAGCCTGATCATCTCCTTGTTTTATGATTGCGTGGCTTTGGACCTAATTTCTATGTCGAGAGTTGTTGCATACTGTATTTTCGTCGTGTCATGCCATCGGTCGATGTGATGTCAGGCTCAATTGTCGTTTACAGGACACAAAGGTAGGCTGAGATTAGTGCTTCTCCTTGGACTTTGTGCTGAATCTGGTGCTCTTCTCTACTGCACTTAAGCTTTTTCTGTTCGGTTGTTCGCTAGATCAGTGCTCGAGGTGTGTTGCATTGTGATTTTCTATGATTGCGATGACGCCTGGTGAGTACTGAGATGTGACGGCTGAGGTTCTTTCTGATACCTTTGTGCATTGTAGAGTGCACAGTGGAAGTGTGTGGGCTAATGACCCACAGGCTGAGAATTCTTTTCGGGCAATTCTGGCTGGTCGAGAGACTCGCTCTTTCTCGATGTGACTCCGTCCTGGTTGCATGTGCCTAGACATTGTCGTGACCGTGCCATTGTCGGTCATTCTTCTGGCTGTAGTGTGGCATTTGCAAGTGTTGGGGAAATTGTCGGCTTCCCTGCTGATAAAGTATCCTTTACTCTGCATTCTTTCTCGTGGGTGTTGTGCTCTCGAGGCGTGTTCATAGTCCTTGAGATGCGTTCCCCGAGACTATGGTGTCTCTTGTCGTTTTGCAATCGATTTCAATCGTTGTGGGTCTTTCCTTGGTGAACGGCCTGATGCGTGACTCGCTCCCTGTAGTGATGTGTTCAGCTGCCACATGCCTCGATGCGACCCTACTTGCAGTCTATTCCGTGGTTCTGTGTGCTGTACGGAGCCGGGATCCTGCAGGTGCTGTTGCTGTTGGCGGTTGCTTTTACAAGCGCCATTTTCGCGTGATTCTGCATTTGTGTGCTGGACCATTGTCTCGTTAGCAGCTTGCTGTGCTCCTTTTCCTGGTGGAGTAGCTTGCAACTCAATCGGATGCAATATCTGAGTGAGGGCTGACTTGATCCTGTGTGTGGTCCATTATTGCTGCTTTATTATAGTTCCTCCGTGTAATTATCATTGGCGTCCTGTGTGCCTGGTGTTCCCTATTTCCTTTAGCACTAGAGCCGATGGTGTCATTAGGCTGTCAGCTGAGAGGACTATGTTTCCTTGTGTAAGCTGATATTGATTATGCCTGTCAAGTCTGTTGATTCGTTTCTTGGTGTTGTTTACTTTGGCAGTCGTGTCTCTTATCTTGTGAGACGTAAACGACATTGGCTTGTTTCAGAGGTGTCGAACTTGTGTTCACTGGTGGTCGTGCTCACTCCTGAGCATGTATCCGTGATAACAGTCTGATACTGTTCCTCTGAGCTCTATTTCTTGTATTTTGCATCTGTAATTGTCGGGTTGTTCTTTCCTACCTGACCCTTGTTAGTCCTTAAATTTCGAGGATGAAATTTCTTAAAGGAGGGGAGGACTGTAGTGCCCTGGATCTCTGGTGGATCTTTATTGGGTCCTGTCGAATCTTTATTGGTTTTCGGATCTTTTTAGAAGAGTTTCAGACTGCTTTTGTAGCTTCCGAGTTGAGAACATTTCACCTTGTTTATCCTTTAGTTCCTCGACTCGTGGTCACTGTAGTTGCATTGTACTCTAGCGTGCCTCTGACTGTACGTCCCGATAATTCCGCCTTTGTTCGGGGCGTGACAATATCTTTTGAGGCCCACGTGTCTCTGGCATTCACCTTTCCCTATAGCATCCATGCATGCTCTCCTTTTCTCTCTTTCCCATGCTCTTTACTTAGTTTTCATAGATATTTCCTCTTATTCTTTAAGTGGATTTTTCTATAATCTACACCTGGCGTTGTGGCAGGCGCCTTTTCACCTGCCTCGCAAAGGGTGGTGTCGACCCGTCATGGGTGGTTATAAGGACGACTGCGTGTTCTCCCCGCAGTCTCCATCCGTGTTTCGTTAGTTGCCGTGCTCATCGTAGGCACCTTCCTTCCTTGCTGGGTGAGGATTCTTCCTTCTCTCGTGTCTCCCATCTTCCATAGTCATGCCTCCGCGTAGGGGAGTCCCTCAAGCTAGTTCTTCTTCTTTCGAAGAAGCGCCTCGCGGTTGAGGTGGTGTGCCGAGCACTTCAGGTGCCAACCCTAGTCAACCCAGCTCTCCGCCGCTAGTATCTTATAAGGTGCTCCATGGCCTGCAAGGAGCTTTTCAGATTCCCCCCGAGTACGACATCATCTTTCCATCCATGGGCAACGACATAATGAATTACCCTTCCGGCGGGATCATGGTCCCGGTGGCCTCCTTCTAGGCGGGCTTCCGCCTTCCTATCCATCCATTCCTTGAGTCTGTCCTCCATCACTATGGATGGCATCCTAGGAAAATAACCCTCAATTCTCATACCATCCTCTATGGATTCGTCTACTCATGTCATAGGGCGTCGATGGAGCCAAGTGTCGATCTGTTCCGGCACTTCTTTCTTCTCCAGAGTTGTCCAGTCAATACCTATTTTTCCTATTTCAAGACTCGCACCCACCAGCATTTTATCCAAGTCTCCCGTACTGGGTCTAATCGCAAGGGCTGGTCAGAGCGGTACGTGTATATTATCAAGTTGAAAGGTCGCGAGGCCTCCGACAGGTGGATGTGCCGTGGCACCTGTCTCGTTGACACCGGAAGTTAAAGGAGATTGGCCGGTATCCTCTCGTTGACGCGGACTTCATTCTGACTCCGGTGTTGTTTCGGGAGCTGGGGTTGATTCCTCCGTTATCGCAGGGTACTGGTCTTCTCCTTCCATGAGGTCGTCTTGGTTGTGAGTGGTGCTTAGCCAACTCTTTTTACTTTCAAGGGCGCTAGAAGTTCAAGGTTGGACCTGCGAGGTCGTCGAGCTACCGCGGTGTGCTCCTCGCCTCGTGGATCACATTGCTTCAGGGATCGGCCAGATGTCGATCGTTGCCCCCCAGGCCGAGGTTGCATTTGCTCCCGGGAGACTGCAGTACCCGGTCCCGGTTGGCGTCTCTCTGGTGCGTTCGCCGGTGGCATCTGCGGCGAGTCGAGGACCTAGTCCTCAGAGGGGCTCCCCCAAAGGAGTCGCTAGTATAGCTGGTGGGGAATCCGCCATGGCTGGTGGTAGCCGCACCTCCCTGACCGATGATGACCTGGTGGCGCTGGACACCCAGCATCGGGTAAGAAAAAGGGCTAGGACTTCCACCCCTGCTCGGAGTCATATTCCGCCCCCTCCGCCATCTGAGCCGCCTTCTTTTGAGGCTCCGCTGCCACCGTTGGCTGGGAGTCGGTGGTCGCTGCCTCTACATCAGTCCCCACTGCATGGGGGCAAGACAAGGGCAAGACTCCTGCGGCTGATGACGCCAATGTCTCTCCTCCGCCGGGATCTCCTCAGTGTTGTCAATCCTCACAGCCCGGGGACTTGACATTTGGGCTGGTCAGGATCGTCACGATCGTCGATCTCATGGGGAGGAGCGCATAATGGTATGAGCATACCAGTGACTTCGGTCCTGGGGCCGAGAATGAGCTGACGGCGGTGGCTTCGAGGAGTGCGTGTCTGGTCGTTAGTGCCTTTGGCTTGTGGAGGCATCATTTTCAGGGTCTCGCTTGGATGCTGGAGTCCAGCCAAGCTCTTCTGGTGGGGCTCGAGGATTGATTTTGCAGGAGAGTGCTCACCTCCTCAGAGAGGAGATGAGTAGTTCACTCCACTACAACACCGGTCTGAATAATTTTATTTCAAAAGGAATAGAAAGTACAAAAATTAATGTCTGAGGGAAGGGATCCCCACCCTATCAAGTCGGAGGGGCCCTTTTACAGGAGATGGAATAGAACCCCAAGAGTCCCAACATAATAACTGAGAAAGGTTGCACCCCAGATTAGCCAAATGTCTGTCGGTTGATTTGCCTCCCTGAAGCAATGGGATAGGATAGGATGGAAGTCTAGCATAAGATGCAAAATGTCATGAATGATGTGTAGAAGTCGCCAAGGGCAGGAGATACTCCTCTTTAAAATCCCGATCAACACACTGGAATCAGATTCGATACAGAGGTGTCTGAAGTTGTGTGAAGCGCATAATCGAAGACCATCCCTGAATGCCAGAGCCTCAGCTAGTAGACTTGATGAAATGCCATTGTAGGGTGCCGCATAACCCAGGAGTAATCTACCATTAGGGTCCTTGATTACCCCTCCACCTCCAGTGAGGCTAGATTCCCATTTGAAAGCTCCATCAACATTGAGCTTGAGTAGATTATCAAGAGGATGAAGCCAGCGAATCACCTGAGAGGAAGGGGTGAGAGGACTTGGCATGATAATTCCCCAAGAATGAAGCTGTCGGATAATATTGCTGGGAATCCTTTCGCCCTTTGCTATTATTGAAGGGACAATGTCCCACAAATGCAAGATGCAGTTACGGATAATAGTCTGGGCCGACATAAATGAGCCCTTAAATCTGCTATCATTCTGATTGCACCATATCTCCCAAAGGTAAGCATAGAAGATTACATGGCCAACACGAACAGTGAAGGAGGAATTGTGCTGCTGTTCTAGATTGTACAAGATTAATCTTGAACAAGAAATCTGCAGCTAAGTGTCGACACTAAAGAGGTTATCAAAATAGGACCACACTTCCATAGCAATATCACTGTCAAAGAATAGGTGAACGTCTGATTCTTGGCTTGCAGTCACACAACAGGAGCATTTCAAACAGAGGGAGACTCCGCATTGCTTTATCCTATCATCCGTAGGAATGCATCCATGAGTGATCTTCCATAAGAAAATCGACCATTTAGTGGGAATATAATCTACCCAAATAGCTGACCATACATTCGTTGCAGGGAGTCCACCTTGCAAACTTCTCTGGCTGAGCTAGATGAGAATTTGCCCGAAGAGGTGGGACACCATATCCACTTGTCCTTGGCCTCAGTCATGAGAACATGATGCATAAGGGAAGGCGGGCAATGCTGCCTCACCAAGTGCATATGTCTCGATTGAGGATCACCCAGAACATGGCTAACCATGATTAGCTTATTGGCAGTCACTTTCTAGATCTGGTCAAGGATGAATGATTTAATCGGCTTGCAGCCCACCCAGATGTCACTCCAGAAAGAGGCAGTAGAATTGGAAGTGGAGGCCACCACTCGATGATGCTGAGTAATTAAGGTAGCCGCCTTGATCCAAAGAGCCCTGTCTGGAGCTCTGATAAGAGGGAAGTCAGTTTCAGAATAGTGGCTTCAGTGTAGGTGTTTATCCCTAAAGAAAGTGGACCATAAGGAGGAGGATGTAATAATAGTCCATAGCATCTTAATGTGAATGGCCTCTTGGAGCAAATCCAAATTGATGAATCCCATTCCTCCACTGGATTTGGGCTGACACAGAGAATCCCAAGATCTCTAATGTCTTTTGGGTGCACCCTCAAAGGATCCCCAAAAGAAATTCGCAAATAGCGTGTGGATCGATTTAATAATAATGCTTGGGACAGCCATAGCAGATAATGTATATAATGGGATGGAGGAAAGCACATGTTTAATGAGGATGATCCGTCCACCAGAGGAAAGGAACTTTGATTTTTAGATCTGCAATTTGGAGTTGATCTTGGCAACTAGGTGTGAGAAATACATAGCTTTAGTTCTTCCATAGAATAGGGGAATGCCCAGTATTGGTTTAATAAATCAATTTTTTTATTTCTTTTTATTTTTTTTAGAAACCGCGACTGACAGACGGTCGCCTCTTAATACATGCCCATATGGCAGTCGCCTCTTATTAAGAAACGTCTGGACCTCAAGTGCCTTCATAAAGCATTACGAACCCTAATTGAAGTAATTTTTTGTAAGCTACGACCTTTCTTCGGATGCTAATTTTGACACGCGCCTATCCTTTGGTCACATATAACAATTTTGATTACGGTAAGTCAGCATTTTCAGAGCTAAGAGGCGACCGACATAAGGGCGCTGTTTGAGAATGGCGGCCATGTCATGTGCGCGTTTTCGGTTTCGTGTCCAAATCGATTTATACCTTCCCAGACTGAGCATTGCTATTATTTAACCCCATGTGTGATTATGAAAGGGAGATTCAGGCCCTTCCTCCCTTTGATCTCCCCACAACCAATATAAATACCACCCTAAGCCCCCTTCGCGCGCAACATGATCAGCCTGAGAACACGCTTAGTGAACAACCTGAGAGAGAACATATGAATGCATCCTGAGAGAATATGCAACCTAAGAGTAACACCCCCAATTCCCTTGAGCACGCATCAATCTGAGACACCAACCTGAGAGCTTGAAAAAATTTTAAACCTCCACCTACTGTGTTCCTACGCTTGATTGCTGCTGCTTCTCCTCTGCCTTAAAGTGTCTCAACCGATTCCCCTTCTGTCCTGCTTACAGGAGCAGAAGAAGGGCTCTTCTCATCCTTTAGTTATTCATCCGCATGATGTCATCGTACCCTCTATATTATTCCCCTTTATAATTTCATGCATTAGTTTCATTATTTAGTCCTTTGCACTCATATTCTCCCTATCCCATACTCCTCTTAAGTGTGTTCATGCACAATTTCATATTATCTCATACACTTAGAATTTGATACTACACTTGGCTAATCCAATCTATATTTCTTTGTATTTATTTTCAGGTCATCAATCTAAAAACCCACTTCATCGGCCGGCCGATTGAAAGAGGAAGGAAGAACCTCAAATCTCACCCGCTTACTAGGTATTTTTCCATGATCACTTATCTATTTTGAGGGCATCCATACCCTCTGGCGATCACATTCCCTTTAAGAGCATCACATGCTCCCTTTCCCTTAGTTATTATTATATGAAGTGAAATTTTTCCTTCAAAACATGTCTATTTGACACGTTCCACGGTCGGTTGACTGAAAAAATCTCAGACAAAATGTTTTTGCTCCCTGGAATTTCCGGTCGATCGTTGTTGCTAGATCAGTCATCTGCTGGTAGATTGCATGGGCTGAATCGTTGCAAAGGGCCATGTGCCCAACAACCTCCCCCTTCAGCCCATAAGGGAAGCTGTTCCGTGACTTCTCAGTGTGTAGTCATACCGACTAGTCGTCGGCAAACCTCTTGCCTTTCGTTTGACAAAGTCTTTGTCAACATGTCTGCCCCATTGTCATCTATGTGAATTTTCTGAAGCTTCAGTTGCTTCTCTTCAAACACATTTCTAATCCAGTGGTATCTGACATCTATGTGCTTTGACTTGGAATGAAGAGTTGGGTTCTTGCACAAGTGGATGGCGCTTTGGCTGTCACAGTACACCACATAGCTTTCTTGTTTCAGCCCCAATTCATGTAAGAATTCTTTCATCCACAACATCTCTTTGCAAACCTCTATAGCAGCAATATATTCTGCCTCTGTGGTGGAGAGAGCAATACACCTTTGTAACCTGGATTGTCATGACACAGCTCCCCCTGCAAAAGTAAGAACAAAACCTGATGTGGACTTCCTTGTATCAATATCTCTTGCCATATCTGCATCTGTGTAACCTGTCAACACAGGTGGTCCACCCCCAAAACTTAAACAAATTTTGGAGCTACCTCTGAGATATCTAAGGATCCACTTCACTGCTGCCCAATGCTCTTTTCCTGGATTTGTAAGAAATCTACTAGCAACACCCACTGCATACGCTATGTCTGGTCTCGTACATACCATTGCATACATCAGACTTCCGACTGCTGAAGCATAAGGAACTTTCTACATTTTCTCCTTCTCCTCTTCATTTGTTGGGCTGGCCCGCTGCCCACGAACCGGAGGGCTCAGAAGGGCTAAAAGGTGTGTAGAGGTACATTGAAATATGAGATAAAGCAGGCAACAATATATATTTAACAATTTAAATGATAAAAATAAATTATATTTTCAATTAAATAATCTAAGCTACAGAGTCTAGACCATCAAAAGTATAATCTATAGAGGAAAGGAATGTACTCAATGCTAAGTGAACACTCGGCCTGAAGAGCTAGCAACTAAGAACCTCCGTGCTGCACCCTCGAACCTCAAAGATGAACCACTACACCTGAAAAGTAGGGGGTGAGCCTCATCTCATTGGCTCAGTAGGGGTCTCGCGGAACCCCAACCAGAAAATAATGGCGGTAATGGGAAGCAACAACAACAGCAGGAGTAGTAGCGGCAACAACAACAACAACGGCAACGGAGGGAATAGTCATACACGAAACTCAAAACATGATAGCCGATGAAGCCAGGGCTCTACAACTACTCCTATCGGAATGGAAACCAACACCTCAATCACTCAGTCGGGGGAACCACCAACTACAAACCACCCTGGCTACGCTGCCAGGGGAACTATCATGACACCGCCATCGTGGAGGTTGTCCCATAGATGAAGGCCCAACCCAAGACCACACTGTCTGACCCATGATCCTAACCTCATCGTCGTGAACCCTACACTGTCTTTGGAAAACCCTCGGTAACGTCCACCAAAAACCCTAGACCTCTACCACCAAAAAGCACCCAAGAACTACACGTAAAATCATATCTCTCAAAATAAAAAATGGAAACTCAAGTCATGAGAGTCTCACGTCACATGACAGGAGTACTTGCCCACCAAAAGTAAGGTCGGATGAATCCACTGACAGCTTAGTCCTCGCCTCAGGTGTCTCCCTACTCGCCCTAGGAGGACACTGAGACATCATAGTAACTAAGAACTCTGAACAAGGACTAGCTGGGGTCACGCTCGTTAGTGAGAGTTCGACGCCCCCAACCACGTGTGCACACACAGACCATGCGCTCTAGGTCAGATCCTCTAGCTGATTTTTCACCCATCCTAGACTCAGGCTGCAAAGGCGAGGGGCCCTACTGATGCGGGACGCTATGAGAACTAGGACTCTACGTGATGACACGACTAAACATACAACTAAACCAGCAATGACACAATAGATTGAGTAACGTGGCTTGAACACCTATGATGCCCAAGAGAGGGATCACGACTAAACAAGTAACTCAAGCTCGCGATCGTCCCCAAGTGACGGAAGCATGTCGATCTGCACGGTTGAGAAACGGACAGAAGTCTAGGGAAGGCAACTCCACACTTGTGACTCGGATGAGTCACGGGACAGTCACATTCTCTCACTGTGGCAGTGATATATATATAGCAAGCTAGGAACCTAATCACGCACACTAGCAGCGGCTTAAGAGCGTATACTAGACTAGCAAGCTAAACCAAAGAAGGAAGTTGACACGTACCTCCATTCTTAGGACGCGGGGAAGGTGCCCAGCCAAATCACACAACCACCCTGTACAAGAGCTAAACAAGTACAAGTCAAACACGGCCCACTCCTCGCAGGGAAGTAAAAGGCTACACAGCGATCCAGGCGTCATGCGAAGTGGGGTGACGGGCTGCGAGTGGATGACATATGGCAACACCCACGTGTGTAAACTGGTACAGACTGGAACCAATAGCTAGGACGACGCGTCACGGAGGTCGAGGAAGGTGCCCATGTCCCTGGTAGCACGTTGTAGTGGATGGCAAGCCTCCTGGATGAAGAGGGAAGTCGACAGTGCCGGCTGAAACCTCCGGAGTAGCCACGAGCGACGGGCATATTGCTGGCCAGTCTACGGGCACAAAGGGAAACAGTAGGAAGACGGGCCTGGAACTTGACCTTCTGCTCGCCTGCTAGTCAATAAACTTGGTGTAGACACTGTTGGAGATGTCCCAGGGGCGCCAATGGAGTGTCAACTGCAACTGAGTACTGTGGAGGTCGTGGCAAATTTTGTAGCAGACCCTGCGCGTTCTGGTCTGTCGGCTGGTAGCAGGACAGGGGGGTGGAAGAGTGGGCTGGAACTGCGTTTCCAGGTGGCAAATGGGGCGGGGTTTTCTCTGGTGGACAGGTGAAGGTCGTGGGGTGATTGGGTAGCAGTGGCGGGGTGGTGTGCAGTGGAGGTTTTAGGCGTAGGAAGTGAAAACAGACAGGGCTCAGTTCCACAGTTCAGTGCAGTTAGAACTGAGGGTAGACAGGATGGGCGGTGTAAGCAGGGAAAAGGGGCTTTGAAAATTGTAGGAAAATTATGGGGGAAGGTTTTGGGCGTTTATAATAAGTGCTCAAAATTTCAGAGCATTTGGAGACGTTTTGGGGAACATCCCTTTGGAAGGGTTTGGGCACTATCTCGGCAAGACTGAACAGGGACAGTCTGCGCTACTAAAAGGGCTTTGAAGGGAATTTCACATTGGAGATGATGTGGTTGTTATAAGGTTTTACTTTTAAACCCAAAGACTTTGTGGATTTTATTGAACAAGGGGTCTTGTAGGACTGCTTAATAATTTTATTACTGTCCCTTGGCTAATTTAGCCTTTGACTGAGCCTTGTTACTCATCTTTATCTTTCCGGTATTGGCTTTGCAGCTCTTGCAGACATGGCTCGCCCTAGCCGGAGCAAAGAGACCTCCCGGAGGTCCAGAGTCAGCGGTTCTGATGACCACTATGTGTGAAGGATGGACAGGCCTATGCCACCATTCCCCCCTCGCAGCATTATCTCTGAGGGTTTTGATGTAGTGGACCGCAAAATTACTTGGGTCGCTGAAGGCCCGATTGGGGAGGCTACTACCGCTGAGGGTGCTGTTGACGTCTCCCATATTATGAGGAGGTAGGGAGGTTATGTTTATGATCGATCGGGCGGCTATCCATTACACTTCCTACTGGATCGCCATCTTCTGCCTTTCATTCAGAGTTTTGTGCCTCCTGGAGTAGAGGCTGATGACTCCTGCCTACCGGGAGAGAGGCACCGTCTTGAGCGGGCCATATTACTTGGAAGGGACAGTATGCATGGCACTTGCAGTTTCTCCTATCCGAGCTTCCCAGAGGGTTTTGTGCGACAGCAGCAGTACCCTGACCAGAGGAGCCTGGGCTTCTTCAGTGAGTTTGATAGTTTCACTGTTCGAGCAGTGCCGTCTTCACCGGTTGTTTGGCATCTATCTGGGCATCACAAGGCCGTGGACGTCACCATTGACAGGATGTTTCTGACTCCCTCTGGCATAAGTTTCACGCATGATGATTATGATCACAACTACCTACTGGAGAGGATTTTAGCACAGAAGACCCCTAGCTGGTACGGGAGGTGGGTCATCACCCCTTCCCACTGCTACCATCATGGTGCCACAGAGTGGCTGTAGGGCGTGTTGAGAGTTTATAGAGCAGCACTTGACAGGGCAAGCATTCACCATGCAGTTACAGTAGCTTTGTATTCTTATCCTTGTCATACCGGATTGATCCAGACTTTAGCTGAGAGGTTCAATAGGCACTGGAACACATTTATAACTGCTGAGGGAGAGACCTCACTGGACCTGTGGGCCTTCCATAGGATTTCGGGCCTTCTCGTTTGTAGACAGCCGTACGAGGAGTTATCCCTAGATGATGTGCATCTGAGTGCTTCGGATGGAGCAAGTCGATATCTCGTGGCCTATTACTTCAAGTATCTGATAAAGACCTAGAGGGACTTGGCCCTTGTGGGCAAGGAGAGAGCTGCACGGATGCCAAGGGTGGCCCTGAATGCTTGGGTCACACATTTTTACAGCGGTCCTTATTATTTCTATGAGGAGTTTGCTTCCTCGAGCATGACTTGGGAGCAGTGCCGAGAGGTTGTGCTCTAATTTACTTCACACCCCCGTCACCTGCCCGCCCCAGTGCAAGGGTGGAACTCGAGGGAACTGCCACCGTTGACATACTTGGCGGCCTATCTGGCTTACTGGCTGGCCAGTTTCATGATCCCTCATGGAGAGGAGGGAGTGCTGTGAGCAGAGGTGATATACCCAGCGTGTTTGATAGTATGTGGTCGCAGGGTTGCCATAGCTCCGACTGCACTGGCGATCATTTATCATTCCTTCGGAGCCCTGACTTCACATTCATCGCCAAGAGATAAGCATATTCTGATGCCCACCCATTATCTGAGTGCGTGGGCTGGCTTGCTGTTACCATAGCTATCACAGAGGACACCAGTGGATAATCCAGCTGCACCACTTATTTTTGCTTTTGCTGGTCACCCAGACCAGGATGCAATTTTACAGCTTGCTAGTGCTCACCGCGCTTTGTCTTTCCTTCATACTAGGAGGGATGAGAGCCTAGAGTTTGATCACAGCTCTCGCTCGTACCGTCCTTATTCAGAGCGGTAGGGTAACACAGTTGTTTGCAGGTTATCTTCCTGGGCTCTGCCTTCCCTTTATGCACTGGCCGATTGGGTTTTCTGCATATGGCCGGGAGTTCTGGTCTACCGCCATTCCAGCACAGCAGTTCTTGAGCGTTTGAAATGTCGCATAAGAATGGAGCCAAAAGTCATCATTGCCGACTCCAACAGAAGATTCCTGCACAAAAAAGGGATGCATTTGTCGGAAGGTTTGAAATCTCGCATAGGAATGGAGCTAAAGGTCACCATTGCCGACTCTGACGCGAGATTCCCGTTGAAAAGAATGGCCACAACAAGACAAGATTCCCCTATTTTGGGGTGAAATCTTGTCGAACACACCACATGGGATCAACGTGGAAGAAAAGAGACGTAAAGGAGAAGGAACGTGTAAAGGGTAGACAAGTAATGCAAACATGAGCCATTTCATTCGTAAGTCTATATAAGGTGCCATGTACACCATAAAGCAAGGCAGTGAGTGCACAAGCAACCCATTAACTATCATCATCACCCTCCTGGTCATTTCTCTCCTTCCTCCTAAGACGGGGATCCCTAGGAGGCCTCATGGGACTTTGCGAAGTAGTACCAGCCTCACCCTGCAATGCCTCACCAGCCTCAGCGATGCAATGACATTCCCCTGTCAAAGTGACAAAGAGGCTACACACAGAGAAGAAGGTAGACTAGCGGAGGCATACCCCAAGCTCCCGTGACCTCTGGTGGCGCTGCTCACTCTCTCATAGCCTCTGCTCCACAACCCCAAGGCTCGACTGGAGCTCCATCATTAAGGCCTCCGGTACCCTCCTCTCACTCTAATCTCAATATTGCTCTGCCTTCCCTGCTCTCCACTCTATCTCCCTCTCCATTCTGGAGAGAAACCCTCAGGTGCAAGACATCTCGGGAAAAGTCCTCGTGTCGCCACTGTTCCTCCTCCCACTTCGTTATCCGGGCATCGCGCTCTGCCACCTAAGCAACAAGCTTCTCCTCAATCCGCACCACGTGAGTCAGGGCATCTAGAATCTTCACTGTCATCCAGAGCTGATCATTTCACAACGTAAAAAAAATCACTTGTTCATTAAAAAAATAACAAAATAACAAAAAATAACAAAATTCAAAAAAAAGAGAGAGGAGGTGAAAATCACACGCATTAAGCATTAAAAGTCCATGCTTATTTGACACAAAAGGGTTAAGGGCTGGGCACTCCAGGCCTCAATTTTCTTAATTCAGTTACATAAACTCTCCACAACTCTTGGTCTTCCTTTATATATATCATCGCCTTCCATGGAATGCTTATATTCCATGATGCTTTGATCGTCATCACGACCTGGGCATCACCATCCGTGCCGAGCTCCTTTTTCTTAATCAAAGGAAGGTCAGATGGCAGAAGAAAAGAATGGCGAGGGAGGCCGATTTGAGAATAACATCGATGCGCGTTATAAAGAACAAATTTGGTTGCACCGATGAGTCGGAGTTCCGCCTCAGGAGCAGCTCTCGTGAGAAGCTCATGTGGGAATAAGCATGCCGGTGCATAAGTAAACAGATTTTGCGCTATAGTGCTGAAATGAGTTCGCCAGTCTCCACGTGTCTTCAGTTGGGGCAGGCAATTAGTCGCATTCCTGCCAAAGCCCAATACATCGACCATGTAAGAGAGGGGGCTTTATTGGAAGATCCTCGAGGGAGTCTGTGCTCCTTCACGATGGTTGAATTTGAAATGAAGATCAATCCAACAATTGAGAACAAGCATGCACCCATAAGGAGGTTGGCCCATGTTGAAAGCCATGAGACCACTGTAAAAGTAGGCGAGGACGGTTGGCCCCACTCTTTTGCCCTCCCAAAGTCCACAAATCACGCCCAATTGATTTTCCTCTATGATGTTGTCGATGCAAGGGATTAGGAGGGCTCCCGCCAAGCAAATTGTAAACCCCTTCATGAGTCCCTCCAGATATGCATCATCTGTCAGTTCTACTAGGGCACTCATAGTCCATTTTGCAAGCTTTTGCAGGTTGATTCCCCTTTGGGTCTGGACGCTCTTGATGGCTCCAGAAGGCATAAAACTTTCAAGAATTTCTTTGGAGGTGATCTTTTTTAACATGGGTAGGATCTTTATCTTGTTGTCCTTGCTAATGTATAGACTGCTATGTGTTGAGTGTGTTTTGACTGATTGGCAATAGTGAAGTTGACCAGATCAACTGTAGTGTTAACTTTAGGGATTTCATCTTAACCATGATAATCTTGTGTATTTTGATGTATCTTTACATGTCAGATCATTACTTAGATCATGTGTGCACTCTCATGCTGAAATACATCATTTCATCAAACAGTTTGTTCATGAGCCTTCACGTTCATTTCTGTCCTTTATAGTCGGTGCATACCATGTTCATTCGAGCACTAAGGTCTGTGCATATAGGCCATCTAGCATATAGAAAGTCAGTGCATACGAGGTTGGTGCACTTCATAGTCGGTGCAAGTTTTGTCTCTAACAGAAGAAGGTCCGTGCAGAGTAAGAAGTAAAAGCTCACAGTCGGTGCATCTTTTGCATTGCACACTTAAGGTCCGTGCAAGGTTTGTCTTGTGCCTAGCTAAGGTCTGTGCATATCATTCATAATGCATTGTCTCACGAATGATAAAGTCTGTGCATGTTAGACATTGCCATATAAGGTTCGTGCATATTCAGCATCATGCACATTCGAAGTCCGTGCACACTTCCCTTGTGCACACAGAGGGCCTAAGCACGTTTTACCTTATGTATGGTTAGGTCCGTGCATTTCATTGCTGCATTATCATGAAGGTTAGTGCACGTTTTATTCCTTGCGCATGAAAAGGTTTGTGCATATTTTTGCCTCATGCATTGTCAAGTCCGTGCACATCCCTCGTTAGGCAAAATAAGGTCTGTGCATACTATTCATAGATCGCTATAGAGTATGACCTAGTTTACCTTGTGGATAGTTTAAAGTCCGTGCACATTTGTTCCAACGCATTATCAAGTCTGTGCAAGTTCTTTATCTGTCTGATTGTTTAAAGCTGACTAAGTCACTTACATGCTGACAGGACAAGTGTTAGTAAAAGTTTAAGGAAGACACGTGATCCAAGACTGAAGGCTGAGCTATGCCCATGACACGTGGAAAATTGTTAAGTTCAGATGCTGCCACGTGGCATTAGAACTTCAGATCTGGACGAAAAGCTTGCGCAGGAAAAGTGGTTACCACGCGCCCTTCTCTCTGCAGCCTATAAATAAGTGGCCGCTCGCTCGGAAGAAAAGTGATGGTAATCGAAGCAGAGAATTCAGCATAGAGAGAAGAAGAGCAGTGCCATCCTGAAAGTTTTCCAGCCAGATCTGAAAGAGAGAGAGAGAGAGCTTTGAGAGAAGAGTCTGCAATTGTCATTGTTTTCAGTCTCTTGGTTCAGAACCAGAGCTGATCCGCTCATTATCTAGAGCTACATTTTTGTTGTGTTTCGATCTTCTGTTTTCTTCATTTTATTTTCGAAACTCTGTTCTTCAAGTTGTGCGTCAGCGGGTAGGTTAAGCTGTAAATCTCAGTGGCAGAGGAGGTTTCCTCTGGTAGCAAGCTGTGGATCAGCGGTTGTAGGGAAGCTTTCCCCGAAGCTGTGGATCAGCGGTCTTGAAGCTGTGTTTCAGTAGTGAAGCCACACTTGGTTTAAGTGTGGGGTGGACGTAGATCTCTGGATAGAGATCGAACCACCTAAAACTCACTGTCTCGTGGTTGCTTGATTTGCTCTCTTTTGATCGATTAGATGTTTACACGGGACCGATATAAAATCTATTTACGTGAGTTGTTCTATCTTGTTTGTTTGTCCGATTGGATTCCTGGCTGTCCTATAGTTGCTTGTTTTAATTCCGCACCAGATTAACTGCTATAGAAATTTTTAAATAGGTGATTGATCTATTCACCCCCCTCTAGATCCACATCAGAGAGAACATCGGCAGCCATCGAGGGTGGCACAACCAAGCCAAACTGCTATCGCCAACGTCGACCCCATCGAAGGTCCCCACTAGCATCGACCCTGACCAGTAGACTCCACCATCAACCATCACTAGGCCCATGTAATAGACCCCACCGTCAGTCCCCACCAGAAACCCCTCCCCCCTACAATCTCCCTCCTTGATCTTCTATCTTCAGGCGAGGAGGAAGAGGAGCTGTGTGACTCTCTCTCCTTGGGATTCTTCACACAAGGGGTGGAAGATTCAATTTTTCTAGGTTGGGGCTAGTAAGGGAAATCTCAACAGGGGTTTCCCTGTCTAGCTAAACTTCCATCCAACATTCCCTCCAAAGCAGCTAGTGATCTCCTCAGATCTGGAAGAGGAGATTAAGGTTCTTTAGGAGAATCGCCAAACCATTGTTAAGTTGATGACTTCAGCCAACATTGAGGATTATCCTTGCCAAGTGCTACCTCCCAGTGGTAAGGACCTTCAAATTCTACACTTTCTTATTCAAACTAGTCTAGCCCCTTGCTAATGACTTACTTTTTGTTGAGCAGAAACAAGATGCGATGGTGGCGAGGGATGACCAGCCGATAGGGAGGTCGTTGAGCTGGAGGAGATGACTACTCCGAGCGTGCCTCAAGCCTCGGTAGGTCCCTCTTCCACCCAGGATAAGGGCAAGCAAATTGCTTGGGATGATGCTTCTGAGCGTCGAGGGTCCAAGATGAAGGATGCCGAGGAGCGGCTGCTGTAGGCTTCAATGAAGGCTCTGACCGTCGAGAAGAGGTGGTCGAAGAAGGCGAAGACTCCCCACCTGACCAAGGAGCTCATAGATGAGGGTGTCCATCGCCCGGGCCTCCCTCCGACCGACCCAGAGGTACCCATAGTGGTTGAGGGGACTTCCTCTAAGCCGACAAGAGTGCAGGGGGAGGAGGTCAGCTCCGAGATCCCGGTCAGGTTTGACGGGGTGTATGGCGATGAGGAGGATGTCGAGGTGTAGATCCGGGCCGAGCTGAGCGCCATTGTCTCGAGATTGGGGATGACTGGAGAGGATTCTTTGACCCCAGCTATCTCGAAAGAGGATCCTCCTTTTCAATAAGGGCGGTTCACTGTCTAGGCCTCTTTGTATAATCAGTGTCGAGATTTGGCACCTTCATCTATTCGGGAGGAGTTCCGGCGATGTTCTCCTCCCATGCTCCTCAAAAGGGTCATGGAAGGAGGCATCTTCATGGCTCAGCTGGGAGGTGACATCAATGACTTCGTGGCATGGCTGGTGAATGAAGGAATGGCTCAGTCCCAGGTTAGCACTGAGTGCGATCGTAGGATCGGTCGGTTGACGTCTGAGCTCAGGGTACTTCGACAGGAGGTGGCTTTGCACCTGGCGCATGATCGGGAGAGCCAGGAGTATGCTCGGTTATAGGCCGAGCAATTGTCCCAAGATTGGTACATGGATGAGCTTAAAAGCAAGCTCTTGGACAAAGAGCGTTGGGCTCATGTAGAGCGCTCGGGACAGTGGGCGGCTGAGCAAGAGGAGCTCGAGGGTCAGGTCTGAGAGACTAAGCGGGACAAGGGGGTGGTCGAGGCGACGCAGGCCGAAGCCGAGGCAAGGCTGACCAAGGCCAGGGCAGGGTTAGTTGAGGTCAAAGCCAAGCTCGTCGTGGCTGACGTGAGGGTGGCCGAGCTTAAGGAGAAGGTAGTAGGAGCTGGGGCAGAGGTGGTCGAGCCATATCGGAGCTCGGAGGAGTACCAAGAAGCCCTGAAGCAAGCTGTCTTCATGTGTTATGAGCTGGGGTATAGTCAAGGGCTGCGAAAGGGTTTCACCCAAGGCTTCAGGCGGGCAGCTAGTCTGGCCCAGGAACAGGTCCTCGACGAGCTCTTCTTCTCCTCCAGGCAGTGCTATGATTCTGAAGAGGATGCCTCAAACAATCCCTCGTCGATGTCGAGCGATGAAGGGCATAGCGAGGGTGCTTTTGTCTCAGTGGAGGATAGATCGCCAACTTCGACTGCCTCAGGAGGACGCAGGGATGGGGCAGTTCCCATACAAATAAGGTCAGTGCCCGGGCCGACCGTCACCGAGGGTACCGGGGGAAACTCTCCGAGCGCCGAGGGTCCTCCACCCATTGACCTTCACGATGGGCCACGGACTTCCTAGAGTTCCCCCATTTCCATAGATTAGGAAAATTTGTACTTTCTGAGTGGAGGCACTTTGGATCCCATGCCTCGACATCAGCATTGCCACCACCGCACTCACCCAGGGGACGCGGGACCACATCCTTCGATGAGCGCTCGGAGTCGAAGCCCCGGTAACCCTCACCGACCTCCTCGCCTTGGCGCAGAAGCATGCGGGTGTGAGGAGAATACTGCGGCCCTAGGCCGCACGGCTAGAACTGACCGATCCGACTGTAAGAGGTCTACTGACTCGCCATGTGTAGGGCATAACAAGCGGGAGCGATGGGACCGAGATCGCTGCGACCACCCAGAAAAGGAAAGGGGCAATTACCGCAACTACACGCCCCTAACGGCTCCTCCCGACCAAATCCTCATGAAGATCTATGAGGAGTCATTCCTCAAATGGCCTCCTAGGATGAAGTCAGATCCAAGCACGAGATGCAAGAGGAAGTACTATCGCTTCCATTGCGACCACGGCCATGATACGACCGACTGCATCAACTTGAAGGACACAATCGAGGACCTTGTCCACCGAGGACTCCTTGATAAGTTCATTGCCAAGACCATGAAGAAGTGATAACAGACCCCTCTGCCCCTCGACAACTGACCCAATGGGAAGGAGATCATGATGATCTCTAGAGGGCCGACCTCAGGCGGAGATAGTGCCAGCAGATGTCGACGGTACACACCGGCCATCAACGTCGCAGAGCAGGGCAACAGTAGTTAATGGGAAGCTGTCGCCCAGGAACACCTGAAGGACCCCATCGTCTTTTCAGATGATGAATGGTGTAACCACCCCCCACTCTAATGCTCTGGTGGTTTCGGCCACCATTAATCAATGTACCGTGTGACACATTCTGGTTGATAATGGAAGTGGTCCGGATGTTATTTCGTACAATTGTTTGGTGCTTATGGGTGTAGACTTGTCATGAATCACACCACTACACACACAGTTGTATGGTTTCTCCAGCACAACAGTCCATCTGGAGGGACGCATCTCACAGTCGATCATGTTCGGGACCACGCCTAGGGACGTAACATTCTTGGTAGATTTCACGGTTGTCCGTGTGATGATCGGGTACAATGCCATCATAGGACGAGGAATCCTCAGCACCCTTCGAGGCGTCCCCTCCTCGTATCACCAAAAGCTCAAGTTCCCCATGCCTCGTGGAGTGGGAGAGGTTTGAGGAGATTAATGGGAGTCCAGAAGGTTTACCTTATTTTGGTGTGCGATCGACAGCCCGAGGAAATGCCTCCCGAGAAGAAAGCAAGAACGGAAGATCCAGGTCCGAGTGCGAGCACCCCAGTGGAGGACCTGTACCTCATCCAGGTGGGAGAAGATCCAAGCATAACACTAAGGATCGGGGCTACCCTGTCTAAACAAGAGAAGGAGCCCTACACAAACTTCCTTATAGACAACAAGGACGTGTTCGCTTGGTCCGAGGATGAACTCTTTGGAATCTCACCAGAAATCATCACCCACCAACTTAAGTTGGATCCGAGCTGCTGCTCGGTCCAGCAGCGCCGAAGGTGCTGCAACCCCGAGTGACAGGCCATCATCAGGGAACAGGTGAGCGAGAAATTGTGCCCAAGGCTACTTAGACCCACTCGGTACCCAGACTGGGTGGCAAATGTAGTCCTCAAGTGGCGGATGTGTGCAGACTACACCTCAACAAAGTTATGCCAAAGGATAGCTACCCCATGCCACGGATCAACTGGTCGACGCTACGACCGGGCACGAAGTGCTAATTAAGCTTCCTAGATGCCTACTCTGGGTATCATCAGATTAGCATGCACAAACCCGACCAAGACAAGACAGCGTTTGTCACTGACCACGGGTTGAATTGCTACACCCGCATGCCATTCGAACTGAAGAATGCAGGAGCAACCTATCAACATCTCATCAACCACATGTCTGATGCGCAGATCGGCCGCAACATGGAGGTCTACATCGATGACATGCTCGTCAAGCGCCTCCGTGCAGTCGAGCAACTGGAAGACTTGGCGGAGACATTCGCGACGAAGATAGAAATTTTACGATGGGTCATTGACTTTGAAGTCACGACCTTTGAATATCTGAGCGACATCGCAGCTGAAGCCGAAGCAGTCCTTGCAAGGCTTTGCCCAACCTCCACAAGCTCGGGCCCAAAGCATAAGCTAGCCGACAAACAACCAGCACAAGAAGTTGGCACTTCAAATTTTGAAGCCTTTGAGCAGTGAAAGAGGGAAAAAGAAGAGGCAGTTAGCCTTACTTTCGCTGAGCTGGCAAGACAAGGGTCCTCATTAAGGGGCAAAATGATGAAGCCCTATTCATTCCCAAAAGATAAGACCTCAGCTCTCTTTGAGTGGGCCATGGGATGCGACAAAGTGGTACTTCCGAAGCCGAAGAAGCAAAGCAACATCAAGGAAAAGATGATCCACACTTCTGCCCTTATCACTAAGTAGCGGGATATCCCATTGAGGATTGCTACTTGTTCAAGGACATCATTGAAGGCCTGATCAGGAAAGGTGAATTACAAATGGACGAATACAAGGTGGATCTGCCACGTCCACATCAAATGACCGTTTTCAGACAAGTAGTCCCACGCGGCATCTCTGCCTCCACTGTTCCTTACAAATTCGGCTGAACCCAACATCTAAGCCGCATCTCGCAGCTTAAATGTGGATATTTACATAAAAAAAAGAAGAAAAGAAAAGAAAATAATAATAATAATAAAGAAGAAAAAATGGAAGAAAGATGGCCTATTCTGGGGGCAGGTACTAATAAGCAAAAAAAAAAAGAGAAGATGAAAGAGATCCTGAGGGCCCTATCTATTTAGGGAATGGACACTCCTCTTATATCCTAGTCTGTTCTAAATAAAACTACCATCGTGGGATTGGTGTGGTGGAGCAAACTACTCATCCCCTCGCTGAGGAGGTGAGCGCTCTCTTACGCCCCCGCCTTGGTCAGTTCAAAATAAAAAAAAGAGAGAGAGAAAAAAAGAAGGAATGAAGGGTGATAGGCCTACACGGCATTTCATTGATTAGTGCCACCCAAGTTGACAATTCAAAAAAAAAAACCTGAGGCGAGTATGGCCTTCCTACCCTTTTCCATGAGCAAGAGGATTCCCAGCTGCACTACATGATGGGTGCTTAAGGGAGAATAAAATAACTGTCCTGTGTGTGAAAACCAGGAGGACTTTGTCATTACAACTATCAACATAAGATGGCCCACTGGGATGCATGGTGCCTTGCTGTCTTCCCATCCTACGGGAATGTTCCCCATTTGTCCCACCGGAACTGACCTTCTACCCTTGGTATGGGTCCTGTACCCCCGGCCAATGCATTCTCATTGCCCTTCGACATTCAACCAACAATCACCCAACTACACCAACAAATGCCATATTCATCCCACAGGGCTCTCCCGCCACTACTTGTTTGGACTCCTAGCCCAACGTTGGCTCATCAATCCCCCTTCTCCTTGGCACGAGCACTTCGCCCTTGTCGAACTCAAGAATTTTGCCCACTAGTCCCATCGGGTTGTGACCATAAAATCTTTTTCCTTGGCATGGGGCACTCCGCCCTAGCCAAGCCCAAAATTACCATTTGTCCCACCGGGCTGAGTCCATAAACTCTTTCCTTGGCATAAAGCACTTTGCCCATGTCGAGACCTAAAAATTACCCTTTGTCCCATCGGGCTGGGTCCATAAAATCTTTTTCCTTGGCATGAGGCACTCCTCTCGTGTCGAGCTGTAAAATTACCCTTCGTCCTACCGGGCTAGGTTCATAAAATCTTTTTTCTTGGCCTGAGACACTCCGCCTGTGCTGAGCTCTAAAAAAATTACTCTTTTGTCCCACTAGGTCGAGTTCATAAAATTTCTGCCCCTTGGCCTGAGGCATTCCGCCCGTGCCAAGCTCTAAAATTAACCCCAGTACCACAGGTGCAATCAGCAATCAAACTCATCAATAATCCCACCAAATAAAATGTCCTGCATTACAGATGAGTCTGCGCTAGAGAGCCTAACATAAAAAAAAAGAAGAATATCCTATTAGAACTGTATATTAATTAGATAGATTTACTTTACTAGTATTGTTTAGAATTTCAATGCATAACCACACCAACCTTTAACCCTTCCGAGTCTCCCGACTCGTGGGTGGCAGTTCAGGATCCGAATGGTATCGGGTCATTCCCGGTATTCGGATCTTGGGTTATTACAGAGGAGGACACGGTGAATCTCACCAACAAAATGCCTACAGAGAAGCAAACTAGAGAGGGACACACCCTGCTACAGAGAGGTGATGACTGTTCACTTCCTGAGAGAGAATTCCTCCTGCACGACCTTACCGCCCAGTGAGCACTGTCCAGGTGACCACTGGGGACGGCGAGCACTCATCTAGGGGACCTACGCGTCTCTCAGTTCTCCTACTGTGACTTCCGCTCTCCTCTCTCTCTCCCTCTCTCTCTCTCTCTCTCTTCTCTATTCCTTACTTAAACTGTTGTTGACTTAAACCTCGAAGGGTTGTCCCCTAGGGTAGTGCCCGGGGCTCCTTCTGACGCCCTTTTTCCTTGGTGATTGCAGGCTTCCACAGGTGCCAGACGACTTCCAGAACAAACAAATAGAGAAGTGAGGTATGTGGCATAGGAACCAGATTCCTGCCTCTATAGTTTTTAGCATCGTCTGTGGGAATCTTGAGCGAAAAGTCATGGCACCTCGTGGGAGTCTCTGCAACGCCAATAACAAGGGGTGCGGTTCTCGCCAAGGGCCTAACTCCCATCGTGGATCGCAAGAAGCCTCCTCTGCCCATCTATGCCAAGAAGTCACCCCAGGCGATCTCGGTGAGATATGCCAGCAGATTCAAGCCCTGACAGGACTATGTCAGAAGCTACTGAACCAGCCCGCGGACCCCCAGTATGCTCCACCCTAACGTCATCAGAATGAGGGGGCCCAAACTGGGGACAATTCTCGCCAAGTGTGGGAAGCCTCCCACGTCTTCGTCGCGAGGACCCGATGATCGTGTAGCTCACCGCACCAAGGGTGCGCAGCCCACTGCACTCCAACCCGGAGATGGACCACCAGCTTCAAAGCATCGATGAGATTGAGGACAAAGTCTGGTATCTGGACGATGTCCTCCTCGCTGCCATGACTCGCTGCCTCATCGACGATGACCAAGACTTCCACGCACCCTTTTCCAGGGAGATCAAGAAAGCACCCATTCTGCCAAAGCCCCAGTTGTCGTCCTTCACCCCGTACGATGGCACCACTAACCCAGCCCACCACATGCACAATTTTGAGTCCCACCTAGTCTTCCACCGGGCCTCAGACGCCGTGAAATGCCTGGCATTCGTTACGACCCTCTGGGAGAATGCTCAAGCATGGTTTGAGTCCCTGTTAATTGGACTATTTCATCCTTACAGCAACTAAAGAAGCTATTTAAGGATAACTTCATTGGCTGCCGAAAGGCAGCCAAGTCTGCGGTAAGCTTGCTCACCCGCAAGCAGGGATGCGAGGAGACACTTTCGGATTACGACTCCCATTTTCTAGTAGAGGCGCTCCGAATTTCACACCTCGACATTAGCATCACCACCACCGCACTCACTCAGGGGACGCGGGACTCCATCATTCGATGTGCGCTTGGAGTCGAAGCCCCGATGACCCTCACCGACCTCCTCACCCTGGCGCAGAAACATGCGCGGTGTGAGAAAAGCACCGCAGCCCTGGGCCACACAGATGGAACCGATCAGTCCGACCGGAAGAGATCCGTCGACTCGCCTCTAGAGGGGCGGAACAAGCGGGAGTGACAAGACCGAGATCGTCGTGACCGCCCAAAAAAGAAAGGGGCCAGTATCGCAAATACACGCCCCTGACTACTCCTCCTGACCAAATTTTGATGGAGATCCGTGAGGAACCTTTCCTCAAATAGCCTCGCAAGATGAAGTCAGATCTAAGCACGAGGAGCAAGAAGAAGTACTGCCACTTCCACCTTGATCACGGCCACGACATGGCTGACTGCATCAACTTAAAGGATGCTATCGAGGACCTCATCCGGCGAGGACTCCTCGATAGGTTCGTCGCCAAGGCCACAGAGAAGTTACAACACGAACGGACCCATCCGCCCCTCAACAACTAACCCAACGGAAAGGAGATTATGATGATCTCCAGAGGGCTGACTACGAGCGGAGATAGTTCTAGCAGGCGTCGACGATATGCATCTAGTATCAACACCATGGGGCAGGGCGACAGCAGTCGATAGGAAGCTGCCACCTGGGAGCACCTGAAAGACCCCATCGTCTTTTCAGACGATGACTTAGACGGTGTAACTACTCCCCACTCCGATGCTTTAGTGATCTCAGCCACCATTAATCAATGTACCATACGACGCATTCTGGTCGATAATAGAAGCAGTCCAGATGTTATTTCGTACGACTATCTAGTGCTTATCGGTATGGACCTATCATGAATTACACCACTGCATACACCATTATATGGATTTTTTGGCACCACCGTCCACCCAGAAGGGTGTATATCATTGCCGATCACATTCAGGACAGCGCCTAGGGACGTAATGTTACTGGCAAACTTCACGGTCGTCGGCACAATGACCGAATACAATGCCATCATCAAGCGAGGGACTCTCGGCACCCTTCGAGGCGTCCCCTCCTCATATCACCAGAAACTCAAGTTCCCCACGCCTCACGGAGTGGGGGAAGTCTGAGGGGATCAAATAGAATCTAGAAGGTGCTACCTCATCTCGACGAGTAATAGACAAGCCAAGGAAGCACCCCCGGAGAAGAAGGTAAGAATAGAAGATCCAAGTCCGAGTGTGAGCACCCCAGCGGAGGACCTGTACCTCATCTAAGTGGGGGAAGATCCAAGCAGAACGCTAAGGATCGGGGCTACCCTGTCCGAACAAGAGAAGGAAGCTTACACAAACTTCCTCATAACCAACCAAGACGTGTTTGCTTGGTCCGAGGGTGAGCTCCCCGAAATCCCATCGGAGATCATTACCCGCCAACCGAAGTTGGATCTGAGCTGTCGCCTGGTACAGCAGCACAGGAGGCGCTACAGCCTGAGCGACATGCCATAATCAGGGAACAAGTTAGCGAGAAATTACGCTCAGGATTACTCAGGCCTACCCAGTACCCTGACTGGGTGGCAAATGTAGTCCTTGTCCCTAAGAGCAATGGGAAGTGACGGATGTGCGTAGACTACACCGATCTCAACAAAGTTACACCAAAAGATAGCTTCCCCATGCCACGAATCGACCAACTGGTCGACGCTACGGTTGGGCACGAGATGCTAAGTTTCCTAGATGCCTATTCAGGGTACCATCAGATAAGCATGTACGGGCACGACCAAGACAAAATGGCCTTCATTACCGATCACGGCCTCTACTGCTAAACCTACATGCCCTTTGGGCTTAAGAATGCGGGAGCCACCTACCAGCGCCTAGTCAACCACCTGTTTGATGCACAGATTGGCTATAACATGGAGGTCTACATCGATGCCATGCCCATCAAAAGCATTTGAGCAGCCAAGCACTTGGAAGACCTGGTGGAGACCTTCGCGACGTTTAGAAAATACCACATGAAGCTCAATCCAAGTAAGTGTGCGTTCGGTGTAAAGTCAGGAAAGTTCCTCGTATTCCTTGTCACTCATAGAGGAATAGAGGCAAACCCTGATCAGATCCGAACGGTACTAGAAATGAAGCGACTAGCACGAGTGAGGGACGTGCAGTGCCTCACCGGTCGGGTCTCCGCCTTAACTCGATTCCTATCCCAAGGTGCTGAGAGATGCCTCCCCTTCTTCTGACTCATCAAGCAAGCTAACAAAGCACCAGAAAAGAAAGGGCAGATTGAGTGGGACCAGGAATGCAAGCAGGCATTCGAAGAACGGAAGCGTTACCTGGTGACTCCTCCCATGCTCTCCAAACCACAAAAGGGTGAGCAACTGCTCCTATACCTATCTGTGACTCCGAGCACGATGAGTGCAATGCTCGCCTGGGAGGAAGGTAACATCATGAAGCCATCAACTATGTAAGCCAGGCATTGTAGGGGCCAGAGTTTCGATACTCGCAGACTGAGAAGTTCGCTTTAGCGCTAATCACGACCGCCAGCAAGCTACAACCGTACTTCTTGGCTTGCCCGATCATCATCCTCACTGACCAACCACTGTGACAAATCCTCCAGAACCCCGATGCATCAGGAAGGTTGATCGAGTGGGATATCAAATTGGGTAAGTTTGACATCAAGTTCTGCCCGAGGACTACGATCAAAGCCCAAGCCCTCACCGACTTCATCGCCGAATGCATAATACCTACGGGGGACTCATCCGAGCAGTCCTCATTGCCAACTAGGGAGCTATATGTCGATGGATCACCCTGCACCGCCAGTAGCGGAGCGGGACTAGTTCTACCATCACTAGAGGGGATAGAATTTCAATACGCCCTCCACTTCAACTTCCTGACCACGAACAATGTGACTGAGTATGAAGCACTCCTCTCAGGGCTGCGAATGGTGAAACACCTAGGAGCAACTAGCGTGTGAGCATATAGTGATTCCATGCTCGTTGCTGACCAAGTCAAGGGAGAGTTTGAAGCACGCGAGCTAGCCATGATCAAATATCTCAAGAAGGGCAAAGTTGTATTCGGTGTATTGGGTTTGTTGGGTTTATTGGTTGTATTGGGTTTGTTGGATTTATTGAGTTTATTGGGTGTACTAGATTTGTTGGGTTTATTAGGTGTATTGGGTTTATTGGGTGTATTGGAATTATTGGTTAATTGGGTTTGGACGGGTGTCAAGATACCGCACAACTTGGCTTCGATAGTAGGTCATGATGCCAAGGTAGAATATTGATTGGCTTAGATGAAAAGTCATGACGTCGAAGGACTTGGCTTAGACAGAAGGTCATGACACCAAGATAGAATATTAATCACCTTAGACATAAAGTCATGATGCCAAATAACTTGGCTTAGATGGAAGGTCATGATGCCAAGGTAGAATATTTATCGACCTAGACATAAAGTCATGACGCCATGGTAGAATATTTATCGACTTAGACATAAAGTCATGACGTCGGACAACGTGACTTATGGAAGGTCATGACACCAAGGTAGAATATTTATCGGCTTAGACATAAGTCATGATGTCAAACAACTTGGCTTAGACAGAAGGTCATGACACCAAGGTAGAATATTAATCGGATTAGACATAAAGTCATGACGCTGAACAACTTGGCTTTGATGGAAAGTCATGATGTCAAGGTAGAATATTAATCGACTCAGACATAAAGTCATAACGCCAGACAACTTGGCTTAGACCCTAAGGCAGAATATTAATCAACTTAGACATAAAGTATGACGCCAAACAACTTGGCTTAGACGGAAGGCCATGATGTGAAAGTAGAATATTAATCGACTTAGACAAAAAGTCATGATGTTGAACACCTTGGCTTAGACGGAAGGTAATGACGCCAATGTAGAAAATTAATTGGCTTAGACAAAAAGTCATGACGTCAAAGTATAATATTTATGTTAGCTTGACAAAATTCTGAAGCTGACCAACTTGATAGAGACGTGAGGTCTAAGCCCAAGGCAGAATATAGACGTCGACCTGACGGAATGTCGAGGTTAACCAACCTTGTCTAGATGGGAGGTCTGAATCATGGGTAGAATATGGACATTGACTCGATGGGATATCGAGATCAACCCAACCTTGTCCAGATGGGAGGTCTGAGTCAATGGCAGAATATAGACGTCGACCTGACAGAATGTCGAGGTCAACCAACCTTGTCCAGATGGGAGGTCTAAATCAATGGCAGAATATAGATGTTGACTCAATGGGATATTGAGATCAACCCAACATTGTCCAGACAGGAGGTCTGAGTCAAGGACAGAATATAGACATTGACTCGGTGAGATGTCAAGATCAACCCAACCTTGTCTAGATGGGAGGTCTGAGTCAATGGCTGAATATAGACGTTGACTCGATTGAATGTCGAGGTAAACAAACCTTGTCAAGAAGGAAGGTCTGTTGGTGACGACACACGAGCTATTGATTGACGTTACTGGACGTGTAATGTGACTAGAGCTATGAAGGCAACATTGTGGCTTGGAGACAGCTTGGAGTCCCAGTTATGATGTAGGATTTTATCATTATTTTTACTCCAGATTCTTTTTTGTTGGCCAATTGAGGGCCATTTGGATAATGGGTCATTAAGAGCCTAGGTTGAGGGAATTGGGTCATTTTGGTCGAAGCATGGGAGGTACCGTTGGATTGGTCACGTCGCGAGGATCGCGTTGACGCCCACCTTTCCTCGATCCGTAGAGCGTGGAGTCGAGCTGGGCCGGGAGGCGTCGCGTCTCCCTCTCGCTGGATCGACATCGAAGCGCCGTTTTCATCGTAATCCAGGTAGGGGGATGGATTCCTTACCTCGTTAGGACACTGCCGGTACCACTTGCGCCATGGCCCAACGCCCTTTGCCTCATTTTTCATGCATGTTCCTGTTTAGTTTATTTTTAATTCATTTTTAATCCTTAAATGCTTGAAATTATCTCCATGGGCATCGTATTTTAATTCTAGTGGCATGCGTTGGCTTGGAATGTCGGTATGGTATGGCAGGATGGTTTGGTTTTGTGTTTTCCAACTTAGTATTAACTTGTTAAATATAAGTTTAGCCTCTAGATAATCCTAAGATCATGTAGGCATTCAAGAACACCAACCCCAAAGGTCAAACCTCGGGTTAGCCAAAATCAGGTACCAAGCGGTCATTTACTAGACCATTTGGAACCTCAAGTGGTCAAGCCTGGACTGTTAGGTAGAGCTATGTGGTCGAGTTAGGACTGTTTGTGACGAGTCATAGCCAGAACAAAGGAAACTTGATTCAGATAGACATGCGGTCATGGGCTGACCATTTGCCATCATAAGTGGTCACTTGCCGACCGTTAGGTAACCCTTAGCTGTCGCCATAAAGGTAGTTTGGATTCCAAAATCAGAAACTTCGATCAGCACAAGTGCTTTCTAGATAATTAGATTTTAAGGGTTTAACCAGCTCGACGTCCTAGTGGGAATCCCAAGCTCACGGAGACTTACGGAGGTCTTGAAACAAGATCACCTAGTCCGGTAGAAGGAATATCCAACAGAGAGGTTCACAAGTTCAAGATGGTGTGCTTAAGTGTAAAAGTGTATCTAATGACATCATACCGAGATATGTGCCATGTACTTAAGAAAATGACTCATAGAGAAGAAAGGATCGTGATACAACTGCGATCAAATCAACTAGACAAGTCCATGAATCATATAAAATCTAAGTTAATTACAAAAGTATATGATTTTGGCATGAAATTAACATAAGTTTAAAATGAGATTCAAGTGCATAAGGAACATGAAACCTACTAGAATAAATCATCAATATAACCATGTAGAGGAAAATGATGCTTAAAATCAGGTCAATACTAAAATAACTAGGCTTATCATAAGTAAATTAGGGTTGTTCTGCATTTGTTTCAGGTTAACACTGACACAGAACTTAGGAATATAAACAATCTCATGATGGCCATTTATTTGGGGTCAACGGTCTATCGTTGGGCCGCTTATGGAACTTAGGCGGTCTGGGAAAGGACCATTTCTTCCTGTCTACTGTAAACAACAACTAACCAAAAATATGTGTAAATCTAGGGCCAATAAATGCATAATAAAATATGGCAACGGGTAAATTTGGTCTGATAAGACCATATTAAGACATGGAGATATATGGGTTTGAGTGAAATAACTATAATTATCATTTTCTTATTTAAGGGTAGGATTCATACATGCTATGTTAACCCTAGATGCATAGTTAAGATAAATCATCAAATACTCCGTGTCGAAAGTATGAATTTGACTAGATGAAGAGGGATTTTAATCCAATCATCATGTTTAAGCCATTCATAAGATGACCGACCTCAAATAGTGCTTCTAGACTTCAAATTTCTGACTGGAAGGAAACCTTAATTCTACACATCCTATGCTAAATCAACAACTTCTCGCCCCTTTATCTCTTGATTCTCTTAACCTAAAGAGGTGAAAATTAGAGGGTAGGTATAAGACATAAAGGGGAACAAAAAATTTTAAAGATAACTTCTAAGTACCTCGGTTAGGGCTTCTAATTGGCAGATCTTCTTGGGTCCGTTACACCAGTTCCTGGGCAACTTGTGCTGAACTAGTGACTTTGCAAGCCTCTTTCTCCCTGAGGACTTGACCACCTAGAATGAAATTTGGAGGGAAGTTAGACCTTACTATTATGAACAAAACACTCTAAAGAACATACCTCTAATTCTACCTCCTTACCTTAGTTCCTCGTGAGCCAAAAGTAAGGGTCGCATAGGTTGATTCTGGGGTCTATTTATAGGGCTAACTATGGTTTTAGGGATTTGAACGAACTTAGAGTCCTAATTAGGTTACCAAACTAATCCTGATGCACTCTAGAGTCTTCTAATTGACAGATTGCATCAACCACAGAGGTTTTAGTCAGAAGAAATTGGAGTTTTCCACGCCTCTCTACTGATCGCAATCAGACTCTGATAAACGGTCTAGTTGGGACCATTTGTGAGGCCAGGCAGTCGCTCGATAGACCGCATTGGGTCCTGTGCATCGAATTTCAAATTAAATTGAAAAGGGAAGATAAGAATTTAAGAAGGAAATCGCATGCTGGTAAGCGAAGCTCTAAAGTTAAATTTAATTATGTGAAAAAAATTGATAAAGTTGTTTGTTACAACTACAGGAAGTCAGGACAAGTGAAAGCTGAATGTCTAGAAATTCAGAAGTTGAAGGAACCGAGGTGGAAAGGGAAAAAGCCGAAAGCTATGATAAGTGATGCAGGACGAATGTGACTCCTAAGACAATGCAAACATAAGACCGCTATAGCCAGCAACAATGCACAATGGGGCCACCGACGGCTTCGTAACCACGAAATCGACATGGATGGGTAACACTACAAATAAGAACAACACGCTCACGGTCGTCCTTAGCAAGGGAAACATGGGGATCTGATTGGTTAAGGAACCCACCTGGTCAAGGGTAGTCGACTCACTCACGAGCCTAAATGGAGCTGCGAGATGGCTAACTCACGCACACACGTGGCGGTGACTAAGAGAAACTGGCTAGGCATCCTATCACTCACAAGCAGCGATAGAAAAGAATGAATACTAGTAAAGCAAGTGCCTAGTAGGGAGAAAGAATCATACCTCCACGCCAGTGCGTGGGGAAGACACCTAGCCATGTCACATTATCACCCAGTACAAAGCTAAATAAACACAGATCCAAACATGCTCGCTCCTCGTAGGGAGGTAAAAGGCACACAGAGAATCCAGGGATGTGTGACGTGGGTTGACAGGCCATGGGTCAGTGATGCTCATCGCCCACGAGGTGCTGCGAGCCGAGGTGGACTAAACCACGCTCCCAAGTCCATCTGGATCCAACTACGGGGACGAGGTGTTGCGGATGCCGAGGCTGGTACTGGGATGATAGATGGTGAACCACAATGGATGGAGACTGCTCCGGCAAGGATGGCAGCCGGGGAAGTTGGCTCGGGTCCTTGTAGCTTCCACGAGTCGGAGGTCAGAAATCTGGCCGACCTGCACAGATGCAGGCAGCCAGAGCAAGATGGTCCTGGTAGGTGGACTTTCAGGCATCCTCTGGTCATGACAATTGCCGCAGACGTGGGCAGGGATGTCACTACAATGCTTGTGGAAGGAGAGCCGCAACGGAGCTCCGAGGAAGCCGAGACGACGTCGAAAGTGGGTCCCTGTGCAGTCTGCCCAGCCTGCTGGCAGCAATGGAGCAACAGGAAGAGAGGGCCGGGACGCTGCCTTCTGGTCGTCCGTTGTCACGAAATCTGGCGTGGACACTAGTGGGGATGTCCTAGGGATGCCCGTGGAAGCTGAGCTGTAACCGAACACTGTGGAAGCCGGGGTGAATTTTGGAACAGACCGCTGTACGTTCAGGTCTGTCTGTAGGCAGCAGAACAGAGCATGGAAGATTAGAGCGGTACCGGGGCATCCGGGCAGATTTTTGGGCGAGGTTTTCTCTGGGAGTTAGGGGAGGGTCGTGGGAGAATGGAGATAGGGTGGCAGGGTGGCATGTAATAGGAGTTTTGGGCGAGGGTGACAGTGGTAGGCATGCTCTATTCTGTAGATCTGTGCAGACAGAATAGGGAGCAGAGATAGTGGACGGTGGTACGAGGGGTAAAAGGGCTCAAAAAATTGAAACAAAATTATGGGGGTGGGTTTAGGACATGGGGAAGACGTGCTCTAAGTTTCAGATCATTGGAAGAAGGTTTGGGGGGCGCGAAGGCTACTGTGGTCGGCTTCAGTCCTTGTAGGTCTGCATAGAGATAGTCCATGCGGCTAAAGGAGCTATGAAGCAAACTTTGGCCACAGGATGAATTAGGGCATGAAATTTTATGGGGGTGTGGGGGACATATGGGGGAAGAAATGATCAGAAGAGAAGGAGGTGATCAGTGGATAGGAAAGGGGTGGACCAACCCATTCTTTGTAGATCTATCCTGCAGATAGACAACCAGGGGTGCACCAGGGAGATAGGGTTCCACGGGCCTCTTCGCAGCAACACATCCATGATCTGAGGACTCCAGGCTCTACAGGACATCGGGGAGGATAGCTATTATCTTTGTCTCCTAATTATCCCGTGGGAAGTCCTTTGAGTGATCCCTCTCATGATGAACGTCCCTTTCTCTTCGCGATTGACTCACAGTGTGGATCTTTGGAATCACACTCTTCTCTCATGGATGCATGTCCGGACTCGATCGAACTCGACCTCAACCTGAGTCGGGCTACAGCTGCCTCGGACATACTTTAACACATTGTGGAGGCAAACAACAACAGTTCCTCGAGAATCCATCCTCCTCCAAAGCGTTAAAGCCAATGTACATAGGCATCTATCTCTGAATACTAGTACAGTACAGTAGCATCCGCCCATAACATAAATAAACACACATTTTAGTATAGGGATTTTTGCAAAAAGAACTTCCTTACATGCATAATTACGTAAATATCACTCTTAATTATGCATTCATTAACTTAACCTCTATAAGTGTCTGACATATTTTTGCTTGGCAATCTATTGTCGGATATCAACTATCTCAAGTTGAACTTAAATTAAATTTGTTAATGGGTGAATGCCCATTTGGGCCACATGGGCCCGCCGGCCCGCCACGGATGACCTATGGCCCACGCCAGGTGGGTGCCATGCAGGCGGCACACATGCCCCTACCACGCTCTGGCGCACGTGCGCCTGTAGGCGGGCACACACAAGCGCATGATGTGCCCATGGGCCATGTGGAGCGCTTCGAGTGTGCCAGTGCCCAGGGCGGGGTCCAGTCACCACCCCAGATCCATATCCCCTCTCGCTACTTCTCTTCTCTCTTTCCTCCTCTTAGAGCCTCACCTTCTCGCACCTCCCTCACCCATTCGCCCCCCCCTCTCTTCTCATTATAAATACCCCCTAAGGGGGTTGTTTTGGTAGAACGAGAAGAGTGAGTGTGGGGGGTCACGCTATCGGACGGGAATCGCAATGAGACTCAATCAGTATGTCCTTTGAGTCATGCTTACGGATTTTGACGATGGCATGCGTATGAGGTAAGTTGAAGAGCGAGGGAGTTAGTGAGTGTACCATGTGCATGTGTGTGTAGAGAGAGAGAACTTGTGAGCTGGTGACAGTCACCACAGCCCCATATCTCGATCTCTCTCTACTCTTTCTCTCTCCTCTCCTCATTCTCCTCTATGTGTTAGAGGCAACGACAAGGGTAGTGCATCGCTGTGCCGATTGTATGACAGTCACGGGCTGTCTCAGTCCTGTGACGGGTATGATCTGCATCTCTGGGAGAATCATCACCATTGTCCCTGGATTTGGAGTGTGGACTTTTTGGAGTCAACTCTGTGACTCCACGATAATTTACAGGTAGGGGTCGACTTTGGTAGCCGATCTTGTACATGAATGTCGAAGGTACACACGTGTTTATGTTTCCATTTCCACAAGTACGTGTGTACGTCTCATTTTCGCTACAAGGTATGTCCTCCAACTCTGAACTCATTTAGTTACATATATATATTGGTTATATATATCCGAAGAGATTTTCCAACAGTGGTATCAGAGGCAGATTTGTCGCAGTTTAATTTATGGTGGATTTGTCAGCGAGTTTGGTATCCACTCTTCCTTGGGCTAACACGACCATGTATGTATTGTGATGTTTATCCCTCAGACTGATAGATAAAGATGAACTGGCATAACAGTGGCTACTGGTTGCCCTCTCTAGTGATAGTGACCACGGCAACAGCAAGTAGAGCTGTTGAGACGACCCAACTGACATCTTATAAATCGTACCACGGATGGATTCCGATAATTTAATATGAGTTCAGTATGCTATTTTGCACAACTATACGATGTTTGTGGACTTGTGGAGTGAGTCTGTTGGTGCCTTCGCATGTTGGACATTGCAAGACTCTGATAGTTTGGTGACCTACTTGTTGATCACCACGATGGAATATGTAGTTCTATTATGCATCACTGACATACCTTGCACAGAAAACCTCCAAGGGAAACGGAGTGGTGGTTTGGTGCTATTTCTCACTTTTTCTTGCATTTGGGCAATTTAGACCGAAGGGGAATAGATTCGATAGAAAGATGAAGACCAAAGAACTATTGGCCCTTCTGGGCCTTATTCCCACCTAAGAGCTGGGCGAGGGTTCACTCCGCTCACAATACAGGAACAGGGGAAGCTGGGCTGGGAGAGGTGACTCGAACTCTCTGATTTCTCTCCTCCTTTGTGAGTTTTAGACTTTTCTCACTCTCCTATACTTTTTTTTTGTTCCTCCTCCCCTTCTTGCGGTGCTTGAACAAGCCATTTTATAGGCGAAACAGGGTATCGGTGCTTCGACGGGATGGAAGGGCATGGTGCCAGTTCACTGGCCTGCCCACTGTGGAGGGAGCACATCGTATCAGGCTTCCTGCATCGGTTCATGAAGCAAAGGATGGGGCACCAATTCATCAAGCTTGTGTCGGTTCACTGAGCAAAGCAAGAGGCGCGCCGATTCAGTGAGGAAGGGGGTTGTGCCGATTCACTTTAGCTATTGAGGGTATTTTGGTAAATTTGTCTTCTTTGCTGCTCTGTTAGCTCCGAGCTAACCCAGATGGATGTTTGATGTTCGACACTGCTTCAAGTTTAACGTAGCACCTCGGGAATGTCGATTCTGAAATCTTGGGACCCCAGTTTTATAGTTCCGAGTGGTTTTCGCCACGTGCCGAACCTGTGTCGGATTACTCAGGTTTCATCCTGATTTGACCTTCGACACTACGATTTTTGTAACCAAGTCTGTTCCGTGGACGTGTGGGGCATCTTCATCGAGTGGGCTATCCCTCAAAGTAATTTCACCCTGATTGGGTAGCTTTTTAGCCCCTTACGGACCCTCCCGACATAATGTGTACTCAGATCAGATCACTCAGGTTTTCTGCTGATATTACCTTTGGCACCCTGTTCTGGGGGACCAAGGATGTTCCTTCACCTTAGGAGGCTTCCTTATCAGGTGGCGGACCACCAGGTGTATTTTTGCCCTGATCAGATGAGATGCGGGGTTTGTTCGGCACGAACGAGTTGATGCCAGTTTGTTGGGTTTGTTGATTTCGGCTTGCCATATAGCATTGTCGATTGGTTGTAGACTTCTTCAAACATCCTGAGATGTAAAACTATGGAGTCCCTGCTACTCCATCAGGTGATCTAGGGCTTCAGCTATCCGAGGAGACCCCTGGTCAGGCTTCCTTTAACTTCTTCATGCTCGACCAGCCATTCCCCTGACTATTAGGGCGTGCTTGCCTTGCATCATATTTTAGCCATCAACAGCACCATAAACTGATACATCCTCCTTGTCCTGATGTGCTTTGGGTTGAAAGCTCACTCAAGGATGCAAGAAACTCCTGCCACAGGATCTGCTATGGAGGACATGATTGGAACGTCCATTCCCACTCTATAGTCCACCATGGCAAACTTGATCCCTACAATTGATAACTCGCCAGCAAGACTTTCTCATCATCCATAGATTCCATCGATCGGAACACGCATTCCATAGCATCAATCCATGATCTTGCTGCATCAGGATCCAGTTGGCCTTTAAACATCGGTGGGTGAAACTGCAGAAATTATCACAAAACACGCCCACGGCCACCATGCGACGAACTACCCTCGCCACCCTCCTGACCATAACACTGCTGACTCATCTGCTCTGTGAAAAATTGATACATGTTGGCATAAAACTCAGCCTGACCTGGCACACCCGGGGCCACTGCCACTAGGGGAGATGACTCACTACCTGGTTCCTCTCTACTCAGCTCCTCTCGGGTCTCTACTGGCACCTCAGGCAACCATCAGGTCTGACTCCTCGGCGCCATCTGATCCTTAACACAACACGAAAAACAAGGTGGGTTAATAAAATAAGGCACCCTAAGCAAACTGTCGACGATACTTGACTCTTTGGACTCTTGGACACTACAATCGTTTCAAATTCCCGTGTACTTCCACAACCACACTCTGATACCATCTGTAATGAGCCAAGATCTAGATACCAAGTCAAACTCGATGCCATTCGGATCCTATGTCACCACCCATGAGATATGTAGAACACTGTATATGATGTAAATTATGTGTGGTTATATTATGGAAATGGTATGGTTGTATTTTTGGGATCTGCGATGGTTCGGCCTTTAGCGCCTTGTAAATATCTCAATCCACAACAATTTCGTACATCCGCTGTGACGTCCCCACGGGATCGCGGGAAGGGGGTGCCACAATTATTATCCTTTGAGGCCCATGTGTCTCTAGCGATCACATTCCCCTTAGCATCCACGCATACTCCCCATTCCCTCCTTCTTTCCCTTTCCTTTTCTTTATTAATTATCTTTTAATCTTTGTGGATTTTGTCATAATCTACACTCCCGTCATGTGACTCGTGACTCTCATGACTCAAGGTTTAGTTTTTCCATCTGTAAGATGTAACTTTTCGAGTAGCTTCTGCGTACTTTCCCGACATAGTGGTTTAGGATTTTCAGTAGGGTTATCAAGGTTTTCCACGTAGAGAGTGTAGGGTTTACGACGGCGAGGTCGCGACTGTACTATCGGACTGCATGGTCTTGGGTTGGGCCTTTGTCTACGAGGAGAGGCCTTCACGATAGAGTTGTCATGGTTTTCCCTTCCTGGTGGCGTAGCCAAGGTTTTTTGTTAGTTCGGTGGTCCCCCGACTGAGAGATCGGGGTTTGCATTCTGTGTCGTTAGGAGTAACTTATAGAGCCGTGGTTTGGCCACCGTTGTTATTGTACTTGTTACAGTTGTTCCTTTCACCATTATTGTTACCATTGCTACTCCTATTATTGTTGTTGTTATTATTGCTGTTATCATTACTGTTTACCACCATTGTTTTGTGGTGGGGATCCGCTGGACCTCTACTGAGCCAATAAGATGAGGCTCACCCCTATCTTTTCAGGTGTATGTTGTGTCTTTGTGATTTTGATGATGTCAATAATTATGTCTCATTATATTTAACCTTGATGATACAACCTTGATGCATGAATTAATGATCACATCACACATATATATAAGTATGAAAAACAAAAGGTCAAAAAGTCAACATAGGTCAACACCAGTCAACGTAGGTCAACTGATCAGATTGTGAGTCGGCCCTTTGACAGGTAAGGTCAATGTACATCTCAAACTGAAGCATACAGGTCAGTGCATATACCCTTTCTCACTAAGTAAGGTCAATGCACATTTCAGTTTGAAGTATGAAAGTCAATGCATGTTGCACATGAAGGTCGATGTAGGTTATTGCATGTTCATAGTGTTACATATGAAGGTCGATGCATATACTGTCTGCATGCTTATAAGGTCGATGCATGTGTTTGACTTCACTATCATAAAGTCGATGTATGTTTTTGCCATCACTGTTATAAGGTCAGTGCACATCATGTTAGTCAGCATACAAGGTCGGTGCACATTGTGTTAGATAGCAACTAAGGTCAATGCACATTTACTTTAGTCATTTATAAGGTCGATGCACATCTCCCTTAGTCATCTCTAAGGTCGATGCACAATTGCCTTAGTCATTTATAGGTCTGTACACATTTTGCATTTAGCAAGGTCAAGTCGGTGCACATTTTGCTTAACTGCATACAAGGTCGGTGCACATTTTGCTTAACTGCGTATAAGGTCGGTGCACATTTTGCTTGAATGCATATAAGGTCGGTGCACATTTGCATTGGTCATATATAAGGTCGATGCACATTTACATTTGTCATATATAAGGTCGATGCACATTTGTATTGGTCATATACGAGGTCGATGCACATTCGCATTGGTCATATATGAGGTGGATGCACATTTGCATTGGTCATATATGAGGTTGATGCACATATTGCATCCTGCATTCTGAGGTCGGTGCACATATTGTATTTTGCATACTAAGGTCGATGCACATCTTGCATCTTGCATTCTAAGGTCTGTGTACATTAGAAGTCCATGCATTCAGGTCTATGCACATTTTAGGGTCCATGCACATTCAAAATTCAAGGTCTGTGCACATGTTCAAGCCTGTGCACATATAGGTCTGTGCATGTCCAGGATAAAAAGCTTGAAAGAGAAAATGAGAAACTAAAAGAATTGAACATGGTCATTTCTAAAAGATTGTTGATTTTAGAAAAAAGAAAATTTATGGTCTTGGATGAGTGTGAAGATGTGAATGAAATAAAATAAGAAGTTGAATGTCTTAAGAAAACTAATGCCATGTTGAATGACAGTCTCACTTCCTGTAAAGAAGAACTCCTCAACACTAAGTGCACATCACATCTCTAGAAAGTGAAATCTAGGACCTACATAATTCATTATCTAGATTTGTGGATGGTCAAAATAACCTGGACAAATTACTGGGCATGAAAGTAAACTTTCAAAGAGAAGGGTTGTGATTCAATCCTTTGAACAAAAAGAAATTTGAGAACAAGCTACAAACTTCATTTGTCCACAGCACATGTGCACCCAGCACCTCCACATCTCACTCCCAACAAGACACCATGTCAAGAACTCTACCAAATTTGAAAAATAATGTGACCATTCCAAATGTACATGCTAAAAATATTCATGTGAAATCTCATGCATTTAAGAAAAGAAATACTTCCTGTCTCTACTGTAAAAAACTTGGACACATGATGCATAATTATTTCACTATGAAGAATGATGATTTGGGAGCACATATAACCCAGGTGGTCTCAAAAATAATAAGGAATCAGTCACCACAAAACCTTCAATGTATTGTAATCACTGTGGTAAACGAGGTCATATAATTTCACACTGCTGGTTACTGATGAAGATAAAGAATTCTCATTCAACACATCATGCTCATATACACAAACTGGTAGAGCCAATGAGATGTAAGAATGTGATGCCAAGTGCTTTCTCCCACTACTCTGGCAAATCTGGGCATGTCAAATATGATTGTTTCCTAAGGACAGAAGATGAATTCAACGATGTCAAACAGTGGAAACGACGTGTCAACTTTGTTTCTAACCCACAAGGACCCAAGATGGTTTGGGTACCTAAGAATGTAAGTTGAGAAATCTATTTTGTAGGTGTGCCATGGGAATGTAAAAAATCTATTTTCGTCCAAAAGGTAAGGCACACAGGCTAAGTGACACAAGCAAGGTTAAAAGAAAAATTAAAACTAAAATCTGTACACTCAGGTGATATCCCTCTCACTCTCTCCAATAAGTGTGCCATGTCTTGACTCATATTGTGCTGAATGGTTATGTGTTCATACATATGCCTGTACATGCATTTCATTGACAGTTAGTTACATACTTATGTGCATATCACTTGTCATATAGCACATTGTTGAAAGGAAACTTTAAAAATTTTCAAATTAATTTTCACTGCATATATGGAGTTTTCATTTACTTTTCCGTCATGAAAAAGTTGAACATTGTGACTCATGTCATAATGCATTGTAATTCCCTTGCCTTCATCACATCCATGACTGCGTATGGCATTATAATTTTACTGAACATCTTGCATTCATGCACACACTAAGATGGAGCAACCACATTCGTCATATGGCCTTAGTGTTTAGGTTCACATCTGAGTCATGCATTAAGTCTGGAGCTTCTTAAAGGGATGTTAGTTGTTAAGGGAACTTTTCATGTCATTGTTAATAAATCTGAATCGAAATTGAGAAATCAAATCTCTACAACTTTGAATGCAGAGTACACTCCCAAAATCTAAGTGATGCTGGGCAGCCATGACCAAGATTGAGTCAATTAAAGGAGCATATCCCAAAAATAAAGATGATGTGAACTCCTTCAACTGTTACCAGGAGTTGGGTAAGAATGTCCTTGTAGAACAACCTCCAGGATCAACTAAACATCCATTACTGAGTGCAAGCTGGTGAAAGTCTTGTAAGTAAGTACCCAAAGCATGATATGAGAGGTTCATCTTATTCTTACCTGAAAACTAATTCATAAGAGGTAAGATTGATCAAACACCTTTCATGAGAAAATTAGGTAAATACTTTTTAGTGGTTCAAGTATATGTGGATGATATCATTGTTGGAGCTACTAATAATACTTTATGTTATGTAGAAGTAGAGGAGTTCGACTACATCAGAATCAAGATATTGTCTGAACGAAGTAAATCCGTCGACAGTAAAATATTGATCTTTCTCGATCAGTTCGACAGTACCCCATTCGGACATAGAAGACCGTATAGCCTGACAGTAGTCGAAGGTAGCCTGAGCTATCTCCTTGTCGTCAGGATCGACTGTGAACCTCTCTAACATCTCCTTGGCCTCACCCATATTCGTCAGAACGCGGATGATCTTCGGAGCTTCACCAAATGTCGGTGCAGTAGGATTCATTACGATGTCTAGGGGAGAAATACGGACGACGCGAGGTCCGACAAAGCCCGGCTTCTGGAGTGCGGTGCTTGCCTTGTAAAACGTCTTGTCAACCCACTCGACCGTAGCAAAACAGTTGCCGTAGTCGATATAGTCTAGGACGAGCTTTTCGATCTCACGCTTGAAATCGTTCTGAGAGACAGCCCAAGTCATGTAATCCTTGATTGCACGGACCTTACGCTTCGTCTCGTCTTTCTTGTCAGCACCTTCCCAATTTAACCACTTTCGTTTAGGAAACATCGTTGCGATATAGTTCGCATAGAGATTGTCTCTGATCTGGGTTAATTTCGGAATCGTCGTCTTATTAGACCAAGGAAGTTGAGAATTACTAGTCTGAGACGTATCCGTAGCATAGATATACTTACGAAGTTCTTGCTTCTGGCTGATCCAGTCTTGACGATACATATTCCATTCAAGCCAGTAGTCTGCGATCTTACAGCCGAGTTGGTCTCGGACGATCACATCATCGATAGATAGAGTCTTCGAGACCATCGAGATTATTTCCTCTTACCTTTGGCTGCCAGAGATTGGAACTTCTTCTTACCGTACTTCTTGCGGCCTATGCTGGCTGCAACTGCGGCAGGATCAGATACCTTGCCTTTCAGCTTATTCTTGAGAGCCGCGAAGCGGCCGCCTGAACCAAGTTTGGCCTTTGAATTTGCTTTCGCCATCACCTTGCCTTCGAGTAGAGATACAACCAGATTCCGAGGGGAATCGATAGGCCGACGAACAAACCAAATATAAAACTCATCCAATTCCTCCAAACCGCTTGTTATACTTTCCTTCGAATCCTGTAGACTGAGCTAGGGCTGCGAAGGTCGGTGCCTGACATATAGCTATACATGCTGCAAAGGCATCTTTGACGTCATCGTGAGGTGGATGTTGTTGGGTCAGTTCTTCTTCGAGAACCTGACAGTTCCCACCCTTATAATGCCAAATCTGTCTGTTATCATATCTGGGATAAAGTGTCGCGGCTATCCGCTCCTCTTTAGTCCCCTGAACGTGTGAAGGACGGAACTCATCAATCGCTAGTGCAAGACCTTGAGGCTTGATATAGTTTTCCTTCAAATCCTTGACGATGATTGATTGGGCAGCTACGACCTCAGCACGGAGTTTTCGAAATCCCCACTTCTGGTGGAGACGAAAAATAGATTCATAGTAGTCCGAAATCCGGTCTGACTTGAATCGGTCGATATCGAGGACGTAATAATTGTTACTTGGATCGATACCAACTACTACGACCGAGGTGTAGTCTGATCGTTTCCCGAGGGAGAACGCAAAGTCGACTGCCGCAAAGACATTGAGCCGAGTTCCGTTAAAATACGTGAACCCTCCATTTCTCTGGAGGAGTGCCCTGTTATAGTATTGGAAGGTGTCGGGTGAGACTGGAGAGGTACTTCGATCATTCGGATCGTTATAGTACTGTGCCCAGAACTGAGTCTTGTCGAGATATTTAGCGTACTTCTTGGCACGCTCCGACTGATCGAATCCAAACCAGACGCCATCAGGACGCCGCATCTTAGGCCAGAGATATTCTCCAGTACCATCACGGAGAGGAGAATCTTCTAAGACTCTTTCGAAGACTTCATAAAGTCTATCGATTTCTCTGACTGTTCCGTCTTCGTTATAGATTTCGATCTCTGTCTCTAGAAGATCGTTATATAGGTCGTCTGGATTATATCGACCCGCCGATCACATGCACAGCTTCGAGTCTCACCTGGTGTTCCACTGGGCCTCGGACACGGTGAAGTGCCTGGCGTTCGTCATGACCCTCGGGAGAACGCCCGGGCATGGTTCGAGTCCTTGCCGGCCGGGACCATTTCCTCCTTCCAACAGCTCAAGAAGTTGTTTAAGGAGAACTTTGTCGGTTGCCGAAAGGTAGCCAAGTCGGCAGTCACCCTGCTCGCCCTTAAGTAGGGCAAGGAAGAAATGTTGTGGGACTTCGTCTCCCGCTTTCACGCGGAGGCGTTGCGGATCCCGCACCTCGACATCAGCATCGCCACCACAGCCCTCACCCAGGGGACGCGCGATCACATTCTCCGGCGCGCCCTTGGGGTCGAGGCCCCGATGACCCTTCCTGATCTCCTCGCCCTCACGTAGAAGTACGCATGCTGTGAGGAGAACACAATGGCCCTAGGTCGCGTAGCCGGTACCGAAAGGTCCGACCGCAAGAGATTTACAGATCCTCCCTGAGAGGGTCGGAGCAAGCGCGAGCGGTGCGACGGAGACCGCTGCGACTTCTCAGACCGGGAGAGAGGTGCTTATCGCCACTACACGCCTCTGATAGCTTCTCTTGATTAGATCCTGATAGAGATCCGCGAGGAGCCGTTCCTCAAATGGCCTCCCCAGATGAAGTCGGATCCGACCACGAGGAACAAGAAGAAATACTGCCACTATCATCGCGACAATGGCCACGGCACCGTCGAGTGCATCAATCTGAGGGACGCCATCGAGGACCTCATTCAGAGAGGGCTCCTTGACAAGTTCCTCACCAAGGCAGCAGAGCGGCGACAGAAGACACAACTGCCTATCGACAATTGGCCCAATGGCAAGGAGATCATGATGATCTCTGGGGGCCGGCGACAGGGGGAGATAGCGCGAGTAGGAGGCGGTGGTACGTGACAGCGGTCAGCACCACCAACCGTGACGACGACACCCGACATGGAACCCCCACCCCGAACCGTCCAGGAGACAACATCATCTTCTCCGAGGATGACTTGGAGGGTGTAACCACGCCCCATTCCGACGCATTGGTGGTCTCAGCCACCATAAATCAATGTACTGTGTGGCGCATCCTAGTTAATAATGGAAGCGGACCTGATGTTATTGCCTACGACTGTCTTGTCCTCATGGGTGTGGATATGTCTCGACTCAAACCATTGCATACGCCGCTATAAGGATTCTCGGGCACAACTGTCCACCCGGAGGGACGTATCTCGCTTCCAATCACATTTGGAACCGCGCTGAGAGAGGTAATCTTCCTCGCTGACTTTACGGTAGTTAAAACAATGACAAGATACAATGCTATCATCGGCCGAGGGATTCTCGGTACGCTCAAAGGAGTCCCCTCCTCCTACCACCAAAAGCTTAAGTTCCCTACCCCTCAGGGTGTGGGAGAGGTCTGGGGGGACCAAAGGGAATCCCGGAGGTGCTATCTTATCTCCATGTACAAGCAGCATCCCGAAGAGACACAACCCGCTAAGAAGGCGAGGACGCAAGACCCAGGCCCTAGCGTGAGTGCTCCGGCAGAAGACCTATTCCTCATCTAGGTGGGGGAAGACTCGAGCAGGACACTAAAGATAGATGCGAACCTATCCGAGCACGAGAAGCAAGCCTATGCAAACTTTCTCACTGCCCACTAGGACATGTTCGCTTGGTCCGAGGATGAGCTCCCCGGGATCCCACCAGAGGTTATTACCCACCAACTAAGGCTAGACCCTGCTTGCCGCCCGGTTCAATAGCGCCGAAGGTGCTACAATCCCGAGTGACAAGTGATCATCAAGGAGCAAGTAAGCGAGAAGCTGCGCTCAGGATTACTCAGACCCACCCAGTACCCAGACTGGGTGGCCAATGTTGTCCTGGTCCCCAAGAGCAACGGGAAGTGGCAGATGTGTGTCGATTATGTCGATCTCAACAAGGCCACACCTAAGGATAGCTTCCCCATGCTGCGGATCGACCAGCTAGTGAGATGACGCTCCGTAGTACAAACTTCCAAGCCGTCTCGCTCGTGATTTTCCCCAATGGCTCGGCTTTGACCCATTTAGTGAAGTAATCGATGGCGACTATGAGGAATTTCTTCCTCCCTTGAGCCTCCAAGAAGGGGCCCAATATGTCGACCCCCCAGCGAGCGAACGGACGGGGTTCCGATAGTGCGTGGAGCGGCGTCACTGGTTGGTGGTGCAGGTGAGAAAACTTCTGGCACTAGGGGCACCTTCGGACGTAGTCGAGATAGTCTCACTGTAGAGTGGGCCACCAGTATCCTTGGCGGATCAATGTCCTCGCGAGTGCTCTCCCCCCTATGTGGCTTTCGCAAAGTCCTTCGTAGATCTCTTGAATGGCCCGGCTGGCCTCTATGGGGAATAAGCATTTCAGCAGTGCCGCTGACAGGGAACGGCGGTACAGTCTGCCATTTACTATTGTAAAATGAGCCGCTCTTGCTCGCGTTCATCGTGCTTCGGCACTGTCGCTCGAGAGTTGCTGTCGAAGAAGGAAATCCAAAAGGGGATCCATCCAAGAAGGCTCATAGTCGATGGCGTTTACCTGAAGCACTGGCTCATCTATGCTCGTCATCGATAATTCCTCTATCAAGACAGATCTCGAATTGGAGACCACAGTGGCCGACGCTAGGCGCGACAAAGCGTCTTCTCGGGCGTTCTCCTCTCACGGGATGTGAACCACCTCGAAGTGGGAGAACTCCCTTGCCGTAGCCCTAGCTTGCTCTAGGTATCTGACCATAGTGGGCTCGCGTGCTTCGAACTCCCCTTTCACTTGATTGCCGATGAGCATGGAATCTGTATACGCTCGCACACTGGTCGCCCCCAGGTGCCTGGCCATATGCAGCCCCGAGAGGAGTGCTTCGTATTCAGCTATGTTGTTCATGGTCGGGAAGTTGAAACATAGGGCGTACTGCAGCTCGAGCCCCTCTGTCGAGAGGAGGACAAGTCTGGCACCGCTCCCCGGGGCATAGGATGATCCATCGACATACCGCTCCCAGGTGGGCCCGAAGGGCTACTCTGGTGAGTCCTCGATAGGCAGAGTGCACTCGGTGATGAAATAGGCCAAGGCTTGGGCCTTGATGGCTATCCTCGGATGATACTTAACATCGAACTCTCCTAGCTCGATAGCCCATTTGACCAATCTGTCAGAGGCATCTGGGTTCTGGAGAACTTGCCGTAGGGGTTGGTCAGTGAGGATGGGGCGGGGGTGAGCCAGGATGTATGGCCGCAGCTTGCGAGCAGCCAAAATGAGGGCGAGGGTGAACTTCTTAGTCCATGAGTATCGAAACTCTGGGCCCTGTAGTGCTCGACTGATGTAGTAGGCGGGTCTCATTATTCCCATTTCCTCTTACGTGAGCACGACACTCATCATGCTCGGCGTCACCGAGAGGTATCAGAATAACTCCTCCCCCTTCTGGGGCTTGGCGAGGGCTGGAGGTGATGCCAGATAGTGCTTCAATTCCTCGAACGCTTGTTCACACTCCTAGTCCCAAATGATATGCCCTTTCTTTCCCGGTGCCTGGTTGGCTTGCTTGATCAGCTGAAAGAAGGGAATACATCGCTCGGCCGCCCAGGATAGGAAATGGGTCAGCGCCGCGACGCGTCCGGTGAGGCATTGTACGTCCCTTATACGCCCTGGTCACTGCATCTCCAACACCGCTTGGATTTGGTCGGGGTTAGCTTCGATCCCTCGGTGGGTGACGAGGAAGCCGAGGAACTTCCTTGACCATGCTCCGAACACACATTTGGCGGGGTTGAGCTTCATGTGGTACCTTCTAAGCGTGGCGAAGGTCTCCGCCAGGTCGTGCAAGTTCTCGGTGGCCTGGAGGCTTTTGACGAGCATATCATCGATATACACCTCCATATTACGACCGATCTGCGAGTCGAACATGTGATTGACGAGTCGCTGGTAAGTCGCTCCTGCATTCTTTAGTTTGAACGGCATCCGCATGTAGCAGTATAAGCCATGGTCGGTTCAGCGTCGCAATGCGTCCGGTGAGGCATTGCACGTCCCTTACTCACCCTAGTCGCTGCATCTCCAACACCGCTCGGATTTGGTCGGGGTTGGCTTCGATCCCTCGGTGGGTGACAAGGAAGCCAAGGAACTTCCCTGACCGTACTCCAAATGCACACTTGGCTGGGTTGAGCTTCATGTGGTACCTTCTGAGCGTGGCGAAGGTCTCCGCCAGGTCGTGCAAGTGCTCGGAGGCCTGGAGGCTCTTGACGAGCATATCATCGATATACACCTCCATGTTATGACCGATTTACGGGTCGAACATGTGGTTGACGAGTCGCTGATAAGTCGCCCCTAGGTTCTTTAGCCTGAACGGCATCCGCGTGTAGCAGTATAAGCCGTGGTCAGTGACGAACGCTGTTTTATCCTGGTCGGACTTATGCATGCTGATCTGATGATACCCGGAGTAGGCATCTAAGAAGCTCAGCATCTCATGCCCAGCCGTTGCATCCACTAGCTGGTCAATCCGCGACATGGGAAAGCTATCCTTGGGTGTGGCCTTGTTGAGATCAGTATAGTCGACACACATCCACCACTTCCCATTGCTCTTGGGGACCAGGACGACATTGGCCACCCAGTCTGGATACTGGGTAGGCCTGAGTAGTCCTAAGCCTAGCTTCTCGCTTACTTGCTCCTCGATGATCGCTTGTCGCTCGGGATTGCAACGCCTTCGACACTGCTGAACTGGGCGGCAAGCGAGGTCTAACCTCAGTTGGTGGGTGATGACCTCTGGTGGGATCTCGGGGAGCTCATCCTCGGACCAAGCGAACACATCCTAGTGGGCGGTGAGGAAGCTTGCGGAGGCCTGTCTCTCGTACTCGGATAGGTTCGCACCTATTCTCAGTGTCCTGCTCGGGTTCTCCCCCACCTGGATGAGGAATAGATCTTCTGTCAGGGCACTCGTGCTTGGGCCCGGGTCTTGCATCCTTGCCTTCTTCTCGGGTTGTGTCTCTACAGGATGACGGTCACGCGTGGAGATGAGGTAGCACCTCTGGGACTCCCTTTGGTCCCCCCAGACCTCCCCCACATCCCGGGGAGTGGGGAACTTAAGCTTTTGGTGGTAGGAGGAGGGGACCCCCTTGAGCGTACCGAGGATCCCTCGACTGATGATAGCATTATACCCTATCATTGCTTTAACTATAGTAAAGTCGGCGAGGAAGGTTACCTCTCTTGGCACGGTTCCAAATGTGATCGGGAGCGAGATGCATCCTTTCGGGTGGATGATCATGCCCGAGAATCCGTATAGCGGCATATGCAACGGTTTGAGTCGAGACATATCCACACCCATGAGGACATGGTAGTCGTACACAATAACATCTGGTCCGCTTCCATTATCAACTAGGATGCGTCGTACAGTACATTGGTTATGGTGGCCGAGGCCACCAATAGTCAGAATGGGGCGTGGTGACGCCCTCTAAGTCATCCTCGGAGAAGGTGATGGTGTCTCCTGGACAGTCCGAGGTGGGAGTGCCACGCTGGGAGTCACTATCATGGTCGGCGACACTGACCGCTGTCGTGTACCGTCGCCTCCTGCTCACGCTATCCCCTCCCGCCGTCGGCCCCCCAGAGATCACCATGATCTCCTTGCCGTTGGGCCGATTGTCGATAGGTGGGGATGTCTTCTGTCATCGCTCCGTGGCCTTGGCGAGGAACTTGTCGAGGAGCCCTCTCTGAACGAGGTCCTCGATGGCGTCCCTTAGGTTGATGCACTTGACAGTGTCATGGCCGTGGTCGCGATGGTAGTGACAGTACTTCTTCTTATTCCTCGTGCTCAGATCCGACTTCATCCGGGGAGGCCATTTAAGGAATGGTTTCTCATGGATTTCCATCAGGATCTGATCAGGAGGAGTTGTCAGAGGCGTGCAGTGGCGGTAGGCGCCTCTTTCCCTTTCAGAGTGGTCGCGGCGATCTCCATCGCGTCGCTCGCGCTTGCTCTGACCCTCTCGGGGAGGATCTATAGATCTCTTGTGGTCGGACCATTTGGCTCTGGCCGTGCGATCGAGGGCCACTGTATTCTCCTCGCAGTGTGCATGCTTCTGTGCTAGAGCGAGGAGGTCGGGAAGGGTCGCCTGGGCCTCCACCCCAAGGGCGCATCGGAGGATGTGGTCCTACGTCCCTTGGGTGAGGGCCGTGGTGGCAATGCCGACGTTGAGGTGTGGGATCTACAGCGCCTCCGTGCAAAAGTGGGAGACGAAGTCCCATAATGTTTCTTCCCTACCCTGCCTCAGGGCGAGCAGGGTTACCGCTGACTTGGCTACCTTTCGGAAGCTGAAGAAGTTCTCCTTAAACAGCTTCTTGAGCTGTTGAAAGGAGGAAATAGTTCCAGCTGACAGGGACTCAAACCATGCTCGGGCGTTCTCCCGAAGGGTCGTGACGAACGCCAGGCATTTCACCGTGTCCAAGGCCCGGTGGAACACTAGGTGGGACTCGAAGCTGTGCATATGGTCGACCGGGTCGGTGGTACCGTCGTAGGAAGCGAACGATGGTAGCTGAAGCTTGGGCGGAATGGGGGCTTCCATTATTTCCCTAGAAAAGGGAGCATGGAAGTCCAGATTTATTGCAGCTTGCGGCGTCCCCCTATGCTCCAGATGCAACTGCTGCTCAGCCCCTCAAGCTGAGAATTGCCTCCACTTGTTCTTTCTTGGCAATATTTCCAGAGAAGTGTGGTCTGCCTTATACTCTTTCCTTCGCTTCCACAACTCCACGACAACCACTCCAAGCCCGGCGATCTTTGAGTACTTGAATAGTCTGCACCTCAACTCCAAGGCTGGACGTCTATCAAGGTGCATCTTCTTGGCAACCTTGTGGGAAATCTGGTTATGTCGGAATAAGGCGCGCTTTGAGGGGCAGTGCATGAATGCCAGGCACATCCTCAGTCGGATCATGTTCACTGTCCGCTCCACACAAGCCCACCCCTTCAAGGGGAGAAGCCTCTCTGCAGCCCACCATCAACAACTTCTGTCCTGGGGAATCACCCTTTTGGAGCCTCAGCTATCTCCCACAAGGCTTATCCGGTGGTTCCCACCCCCCTCTGGCTGGCTCAAACTTAATGTTGATGGTGCTTTCAAGCGTAGGATGGGCCTTGCAGGGGGCGGTGGCACCTTGCGAGACTCTTCTGGCCTTTTGATCTTTGCCTTTGCAACTGCATATCCCCATGTTGATTCTAGCCTTGAGGCGGAAGCGCTCGCCCTTCGCGATGGACTATCCTACTACAGGGACCGCGAGTTCCTCTCCGTCCGAGTAGAGACGAATTCCCTCGTGCTCGCTCAGATTGCCACCGGTCGCTTCTCATGCCCATGGAGACTACACATCATCAAGTGCCAAGTGCAGGAGCTATTGTGGTCTATGACAGTCTCGATCGCCCATATATATCGGGAAGAGAATCAAGTAGCAGACATGCTGGCTGGCCTGGGGTGTCTTTTGCATTCTATCTCTTTTTGGACTTCTTGGGCGGACCTTCCCACTCTTGTAAAAGGCCCCTATCGCCTTGATAGGATTGGCCTCCCCTCGTTCCGTCCTTAACACCTCATGTAACCACCTTCTTTGCAATTATGAATGAAAAGCTCACTGTGTGGCAGTCAGGGGTGGAGCGCTCCTTCCCTACCCTATAGGGTTGATCACTCCCCTTTTGTCCTGTCGCCCAGGTATTTACCTTACTAAAAAAAATACAGCTTGACGTGGATGGCAGGGTTCTCAATGACGGCATGTCACTCACTCACTCACTCTCTCTCTCTCTCTCTCTCTCACACACGCGCGTTGGTGACTGGGAAGACATTGTTGACTGGCCACTAGGTTCAAACAAATAGTGTCAGTGCTGGGCGGGAAGACTAGGGAGGATTGGAGCGTCACAGTCGATTGGGAGGGCTTGGCGGTGGAGGAGGCCGCAGTGGCCGCATGGCGGCTGTGGCATGTCCGTCAGCCGTGATTGGCAAGCCCCAGGGTGGTAGCGATGTCGTTGAAGATGGACCTGGTGGTTGGTGGAGTAGCTGCGATTGCGGTGACAATGGCGGCGGGTTCTCTACTACTACGGCAGCATACATCATGGAGGAGGCCCTATAGAGAGAGAGAGAGAGAGAGGGTGGGGGAAGGGTAATTTGGGAAATAGGAAATTCTAGGTTTATGTCATCCTCGATTTTTTATTCCATTAAGCTGCCTGAACCAAAACATTGCTCAATTTAAATGTAATTAAGAGTCATGAAACGCAATCTTTGAATATGCATACATAGATTCTAAACAGCTGTCGGACTAAGCATGAGTCAGTGTTCTAATTTGGGCCTAACCTCCTTGCCCCATAAACAAAACTACGGTCGAAAAGAAAGCCGGGCTGAAAAGGTCCACGGGTGAACGTATTTGGCGGCCCTACTTACTAAGTGCAAACACTTGCTGCATATCTAGGTTTATTGTCTTGTAGAGTAATTTTTTATTTTTAAAAATAAATATGTTAATTTCAGATTCTTCAGAGGTAAACGTCTTGTATAATATAAACTATGATCAGATGACTAAAAAAATGATAATGAGTTAACCACTTTCTACCAATTAAGAATGTTTGATGTTTTTCTGATCGACACGACTGTTTAACTGCCACGTTCCGAGCGTACACGTTCCGCTGCTATCGGTTCGGGGCGTGACACACTGAGGCCTACCCCGACCACTATTGCAGCATATGATAATTCAAGGAGGCCGTGTCATAGGGTAGTCACTATTCAGGCTAAACTTGGGCCACTCACCATGCCCATCAAATTCTATGTGCTTGATATCGACCCCATGTTCAAGGCTATTCTGGGTCGACTGTGGATTGATAATCTCAATGTTGTGCAATCCACTACTCATCAATGCCTCAAATTCCCTTTCCAAGGGAGGGTGGTCAAAGTCAAAAGTATTTCCACGGTTCAATCCGTCAAGGCTATTTCTGAAAAGATTTTGTCGACACTCTGGCCCAATAATTGGCCCGTTATCTCAGTACTCGACCTGAATTTTCCATGGGCCTATGCGCCACACAAGCCCACTGTGGCACCGATCAATATCAAGGAAAAGCCCAAGATAAGAGATTCTAAGGGGTGGAGCATTATCTTGAAGCTGGGCTATCAGCCGGGGAGAGGCCTCGGTGCACAATTGTAGGGGCGGACCAAGCCGGTCCCCAGGGAAAGAAAGATGAGCAGGAGGACCCTCGGTTACCGGGAGTCCTCACTATCAATGATGGGAGATTCATGGCCATTGACTTGGGACTTTCGTCAGTACTTTATCAGGGGCCATCTCCAGCCAGGTACTTTAAAGGAACTACTGAGACAACTCGACAAGAAAGATACAACTTGCACAGTTGATGGCCCGCCATTACTGCTTAGGGGTTCTATTGATGACATGATCGATTTCAGTGAAGCTTTCTCAAGGTTGTTTTATGAAGAAGACTGCTAGAAAAACCCGGAGCTGCGGCTTGTGCAGCACACGCCGATGAAGCTGGCTTACCGTCCATGGGAAAGAGGGAGCTCACTCGTTACTTTCACTTGGTCTCCTTCCTGCCTGCTTTCATTCTTGCAAAAGCCAGATTTTATACCCCGCGCACCTCCTTTTGTGATCAACCCTCTGATATTTTAGGATCCGATTGATTTTCTCATTGTCAAAGTCTGTGATTGTGGGCACTGCCCGCCTATTGATCTCTCTACTCCATTCTTCTCCTCTTCTGATCCATTCCTTGATCTCTTCTATCCATCCATCTATCCTCTTGCACTTCCTCCTCCTCCACCCTCCTCTTCATCTTGTTGCATGATCACCACTGATTTTCAAAAAAAAATGCCAAATTTGAATCAGAGATTTCAATGGAAGATTACGCTCTGTTTTGCCCATCTTCCTCCCAGGGGCACGAGGCCCCTGCTCCTTCCCTTCCATTAAATTTCCTTTCTCCTAGGTTAGATTTAGGGCTCGTCAAGTCTAGGGAACTAGGGTGAGTCACGTCTTGAGAAGTATGGTCGTGTTCTAGTTCGTCCAACCCTTCCACGCTTGAGGTGCGCTCGCCCGTGCGTCACTCCAAATCCATTCCTAATAGGTTCTTGTAGGATCTAGCTCAGCGATGTCATGCTCTTCTCAAGTGTCTGGAGTTCGTAGCTATGGCGATCATGATAGAAGAAGACGAGGAGCAAGACAGGGTGTGGCTTAGGAGACTATGAAATCATGGATGAGAAAGACCCGGTTGATTTTGAGGACAGTGATGTAGATGACATTGCCGACTTGTATGCGCAAGGTTTGAAGAGGTTTGATGAACTGTCATCGGCAGTGGATGAACCTCCAATGTAAATTAATCTGGGAACTAATGAGGACCCTAGGCCCATCATTATTGCTACTAATCTCCCTCCAGATGTTGAAGAAGGATTGATCAAGGTTCTAAGGGAGTATAGCGATTCTTTCACCTGGTCATACGAGGACATGCCGGGTCTTGACCCCTCCTTGGTGGAACATCGACTAGTGCTTAAACCAGGGGCAACACCCGTGAAACAAAAATTAAGGAGATTTTACCCCCACATGGCCTTAAGGATGAAAGAAGAACTTGATAAGTTGCATAAGGCCGTGGCGCCATCATTCTTAAGGCCGAAGGGCATCCGTTTGTAATGGAATATCCCTTTAGGTGGCCAAAAAGTCATGTGAATTTAGTCATGCTCCGCTATCCAAATTTGGTTGTAGCTGGACGATCTATCCATGAACGACAAGGCCTCGTGGCCAGTAGTGGCGTCGATCATTACTTCGGTGATGGGCACCAGAAAGTCATCCTTCGAACAAGCTTTATTCAGGTCGTGGAAATCCACATAGATCCGGATCTGGCCATTTTTCTTCTTGATAGGCACAATGTTGGCCAGTCATGTAGTGTATTGATTTTCGGCCACGAAGTCAACATCTATCAGTTTGTCGACCTCCTTGCACACTTGGCTTATTAATTCTGGCCTCATTCGTTAAGGTGACTGCTTCACGGGCTCAGCATTAGGGTTGATGGCTAGGATATGCTAGGCAACTGCAGGGCTGAGGCCTAGCATTTCTTTGTAATTTCAAGCAAAGCAATCTAGAAATTCTTGAAGTAGCTTTATGTATTCCATTCTTTCTTCAGGTAGCAAGAGGGCACTAAGGAAGGTCGACCTGGGATCATTCTCCATGCTGAGGTTTATTTTGACTAATTCATCGACAATGGCTTGGCCGCCATATTCTATTTCCTGAGGGGTTGGCTATAGGTCGACGAAGCCTTCGCCATCTTCTTCAACTTCAAGGGCCTCACAAATATGCTCTTGCCCTCCTTCGCCTGGTAGCGGGACTTTGACTTTGTCATCTTCTGAGCCGATTGGCTATTCATTATGCTGGAGAAATAGCCCTGCTGTTGATGATGTAGTTTCTATGCAGCTTGAATGCTGATTCACTAGTGGGATGCCCTCAAGGGCAGGATGACCTCCTTCAGCTTTTGACTCTTGCGCGTCGTTGTTGGGGATTGTAGTTGCCCCCATAGGGATGGACTCCCAACACTTGCATGGAATAGCAGCCCCCTAATCATTGTGTGCCCGTTGCCGGAAAGGGCCCAAGCCTTCCAATTCAGTCGAAGGCTTGGTTAGTTCATAGTCCCCTATGTATTCATCATAAACTGCCTCCGTGGAGTCTTCACTTGTTACAATGCATATGAAAATCATGTCACTTTCTTGGCAATCTTTAATAGAGAAACCTAGCCCCAGGTGCTGAGAAATTTGTAGTAGTCTTCTATCCATATTCGGTGGGTACCATAGTTCTTTGAACATTTTCTTTGACTAGAGGGTTGACAGAAGGAAATCTGCTACTTCCTGGCCAGCTTGATCGCACGGCCAGTTATATATGAGAGTCCCATAATTGGGACAGATGGATCTTGCATCTCTTCGGGGAATCTACAATCATCATCCCCTTTTGCGGGTTACTCCTTGGCCACATAGCATGTAGTAGGTTGACCATCAGGATTAGGGACCTCCAAGATCTTCAATACCTCGACTGTTTGGCAATCCATATCAGCTGCGGGCTTGAGAATCCCTGGCAGGGACCTTGACATCCCCAAGTAACTCTTCGAGTTCCAATGCCCCTGGTTTAGGGTAAATGTCGAGCTGAAATGCTCTGAGATCTCCTTTTCTTCAGATATGAGTGACACCTCTGGGGGAGCCACGTAGCCAAGCGGCGGCGGAGGGAACCAGTTGTCGGATTCCATTTTCTTCTTCCCCTTGTCCTGAGCTGCAGGGTTGGACTTTTTCAGCTTCTCTAGATACAGAGAGGCATCTAACAAGTGGCATTCAAACACCTCAAAAGGGTGTAAGTTAGCGAACACCCTTTCTTCTTTCCTATTTCGAGGGTATTTTATGCATTGGCGAAGGGTGGAAGCCACCACCTGATTTTGATGCAGCCATGGCCGGCCCAATAATGCCTTGTATGACGTATCAGAATTTATAATATGGAATTGCACCTTGGTAGTGAAGTTGTCAAGTGAGAGTTCAAACTCTGCCATGCCCATGGGGACTTCAAATTTTTGGTTAAAACCAACAATTCTCATATCCCTGACCTCGATCAGGTGCACGGAATGGGTCGTGGTGTGACGCCACGAATATGCACCCCCACCTTCGGGCGAGGTGTGGCCTTCTTCTTAGTCTTTGCAGGGACTTGCTACCATCCCTGTTGCTCTCTTATCAGTGTCAGAAAATAGGATTCATAAGTACGCTGAGTGTTGGCTTCAGCAACTTCTTCAGGCAATGCCTGATATAAAGATACCATATTGGCCGCAGCTCTTCTCAGGAGCACTTCATGAGGTTGTGGAGGGTCGACTTTGTCCTCTCCCAACTCTATTTCTTCTTTCTTCACCATGCCTTCAATGACATCCTTGAACACATAGCAGTCTTCAATCGAGTGCCCCAGCATCTGGTGATAAGGATAGAACCTTGGGCTATCTCTTCTTTTCATGTCCTCCGGCCTTTTTTGCTCAGGCAGGGTGACCTTATTATACTGAGTAGCCCAGTCAAACAGGACCCTGGTCTTCTCCTTGGGAAAAGAATAGGCCTTCTTCATTTTGTCCCGAAGTGAGGGGCCTTCTTTATTCTCTCCGATTTTAGCAGGTTAAGGGACAACTGCCTTCTTGCCTTTATCTTTCTATTGTTCAAACGCCCTGATGACAAGAGTATTTGCTTCTTTGGGCATTGAGCACCGCTCTACTGTCTTTGCTTTCTGTGTGGGGATAGCAGTCGATGTAGGGGCAGGCTTGGGCAGGAAAGCTTCCACTTTGGCCACAATATTGTTCAAGCGGCCAAATGACTATATCTCCATACCAATCATCTTTTCCAGCACCTCCCTTCTGAGGTTCTGTTTACAAATCTACACAGCGTCCTCCTGATGCGGGGGCCAATTGCACCTCATTTTGAGGTTTCTCCACCTATTAATGTATTCAAGAGCTGTTTCATTTGCCCTTTGTCTTGTTGAGTAAAGCTCAGTCACTGTGACCTCCTTTTCGATGATGTGGAACCTCTCTCTAAATTTCTTCTGCATATCCGTCTAGTAGCCGATTGACCCGATCGGAAGGCTGGAGTATCATTCAAATGCGAGCCCCATCAGCGAGGACCCAAAAATTTTCAACAAGTATGACTCATCTGTGGCTTGGTCGCCCATGACGATCATATAGTATGCAACATGTTCCTTCGGGGATCCCTTCCCGTTGAACTTGTCGAACTTGGGTGGCTTGCTGATCCCTGGAGGGAGCCACTTGGCTGCATGGTGTGGCGGGTATGGCACCTGGTAGGCATCAAATGCGACATAGTCGCCTTCACTGCACTCAGTAAGCTTCAGCTCGATCATCCTTTCTACCATCATCTTGTTGACAGCAGTCGGATCAGCCGGCTCTGAGTAGAAGTGCGTTGCTTGCAGGTAAGGAGTGACCAGAGTGGCCACCTGCGGAGGAGGCAGCACTAGTGGAGGTGGTTGGTGGCAGAATTGGTGGCATCAATGTCTGAGGTAGACGCTGCTGGGTGGTTGCTATGCTGGGCTCTGCCGGCTGGGGCAAGGTATATAGCGGTGGGAAGTCGCTTGGGTTGGCACCTCCTCGCGATGATTCACCTTGCATCTCAAGCTGTTTAGAAGCCGAAGCTTGTTCTGTCCTCTCCATCAAGTACTTCTTCAGGAGTTCTATCTCCTGTTGGTACTTCTGGAGTAGTATTAGCATTGATGGATCTGCTGTCATCATGCTGGGGATGGCTTTTGTTGTCTCCCTTGAAGCTCCTTCAGACGAGATGTTCAACACTACTTCCTCCTCTTCAACCGTCACCACATTTGCAGCGAGGGTAGTGACTTCTTATTCAAGCAATATCTACTTTCCCTTTGCTATTCTTAGCATCTCCCTTGCGGGTTCCGCCCTTCGGGTATTTGGCCCTGGCCTTTCGGCTAATTGAGCCAATTCTCGGGGGTCATCAGGCAAACCTCTGTATTTATCGGTCACTCCGGCCATGTTGCAGGTGAAAACCCACATGCATTTTCTTTATATATGAACCTTCCTTTTCGGATGTCCCAGGAAGGTCAACCTCTCAAATACAGAGATTTTGCTTAAGCAGTTTTTCTTAAAATGCTTATTCTTCAAAATTGGGCTTATAGGCTTCAAACTATTTAAACTTAATAACAAGGGGTATTTTCTTATTTTCTTAACTAAAGGTGATTTTCAAAATATGAAATCTCTTTTTCCACTTTTTTAACTGACCAGTGAATTCCTTTTCTTTACCCCACTCGCTTTCACCCTTCTTTCTGCAAAGCCCATCTCCAGAGCATCTGCACGTTCTCACTGCGGAAGGTCGACACTTCTCCCCCCATCGCCCTCCGCAAGTGAGTCCTAGCACTCCTGCTAGCTCCACTATCGGTTGTGACCTTCTAGCATCCTTTCCCTTCTCTTCCAACCCTAGCTCCACTCTTCATCCATTTTCTCCTCTCAACTATGACTCCTCCGATGACACACAACAAGGAGAAAGCAGCAGCACCTGCGAAGAGGGCACTCGTTCAAGCCGCACAGAGGATTGAGCCTCGTTCTAAGAGCGTACACGACTGGCCAGCTACTTCAGGAAAGAGGAAAGAGGGACCATCTAGGGATACCTCAGCTGAAAAGGGAAAGTCGCAAGGGCAACCGGCCAAGAAAAAGGCGGTGACAGCTAAAGAAAAAGGCAAAGGGAATGAACAACCTACTCAGTCAAAGCCAGTCCATGCTTCGACAGTAAGGGAAGATGGAAGTGATCCAACAAGGATATTATTTCCGAGGTTTGTGGATTTTAATGACCATAAGATGCTCGATCTATTTCCTGAACTACTTTCGCTCATAGAGTTCCAAGGCTGGAGAAAGTTCATGTCCCTACCTAGGGTCTACTATCCATTTCTGGTCCAACAGTTCTATAAGAACCTATATTATGACCAGTACCAAAAGGCTCTATGGACAGAAATCAAGGGAGTTAAGATAAAGCTACAGCCCAAACTGCTTCACAAAGCCTTGTGTATACCTCTGCATGGATTAGTGGAGTCAGAGTTTTAGTTTGATCCTTTTGTTGAATACACAATATTGACTGGCAAGCCCAGCAATTCACAAGTTGAAACTCAACTTCATGTCACAAACTTCAACACAAACTGCTTTCCTCCCCTGCAATGGCTTTTGCACCACATATTCACCACTATGATCACCCCTCAAGGGGGTGGCAGAAGCTGTATCACAGAAACCCAAAGATTTATATTCTATTGCATGTTTAACAATCTGCAAGTATGCTTGCCTGAAATCATACTTCAGATCATGGGGAGCTGTACAGAACAAAGGAGAAATCTGCCCTATGCGACACACTTGACAGTAATTTTTCAGAGAGTCAGAATTTCTTTGGAGAATGAAAAGGTGAAGGATATCCCTCAAAGTAATGTGTATTGTCTGAGGTTTATTGAAAAGTTTATGACATTCAAGAAAGAAGTTGATAAAGTTATAAGAGATTTGCCTAGACACCAACCAGAACCTCCAGCTGCACCTGCTCAGCAACAGCAGCCTGACCAGATAGCAGAACCAGCACAACCAGCAGAGCCGGCACAGCCAGCACAGTAGCCTGCACAACATGAACAGTCAAGACAGCCAGCACATGAGCATCAAGGTCAGCAAGTTGAAGATGAGCATGTAGACCAGCATGAGGAACAAATTCATATTGATGATCATTATGAATAGGATTAGCAGCAGGAAGATGTGCCACTGGACACCAATTTTGGTATACTGACACAATTTGGGATTCTTCCACCTCAGTCTCCTCTGGAAGAACCCAGAATATATGCTGAAGGAGAGGCACCTCCTGAATTTCATGCTGAAGCCTCCACCTCTAGAGGAATAAGGTTTGCTGCCACTGATGACTTTATGGGAATCCATCCAAACTTAATTAGATTTTTGTCAGCTCAATTTGCCAATATGAATTCCTCTATTATGCAACTAAATTTGACTACTGAGAGACTGGAGACTAGATTGGTTCACATGGAACAGACTTAGTATAGCAGGTGGGCAAAATTTGTTCGAGACAAGGTCTGCTTCTGCGCCATAAGGGGCGGCTTGAGGGCCCAACCGCTTGAACTTTCGAAAACCCTTCCCCCTTTTCCTCCTGCCTCTTCGTCTTCCCCCCTCTGTTTACCATGGTTGCCACCGCCATCTTCGAGGGTGAGGGGCTGGGTCCGTCTCTCCCCTACCTCTCCTTCCTCTCCTACTTTTCTTTTGTTTTAACGGCGTTGCACGGTGAGAGGTAGTCGTGGAGCCCTAACCCCGCCGTTCACCCTTGTTTCCCCCCTCTTCCTCTTCTCTTTTCTTCTGTTTGAACGGCGTTGCACGGTGAGAGGCAGTCGTGGAGTCCTAACCCTGCCGTTTGCCCTCACTCCCCCCTCTTCCTCTTATCTTTTCTTCTACTTCTGTTCTTCTCCTTCTTTTCTTCTTCTGTTTGAATGAGCACCGCCGGTGCCGCCGTATCAAGTGGGTGGGAACCCACCATATCAGCTGAAGGGGCGAGGCCACCGTATCGGTGGCCTAGAGGGGCTCACCGTATCAGGGAGTTCGGGGAGCCCACTGTATCAGGGAGTTCAAGGGGAACCTATATGAGGCCAGGGGTCCTATGGGTAGCCCGAAAGGGCGCAGAATAATTCGGTGTCATCGCTTTCATGCGCACCATGAGTTTTTGGGGCTGTCACTCCTTCTGGACGTGCACCCACATTTCTCCCTTAGCCTCCCACCTAGGGGAGACTCTGCCAAAATTTCGTCATAACTTTGATGTCCTGTTTCTTTAATTTCAGTGATAGTTCTCCCTTGTAGTCCATCTTCTTCTTCTCTTCTTTTGCTTTTCATTTCATCCATGGTTTGTTTTGACTGTGACAGCTATGCCTTGCAGGATATGGCTGCTTCAAGTAGCTCTTCCCTCTCGACACCCACCAGTGTCGGGCCACGTCCTTCGGTTGACCATCCTGCCATGACATGGTAGAATGTGTGGGATCTTGATCGGGAGCATGCAGAAGTGGCAGCCTTGGCGGAGTCCTCAGGCTCTGACACTGACACTATGGACTTCAACCGCCTATCACTGACCAAGGTCGGCTATGCATTTGACCGGGAGGGCAACTACTAGCAAGATCATCCGAAAGATAAGCACATGACTTATTTCTTGACGCACTTCAGCATTCGTGGCAAATGGGATGTCATGGCTGTGAAAGACATCGAGCGTGCCATCTTGAAGTCTCGGGACAGTCTATGCCACAGCATGGCCAGAAGCGTGACGATGTATCTGTTAGGGGAGCCAAGAGAATGAAAACCCGTACTAGGGCTGGAGAAGCTCACACCTTCTGAGGGGAAGCTAGTGCGAGCTCCAGAGTTTATCCTGGCCCGGTGGCATAATACAGTTGGGCGTGTGCACAGGGAGCAGCCTCATTCCGGCCTATTCTTGGCGCCGCTAAAATGGGGGTACCAGGAGGAGCCTTTCCTATTGGACTGTCTGGCCATTCCTTTCAAGCACGAGCTGGCCCTGGGCTGGTTTGCTGATTGCAAGGTCCAGGATGCACACAACTTCAGAGAGGGGGCCGTAGAGTTCACAGATCATGTGCTGTATCACTATGCCCCTCTGCTAATTCATGCTGGGGTATACCACAGCGTCTATGTCTCCCGATTCAAGTACTCAATCTCCAAGGGCTGTGCTGTGTAATGATGGAGTTCTTCAACGCGGAGCTTAACACCTTTTACACGACAGAGGGGGAAACTTCCATTGATCTGTGGAGTCTTTACCAGCTGAGCGGCTTGCCCATTGACGGCAAGCCATATGAGGAAGTGTGCCTCCCCAAATTGATTAAGGATGAAACCAACGGGGAAGGCATATACACCATCGGCTTCTCCTTTCGCTACCTGATGAAAGCGTATCGCGGAATGCATTTATCATATCACGGAGGGAAGCAGCCTGCGTAAGGTGATCGTCAGAGGATCCGCATGGGCATGTGGTTAAGATACTTCTTTGACGGGGAGAAGAAATATGATGACTTTCCTTCCGTTGGTGCAACGGTAGCCTAGAGGAGGTGTGGTAACCCTCAACTATATATATGATTACAAAAATCACAAGTACAATGTTAAGGACATATCGTGTCCGCACAAAGCGGAAATAGAACGGAAGTAGAAGTCGAAGCCGAAGCGGAGGCGAAGATGCATAACATACTTTTGGCGAAGTCTATGGACTCAAACGGAGTCGGGGTAGGCTATCAGAGTTGACCCACTGATCCACCCTTCAAATCCACAATACTACGTGATGGTCCTCTGGAGCCATAGCCAAACTTATCACTATCGATAATCGGATAGAGAGGCGACTTGAAGAGAGACAGAGAGTGAAGATTGCCGCGCAACACTCTCCACATAATCTTTCTCTCACATGCACAATTAGTGGAAGCTAAACCCAAAACCCCACTCACACTTTCTCTCTCTTTTGTATTCTCTCTTTACTCACTCTAATAGTATAACTCCCACCACCATCATATGTATCCCACGTACATGTATGAATACACTCTCTTACCTCGAATTTATAGTGGAGTGGAGGAAGTTTACGCGATTGAGGGGGTTTACGTGGAGGATAAAAGAAGGGAGAAGAAGATGATGATTGTGTCGAGGGAAAGGATAAATCACATGGTAAAAGAAGAAAGGAGAAGAAAGGATAGGTGGAGGGCACCGGCAGTCGCATGGTGTCGAGTGCGCAGGTGCGGGCATCGGGGTGGGCAGCTCGATGAACCCGCAAGGGGCGAGAGCAAGGGCGGATGTGAGCATGGGTGCAGGCGAGTAGGGCTCAGCGGGGGCGAGTGAGGGCGCAAGCAGGCACGGCCCAACGGGCCAGCAGGCACCCAATGGAAATACAAACCCATTAACAACTCCTACTGGCTCATTAGGGTCGACAACATATGTTATGATGGTGCATGTCCTTCGTCTCAAAAGCTACAACTTCAATAGTCATACCGAAAAATGGAGTGTGTGACTTCTATGAGATTTTTTTGAACGTTAGTGTAGTGGTCCGCTAAGTCATCACCATACTAGCGAAACACTTAACCTATCTCAACATGTATCTCAGACTCTTATTATCCACCAGACTCCATACTCTGAATCTCTTACGACATGTAGTGTCGACCACTAAATATTTTGCACTCATGACTCTATTATTACCTGGGTGACAAAGTCTTTTGGGAAATGAGCCACAAAACACGGTGTGACAGGAATGTGTCTTCCCTATCTACTCATGACAGTCCAATTTGCCTCAACTGCTTTCCTAACATATCCCTTTAAACGCTATCAATCTTCTTCCAAGGTAAACATACCAAAGTAGCGACATCGATCCTCATTTTCATAATAAGGCATTGTAGGTCACTAAGGGTACAAAATGAGATGAGCTTATACAATGATAAAGAAGAGATCAATTCATCATTATTCATCAATGATCATATAGCACATATAGCATGAAACACATGCTATGGTCTCCTTCCATTAACATATGATGAGTGTGTCACTATATACATAAAGAAAAATGACACTACATGGATGTCAGTCTCACCACAGCTTACGTGTCTTAACGAAGTCTCAAAACTCGAGTCACGCATCCAACTTTTACATGCTCCATCATAGTCGTATCCTCATGGCCAATTTCAAAAGATCTTATCTCAACCACAGCTTAATTAAGCATCTATATGATGTTCGGGATATTTCGTTTGCTCCTCCCTTAAGGGGATCTAGAATATCAATGTCTTCTCTTGCGCATAATCGACAAACGACAAGATGAATCACCCATGTGAGAGCGTTGATTCCTAACATGGTGACACTCGTGATGATATTAACACCAATCATTCAACACAGTTAGAGAATAAATACATAGTGTTATTAATGATGTCAAAAAGTGTAATAGTTATAATTTACACAATCATATATATTCACAATGGATAACAAAACTTTCTCTTGCGATTTGTTTAGTTAGGGGATCATCGACCGTACGATTAGTATTAATGTCTCGGAGCTCCACTAACCCTCTCGCTATCAAATTACATATGTAGTGGTGGGAACCAATCCTCCGACGCTCTACACATCATCAAAAATCCGCCCGTAGCATCCGACGTTATGACCTTCTGCTGCGAACTCAGATCCACACGCACAGCCACCATAACGACAACTCGGGATCCTCCATCCCGACAATCCTCTGCATCTCCGCAGGCTCCGATTGACAACGCCTCAGAAAACACAACACCAGTCACAAATTCTCACAAACACCGCCCAACTGGCACTCAACCTTCCGGAGCAGCGCCAACACCCCCTTACACATCAGGGGATGGGCAATGCTTCTAACAGGCAACCACCTTGCCAACACACAGGACGCGTCTCGCACGGACCTCATGGCATGCGAAGGCCAACCAATCTGAACACATGATGCAAGACGACGAATCTTAACCTAACGTGATCTCCTCCAACCAATGGGAAAAACTCAATACTCCTCCGACCAATGGAAGGTCCCCATGCTCGACCTGACCTCGAACCTTGCACACGCTGGAAACAGCACCTTCCAGCACCAAAAAACCATTACCTCCATCAGGTCAGCACCTCCGACACACTCACCAAGTGTTTTGTCAGACCACGATCACAACACTTCTCGATGCACCATCGCTGCGACTCCTCGAAATGCAACACGAGCCATAACCGACACCCGCCAACGCTCATCCTCGAGCCGCAAGCTCGCCACTACCACACAATCTCAAACCAAATCCAGGGCAACCACAACTCAATCCAAGAAGATCCTCTGCTCATCCGAGCATATCTCGACCAGAGCGCCCACTCTGCCAACTCGAACCACGATCTCAACATCTCAGGGGCTAGATAAATTTCGAATGGAAATGGCCAAACGACAACATTAGCTCCCTCAGAGCACACTCACGGCCACTTAACCACGAACAATCCGCACCAGCCACCTGACCCTGCTGCGGATCACTTGAGCACAGCATCGCAGCAACGCACCTGTCGGCAACCTCTGCCGAATGCAGTACAACCGGGGCCACGACCGATGAGGGAGAAAGCTCTTGACCTCGATCCTTAGACCCCACATCGGCATTCTAACAATGACAGCAACCACCTTCACAGCGCCAACGCCGCGCACCCACACGCTCATGCGAGAAACCAAGTGAAAATCAAACACAAAATCCTATGCCAACTGCTGATTGTACTGGACCTTATGGACTATGATCACTGTAATATCTCAAATTCCCATGTACTTCCACAACCATAGCTCTGATACCAGCTGTGGCGACCCAAGATCCGAGTGCCGAAAAGGATCCGATGCGACTCGAACCTCGGCCTGCCGCCCATAAGTCCGAAGACTCGAAAGGGCTAAAAGGGTAGGTGTGGTGTACATAGAAATAGGAAATAAAATAGGACAACAGATATAATAACAGAAATAAATAACTAACTACAACAGAGTCCAGTCCAATAGAAAGTATAGTGTAAAGTAGTAAAATGTTCCACATGCCAAGTGAACACTCGGCCCGACGAGCTAGCAGCTAAGAACCTCCGCGCAATGCCCTCGAATCACGAGGAAGAACCGCAGCACCTAAAATCCACGGGTGAGCCTCCTATCACTGGCTTAGTAGGGGTCCCACGGAACCCCAACCAAAAACAACGGCGGTAATGGAAAGTAGCAACTACAAGAACAACAACAGCAGGAGGAACAGTAAGACTCGGTGACCGGTTAAATCTCAGCTCTACAGCTACTCCTACTGTACCAAAATGGAACCCAACACCCCGATCTCACGGTTGGGGAATCAACTAGACACGAACCACCAGACTACGACCGCCCTAGTCACGCTACCAGAAAAATGACACGACGCTATCGACGTGGAGGCCTATCCTCACAGACAAGGGCCCACTGAAATCACGCGGTCAGGAAACACAATCACGACCTTGCCGTCGTGAACTCTATGCCGTCTAGGGAGAAGCCATCGGTGACGCTCACCGGAAATCCTAGACCTCGACTCTGGGAAAATACCCAAACTACACACAAAACTCCGTCTCGCAGACCCTCTATCTTTCTTTAATTTTATTTCTGCCCCTTCGGGTAAGATGTTTAAATACCTGGCAGCGGGCGTCCCCGTGGTATGCAGCAATATTCTCGGGTTTAAATTTGTAAATGAATTCCAATGCGGTATAACGATCGATGGCATGGGGGAAGATGAAATAAGGGCTGCCATAGTAAAGATCAGAGCTAATTACGATTTTTATGTACAAAACGCTTTGAAAGCCGCCAGGTACTATGATTTTGATGCTGCTATAGCGCCTTACCTGGATACGATCTTTACGCAATCCAATGCCGCAACCGGGCAACACAGTGATCGATGAGATATAGTATCATTTTACCAGTCCGTAACGGAGGGCAACACCTCAAAGAATGTGTCAGAAGCATCCTGCATCAGACCTTGAATGAATTCAATGTCATTGTGCTGGACAGTGGCAGCACGGATGGGTCACCGGAATGGATAACATCGCTGAAAGATCCAAGGGTCATTTTGCATCTGGCGGAAAGCAGCCTGAGCATTGAAGAGAATTGGGGCCGGATCAAAAATGTACAGAAGAACGAATTTATTACTTTGATCGGCCACGATGACCTGCTTCATCCTTTTTATTTGCAGGAAATGAACGATCTGATCGAACGGCACCCCAAAGCCTCGTTATACCAGGCCCATTATAGCTACATCGATCATGACGGGAACTTCGTACGCAATTGTCTTCCTATGGATGAGGTGCAGTATGGTCATGAGTTCCTGGCCTTTCATATGGCGCGTATTATGGATAGTATGGGAACTGGCTATATGATGCGCGCAGCCGATTATGACAGGGTAGGAGGTATTCCTGTGCATTATCCCAATCTCATCTTTGCTGACTATGAGCTTTGGATAACTTTGTCCCGATTATCTTATAAAGCGACTACACAGAGAGATTGTTTTTCTTATCGTGTTCATCAGAGTCTATCCAGGACCACAAATGGTATGTTATACCAGGACGCCTTTGGCAAGTATATTGCTTTCATTAGCCAGCTTATGCGGCAGGATAAAAAGGTGCATGAAGTGGTCAAACGATATGGTAAGGAAATGTTATTGTATTGGTGTGAGGCTATGTCCCATCGTCTGTTGAAAACGCCCAGGAACCTGCGGGCACTAAAGGTGGCAGAGTTTATGGACATCTGCAGAGCCTATGCGAAAGACCTCATCCCTGAACAGGATTTTCGGCCTGAGAAAAGAAACAGGATCCGTGCAGCAGAGGTGATAGACCGTAATCTCATGAGCAGAAGTCTTTTTCATCTCTTCAAAAAGATATCCCGATAATAGCTGTCCTATAAATTCAGGCACATGCAGTATCGCCCCATTGTCCTGACCTTTCTCTTCTCAGCATTCCTTTCCTTGCATGCCTTATGCCAGGAGTACAGCTATTCGCATTATGATGTCAAAGAGGGGCTTCCTTCTTCCACCATTTACTCAATGGCTGAAGACAGGGACGGCTTTATATGGTTTGCAACGGAAGGGGGGCTTAGCCGGTTCGATGGAACGCATTTTACCAATTTTACCACGGCTGATGGCTTGCCGGATAATGAAGTGCTCAAGGTTTTTGTGGACTCCCGGAACCGTGTCTGGTTGATGCCATTTCTCAATTACATTGCCTATTATTGGAAGGGGAAGATCCATACGGTAAACAATGACAGTTTGCTGGCAAGGGTAAAGGCGGTCTGGCTGGATAATGTAAACGATATCAAAGAAGATAAGGCCGGGAATATCCTGTTGTCGTGTCAGCATACTCTTTGTATGATCGACACTTCCGGTCATGTTGCTGTAATAAAAAAGCTGGAGAATAAGCTCTTCACTGCTATGACGGCCGGGCTCAATCTGGCCGGCCAGTTTAGGCTTATTTATACACAAAGCATCAGGCTTAACAAAAATGATCATGTCATAGCTGATATTGAACTTAACAGCTATAAGTCGATTGATCGATTTCATGTGCTTGATAAGTATGCAACAGGGCCCGGCTTTTTTCTTTTTTTGCCGTCATTGAATGTCATTGATTCGAGTGGGGTCTATCTTTTCCGCAATGAGGTCTCCGGTGCGTCTTTTTCCATACCTAATCCCAGGGACATCATCTCTTTATCTGCACTAAATGATAACACTGTTACTTTCAATACGCAGGAAGGCGTTCTCCTGGTGGACCCGGCCAAAAAGAAGATCGTTGACACTTTTTTAAAAGGACAGGCTGTAAATGGGGTCGTTCGGGATGCAGAAGGCAATTATTGGATGAGCACGCTGGGGCAGGGTGTCTTTCGACTGGGGTCTACTGAGTTCAGGAATTATACTTCCTTTAGTAATGGTAATGCGCAGCCGGTCTTTAGTATTGGCAATATGGATTCCACGCTGTATGTTGGGGCGGATCACTTTTTACTGGGTAAGTTCGGCCATGACCGCAAGCATATCACTTATAAACGGACCAGTGGAGATAATAGTCTTGCTACCAGGGGCAGGATCATGGCCTTTTTGTACGATACGCTTATTCACTCTGCTATTATTGGTACTGACAATGGCGTTTTTATTGAGGGAACGCCGTCATTTCAGAAACTGACCAACTTTTACTCTGTGAAGGGAATGGTTCAAAGGGACGATTCCTCGCTGGCAGTTTTTGCGGGACAAAGCTTAGCCCTTTTTGGATTGAATGACCTCCATTTTATAACGACCTCCCCGGTTGCAACAAGAACGACATGTGGAGCGGTGTTAGGAAAGATGATCTATTATGGAACTGTGGATGGGTTACATATGTTGGATAGCAACAATAAGGTGTTCTATTGGGGTGATAAAGATGCCTTATTAAAGAACAGGACCGCTGCTATGACATTTACCGCTGACAGCATACTCTGGCTGGCGACTTACGGAAGCGGACTGGTGGGTTTTAAAGAAGGAAAAGTGATTGCTCATATTTCCCAGGAAGATGGGTTGACCAGTAATATCTGCCGGGCGCTCTTTGCCGATGGCAATACCCTGTGGGTAGGAACGAACAAGGGACTGAATAAGGTCATTCGATCATCTGGTAAGCTTACGATCATTCCTTATACAACAGGAGATGGATTGAACTCAGATATCATTAATACGGTGTATGTAGAAGGTAAACAGGTGTATGTAGGCACGTCTGAGGGGTTGAGTTCTTTTGATGAGAGCCGGATCGCCAAACAATCGGAGTGTAAGCTGCATTTTACCACTATTCATGCCGGTGAGCAGAAATGGGAATTTGATACGACCAATTTTGTAGTGCCCCGACAAAATAACAACCTGCAATTCGAGTTCGTTGGGATCTCCTTTAAATCAGGAAGCAGTATAACGTATCAATATAGACTACGGGGGCTGTCAGACCGCTGGCTGATCACAAAGAATAATATCCTTAATTACCCGGCGCTGCCATCAGGAGCGTACGACCTGGAAGTTGTGGCGACCAATAAATTTGGTATTCACAGTGACACAGCCATGGTTCATTTTGTTATCGAAAAGTCTTTTCAGGAGAAAACCTGGGTACGCCTATCTGTACTCTTACTGGTTGCTTTGCTGGTCTGGGCCTTTTTCACATATAGGGTAAGGTCGCTCCGGAAAAAGGAAAAAGAAAAGACGGAAACGGTAACAAAAATGGCGGAGCTGGAGCAAATGGCGCTGCGTTCCCAGATGAACCCCCATTTTATCTTCAATTGCCTGAACTCTATCCAGGAATACGTACTGGACAGAGATGTTTTAGGGGCCAATGATTTTATATCGAAATTCGCTAACCTTATCCGGCAAACGCTGGACCTTTCCTCACGTGACCTTATTTCTGTTGAAGAGGAGCTTATTTATATTTCCACTTACCTGGGATTAGAAAAAAAACGCTTTGGGAATAAGTTTATTTACGAAATTACAGTAGAAAAGACGATTGATCAGCACGAGGGGTGTCTTCCTCCTATGATCCTTCAGCCGTATGTGGAAAATGCGATCCGGCACGGTATCGGCTATCGGCAGGATAAGAAGGGGAAGATCCTGTTGTCAATGTCCCTCGTGGAATCTTATCTTGTTTGCATCATAGAGGATAATGGCGTAGGGCGTAAAAGATCAGGCTTGTTTAAAAAGAATGCAATACATTACCAGTCGAAGGGAATGAGCCTGGTTGAAAAGCGGGTAGCTATGTTCAATAAAGTCTCGGCCAGCCCTGTTACGATCAATGTGGAAGATTTGCATGATGCAATGAACATGCCTGCGGGTACCCGTATCACGATCCGTTTCCCTTATATTACCTAATGCTTACCTAAAAACTGACTATGATAAATTGTATCCTTGTCGATGATGAGCCAGGGAATGTCCGGGTCCTGAGGAAAATGCTGGACCAATATTGCCCCCAGGTATTGGTATTGGGAGAAGCGTCGGATGCAGAAGAGGCAGAAAAGATTATCCGTGAAAATACGCCGGACCTGGTCTTTCTCGATATCGAGATGCCCAATGGAAATGCCTTCGATCTGCTCGATCGGATGATGCCGGTGGATTTCGATGTTGTATTTGTGACAGCTTTTGATGAATATACACTTAAGGCGTTTAAATACAGTATATTAGATTATCTGCTCAAACCCCTCCCCTTCTCCATCGTCGGCCTCCAGGCCGTAAGGAGTCGAGGGAGGAAGAAGAGGTGGCGCCACGTGGCCAAAGCTCACCGTTGTGGCCTTCACCGCGGCGCTCCAGCCCTCCTGGAAGTCACGGTCGCGGGCTGGCCCGTAGAACTCCAAGGTCACTTCCATCAGCTCATCCCGGTAAATCGAAGAAGAGTGAAAACTCTCCGCCGCTTCCTCACCAGGAGAAGATATGGATGAACGCAGCCTAGCAAGCTCTACCTCGACCTCCAGGGCACGGGCCTCTGCGGCTTGTGCCTGCACCCGCAACTCGGCCACTCTGGCGTTGGCCATGTCGGCGCGGAGCTGGTGGAAGTCCCGATCCTACTCCACCGAGGAAAAGGCTAGTCCCTGTTGGGCTAGCTGGTCGCGATGCCCGGCGTTGGCGGCCTCAGACCCCTTCAAACGCTCCTTAAGCCCTGCCTGGTGTGCCTGGCTGGGTTCCAGCATCCGAGCAAGACCCTGGAAATGGTGCCTCCATAGGCCGAAGACACTGAGGACCAGGCATGCACTCCTTGAAGCCACCGTCGTCAGCTCCTTCTCAGCTCCTGGGCCAATCTTGCTGGTATGTTCGTACCACTATGCGCTCCTCCCCAGGAGATCGACGATCGTCGTGATCCTGGCTAGCCGGGATGTCAAGTCCCTGGGTGGTGAAGATTGACTACACTGAGGAGACCTCGACGGCAAGAGAACATTGGCGTCGTCAGTAGCGAGAGCCTTGCCCTTGTCTCGCCCCCGTGCCAAGGGGACCGACGCAGGGGGGGCGACCACTGACTCCCCAGTCGACGGCAGCGGCTGAGCTCTAGAAGGAGACTGCTCGGATGGTGGAGGAGGCGGGATACGACTCCAAGTAGGGATAGAAGTTCTCCCCCTCTTCCTCACCCGATGCAGGTTGTCTAATGCCGCCAGGTCATCATCAGTCAGGGAGGCGCGGCTACCACCAGCCATGGATGATTCTTCCCAAGCTGCGCTAGTGATTCCCTCCAGGGAGCCCCTCTGAGGACTAGGTCTTCCCCTCGCCGTAGAGCCCCTCTGAATACTAAGTCCTCCACTCGCTGCAGATGCTGCCGGCGAATGCACTAGAGGAACGTTGACTGGGACCGAGTACTACAGCCTCCCCGGGGCGAACACAACCTCAGCCTGGGGGGGCGACAACCGACACCTGACCGGCCCCCGGAGCAACATGATCTACGGGGCGAGGAGCAAACCGCGACAACTTGGCGATCTCGTAAGTCCACGATGGAACTTCTGGTGCCCCTGAAAGCAGAGCAAAGTCAACTAAGTACCACTCACAACTGACACAACACGATGGGAGAAGAAGGCCAGTACCCTGTGACAATGGAGGACTCAACCCCAGCTCCCGGAGTAGCACCAGAGTTAGAATGAAGTTTGCATCGACAAGGGGATACCGAAGAAGGGCCTTTAGCTTCTGACGATCCTTAGCCCTAAGGGAGGGCCTCGTATCGCGCCAGGTGGGACGAGTGCTTCTGCACATCCACCTGTCGGAGGCATTGCGGTCTTTCGACTTGATAATATACATGTACCGCTCTGACCAACCCTTGCGGTTAGATGCAGTACGGGAGACTTAGATAAAATGCTGATGGGAGTGAGCCTTGAAATAGGCGAAATAAGTGTCGGCCAGATAACTCTGGAGAAGGAAGAAGTGCCGGAATAGATGGACGCTGGCCTCTACTGACGCTCTATGGCATGAATAGACAAATCCTCAGAGGATAGAATAAGAATTGGGGCTTATTTCCCCAGGATGTCTTCCATAGTGATGGAGGACAGACTCGATGAAGGGATGGATTGGAAGGTGGAAGCTCGCCTGGAAGGAGGCCACCAGGACCATGATCCCGCCAGAAAGGTAATTCATTATGTCATCGCCCACGGATGGGAAGATAATGTCGTACTCGGGGGGAATCTGGAAAGCTCCCCGCAGGCCATGGATCACCCTATACGCTACTAAATCAATTTAATATTACAATCAGCTTGACAATCAATTAAGCATTTGTAACGACCCAAGATCCGAGTACCGAAAAGGAACCAGCGTGGTTGGAACCTTGACCCGCCACCCACGAGTCTGAAAACTCGGAAGTGTTAAAGGATAGTGTGAGAGTACACGAGAAGCTAAAAAATTACAGAAATATCAGAATAATTTAAATAATAATACAAGAAATAAAATAACTACTCACTAAGCTACAAGGTCTAGTGTGTCTCATGTCCAAAATAAGTACAACAAACAGAAAGAAAAGTACAAGTACATGGGGCATACCCCGGCTCTAGTAACTGGCAACTAACCCTGGCTGAATGAACCATGAGGAACCTCGGACGTGCCTCTCGACGAACCCGCCTCACTTAAAAACATAGGGGTGAGCCTCATTTTATAGGCTCAGTAGGGATCCCGAGGACCCCCACCTCACAAATCGACTGTGGTCTGACAAGGAAACAAGGCGTACCCTCCAGAAGATAGGAGCACTACCTACTAGAAGTAAGACCGGATGCATCTCCTGACATCTTACACCGCACCCAAGTGTCTCCCTACATGTCCCAGGCAGAGATTGAGACACATAACAAGTACCACGAATAAGGACTAGTTGGGGTCGTGCTTGTCAGCGCAAGTCCGATGCCCCCAACCACATGTGCACACAGAGACCATGTGCCCTAGGTCAAGCCCTCTAGCTGGTACTTCCCCAAAGCCCAGACTCAGGTTGCACAAAGGGGCCCTACGGTAACAAACCTAACAACTATCTCTCTGGGTCACGCTCTCCACCACTCCCAAGTGGGTCTGCACCCGCGTGCACAGGAAAGTTATGACTAGTGGACAGGTCACTGGAGGTGAAACTTGACTCACAAAAATCACCAATTGAAAGAAAATAGAGCGGCGGTCCACTCATGACTGCCCCTCAGTCTAGCGGTCCTCTCTGGATCGCAAGGCGGGCCTAGCGATCTCCCTGAGACCACAAGGCTCAGCCAAACGGTCAAGCCGTGACTGCAAGGGCGCGAGCCACCAGGGGCCAAATGGTCTATCGCCAGGCCGCTAACCCCAGCCAAACAGTCGTCACCGGATCGCAAGGCAACAAGAAATGGTTGTGCCCCGACCGTTACCCAGCACGTGGCTTCCAACGATCAGAAGCATGCACCCCGAGGGTGCTCCGGTCAAACTGGAGAAACGATCATCTGATGACCGCTAATCCGAGGGTAGCGATCTATCACGTGGCCGCCACCTTGAGCCTAGCGGTCCTGAGCAGACCGCTAAGGCCTGCCGACACTATAGGGTTGCTTAGCGGTCTCCTTAGGACCGCCAAGGGAGCCTAACGGTCCTTGGAAGGGACGCAAGGCTCACCCGAGCGTAAAACTGGCAGAAAACACCAAAAAACTCGATCCACGCCCCGATCATCACCTGATGATAGGGAAACATGGGGGAATCCATCCCTAGCCCTCCTAGTATGATTCTACACCCTTAGATCGGTCAAAAACCCCACGAAACGGGAGATCTGGCGCTCAACCCCAAAACATGTATTTTGACCCTCCCGGCTCAAAAATGTCCCTCTTGACCTCTCCTCGGCCTACAAATTACGAGGAAAGCAGTAAATAGTGTAGGGATCTACCCCCCTACCTCAAAGAAGCTCGAAGGTCACAAGATCACCGTTGATCTTGAAATCATGATCAAAGGAACCCGATCTCCACGCCCCACACCGCGAGAATGCCGCCACCACGATCACTACGCCATCATCGTCGGTCCACCGTCTGCAGCCAGAGGAAGAAGGGACGCCGCAGGCTACGCACAGGGGAGAGCAATGATCGGATGGGGGGAAGCTCTCCAACGGGAAGAAGAAAGAAGAAGAAGAAGAAAGAAGAAGAAAGAAAGAAAAAGGGAAAAGGGGTGATATTTATAGAAAATTTAAAAAATTAGAAAAATTATTTTCTCGATCCTCGAAACATGCTAGTTGCACTGGTATCATCTCGGATCCCCAACTTCTTGGGAGTAGCCTTCATCAACTTGCTGGCAATCGAGGGGCCCAAGCCCATCGAAGTCCACGTCCCCATCATGGGAACCTCTGCTATCAAATCTGCCACTGATGGATCGTCAGCGACTGTTGTTGACCGCGTGGCGGTGAATACCGTGGGCTACTTTGTCCACCATGTCCGTCTCAACACGAACCTCACCAACAAGCAAGCGGCATCCCGTCGAAGAAGGAACCAGAGGAATGCTACTATTGCTACCTCAAGGGGCCGGATATCTAACACCGACAAATCAGTGATGATCGGTGGCATCAGAATCCACCTTAATGGCCGAAGAGCCGAAGTGATCCCTGAGCAGATCGTGCCAAACATCCTAGTGCGCAACTCATTCCAAGCACTAGAGAGAATAGAAAAGAAGAATACTGAAACGGTCCGTCGACCGAAGAATGAGCCGGCCCCAAGGCCATGCAAGACCAAACAAGTTTGGGTGCCTAAGTCAACATGGGCCCCAATGGCAACTCAACGGAGGCCTGTTAGGACCGACAAGCCTAGGGAGGGAGACAAAGAAAGAAAAAAGAAGAATGAAATACCACTTGGGGCTCCTAGTGAGCCACTCGTCCAAGCCCACAGATGGAAGGCGAACACTCCGCTACATAAGGAGAATAGTGGCTGGATTGCCAAGAAGGGTCATCCCACTTGTGGGCCCCTAGCACAAGCCAGGATGCTGCAATCTACGGTCTGTCCCGATCGTGAGCTAGAAGACATCACCCAGGCTCTATATAAATACCTCCGGGGCGCCGGGAACACTTCCCTGGGAGGGCAGTGACTGTTATAGGCCATCACCACTCCTGAAGAAAATCAAGAATATTCAGCCAACCCGATTGAAATAGAAGATGTAGAGTTGGGATGTTACAAGAACACCCGCTGTGAAGAAGCTCTATTGAGAGTCTCGATGTTTGAAAGACTAACCTTCCCTCGTCAACCGACTAGGCATGTAAGGAGAAGAAGTCGAAGTATCCAATTCAACACGTGCCATGTAGTCAGAACGACCAGTAATTATGGGGCCCTGCCTGAAGAGCCTGAAGAAGTTGCCAGAATTGCCGAGTGGCCCGGCCCTCTCACAAGAAGAAAAAAGGTGGCCAAGAGGCAATGCAAATTCTTGATGAGATGACAAGTCCAGAAGAGGCCGTGACAACTCTAGCTGCTAATGTGGTCACGGCTGAAGGAGATAGCGTCATGCCATCCACCTCATCTGAAGAAACACCTAGCGAGGATAGGGGAAGCCACCCTATCCCTTCCGTCAGTGACCCAGACATGTTGATGTTGCTGCACAAGTACTAACAAGAAATTGAAGCATTAAAGAAGCAATTGAGTGAGAGGGATATGCACCTCTCTGTGCCCGCACAGGGTGAAGGCCCGCCTGGAACATCAGGGGGCAGCAGCCAGGCTTTCGAAGTCTCACCGCAGGAGATCGCCTCACAACCGGTGCACAACTACACTGGGGGCGTGCCTCCCCCGTGACAACAACTTACGGCTACACCGCAGCCCTCAATTCTCTAATTCCAAGGGGCTCCAACCATGCCCCACGCGACCATGCTAGCAACGCCGCACATGCAACAAGCTCATTTCTACCCAAACCCAGTTGACTCGGCGGTGGTGAACAAGCTCATGGTTGAGCAAATGATAGAAATGAAGCTGGCGAAAAGAAGCAATGGTGACTCCGTGTCACGCCCCGAGCGCGGAAGATTACTCGGAAGTGACGTGACAGGTCTATAATCATTCATGTCAATCAGAGCGTAGTGCATTCAATACATAGAGATAGAGTACGCAAGATAGCAATAACCTAATCTTTTATTTATTCATAGTCATATTTCTTCCAAATAGTATGAAGACTAAATGAGAAGAAAATTACAACTTTGACTCAAGAAGAAAAAATTACACAATTGACTAGGAAATAGACAAAACTATAAGACTCTCGACACATGGACGGCTCTAGATATCACTCTTGGCTCTCAGTGCATAATGGCGGTAATTCGATACCTAGTATCGGGTTATCGGTATTGTGTACTCTGGGACGTTACACACAGACTCCAAAACACGAGTGCTGGAGTACAAATAGGCAAGAAAGCACTATCGTATGTACTACGAAGCACCAAGGCAGTACACCAACTGTCGACAGACTCAGGACAAGGCGACTAGACCTAAAACTACAACGATCCCGGAGTCTCACGACTCGAAGTCACGATCGTCGCACAAAGCAGAACGAGCCGCCAATCGGTCTAATCCTAAGCCAGAGGAAATGACACAACCACAGGAAACGATTCACGGAGACCTGAGGGAACACCAAGAACCCGTAGCATACCTGGACATGCAAACTGAGGTAAGACAATACCTCCAGGCATCCAGAACCACTATCTCGGACTAGATAGAACTGTCGAGACACGCACAAGGTCACCTGTCAACCATTGGGTCACACCGGGTTAACCAGAACCCGACAATGACGCACAGACACGACACCATACATAAGCACTGCTGGCCATCTCATCATGTTCATAGCCCTCATAGGATGCTAATAGACATCCACGGGTCACGGCTAAACCATAAGGTCAAGCCAAGATAGACAGAAACTAAAACACCGGTAAACCACACTATGGGCATAAGCGATCCATCACTCAGCCACGAGGCCACCCAAGTAGTCAAGGAGGAAGCCGCTACGCACGCAGAGACAAGGACACTGGCAGTCCAAGACTGGGTCGTTAAGGAACTATAGTAGTCAAGGAGTAGACCGCACTCAGTCAACCTTGAACCGACCTATCTAGTCAGATCACCCGACAGACTCACAGACACTAGCAGTCCAAGCCAGAACTGCTAGAGACACTGCCCTAATCAACCTAAACTTTTGACACGAGTGAAACGGGACCCATACACAGATAGATGGACACGGGACAAGCCATCGCGGCCAACAGATGCAATGACGGACACAACTCACAAAGCGGTCACCAAGGAGCTGCTTAGAGAACTGGACTATCCACAGGAGGCCGCCCAAGGAGACAGAATGGTCCGTTCCAGGCCATTCACTCCAACTGACCTACTATAGTAACCGGTCAAACGGCAGTCAGTATGGCCAGAGAAGGATCGCTCATGAAGTGGCACAGTTAGAGGGAAACCACTCCACGAGCCACTAGAAAATTGTTGAGCCAAGGTCAACCATGGTAAGCGATCAAGCCCTGGCCCCTCAACACAACGGGAAAACAGCGCGGCTGAGAACCAACCACTCAAGTGGACTGGATGGCTCACACCTGGCCGTGCCATCCACTGGATGGTCTGTCGCATGACCGTGCAGACGCCCAACCAACCTACATTGAACGGTCACACATTGGACCGCTCAATCACCTAAACGGCTTCTGGTACGACTGTTTAGGCGTCACGGTAGGAAAACCATAGGATCGGCCCGATCGTGGCCTTTCCACGCCCCGTTTGTCCTGAGACAAAGGGGATACATCCATAACGACGATATACAATACATAGACTCTGACATGTGTCGAATCAGCTAAGAAACGGCAAGAAATGGGCGATTTCTCTAAATCGACCGAAATGGAACCACCAGACTTCCCAGGCTCCTAATGGTCCCGAATGACCGCCAATCGACGCAAAATCAGCGGCTATGGAACGCTGACATTCCAGGGAGTCATTTGACACTAGCTGATCTAAAAATCGTCGCCATTTTTTGACCCCTACAAACTCCATAAAACTACGATGTTACCTAAACGAGACCAAACTCTCTCGTTCTAGCACAGAACAACGTGAAACTGTAGGGAAAATGTGCAGGAGAAGTAGGTGATACGTCTCCCTACCTCCACCAAAGAAACTGTACGTCGAAGCGACTAAACCACGTTGAAAACTACCAAATCAAGTCTTCTCGAAATCCACCAAGGGATCGCGCCACGCCACGCTCAATCCATCGCCCCATCACGCGTCCCGATCACTCCATCATGTCCTCGCCTCTGCCCCATTCAGCAACCTGAGGCCACTTCCAGAGGCTCCCACGGCCACATCCCTTTACTTCTTGAGGCACCACTTGGCTGATAGCTTCTTCAGTGAGTCCCCCTCCATCTCCAAGAAGCGGCACCTCATTCGGACTCCGGAGTGGCATTTTCTCATTTTTATCCCCTAGGTGCGCTATTCTGTCCCCCCCTGGGATAGAGAAGATATTTGGTCACTGTTTGGGACCTCGCTGCCGACTCCGACCTCCGTCGACATCGCCGTGAGTCTCCGTTCGAAGAGGACTCAGCGACGAATCCATCAATACCAGCCACGCCAAAATTGGTGCTCAGTAGCACTCATGGTGATCTTGTCTTCCTGCTGCATTGGTGCTGAGACAGTATGAACCAACGAGCAGAGTCACTGTTCATGGCCCCTCCCTGACCAACGCCGGCCACTGGAGCTCTCGCCAAAAATCAGAGTTCTTTCTGGGTCAGTTAGGGAAGATTTGCCACTGGTATCGTTGAAAAAGGAGTTCGGGAGTGACTGTAGTAGCGTCAACATTGCCCGTCTGTCCCCTGTTCCAGAGAGCAGGCAGAACCGACGTCGGTCATCCGTTTAGCTCCTAGGTCATCTCTTCCCTCCCCTGCCTGGCCGGCTTGCCGCCCCTCCATGTGTGGAGGTAGTTTTGGATATAATTTTAATTAATCCCAGCCCCGAGCTCCCCCTCCTGCGAGAGGTGTAGTATTGTAAGTTCTTAAATTTCAGGTTGAAGCTTCATCGACGCGGCGTGTGGGTAAGCCCACGCTTCCTCGCTCGCCCTCATCTCCGGCCGGGGTCGGCATCTTCACACTGACCAGGTGAGATTCGGGCCCCCATCCTCTATTGGTTACACTTTCCTGCTTGACTATTATTGCATCTAAGTTGCCCGTCGACGGTGAGGCGATTGCCCGGTCCTAAATTCTTATCGAATTGAGTGCCACCGTGAGGTGAGTTGTGAGAGAGTCCCTACATCCCACGCCCTCGGTGTGCTGGCCACCCACAAAATTGGGCATCCCAGACCCTTAGAGGTTCAACATCAAGCTAGTCGAACCCCAGAACAGCAAGGTCCCACTTCGGACTCTCTCCACTATCGCCGGTCCATCTACGGACCTGAGTGTGCACTACGCGGGTGAGCCCACTTGTGCGATTCTGCCAAGTCCATTGCGTTGCTTACGAGTCTCGGTCCTAGGCTTTTATAGTCAACCCCCCCATAGCGTGAGTCCTCGACAGTGAAGAGGTATATCAATAGACATCATCAGAAGGGTCAGTTAGTTCAATCCAGAAAGTGGCCTTTCTAGTGTCAAGGAAGCCTTCGGGCTCGTCCTTCGCCACATACCCTTTGCTGTCTTGGATTCACGATTCGGGCATCTATTTGGGCAAATCCCCTATTACCCCCTAGGTCATGTCACGTCAAATTAGTATCAGAGCAAGTTCACAACTTGTCTCTACAAGTTGGTCCTAGGGTGCATATGCATTTAGCGTCACCCGGTGCGTCAACCGTGCCCACTAGTATGGCTACCTCTCTTTGGTCTTATCCATCCCACTCAGCCCTCCACAAGGGTCCGATCGACCCCTCCTTTGACATAATCCTATTTGAGGATCTCATCTTTGATGGATCATGCCCTATGGCCTACCTAAAGTGGGAGAGCACCATGGAAAAACACTTTGAGAGGGCTATGCTATATGGACCTGTGAGAGTCCATTTTTCCAAGCATCGGCTTCTACGTAAAGCCAGGGATGAGTGGTAAGACATTGAGGGCTTAAGGTAGGATTAGAAGACAAGAGTCCATTGACATATGGAAAGACATGAAAATTGAGCTTAGGAAGATCTATGTTCTCTAAACCTCCCCCTCTTACTCGAAGAGCCATAGCCTGAGGAGCACTACCACTCCTCCTTTCTCTCCCGACCAGTCTAAGGCCACCATAAGGGCCCAACCTCCACGACGCCCCTCACCTTCTACCCCGACCAGCACCTCTACACTTCACCAAAGACGGTGAAGATGGTGGAGGTGATGGAATAGGGGTCTTTGGGAGAGGAGGTGGTGAAGACGGCACTAGTGGTGAATATGAAGGTGGTGATGATGGTGAAGATGGTGAGGATGAAGTGGAAGACCGTGGGGTCCAACACCGACGTATTGACACAATACGTCGGCATTAGGAGTGGAAGTGGTGGTGGTGGTAACGGGAGTAGAAGGGATGGCACTAGCCTAAACAAAGGCTTGGGTTTGTGGAGGTGATGGAGATGATGTAGGAGGTGGCGAAGGTAATGAGGTAACTGGAGATGGAGGTGGCAACGGGGTAGGCGATGGCCTAGGTAGGGAAGTGGGTAAGGGAGTAGATGATAGAGTAGATAATAGAGCGGGCGCTGCAGTATACGCAGAATCACAGGGGTGCCCCTAGTCTTGTAGTGATGGAGATGGCTACTTGGGTAGCGCTTCTTGCTACTATTGCTACTGGCTGCAGAGATGTAGAACAACTTTGTGAATGGCGGCCCAATCGATCCTCTTCTGATCTTCCAAGTCATAAACTTGCTCCTAGAACTCGGGACAATCCTCAACCAAATGCCCCTGTTGGCGATGATAATCACAGAATTGAAGCATATTCCTAGCCGCGGGTCGGCAAGGCACAGCCAGAGGAAGCGGCAACCCGTGAGTGGCCATCAAAGCCCTGAAGATATCGGTAAAAGACTCCGGCAATGGAGGGTGAAGAGCCCGCTTCAGGCAAGGTGGATGCCGAGGGGTATGAGACGGGGGAGACGGCTGTGGAGGTTGTGTAGGCAATAGAGTGTGGCTAGTGGCGAAGGGATTTGGTGAAGACATATGTGGAGCAGGATGAGGGGGTATATAGACGGCATCCACCTGCTCGGGGTGTGGTGTTTCCTTGACCAGGGGTGGAGGCGGATGTGAGTATGAGGAGGTAGGAGGCTAACTCATGGAGGGTTGATATGCAGAGGGTTGACTCACGGAGGGTTGACTCATGGAAGGATATGTGGCGGAAGACTGACTCATGGCGGGCTGACTCATGGGAGCGTAGAGTTGGCTTGCAAAGGGCGAGTACGTGGCAGAAGGCTGACTCATAGAGGGCAAATATGTGGATGGTGAGGTGTATGTGGGCATGGAAGGGGGAGACTTGGGATCAAGGGAACCTTGGATTTGTTGGCGAATGAAGCGGGCTCGGCTGTATAATTATTGCTAGGACTTGATGTCAATAAAGGCTAAGATGAACCGATACTCGGGCGTTGCATTAGAAATTAACATCTTGATTTGCTCCGGCTCCAAAATGTAACCCGGGACCTGTGCGGCAAGGCGACACTAGCGGTCGGCAATGGTGTAGAAATCCTCATCGGGCTTCGGGCCAGATCCACAACAGAGAACTTGGGCCCAACCTAGTCTTAAAAATGCTGAATGAACTTGTCTTGGATGGCTTGGAATTTCACAACTCGCTTTTGCGGAAGAGAAAAGAACCAATCCTGAGTCGGGCCTTCCAAAGACAGACCAAATAGATAGGCCATCAGACATTGGTCATGTCGAAACTGGGCTGACTCATACAAAAACTCCTTCAAGTGCACGTAGGAGTCACCGGCTCCACCATAGCGGCGATATGCAGGAATTTGGGAAGATGGAGGAAGCCGGAGATTTTGAAAAGCCAATGGAACACTTAAAGAGGATTTGGGATCAATTTGGCGTTGTAACTCATCAAGCTGGTGTTGGGCTCGAGCAATCATCTCCTGGGTTGAGAGAGATCGAGAATAGTGCGAGCCAGCCTGAGCACGAGGTTGTAAATTAGGACCAGGAGTAAGGTAATGGGTCGAATGAGAGGATCCAGGTTGAGAAGAAGAAGGGCTCATTCTGGGAGTGGAAGGGTACATGGGGCTAGAAGGGACATTGGCATATGGGCCGAATGGGTCAGCAGCAACATGGGCAGAAGGAGCAAGCCCATTAGGGTGAAATTGGCCATTAGAAATTGGGCCAGCAGCATATGAAGGAGAAGATATAATATTCCAGTTCAGGGTTCCCAATCGAATTATTTCTGACAACGGCAGCCACTTCAGAAACCAGAAGGTGTATAGGCTAGCCGACAAGTATAAAATTTATTGGAGAGCATCATCCCCCTACAACCCATAGGCCAACGGACTGGCAGAGGCATTCAACAAAACTCTCTGCACCCTACTAGCCAAGACCGTCAACTCTAGCAAGAGGGACTGGGAAGACAAGATGCATGAAGCGCTATGGGCTTATCGTATAGTCTATAAAATTTCAAGCGACTGTTTACCATGCTCCGTGGTATACGGGTTAGAGGCAGTGGTGCTGATAGAGCTGGAAGTGCCGTCACTGCGAGTCGCTATACAACATGGCTTGACAAATGGCGAACAGACAAATATAGAAAGAAGACTGGAGGAGCTCACTAAGCTTGAAGAAAATGTCTCTAGGCGCAACAAAATATCTAACTATACCAAGCTCACATGGCCTGTGCTTTTGACAAGTTGGTCAAAGGGCAAGAATTCAAGCAAGGTTACCTAGTGATGGTCAAAAGAAGAGAAGTAATGGCCTTCAATCCCAAGGGAAAGTTGGTTGAAAATTGGGAGGGACCGTATATCGTCCACCGAGTATATGAAGGTGGTGCCTATGTTCTTGTAGACCACAAAGGGGTAGCCCAGTTCTCCCCTTTCAATGGGAAGCATCTGAAGCCATACCATGCAGCTCTGCCAGCACTCGAAGCATGACTGAAACCTATCTTGGTCTAGTGGCACTCCACCCTGGCTGAGCTCTCTAAAATATCCACCCTATTCAAATCAATTTTGAGACCATTGGCTCGCAATTGCAAAAGCTCCCCAGCATACACAAATCCCCAGGACTCTTAAAAAACCCCTCATAGTCCCAGTGGGCTATCACCTTCAACATTATCACCATTATGGACCTTATGTCTGAATCGGTGCATAAGTCTTCCCTTGCATTGGCGTTACTTTCTTGCCAATGAACGCACTCTTCTTTGGCGTAAGGCTTCGTGCACTAGTTGGTATTTCAACATTATTGCAATTACAGACCTTACGTCCGAATCGACGCATAAATCTTTCCTTGCATTGGCATTGCTTTCTTGCCAATGAACGCACTCTTCCTCGGTGCAAGGCTTTATGCCTCAGCCGATACATCCACATTATCGCCATTACAGACCTTACGTCTAAATCGACGCATGAATCGTCCCTTGCATTGGCATTGCTTTCTTGCCAATGAACGCACTCTTCTTCGGTGCAAGACTTTATTCCCTAGCCGATACATCCACATTATTGCCATTACGGACCTTACGTCTGAATCAGTGCATAAATCTTTCCTTGCATTGGCATTGCTTCTTGCCAATGAATACACTCTTCTTTGGTGCAAGGCTTTGTGCCCTAGCCGATATCTACACATTATCGCCATCGTGGACCTTACGTCTGAATTGGCACATAAACACTCTCCCCTACATTGACATTATACTGTTGTCAACGAATAGGCATTTTCGACGCAAGGCTTCATGCCCTAGCCAACTTTTACACAATATCACCATTGCGGCCCTTACGTCTGAATTGGTGGAAACTCTTTCCTTGCGTTGGCATTACCCTTTTGCTAACAAATAAACCCTTCTCTTGGTGCAAGGCTTCATGCCCTAGCCGATACATCCACATTATCGCCATTACAGACCTTACGTCTGAATCGACGCATAAAATCTTTCCTTGCATTGGCATTACTTTCTTGCCAATGAATACACTCTTCTTCGGTGCAAGGCTTTATACCCTAGCTGATACATCTACATTATCGTCATTACAGACCTTACGTCTGAATCAACGCATAAATCTTTCCCTGCATTGGCATTACTTTCTTACCAATGAGTACACTCTTCGTCGGTGCAAGACTTTGTGCCCTAGCTAACAACCACATGTCGCTACCACACGCATGAACCAAACGGTTGGAATGGAGCATCATACGCTGGATCATTATTATGTTTCAAAAAATATGCTAGCATCAAAACTAAACAACATATAGTATACTTGTGCCCTAGGGGACACAACAGAACACAGTTGGGGTTGGTTTATCAGTGGAGGAAGACCTGGTTGACTTGACTGACGAACCGCCACCTTTCGAGGCCATTGTTGGAAGCATACCCGAAGCCCAAGGCCAAGGGCCACGCGATACTATTGCTGGGGTGAGCTCTTGAAAAAGCGCTCGCCATTCCTTCCTCTTTTCTTTTTGTTTTCTTTGCACTGTATTTTTCTTTTTTGTTCTGTTGGATTACACTGGGGTAATCATCCCCCTATTCTGTAAGCCTTTTTAATTTTGAAATGAAGACTTCCCTTTTTCTCGTAACTTCTGGAGCCCTTGCCATCTGCCACGTAGCTTGCCTTCTTTTTCCCTGTATTAAATTCTTCTTGGGATACGAAGTAGTGCCTTGGGGATTGCTTAGAGGGGGTGCGATCTTCAGGATCCGTCACTTCGATTTCCACGGAGTCGAAGAGGCGGTGGAGCACCCCCTTCCTTTAGGGAACTTCGCTCCTTCCCTATAAATAGCACGTCGTGGTGAGCCCCTGGGCCATCCAGGGTTTGCCAAGCTATAAGAGAGAAATTCTGTAGGATGTCATTGGAGAAGTCTGATTCTTTGTCCGGTGAGAAGTCCGACTCCCTGTCTAGCAAGGCTCCTTACAAATGCCTGTGCTTTCACCAAGAGGCACTGCCGGCACTGGAGTCAGCGATGGGGGAGAGTAGCGGCGGCAGCACCTCTGACTTCTATCGACGGGGATGCGTAGATGGGTGGCGGGAAGCCTTGGCGAAGGTGAACCGCCTCTACTGTAACAATGGGGTCTTGAGCCTCCTTCCTGACAGGTTCTACCCCAAGGAGGATGAGTAACCTCTTTGTATCCCCCCTCTTCTTATAAATAAAACTCTTCCTTTTACCATTTTTGTATGCTTGCCTTCCAATGCTCCCCTTCTTTTCTCCAATTTATGTACGAACAACGAGATGCTTCCTGTCGTTGGTAAGGGAGACGAGGCGTTCTTCGTCTAGTAAATGGTAGGGCTCTTGGGCGCGCTTGTTACCCATCTTTACCTTTCTCACGTCGTCGCGATGGCTAAGATTCCTCCTAAGGTCGTGGCTACCGGGGAAAAGGTTCCAAGCCTTCCCCCCATCATGGGGCCCAAGGCAGACAATCCTCCAGCGGCCCCGATTCCCTTAGTAGCAGTGACGGCGGAGGACAAGGTTACTGTCGACGTTGCTCTAGTTGTTGTTGATGAGCCGTTCGACTGGGGTAGCGATTACGCCCAAGGTTGGATGGCTGGATACTGGGGTGGCTATGATGTCGCCATGGCCCTAGTTTGCCCCACTTATTCCCATGGATGTGTACGCCGTGCTGGAATTTGGCGTCTTGCATTATGAATAAAAATGGGCATTTTTGATCCATGCTTGTGTCATATGTGCCTCTGGTGAGGGATCTCTGTGTGTGGCGAGCTTCTGAGAGTAGGTAGACTCGCCATCTAAATCTATCCACTCCAGTCATGTGCGCATGCCCCATTCCCTGGGAAGACCAAGGGTCTCATGTTTGTCTTAGGCTAACGATATGCTTTGATGGGAATTTCTCTTGCCTTTGAAGGCCTTATGCGCTACTCGTGATTAGCTTTGGAGACGAGTGTACATCTTCCCTTGGTAGGAAAAAGATTGTTACTTGTGATTTCCTCACCTCTTGGGAGTTCAGAGCCACCATCATTTCTGAGGGAGCATGAGTGCTCACTGTTGATGCCCGTTTTTAGCCCGCAAGTTACATCATTTCTCTTATTCATCATTTTTAATGTCTCAAATTAACCATTATTTTGGATCCTTCCTTGGATAGATTTTGAGCCCATTTCATTATTCCCTATCCTTTGAGCCTTGGAGATCATGATTTCTTAGAGCCCTGGAGCTTATTGTATCAACTTACGGCCTTTCAAGTCGACTTATGGCCCATTTAGGTCGACTTCCCTCAAGCATTCCTTTAGGGGACATGGGTGGCTGAATTCCAAATCCCATCACTGATCCTTGATAAGGTCCATGATAATCTACAGGACCAACATGCTCTTGATGTAGAATATCAGCTTCTTGTTGCACTTCTGCCTCCTGTAGCTGTTCTACCCTTAGCCTCTCGATCTGTTCAGGCAGTGGTACTTCAACCTCAACTTCCTATGACTCTCCAGCTTCTTCTCTTGGTTGTTCCAGTTGCTCCTCAACTGGTGGTTCTTGCTCAATATTTTCATCCATATTCAACTGCTGCGACTGCTGCTGCTGACCAACTTGCTGAATGAGTTCATCAATCTATTGGTCCAAATGTTGTAAGAATTGATCATCAACCACATGTTGTTCTTCCAGTTCATGAAGTTGATGTTCCAAGGTTACTATTGTTGGTTGTTGAGCTCCATGAACTTCTTCACCATCTTGCTCCATTGCCTGTTACGTTTCCTCTTCTTGCAGCTTACGTTCAGGCTGTGCTAGCAATTCTTGCTCAAATACTGGTATCTGACACTCCCCCTGATAAGGTGCTTCCATAAGAGATTGTTGAGGTTGATTAGCTGCTTGAAGCTCCCCCTGAGTTTGTGCCTCAGGATGACTTGGATCGAAATGCCCCAAACCTTGTTGTTGCTACTGCTCAGACTCTATTTGTTCTAGCTGTAACACTCTTTCTTCATCCACTGAATGGGTAGGCTGCACTGCTGCTATCTCTTGAACTTGACTTGTTGTTGCTTGCCTTTGAACTCTTCCCTCTAATGGCTCAAGCTTCATGAACTTTTTGATGAAATCCATGTTATATACGTTTACTTTGGGGATTTCTATATAAGTCTCACCTTCCAAGGAAACGTTCACTTGCTTAAAAATTACAGTCAATTGGGTAGCATATGGTAGATGCCTTCTTGACTCTTTACAATTTTCCATAATCTGTATCATTACTTCAGGCAAACATATCCTAACCCTTTTAAACATGCAGAAGAAAATGAATATTTGAGATTCTGTCAATTTGCCTCTTCCTCCTCCTTGAGGGGTTATTATGGTTGTGAACATGTGATGCAGTAACCTCTTGAGACGAGAAAATCTGTTTGTATTGAACTGGGTTAGTTTAGGCTAATTCTTGTCCCTTGGGTTACTAGGCAAGCCAGTCAGAATGGTGTAAGCTTCATACTTATTATATGTAAAATCTTCTTCCAGAACTCCATCCTCTGGAATCCTCAATGCTTTGTAAAGAAGATGTCTGGTGAGTTCAAGCTTGACTCCCTTGAGGGTAGACCAAATTTTGGACTGTCTTAAATCAACTTTCATGTTCATGTAGAACTCTGTCACCAACCTAGGGTAATATAATCTATGTTCCTATGAATTTCTTCCACTTTTGAAACTTAATCAGTTCTAACAGCTCAGGAAACCTAGCAAGCATGCTTTCATCATGGAAATCCACATAACGTGGGAAAAGAATTTTACCAGACTTAAGCACAGACTCTGCCTGCATTGAAGCTTCAATTTGCTGTTCAGATTCTTGGAGGATGGTTTTTACAATAGAGAATCGTCTCTACTTGGCTCGAACGTCCACTACCTTTTCTTTACCCTTGACTGATTCCTCTTTACCCAGTTCAAAACCGGTTCCTTTAGCATGAGCTTCCTTTGATCTTCTTTCGTAATGTTGAACAGCGGCAGAAAGCAAGGACAGAGGATCCATCGACTGCTGCTCCTCCATTGCCTTCCTCTTCCCTTGGCTCATGACGATCAGAGAAGACATAATGGAAGCAGTGAGGAGTGGAGGTCAAAGAACGATAGGAGGAATAAGAGAAATGTGGAGAATGAGAGCAAGAACGGCCTAGACCACGGTCTGGAGTGGAGTAGCATAGACGAGAGAGAACGTCGATGCTGATGACTGCACTGACTTGGATGGGGTAGGTTTTTAAAAAAAAAAAGAAGCTAAAGACTTTGACGATAGGGTAAAGTTATAGTTTATATTCTGCCGACTTTACCAAAGCGAGGATGGAGCGAGGATCGCGATGGTGGAGGCAGTTCGTGGGATCGCGAGCCGACGAGGGTTTAATGGCATTTTCTTCATGGATCGGCGTCCACGGTGCGCGAAATCTTCAGTGGAGGTAGGGGGATGGAACCTTGACTCGTGTACATCCTTTCCCGTGAGTTTTGTAGGTCGTGGTGAGTCGAGTGGGCCTATTTGAGCGAGTTTGGGCTCGTTGTGATTTTTGGGAGTTCGTAGGGTTCGCCTGAAAACGGCGATGATTTTCGGATCAGTTAGTGTCAAACAACTCCCTGGAGCGTCAGCATTCCATTGTCTGTGATTTCGTGTCGAATGGTGGTCATTCGGGACCAGTAGGAGACCGGAAAGTCTGGAAATGCCATTTGGGTCAATTCGGTAGAATTGCCCATTTCTCGTCGTTTCTCAGCTGATCTGACCCCTGTTGGAGTCTAAATGATCGGTAGTGTGATTGTGGTTGTTTCCCCTTCGTTTCGGGATGAACGAGATGTGGAAAGGCCATGATCGGGCCGATCTCACGATTCTCCCGCCACGACAATGGCACGGTTTAACAGTAACCGTTTAAGGCTTGGCGCGGTCCGGAGCTGACCGTTCAGTGTAGGTCGGTGGGTGTCTACGTGGTCGCGTGATAGACCGCCCAGTGAGTGGCACGGCCAGATGTGGACCGTGTATTCCTCTGGAATGGCTGGTGACCAACTGTTCCATTCCCCTTCGCGTTTTGAACGGCCTTTGTCTATCCGTCTTGTTTCCCTGGGCCTTTGAGCGGTCGGTCGATAGACCATTCAGTTGCCCATGGTGGTTCGTGGAGTGGTTTCTCCCTAACCGTTCCATTGTTTTGAGCGATTTTCTCAGACCGTTCTGACCGGTTTGCCCGAGCTACTGTAGTAGGTCGGTTCGTTTGAGCGGCCTATCACAGACCGTTCAATCCCAATGAACGGCCTTGTGATGGACCATCTTGTTCCTCTGAGCGGCCTTGTGTAGACCGTTCAGTTTCCTCTGAGCGGCCTCATGTAGACCATTTAGTACCTAGAGCCTGTGGCGTCCCAAGAGAGGACCGCCAGGCAATCCTCCACGTTTACCATGTTTGTGGTGTGTTGTGTTGGTCTCCGGTCGATCCGGTTGTGACCTTGTGGTTGACCTTCGGCCTCGTGAATGTCTCGGACACCATGAGACCTGTGTTTATGTTTTGGGGGTGTCCGGAGGTGCCACGTTGTGTCGATTGGCGTGCTCGTGAGTTTTGGGGTCCGGGTAACCCCACGTGTGTGTTCCGAGTATCTGTGCGGGCCGTGTTTATGGCCTTGAACCGTTAGTCCAGTTGACCAGCCTGGGGCTAGGAATTTTTCATGTGTCACCGTGGTTTCAGACCTAGGGATTAGGCCAGATTGATGGCTCAGTGCTGTCACGTGCGACTGTCTTGACCCGAGTCTTGTGACTCAAGGATCGTTGAGTTTAATAGGTCTAGAGGGCTATCCATAGTCAAGTGGCCGCGAGCCAATTCTTCCTTCGTATTTGATGGGGACATCACCCATGATTCCCTCTAGCTCGGCACCTCTCTCCCTCCTGGAGAAGGGTAGGATGTAGCTCGACGACTGGACAGGTCCGCTCCATCACTTGGACTAGCTATTGGGGCATCTTGGTGTATTTTCCCTTTTTTCTTAAGTCATTATGATGTAATTTTCCCTTTATTTTGGGTCAAGCCTCTAGGTTAATATGTTCTTTACCTAAGTTTGTAATCATCATAATGGGGTAGAGTAGCATATGGGCCCAATTAGGTGGGCCTGACCCAGGGGCGCCATCTCCCTTACCCACCTTTTTGGTTTTTCTGTTATTAGTACTTATGCCAGGGACTTTTTGTAAATGTTGTGTCACGCCCCGAGCGCGGAAGATAACTCGAAAATGATGTGACGCGGTCTATAACGATCATGTCAATCAGAGCGTAGTGCATTCAACACATACAGACAGAGCGCGTAATATAGAAATAACCCACCTATAAATAGGCCACCCCATTCCCTCATTTGTTATCTTTGATTGCCTGACAGGATATACATGTATACGTACATTTGACAAGGAAAATATTAATTATACTTTTACTATCATGAGGTACTCTCAATATATATACGCTCCTCACACGGTACGTACACCAACAGATGTGAAATAGTGACAGAATTATATAACTATATATACCTCATTAATTAGTGGAAATGAAATATCATACCCAACAAGAGATTATATAGCTAAAGAAACATGCCTGTGATTAGTCCTACGTGCGAGTGACAAATATCATATATAGGGCCGCTTTGATATATGGCGGGTTAACCGGGGATTAGCTCGATTTTATGCCTGGGTTAGCCTTTCTTTGGTTTGATAGCCAGAACAAGAAGATCCGGCTAAAAAATGTGTAAACGTGAATTTAATTAATCCGGGTTACAAAACCCACCGAGAAGAACAAGCTCACGGTGCTTCCGACATCACAACATCCTCGCGTCCCAGCCACAAAGAGGGCACACATATTCCTTGAAACTTGTTGATGTATATGTTAGAAGGTCTAAATTTAGCCCAGATAAATTCTGGGCACACGTAGTTCTCTAATCGTAGTACGTACAGCTTGCTTGGCCTGCTGGTCTCTTGCCCTACTCTGAGCCGTTGTATTTGTATGCAAAGACATGCAATATAGCAGAGGAGTATATATATGCCCACCTTCACATCTTCCGTGACAAAACTAAAAAGACTAATTATGAATCAACTTGGCGCATGAGCCCGTGGAATATTCTGAACCACGATCGACCTCAAATTGTTCTCCGAATCGAGTAATTAATCCAACAATGGGCAGGTATCAAATTCCTGAGATGAGTGGGGGATTGAGAGTTATGAGCAAAGTTAGGCGCATTTGCAATTGAATAACAAATCAGGGAAAAAAAAACTTTCACAACCCTGACAAATACAGGTCCAACAGTGGAAAGCCTGACAATTTCTCCAGATAACATCATTTCCAGGAACAGCCCCATGCCATCTGCGTCTGAGATACAGATCCATCCCCTCAACAACCCTCTTTCTAGTTGTGGGAGACGCGTAGACGAGCCATAATGATACACGTCTTGGGACCTAAAATATGAAAATACACCGAAGCGGATACTAATCAAAAAGGAATCAGAGCCAAGCTGCCATCCCGAGAACAGAGGGACCATGAACTGGAAAGCTCCTCATGGATTCTGACAACCTCCTGGCTCCAACACAGGAAACTTCTGGCGGACATGCTGCCATCACTCTTCTTGGTAGCGTGAGAGTGTGAGAAAGAGAGAATGGGGAGAGAGAGCGGGTGAGGGGAGCATTTATAGAAAAATTTAAAAAATATCAAAAAATATCAAAAAATAAGAAAAATACTCCCCGTGATCCTCAAAAAACGCACAACACGTTGGTACCGTCCCGGAGTAGGAAAACGCAACGATATGCCCTACACAGGGTTCCGTAGGTCTACCAGGGAAAAACACACGTAAACCACAAACTACTCTAGCACTTAACACTGACACACCACGGTATCTAGACAATTACATGCCTCTTTATTTTCAATGGCAATAAGTCGGGAACAACTAGATTGATAAGCAATGCAATATCCATAACAACAAATAATATCGAGAGATGGACCTTAAGAGTCATGTAATCACGGCTTAGAATGTGCCTCCCATCCTTTCCAAATTTAATATCTGATATCGAGGCAATTATCTAGGTAAAAAATGACCTTGCACCAGGTGCCTCATGTTCATCAAACCTATATTTGAGAATTTTCATCATTGGTCAGGCAAGCATATGAACATAGAAGATAGACTACAGAAGCTTACCTGGATATAAGTCATGATGTCATCAATCCAAGGCAGGAATAAAGAATGCAATAGGTGATACCTACAACTGACTATGATTATCACATAAGGCTGATTGCCGCAAGTCAATAAGCCGGTAATTATCTATAAGATTATAAATGGAATGCCCTTTAGTTCATGATTTTTTTTCTGATTCAGGCCTATTTATAAACGCCACTTCAACGTGTCACTAATTACCTTTCTTTCCTTATTTGTGGTACTTTACCACTAGCTGGTGTTTCCTCCTTAAATCATCAGCTAAGCTCAAACCTTTTGCTACAAGCAGATGATCCTACAAGGTTAGCTTCATGTATATCTAGCATACTAGCACTAAAAGTGTGGTGATTTTCATATCATTCATTGATCCATATCATTTCTGCTGGAATCCATCTGTTCAGCTATTTATAGAACAAAATTCTACTACAAAACTTTGTGTTTTCTTCATTGTCTTCATATATTCAACTGTTCATGGACACAATTTCATTACAAGCGTTCTCTGTCTGGTAGTTTATGCCATATGATCACTTACAATCCTACTATCCAAATTGCTGATTGACAACAACCTTCCCTCAAATTGCATAACCTCTTCTGTCCTCCTTATAACATCTTTATGACAATATCTAATTTAAGAAACAGCAAAGCTTTTGAGGGCCCTGATTGGGCAATGTAAGATAATATGTTACTTGGCATTGCAAAGCCAAGCTACTTAGGATATGGTTTGGGAACTCTGGAAGTCCTTCCAAAAGACTTCTCCTTCCTCAAAAATCACGTCACCAAGATTGATCAAAGTTCAAAAACTTTACCGTTTTACCTTTTGCTCCATGCTGGAGGAGAAAAACCCACTTTGGAAGAAAGAAGAATTTTTCTTCTTCTACAGGAAGTGGGTTTTCTCCTTCCCTCTAGAGGTAGAAAAGTGGGAAAGGACATAAATGTCCCTTATATTCTTTCTCTCTTTCCTCTGTGCATGGCTGTATCATCAGTAGCATTTCCTCCTTCTACATAAATTATAAAAGACATAAATGTGGGAGGTTGCTTATTATTCTGGAAATTCAAAGGAGATGATGGGAGGGTGAGAGAGATGAGGATGGGGAGGCATGTTTAGGGAGTTTGCAATGTGAAGAAAGACTGTCTTGATGTTTGTCTGGGCCTCTGGGATTTGGAGGTTGCAGTAGGAGGAATGAAATTAGAGGGCAATATGGTAAAAGGATCTGTGAAGCCTTTCTAAATGAGGAGGGAGAAATTTGGCACCCAAGCCACTTTTCCTTTAGTGAAGTGTTAGTGGACAAAACTGAGCCCTTTATTTTCTGTATTTTTTGTGTGTGCACTTCTATCTGGCCACCAAAACTTTGATTAGCGTGTAATTTGTTGAAGAGAAAATATATAAGTATCTCTTGTCCTTTTTTATTATTAGAGTACATTGATTATTCATGAATCATTCTTGGTGAAGTTAGAACCCTCCGCTTGATACTCCTTCTGTCGGACCGGAACTTCTTCACCTAGACCTCTGTAAGACTCCGTGAGCCATGGATTCCTACATGGACGTCGAGCAAGTTGTACTCCCAAAATATTGAAAATCCCTATAATCACATCGTATTGGTGTAAGATGCAATTCAACTGGTCTTTGGAAATGCAGAACATAATTCTATTTGGGTTCTGTTCTGTTCTGACTGACTTGGATGCGATGGACCCAGAGATCACGTTTAGGTTTCTGTTCCAAAAATCCATACACACAATAGAATGTGTCCTGATAAACCTCTTTCTGAACGTGGCGGATATCCCCGCCTTGTTATTCATGATTGTGGACACTCTCTAGATGATATTCTGTACAGATCCTCATAAGTTGCACCCGTGTTCTATACAGATCTATTACCCTATTTTGGTTACTTGAAGAGCTTTTGGTAATTTTTCAGTTGGATAGTTTAATTTTGGGCATCCTAAAGTCCAAGCTTATGTCCCCTTCTTATTTTTTTTAGTTTCTGTACAATTCTATTTTGTGCCATGATGGATGAAAATTTCATTCAAAGCGCTCGTGATTATGGGGAACATCATAAAGGTAATACGACTCTCACAATAAATTAAATTCACTTAAATAAAATGAACAAGTTAACTAACTATTTTCCTATTTTTGAACAGCTGCGAGAACAAAGGAATAAAAGAAAAAGAGAAAAATATGCAAATATGAATGAGAAGAAAAAGAGGATGCTACAATATCATAAGAAGGTCGATGATCTACATTATGTGAAAAATACTTCAGATTGTATTTATTGTAAGCCTAGAAGGTTTGAGTATGAGCCACCAATATTTTGTTGTTTCAAAGGAGAAGTTCAATTGAAGATCAATCATATGCCTGAAGAGTTATTTCAACTATGCACATCCGACACTGAAGGGTCTAAAGATTTTAGAGACTCAATACGTGGATATAATAGTGCATTTATGTTTACATCACTCGGAGTGAATCTAGACAAATCCCTAGCAAATATGAAGAGTGGGGTATACACCTTTAGGGTACAAGGACAAGTCCATCATTACATACTTGCACTATTTCCTACTGACAATAAAATTTCTTTAATTATATTTTTATGACACAAGAAATGAAGTAGCCAATAGAATGTCTCATCTTCCAAACCTGAATGCCATATTACAGTTGACAAACTGATATCAATATTGAGAATTAATCCTTATTCTACATTCTTGAGAAATCTGAGGGATTTGGATGCTTTGGAAAATAAAATCTTCTACGACCAGCCCAAATAAAATACTTAAGTGAGGCGAATTATCCAAGTAAAGTCCAAATCCACACTTAGCCCAATCGGACCTTAAAACGCGAATTTGAGCCCAATACTTAACCATTTAAGCCCAAACCAATTGCAAACGAACGGTTAGGATTGGTAGATCTTTCCCCCTCTCTTTACCCTCTAAAACCCAAACCCTAGAGGGAGAATTTTAGATTAGATAGTGGCTAAAACCCTATCTCACGTAATTCACGCGCGTCCAACTTGTTTGGACTCTATCTCCACGAATAGAAGTCTCTAGACCCTTTATGACCTATAAAAATGATCCTTAGCAACCCTAGTTTCGTTTGGGTGCTGTGGCGGCCGACGAAAACCTTGGACGAGGGAGAATTCTGGCGATCACCGGCGGGTGTACCTAGCGTGGCCGGCTTCCTTTCTTCTTCCTTCATCCCTCGATTAAGGTAGGTTATAACAAGCCAAACCCTAAGTGTAGTATATGGTTAGAAGTAGCATCGAGTGCTCTTTCTTTTGGTATAAAAAGCCCTAAAAGTTCTATAGTGTCCTACGAGTATTTGGAGTTTTAGTGGAAGCATATTAGAACTAAGGTTAACTTCATTCTACTTTGATTTAAGTAGGGATTTCAGGCACTAAAGATGAAATTGATCATGCCATATTATTTAATTTTTCGTGCTCTTTCTATTGACTATAAAAGCCCTAATTGTCATACTATATTTTGTGAGTATTTAACTTATTAAGCAAACCCTAGACAACTCACCGGAGGTGAGCAGGGCGAAAAGGGTAGCAGACATGTGCGGCGTCACGATAGACCACTTATCCTAGATAGGCGGTAGACTTATGACTGTTCATCTTTGATGCATTACTGGGAAGAGTGGCTGAACCCCAACTGCCCTTCTGTTAGGCGGCCAACCCCAGAACGTTCTCCTTCCCCAGCGGCACCCTACAGACCACCTATCTCCAGCAGGCCTTTGGACCTGACAGTGGATGAACAGCCTATTGTGTGACCGCCGAGGCAGATGAAAGGTCCAGTGTGGACCGCCCATCTACACAGAATTGATTTATTATTATTTTAGTATAATTTATTTTAGTAGACTATTAGCTTGTGTTAAGTTAGCAACACATATAATAAAATTGGACTTCATGACAATAATAATTATAAATTCTTGCTGATGATTCACCTTGATCTTGATTCATCTTTTTCCCACTGAATGTTAAACTTGATTACGGTTCATTATTAATTGAAATTGTTACTAGGATTGTTTGACAGTCGTTCTACTCCGGTAGAATGGACTGACCGCTACATTGGTTTTTGCTGATTTTTAGCCTCATTTTCTTGTAATGGTTGGGACTCTCCACCGGATATTCCTTCCGTGGGACTCGGACCTCCATTACGGGACCTCTGTAAGTCCCCGCGAGCCTGGGATTCCCACTAGGACGCCGGGCCAGTTGTACCACCAAGACCTGAACCTATTCACGTGATCGAACACTTGATTGTCATGTTGTGAGCCATGGATCACTTTGGACTGATTGAGTCTTGAGCGGCTGAAAATGGACCGTTCATCTCAGTGGGTGGCCCATTGTGAACCGTGTATCCCTAGCCTGAGTGCCACATACTTTAGTCGATTAATCTTGCTCTATCTTCGACCAAACCATGTCTTGATCGGCCCATTAAGTATTAGGTTGACCAGTAGAGAGTGGGCTAGACCCTGGTTTAGTTCTGCCCCACTTATGGTAGCCCGGAGCCCATTTGGGTGGGATTTGAGCTAATTGGAGTTAAGCCCAATTGGACGGACCGTCTTGGGCCATCCCTGTTTGTGCGGAAACTATTGGACCATTCATCCCATGAGCGGCCTAATAAGAAACGTTTATCTTCTTCGTGGGCTTCATGTCCTTCTGGCCCTGTGTGGCCCATACTTGACCGTTCTTATTAGTTGGAAGGCCCATTTCTGACCGTTCTTCTCTGAGCGGCCCAGAATGGTCCGGAAGCGAATGACACGGCTTACGGAGCCAGTGAGCTGAAGAAAAGAAGGAGTATTGAAGCTTCTCCAAGCCACGAAGGGAAAGACGTCCTGTACATGACTCCCCACAGTCACCTGTGCACTCGCACCCACGGAACCGTTCTTCCCTCCACGTGTCCCTCATCCCCCGAGTCAATGTGTCGTGCCCTATCGGCGCATCCCCAGTTAAACATTCGGTTCCACGGGTGATTGTTGAGAAATCGACTGGCACGCCCACATCCCAGCCACGTTTCCTATTAACCCGAAAAACCTCCCGTGTCACTCGGTCTCCCCTTGACTCTCCGTAAAAGGCGAGTGCAAGGTGCCGCCTTGAGGCGGATACGGTCATGGGAGGGGATGCCCAAGGCCCATTAACTTCTGCCATCTCTCCAATGGCTATATCCTACCCCTCACTCTAGTCATCACCCACACCGGCCCCGACGGATCCTCCCGGGCTGGAACAAAAAGGATGACATGCATGGTGGGACGTCTCCCACCTTCCTTCTTTTTGTTGATGCGAAAGTCCGTGCCAACCCTTATGTCTGGGTGCCCTTTTCCTATCCTTGCAGGAGGGGTAGCAGAAGAGCACCTGTTCGTACTTTCCAGCAGCTTCCAATTCGTCTCCCAGTTGCCAGACCACGTTCGATGACCTTGCCCGGCCATTGCCTCTCCTCATCCAGGACTCCAACAACTATGGCGGCCGTCACCTACGGTCCCATCGCCGTCGCCACCCATGCACGGGTGGGCTACTTGGTAGTGCTGATCGCTTTCGACAGCTTCCCCCCAGTTGCCAGATCACCCTACTTCTTGGGTGTGGTCCCCGTGGCTATTCCACTGCCACCTCTAGCTCATGTTTCCTCTGGTGCCGCCAGGGCACCATGCCAGCTGCCAATCCCGACAACCAGGTAGAGCATCGGGCTCGGCTTTCCCGCCACCGGTGACCGTAGGGGTCCTAGACCAGTTCCAGCCCAGGTAAGTATTAGCCCCTGGGCCCAGTCTTGACCGGCTTCCGACGCAAGCCTTGCATCCCAGGTCCCGGTCTCCAATCCTGCAGTTCACTCGGGGCTCCAGCCCCGAGCCCCAGCCAAGCTGACTTCCTGTGAGGATCTCCACCATGCGGTGTTCGGCTCCCCAGCACTCTGCTCGGGCCATCAATACTGAGCTCCCACCGAGCCAACTCCCCACATGGGCCTCCTAGCCCCGGGGCAGGGCTCCCCCGCACCCCGTTCGGGCCTCCCGACCCGAACCACAGAAGCGCGACTGCCTCGCTCAGGTCCCCAACCCCTAGCATGAGGCGTCCTAGCATCTAGACCAGATGTACAACTCCGGGGTTTCCCACGAAATATGTCTATTATGAGTGGTCTGCCTCAGGCCTCGGATCTCTCGGCTCTACCTTGGGGGCATTCCTCCTACAATCTGACAACGTCGATCCCCAGCACGGGTCTGCCTTTGTGGGATGTGGTGACCTCGGTACGGACTGAGCGCCTTCTATCATGCCTTCCGGTCTTGCCAGCTCCTAGTTCAAGCTCAAGGCCTCGGGTCACCGGCATCTCGATACCCCCTGCAGTGACAACTTCGGGCGCAGTCATGTCACGATGAGCATCTGCAACACTACTGTCGGCTCGGGCGAAAGCCTGCACTCGAGCAACCCAGCCGTCGGCCATCACTACAGGCTACGCATCTTGGGGGCCTACCCCAGTATTCCTGATGAATGGCCCTGTGCCACCACCACCCGCAGGCTTGGTTTTCTTAGCCTCCCACCTTGGGGCGGAGTCATCTTTCGCTCCCCAGAAGAAGCACCATCGTAGCCGTAAAGGCAAGCGACCTATTACTACCACCAGTAACTCTGGCAAGACCATTCTTGTTGGACACTTACGAATTCACCTGGATAGGGGCGAACTGATTATTCCTCTGGAATGGATCATCCCTACGATCCCCATCACCAATCACTTTAGCCTCCTGCGTCGAACGCAGGAGGTGGTCCTGCGTCCCAGTGGGCGCCACTTGCGTTTGAGCATGAACCTCCTTTTCACGCAGTAAAGCTTGTAAGAGGTTCTTAAGCTCTTGATTTTCGCGTCGGAGCTCTTCTAACGTGAGAGTCTGCGCCTCTCTTCCAAGATCTTCCACGTGTCCAGGGTTGTTGTCCCCATCGACACTATGGATGTCTTCTTGGGGTTCTTCTTGCCGTGCCGGCTCAGGCTGAGAGGTTTCGACAACCGGTGTTTGTTGCATCTGTGCAAGGACCCGAGAAACAGGCCTTGACCTCCTCAAAGTTTGGAGAGGCTGATTCATTTCTCCTGAGGTGTCCTCCTCCTGCTTATCGGCGGAGGTTGTGTAACAAGTGAACACTTTGACAGCGTCATTGGTCACCTGAACCACCCGCTTCCTCCTGGGTGGTTGTCTGCTAGGCTTAGATGTTGTCCCTAGTCTATCAAAAATAGACACCCGGGACGTGGAAGCCTGTGCCGAGCACTCCTCGTCCGTGTGCGTTGAACAGGCCCACAGAGAGGTCGTCCGCACCTTTTTGCCGGCTCCTCGACATTTTTGCCCACGTGGGGGCTGGGTTGTGGACCTCGGGGATGTCGAGGTCTTAATGCTTACCAGACTCTGCATTTGTCGCAGGTCCGACATGCGGAAGGCCCTTCCGCCCTTGCTCGCTTGATGATTCGGGCCTCCTCCTTAGTGACCCATATTTTCTTCAAGCGGAGCTGGCGCTCCTCAATTGGGTCACCCCTTGACCTCGATCGGGGAGCTAACGATTTGGACCGTTGCATCGGACCCTGGTTCGCCGCCGGTATAGCAAACTTCTTCAATTTCACTCCGTCCTCCCGGGCTTGCCGGAGAAGCTCGAAGTGGTTGGAGGTAGAGATGGTTGGGGCGTGCCGGTCTCGAGGCATAATCGACTCCCCTCCATTGAGCCGAATGTGAAGATCCCTGACAATTATAGTCTTACCAGAGAGGGATGTTGCCGCTGTAGGCTTTACGACTTTGCGGCTATGATGCTGCCCCCGTTAAGCAGAAGCGGCACTGGTGACGCCTACTGTCGGCACGACGTCGTTGTGGCGGTAATGTTGCCCCCGTTGAGCAAGAGCAGTACCTCAGGGGGTGGCCGCAATGGAGTAGGTGTCGTTGCGGCGGCGACGTTCCCCCCGTTGAGTAGGAGCGACACCGATAGTAACTTGATTGCCTAAGAAAACACAGCCATTTGCTAGGGCAGAAGGCTTGACACCTTCAGCCATTGTCATGGTAGCCGAGCGGACTCGACCGGTTGCTGAGATGAAGGGCCTGACGCTCTTAGTAAGTGCAGAGTTGGCCAGGCGAAGCTGGCTGGCTGCTGAAGTAGAGGGCCTGACACCCCCGACGGTTGCTTTGTTGACCGAGCGGACTTGGCCAGTTGTTGGAGCCACGGACCTGACACCCCCGACAGTTGCCTTGTTGACCGGACGGACCCGGCCAGCTACTGGGGCCAAGGGCCTGACACCTCCGACGGTGGCCTTATTGACCGGGCGGACCCAGCCAGTTGTTGAAGTTGAGGGCTTGACACCCCCGGTAGTTGTTGCCGCAGGCGTGGCTGAACTCACTTCAGCCACGTGTACAACGCCCAAAAAGAAGGGCCAAGCGACAACCGCTGGGAAGTCGTCAAAGACAAGTGGAGTCTCCAAGTATCCGAACTTGGCGTAGTTGGCGATGACCTGAGGGTCTGTATGTGACAGCTGCCATCGTCCTCTTGCTGTTGTCGGTGGTGGTGGGTAGCACAGATGTTGTGGCGTGCAAATGCACAAAGAGCCCTTAAGTGAGCAAAGAAATGTGCCCTCATCTTCCCGTCTTGTAAGAGGAAGAGGGACAATCAAAACTTTGAAGAAGATTTTGGGGATTTCTTTGACAGAAAGAAGAAAGGCGGGAAAGGTCTCACTGGGCGTGTCAATTTGTTGGCCACTGAATATACATTCAAAATTTGTTTGGTGTTCTTTTTTAAAAGAAATATTGTTGTCACCAGCTTAATCGACATTCCAAAGTCTTGAACTAGTAGGTTGTTATGACAAAAACTTAACTGTATAATTGTATTGTCAGACCATGGCGGGAGGAGGTCGTGGTGCAGTTCAGAATGATGATGCTCAAGAGGAGCTGAGAGGACCCCCATCTCCGCCCCCACCACCTTTGGTAGATTATGGGATGTTCATGCAAGGTATGTTTCAAGCTATACAAACCCAGGTTCAAACACAAGCGGCACTTCAGGTGCAACTCTAAACTCAGGCAGCATCACCCTGGGAGCAGAATTTTGGAGGGGTGACCATAATGGAGAGATTTCGACGGATGGCTCCACCCTCTTTTAAGGGGGAGAGTCAGCCAATCATGGCTAAAAACTGACTCCGCGAGATAGAAAAGATTTTTCGGGTCATCCAGTGTGCGGATGAGGACAAGACAAGTCTGGCGGCCTACATGCTGGAGGAGAGAGCGGACCTATGGTGGGCATCTGTTCTAAGGAATCAACCAGATAGACTCGAGCACGATATTTCTTGGGAAGAATTCAGCCGGCTATTCACAACAAAGTACATACCGAAGCATGTACAAGACAAGATGGAGCAAGACTTTCTGGCCCTAACTCAAGGGTCGATGACCGTGCTTGAGGATGAGGCTAGGTTCACAGAATTGTCAAAGTATGCACCGCACATTATTACAGATGAAAGAAGAAAGGTGAAGAAGTTTGTGGCGGGACTACGACCGTCGCTTCGGACTCGTCTAGTTACACTGACTCTTGGCGCGATTTGTCATCAAGAGAGCAACATGGAATTATATCAAGAGGAGAAGAGGACTTCGACAAAGAGGCCATGGGCACCATTTCACCGGCATGACAAAGGTAAAAAGGTGATGAAAAATCCGTCACAATCGTTTGTGACGCGAAAGACCACACCACCAGTAAGGGGCAACAACAAACCAGAATGTAAACACTTGACATGGTGGGAAAGTATGCTGGATCGCCACCGGCAGGTGTCTCCGTTGTGGCGAGAAGGGCCACATGATCCATGATTGTCCGAAGATGATGTAGCCTGTAGCAGCTCGACCAGTAGCAGTAGCAGCAGCTCCAGTAGCGGCCAGACCAGTAGAAGCATGACCCGCGGGGAGACCTCGAGCGCCAGCTTGGGTGTTTGCACTAACTAGAGAGGATGCTGAGCAGGTAGAGGACCTCACAGAAGGTACTATCTCTATCAATGGTATTCATGCTAGAGTATTGTTTGACACCGGTGTGACACATACTGTCATTTATGAGAGGTTTGCTAGTCAATTACATGAGGAACTTGGAATTAAGTCATTAGACCTAGACGTGCCCCAGTTGGTACACATACCTACAGGAGCAGTGTATACCATGAGGCATATACCTTCACTGTCAGTTAATATAGAAGGAAGAACTTTGTTTGGTTGCTTTTGCTATTTACCTATGCAAGACTTTGATACTATCTTAGGGCTGGATTGATTAGAAGAGCATTACGCTCAAATAAATTGTCGAAGGAAGAGAGTTATTTTTCGCATCCCCTCAGAGAATGAGTTTTCTCATCACTTACTAAAGCATATAGCTGGAAAAAAGTTAGTGGTTTCAACCATGAAGACTGTGCGAATGTTGAGAAAGGGGTACGATGCATTCTTGGCAAGCGTAGTCACAAAGTCTGATGCTGACCAGTCACTGGCCGTAGCAGAGATCGAGGTTGTTCAGGAATTCCTAGATGTGTTTCCAGAGGATTTGCCCAGGTTACCACCTACAAGGGAGATAGAGTTTGCCATCGACTTGTTACCTGGCACTGCACCTGTCTCTAAGGCACCCTACCGAATGGCTCCAGTAGAATTGGCAGAGCTAAAAAAGTAACTTCAAGATTTGCTAGACAAAGATTTATCCATCCAAGTGTGTCATCATGGGGAGCCTCAATCCTATTTGTGAAGAAGAGGGATGGTTCTCTCAGGTTATGTGTTGACTATCGCAAACTTAATGAGGTGACCGGCTTTGGCCCTCGTTACAGAGTCGGCGTCCGTAGGAGCCAACCAAACTGGTCAAGAAGAGGAGATATCCTCCATGGTTGAGACCCAGGGTGCCGCTCCACTTCTAGAAGTCGGGAGAGAAGTTACTGTTATTAGGTCTCTTTCCACTAAACTAGCAACCGAGGCTGGTTCTAGTGTGGGTGGTCTACGGGATATGTCATCGTCATCTTCTGAGCCGAACGATGATATCTGGGCGGCAGTCGATAGCCAGGTAGAATTCCAACTTCATGATATGCCATCACTGGGTTTGTAGTCATCAAGCGATCTGGTGTGGCAGTATCTGGAGACATTGCGGCAGACCATGGCAACTCACCCAGACCTGACTTATGTGCAGCTGAGGGGTCTAGTAGAGCACCTTTCCCGCACCTTAGTAGCTTCCCCTGCCCCATGGAGGACTGGATGCAGCGAGTGCTCCTGCTTTTGAAGCATGTGAACAGGAGGGAGTTCCTCAGCCAAGGTGCAGCTGATCAGCTGACGGCCATAAAATTTGAGCAAGCGGAATGCCGAACTACTCTTGCATCTTTGAGAGGAACTACCCAGCAGATGCGGGATGCCGCTAACGTCTCTTCCCAGCACCACACTTCTTTGACGAACAGGATAGCTGAGCTTTACGCTGAACTGTCCCGGGCCGAAATGGAGCTGGAACTGGCCAAGCAGCAGGAAGTCCAGAGCATAGAAGAGGCAGAGTTAGGTAAGGGACAGGCCGCCTCCCTTGAGGAGAAGTTGATGCAGTTGGAGGCCGCAGAGTCTCGCCTGCAAGAGCTCGCTCGTCACCCCTCCTTAGGGATCTTGGAGTTCAAGGACATCTTCCTACGCTCACTGCAGTAGCCTTGTTTTCTTCCTTTTTCCCTTTTGGGTAGACTTCCATGTATCCTGGGCAATGCCCCGAGTATCATGTATCCTGCTCCTTTTATGCAAATGAGATGTCTTTATCATCTGTTCAGTATGTTTGCTGCCAAATCACGGCTCCATTCTCTTTCTTCTTTCAGCTAGTTTGTTTAGCCCGACTACACGAGTCGCTAAGGCAGGAGAGTGCTCACGCCTTTAGCGAAGGTATGAGGAGTTCGCTCCATCGTGGTGCAATTACTCCCGAGGCCTAGCTTTGGCTAGAATTGGCTAAATGCCTAGGGGTAAAGGTGTAGTGGCCACTAGGGCCAAAGGGTAAAGTAGGAGAGTCCATTTGTAGGATAACAAAGAAAGTTGAGGGTAGGTTTGTTCATCGACATGGGTTGCATGTTGAAGCAAGAGGTCCTCCTGTCGACGGGGACGGAAGGTCCTAGCCGATAGTTTATGTTGATCCATTTTGCCGATGATGACGAGAATCGATGATAGGATATATTCGTTGGCATAGGTTAAATGCTAAAGCAAAAGAGTTTGTTTATCGACGGGGACGGAAGGTCCGAGCCGATGGTTTATGTTGATCGATTTTACTGATGATGGTGAAAATCGATGGTAGGATCTATTTATCGGCATAGGTCAAATGCCAAAGTAAAAGAGTTTATTTATCGACGGGGACTGCAGGTCTGAGCCGATGATTTATGTTGATCGATTTCGTCGATGATGATGAGAATCGATGGTAGGATATATTCATCGGTATAGGTTAAACGCTGAAGCAAAAGAGTTTGTCACAGCATAGGTGTAAGGCTTATGCTAGTGGGGCATGGCTTGCCGGTCGCATGCAGGGATTCTCGCGGGACCTAAATGGTGAATGAGATAACAACATCAATTCCATCATTCTTTCATTCATTCATTTTTTTATTCATCATTTTTTTATCACATTACCGACCTAAGTGCCCTTTTGGGTTTTCGCCGAAGTCGGCCCCCTCTTGCTTTTGCCCATGTGCCCTTACAGGTTTTCATATGGCGGGGTACCCAATTTTGCCTGTGGTTTCCTTTCGGGTATTCTCCACAGTCGGGTTATAGCCATTTTTGCCCTTACTCAGCGGGGCTGGGTAAGGCCGATTTCTACAGCCTGCCTCCCAACATCCTTTGGCTCCTCTAGCTTACTTCCCGGGCCCTGACCCGTGCGGTCTGATTTCTCGACCTCAACCATCAGCCCCTAAGCCGACAGCTTTCCAACCATCGGCCTCCGGGCCGACAGCTATCCAATTATTGGCTCCCGTGCTAACAGCTTTCCAACCATCGGCCCCTGAGCCGATAGCTTTTCAATCATCGGCCTCCGGGCCGACAGCTGTCCAATTATTGGTTCCCATGCCAACAGCTTTTCGACCATCGGCCCTTGAGCCGACAACTTTCTATTACTGGCATCCCAGTCGACAGCTATCCAATTACTTGCATGTGAGGGCAAGTGCACCCACGTGCACCGCTTGTCTCGTCCTTCGCCCGTGCTACCCGTGGATGGGGGGCATTTGTGGACATCAAAAAATTCTCACCCTGTGTTTACTTCAAGGGGAATAAAGAAGAGAAGATGAGAAGAAGAGAAGAAGATACAACCACCCCCCCCTTTTAAGCCCTTCAGCGGCACACCTAAGGGTCGGCCTCCAGCGGCACACACCCTGCAAGCCCCTGCGTGGCACACTTCCAACGTTTGCCCAGTGGCACACCCCCGTGGGCTTCTCCGCCAGCACATTCCCTAGCCGGCACACTCCTTCACCGGCACACCTGCGCCAAGAACTCTAGCGGCACAGTGTGATTACCCGTTCGTCGGCACGGCCACTTGGAGCCTCCCCCGGCACAGCCCCTGCTCAGGCCTAGCGCGGCACGCTTCTAATGGCTCCTTCGTCGGCACACCACCGGTGGGTTTCTTCCACCGGTACACTGCCAGCACCTTTCAATGGCACACCTGAGGTGCTCCTCCACCGGCACAATCTCGGAGTCTCTTCCTCGGCATGCCCATCCATCCCTTCAACGGCACGCCTGGGTGGCTCTCCAGCTACACAGTGGCCCAGCTCCTCAGCGGCACGCTGTGGCTCTTCCTCGCCCGGTGTAACCGGCAAAATAAACATCATGCCCATCCCCTAAAGAGCCTGGGTGCGTAACAGGTGTGCTGAGGTGTCGAATAGAGGAGGCGGCACGCAAGCTACCCCCCCTACAATCCAGGACGACGGAGTCAACTCCCATTCAATGCTTGTCGCTTCTCGTTTCCTACCATCGATGATGCTGCTGTTGGGGTATAAAAAAAAACCCTCTTCTTCGCTGAGAATAGAGGGAGAAGAGAGAGAGATAGAGGAAGACGCCCAGAAGAGACGAAGATGAAGAGGGGAAGACAGGAGGGCATGCGGCCCTCCCCGCTGCTGCTCCGCCACTGTCGTCCGTGCGAAGAGAAGAAGAAAAGAGAGAAGAGAGAAGAAGGGGGAGGAGCTCATGCTCCGTCCCCCTTTCCCATTGTATCCCATTCCCCCATCTCCTCTTCTTTTAATCTCTCTTTGTCTTCCTCCCCCCTCTATAGTTGTATTTCTCCCCCCTGTGTCTGGATGTATATGGCCGTCTGTGGCCCTTCCTTTTCATGAATAAAACTCCCCTTTCTTCGGGTTCCTCATCGCCTCCGTTTGGGTTTTGTGTGTGTTTGATGGCTTCTCCCTCCTTCCCCGGCAATTTCTTCTCTCCCGTCAGTGGCCCCTTGATCATGAATGGTGGCCCTTCTATCCCCATCCTCTTTCCAGCCATGGTGATGCCCCTCGTGCCTCCTCAAACATCTGGACCCATTTCCCCGCTCCAATTCCAACCCACTTAATCAACTCCTAGACTGCAGCCCCCCCCTGAGCTAACCCTAGCCCGGCGCCCTCCAGTCCTCTGGCACGGTGCAGCCTCCCCAGCCCTCAGCGGCACACCCTGGGCCAGCCTCTCATCGGCGCACCCTTAGCCTGGCACGGTCTTCCTGGCCGGTGCATTCCCCCTCGGCCTACCCTCCACTAGTGCACCCCTCACTGGTACAGCCTCCTGGCCGATGCACCTTCAGCCCCTCCGGTCTTCCCCCGCAATGACCATTAAGTCGCATACACGCTACGGGCTCGTTCCAGGCCCCATCGACATCCAGCCTTGAGTTCTCCTCAGGTAGATGCCGTGACAGAGACTCCTCTATAACGCACCTTGGTCTTTAATAGGTTGGGGACACCCGTCCTCCCCAAGAGGCACTCCCAGAAAAAATGGACGGTCTAGCTCCTCAGCGACGCAGTCAAGGTGTTCGCGTGCTATACCACCGGGCACCAGCCTGAGGTTCAGACTGATGACCTGAACCACCCTATATCTCAACTCAAGAGGCTGTGTCACCTGACCCAGCAGCCGACTCCTGTCGGCCACGTCAACACTTCTGCTAGACCTCAGGCATCGACGTGAGTGGAGGAAGTTCCCGTCGAGGATCGCGCCGCCCCCGCCAATGTGGAGCCGGTCAACAATGACCCTCTAGCCAGTGAAGTCCAAGAGGTGAATCTTTAGACTCTTATGAAAGAGAACTAGTACTTGAAGGCCTTCCTACAAGATCTGTTGCAGGAGCGTGACCTCCACCCTCAGTCACCTATCGGGCCTTCGGCAGAGACGTCGATCCCGCCAGGTGGGCAAAATGGCGCCAACACCTCAGCTGCAGTCGTCTGAACCCCCACAGTAATCGAGTTCAGTACGCCCTTGGCCAAAGTTAAACCACGGCCATCCAACACACCGGTGCTAGAAAGCCTCATGGCACAACGCCAGATGATCTAGCAGATCATCGAGACTAAGCTTGCTCAGTTTGGAGAAGGGATTACGGTTGTGGACCTCTATAGTGTCCCCTACCCGCTGCATCACCAACTCAAGAAACTTCCCCCGGAGTATGCCAAACCGTCAAAGCTGCAAAAATTTGACGGGCATGGGTCTCCGCACGAACACTTGGCCTACTACATTACGGCCATGGGCGAGCTCACGTTAGATGAGTCTTACCTCCTCCGCTATTTCGCCACTTCCCTTATGGGAACGGCCTTCCAGTGGTATTCCCGCCTGAAGCCCAACTCAGTCATTGATTGGGTGGATCTCCAGAAGAAGTTCCTCGACCGTTTCCAGATAGTCGAGCGAAAGGTCTCCTTAGCCGAGCTCTGCTCTCTCCAACAGAAGAAAGGCGAGAGTGCCCTCGACTTCTTCAAGAAATGGCGAGACCTCAGCATGAGATGTGTCAATCCGCCAGTCCAAGAGGATGCCATCACTATCTGTCACCGAGGCTTGGCGGCTGAGGTTAGCGAAAAGCTTCTCGGCACTAACATCAAGAGTTTTGATCAACTCAATTCGGCAGTTGCTGAAATAGAGATGTTCTTCACCGATAACCCGAGCTATATCTTAGTGAAGGGTAAACAAGCGCGGGAACACCAGCTCGGCAAGGAGGTGAACATCGTCGAATTCACCCACACTGCTAAGGCCAGCAAGGGAGCCGGGACAAGCAGTTCTGACAAAAGGCCAGCCAATAAGCCAGCCACTCTCTCCTTCTCAGAGCGCATGAAGACTCCCTTCTCTTTCAAGAGGGAGCATACGAAGATGCTCTTTGACCTCTGTATGGCCCAGAAGATCGTCGAACTACCTGAAGTCCGCAAGCTGAACGAAGTCCAGAAAATCGACGATCCCAACTATTGATCATACCACCGCATGCTGGGTCACCCCCCTGAAGAATGCTACGTCTTCAAGACCCAGGCACAGAAGATGATCCGAGACGGCCTTATTCAAATGAAGAGCAGTCTCATCGATCCTCCACAACCACACGCGTGGTCTAGGCCAGCTAAGGCGGCACGAGTGGTTCACCATCCAGCTAATGTGATCCACATGATGGCCGCATTTTCCCTTTCTGACGACGAGTCAGAGGAGCCCAGCGCTAGTCAAAGGGTACTTTCGGTCTGGTATGCATGGTGGAGGCCCTGGCACGATCGCAGACCCCTCTCCTTCCCCAGAGAAAGAACCCGGTGCCTTTTTGACGTCCTCGTCGAGAGGGGGCAAATCCAGCCCCGCGACCCGCCGGCAGACTACACCCATTGGGACTTTAGCCACCCCCAGGAGGATGCCTCGGCCGAAAATGGTATTATAAGCCGACATCTCTTTGACCACTATGACGTTCAACATAAAGGTTACGACTTTGGGTGGGGTACCGAGGGTAACAAGTAGGCTTAGGGCTCCATCAGGGTAGGTCACCTGGCCATTGAACCCACGGAGGGGGGTTCGGATCGGACGCAGTTGTGACGGGTTTTCACACATCTTTAGCAAACACTCGTACGATAAAACATCGGGGGGCACTGCCATTATCCACTAAGATCCGGTCCACGTTACAATGGTTTATCGTGGACGAGATAACAAGGGCGTCATCGTGTGGGGTGACCACTCCTTCGAGATCTTGGTCCGAGAAGACCAAGGTTTGCTGGTCGGTCACCGGTGGCGAAGCTTTGGGCGGCTCGGAAACTCGGCTGACTCGCTCGGCATGACGCTTTCTTCCTCGGCTGCTATCTCCGCTCGAGGTTGATCCACCTAAAATGACGTTTATGTGGACTCCTCGGGGGCGATTGTCAATTTCCTCGGGGGGAATTCTGCAGTCCTCCTGTTGCTCGGTCACGTACTGGGAGAGGTGGCCCTGGCGGATGAGGCTTTCGATCTCATCCTTGAGCTGGTGGCCATCTCCCGTATGGTGGCCGTGATCGTTGTGGAACTGACAGTGCTTTCAACGACTCCGACACTTCGGGTCAGTCTTCATCAGCTCGGGACGGCGGAGTAGTCCCGAGTCTTTTATTTCTTGATAAATTTGATAGACAAGGGTAGATAGAGGAGTATAGCGCTCGAACTTGTGCGAGGGTTCCTTTCGGTCGCCCTCTTGATTCCTCCTCTTTCCCTGCCCAGAGGATTGGTCGGACGACCTCTTTCTTTCCCCCTCTCGCTCCGAGTTCGCGGGATCTCGACAGGCGATGAGGACCTCCTCGCACTCCGCATGATGCAGAGACAAAGTCACAAGGTCAACAAGGGAGGAAGGAGGGTGAAGCACCAATTCTCGCAGGAGATTTTCGTCACGGGTACCTCCGGTCAGTGCGGTGATGGCAGAGGCCACATCCAGACGGGGGATACGCAGAGCTTCCGCTTTGAAACGGTTAATGTAAGCCCGCAGTTTTTCCCCTTGCGCCTGTTTGAGGGCCAACAATCCCGCTATCGACCTTGGGGGGCCGATGCCGGCGAAGCTCTCCTTGAACAATCGCCCGAATTGTCGGAAGCTAGTGATGCTCCCGGGGCGAGCGCTCGGAACCATGCTTGTGCGCTCTGGACCAAAGTAGTCACGAACGCTCGGCACTTGACCGCATCGGACGCCCCGTGCAAAGTCATCAGAGCGCCGAAGCTGTTGTAGTGGTCGGCCGGGTCGCCCTGGCCGTCGTAAGACTTGAAGGTCGGTAGAGCAATTCTGGGCGAATTTTTCGCCTCTAATATCTGATCGGAGAATGGGGATTGTTCCTCGTCCTCCTTGAAGGTGCTCTGTTGGAGGGCGCGAAGGGCGCGCTCCTGCTCGGCGAAACGTCGCTCAAAGTCTCGCAGCTGGAGGGACAGTTCCCCCTGTCGCCGGGATGGAACCGGGGGGCTCCGAGTGTTTCCCTGGCGTTTCGGGTCTGGAACGTCCTTCTTTGTGCGTTGGTGATTGAGCTCGGACTTCCTCTTCCTTGGGCTGGAGGAGGCTTCTTGTTCCGAAGGCGGGAGCTGTGAAGGTCCGCCCCACTCACTCCGGACGATGCGTCCTCCTTGAAGGATGAATCGGCCCTCGGCCGTCATCCGGGAGGCCTCTGCGCGGGGGTGATTCGTCCGAGGAAGCCGCGACCTCTCCTCTCCAACTATCTGGGTCCTTATCAAGTCGACGAGGACGTCCATTTTAGCATTGAGAGTTTGGAGGGCGTCTGGGTTCCCGGGAGCGAATTGTTGTGTGGCCGGCGGGGGCAGGACGTTTGCTTGCTTGTCAGGGGGGGCACCCGTCAAATAGTGTGAGTGCGCGGGTTCCCTCTCTCCGACTGCCGGTGTCCTTCACTTTTTCGCCGTTTGATCGTGTTTAAGCATTGATGGTTATTGTAATAAAACTTGGAGTCTTTCTTGATCAATAGAAGTATTTCTTTCTATAGCACCTATGTAATTGTTTAGTTTAGCATATTAATGTTATTTCTAGCTAGCTTCTAACTATACGGCTCGATATTCCGCGTTGGGGCGTGACACTGGACATACGCAACAAGCACAAGAATGGAATGCGAGACTCCGTTAGCTAAGGGGTAGACACTCGTAGAGAAACCCTTTTCCATGGTGACTCGGTGTAGGTAGGACGGGATGAGTCCCGTGACAGACTCTAGCTAATCTTGGCATTAGTGGGGCTTGGTAGCCTACCCTCGGTCTAGGGTGCTAGCTTTCAACCAAGCATGACTTGTGCCTCTGTGCACGAGGAACACTCACTCTCTTTCTCACAGCAATGGTGCACTCGTCGAGGGTGGATCCTCGGGTGCGGGCACTCTTTCTCTGTTGGCGTGAGCTCAAAAAATACTAAATGAACAGAAATGACCAGAAGAGGGTGGACCAGGTGCTTACCATGCCGGTTTGAAGAAACCAGCCCAATCGGAGACGTGGGCGAGTGGGGAAGCATGCTAGCACGTCCTGCACACTGCGTCGATGGAGCTTGCGTCGAGACCTGAATACAATCACTAAACTCCTCATGTAGAAGGGTTGGCCACGGGGAGGGGAGGGTGAAGATTACAACCAACATGACCTCCACGCAAGGAGGGGCGGTAAGTAGGCCAGGCGAGGGGAGGGGAGTGAGGAGTTGGAAGGTCGCTGCTACTGTCCATAGCCAAACTGGAGCTGGTGACGGGGAAGTTGACAGCGACACAGTTGTTGGGATGAGGTCGATGACTAGAGGGCGGGGAATCCTAAAGTGGACAAAGCCCTACTGAAGAGAGAATGGCATCTTGCTAGAAATGAACCCTTGGTCGACCGGGATGGCGACGAGCAAGAGGACGATCTGTTCTACAGATCACAGTCGACATCGTGTCGATTCAGGGGAGGGGGCTGAAACAACGATGAATCAGATGACGAGACGTGGAGTGACGACACCACTGGCCCCATGATCGTCGAAGCAGGGCATGGCCGTGTAGCAAGCTGGCCTAAGGAGGCGGCGAATAGGGTACAACAACAAGCTAAGCAACTAGATGTACAGTAAGGATGTGGGTTGCCCTCAAATCGACCTTGGGTGGTACAGGGGCTACAGTTGAGGCTGCGTGGGGCATGACAACCAGTGATTAGAGGTGGGGATAGTGGTGGTGGTGAACTAGCGACTAGGCAAAATGATGCTGGTAGACTGCCACAATCGATGCAGAGGTAAAGTCTAGTTGTAGGTGCAACAACATACGGTGCAAGTGGAGAGGGGAGATCAGTAGGTAGATGGTGCTGTGGAAGACGTCGTCGCTATCTGAGAAGGTCATTGGAGAGAGGATAGCCGACAGAATCACTGGAGGCGCCGGAGGTAGATGCTGTCCTGTTGTCACTTGCGGCTGGTAGACTGCGCGAGGTTGAGAGAGGGTGAGGGAGGAGAGATGGGGAAGAGAGGAAGGATAAGGGAAGGAGATGAGGTGGGTTCTGTGGATTAGAGAGTGGAGAGGGGAGTGATTTGGCTAGATTAGGGAGGGAGATGGAGGGAAGGGCTATGTAGCTTGGGAGGCAAGAGTGAGAGGGATGAAGAAGAGGGGAAGAAGCTCGGTGACGCGGCGGCGTCGGAGGAAGGATCGACGGCACTTCGATGACGCAGACGGACGGGATAACTACTATCTTGCGCAGCTCGACACCGGATGGTCTCTCATCGAGCAATCACTCTCTTCTCACAAAGGAGCTAAGAGGGAAGGGGAAACAAGAGGGGAAACTCTCTCACGTACAAACCAATTCTTCATTCATTCTATCATATGAAAACCTTACACACTAGCCCCTTTTATATAGGAAAGGCTATATTACACTTGGACAATCATGCCCTTAGTCTTTTTAACTAATGACATCTATGTCCTAGCAATTTTATTAGATCGATTTTCTAAAGTAACAAAAATAAAATTACTTTTTAATTAATAGTTTAAATATTTAACAATTATACCAGAGTCCAGTCCAAAGGAAAGACACGTACAGTCGACAGAAAAGAAAGACGTACTCTGAGGTCGGGGGAAGCCCGACGCAGGTACCACTGGCAGCTACAGACACGCCACACCAGGAACCGTAGAAGCAGAATGACGCCACCTATCTAAAAAGTAGGGGTGAGTCTCGTGTCATTGGCTCAGTAGGGGTCACACGGATCCCCACTGAAAAATAATACAGTAACATGATAAAACAGCAGGTAGTAGTAAAGCAGGAAAACTAAACTACAAAGCTGTAAAAGAAAGGCGGAACGAAAGGAGTAGAACAGCTAAAAGAAAAGGGAAAAGTCGACAAGCCTAGCCACCGAACTAACCTCGGCTCCCAAGCTACTCCAAACAACAACAGAAAGGTGAACCATGAACTTGAAGGGTCAGGAGTTACGGATCTGCCGAACAAGTACGCGGCCTAAGACAAAGGCCCATGAGACCAGACAACAAGCCTAGAAAAGACCTAGACAGACATAGACACAGACTCTAAAGCACACATGACTCGATTGCTGTGTACACTTTCCTAGACACAACCACACACGACTAGAACGTCGTGCACAGAACAAGACGCTGACCTCGGGCAAGGCCAAGAGAGGGCTAACCCGGAAAGGTCACGACGCGGGCGAAACACGAGAGTCACGAGTCACGTGATGGAAGCACCTCCTAACTAGAAGAACAGCCAGCTGCATCCACTGATGTCTTATGCTATGCCTCAAGTACCTCTCTACGGATGCCTGGAACGACGGAAGCCGAAGTACATGCTGAACCAGAACAGAACTATAGTAACGAGTGACTAGTCAGGGTCACGCCCATCGGCGCAAGTCCTAACGCCCCTGACCACGTGTGCACACACTGGCTCTCGCCTAAGCCAGGCCTCTCGCTAGTATTCCCCTCTGTAGGATCCTGCAGTTGGACCAGGGCCCACGAAACTAGCTTAAAAATCGTATCTTGGGAACTACCACGCCACCACTCCCAGGTGGGCCGACACGCCATAACGTGCTGTCTGGCTACAACTAGTGGAGGCTCAGAAGACACAGACTCCAAAATGTGAGTGCTGGAGTACAAACAGGCAAGAAAGCACTGTCGCACATACTACGAAGCACCAAGGCAGTACACCAACTACCAATGGACTCAGGACAAGGCAACTAGACCTATCAGCATAACAATCCTTGAGTCTCATGACTCGGAGGCAAGATCATCATGAAACGGCCGACAAGCCATTAATCGGTCTAATCCTAAACCAGAGGGAACAACACAATTGTAGGAAATGACTCACGGAGACCTGAGGGAAGACCAAGAACCCTCAGCACACCTGTACACACAAAATGAGGTAAGATGATACCTCGAGGCATCCAAAACTACTGTCTCGGGCTAGACAGAACAGCCGAGACACACACAAGGTCACTTGTCAACCACTGAGTCACCCCGGGTTGACTAGAACCCGACAACGACACACAGACACGACACCATACACAAGCACTCCTGGCCATCTCATTATGGTCACAGCCGTCATAGGATGCATATAGACATCCACGGGTCACGGGCAAACCACAAGATCAAGCCAAGATAAGCAAAAATCGACACGACAGGAACATGACACTCTGGGCATAAGCGAACCATCACTCAGCCGCTAGGCAAGCCAAGCAGTCAAGGAAGAGCTACTACGCACGTAGAGGCAAGGACACTGGCAGTCCTAGATTAGGTCATTAAGGAACTGTAGTAGTCAAGAAGTAGACTACACTCAGTCAACCTTGAACCGACCTATCTAGTTAGACCAACCGACAGACTCACGGACACTAGCATTCCAAGCCAGAACCGCTAGAGACACTGCCCTAATTAACCTAAATGTTTGACGCTAGTCAAACGGGACACACACACATACAGACGGACACGGGACGATGATCTTGAATATCCTTCCGCGCTCTCTGATCTTACTTTAGCAGTTATCCATTAGAGCGAAGTATTTTTCTTTTCTTCTTTTTCTTTGGTCTTATCTTTTGTTCGGCTTCCGCCATTCTTTTTCTTATTTTCTTTCTTTTCTTCTCTGTCAGCACAGGAGCACTCGATCAGAACTTAAGACCTGTAGAAGCAGGAGTTAAGAAAAATTAGGAATATTTTAGTGTCAACACCCATTCAGTTGCCTCTTCATGTAGAGCGGCCTGTTGTGATTGCATGTGGGTAGTAACATGTCTTCTTCTATGAAGGTTACATCCACTTTGGGTCGCACCTTGGCAAAACAACTTTATAAGTAAGTTGGAGTTTGTAGAGCTATAATAAGGGCCTGTCGGGTTCCTTCATCTAGGGAGAGTATCTCCCAAATGGTGAACCTTGTTGGGATTCTTTTGAGCTGCTCCATTATTCTGTTGATGGCCTTGACACTGGCCAACCTCATCTCTTCGGTCTTGTCCCATCTGCCGTCATTCCATGCCCGAGGGGCTAGCTTGCAGAAGGGTCCACCCCCTTCATTGGGTGCTTTTTGGGTCTGTGACACCTGTCGAGATGGTTCCCTTTCTTGTACGAACTCGGTGAGATTGGGGATGTTGTAATTCTCTTCTCTTGCTGGAGGAGGAATAGCCATGGATAGGGCTGAGGGGCTGTGTGCTTCCTTTGCCCGTAGGCTCTGCGGGAGGGATGGTTGTTTGCCGTTCTTTGACAGCAGGAACTCGACAAATGAAGGGACACTTTGGCTGCCTGATTCTCCAGGATAGAGGCCTGATGGAGGGGGAATCTCTGTGCCCTTAACCTCAGGTTCGGGAACGTGGTATGGTTGTTCTCCCATGAACATGATGTTGTGGTCGGCCTGTCAAGGGCGTCCCCATTTCTTTCCCAATCTGGTAGCTTGTTGGGAAGTAGAGGCTTCAGCCTGATGTGCTTTTGCCTACTCAGTGCAGGCCTCTTCCTCTCCCTCCCCCAAGGGAAGGGCAGTGTCAAACAATGCTATTAGCATGTTGCAGGATAGTACGACCTCCCCTCTTCTCTTGCTCTTGGACTTCCTCTTCTTCTTCATTTTCTTCTCTTTAGTAGCAGGTGGTTGCTTTTGGGGGAATTCACCACATAAAGGAGGCTCTGGTTCTGCCTCAATTCTAACTTTGGGGGTGAGTTTGAGGGACTCGAATTGTTCCCAAGGGACATACTCCTTTAGCTCGACAGGCCGGATCTGAGGCTGTTCATGTTCCTCAAGCCCGTCAATGAGGGCCTGGTGCTGCTTGACTGCGGGGCTGACTTCTTTGTGTATCCACACCAGGATAATTCTTTTCTTGTGATTGGTAAGGTGCCTCATGACTGGCCGAGGGGCTGTGTCATGCCACTCCAGGGATCCTGGCGGTGATGCAGGCCAAGGCGTGACGCCCCTTACATGAATCCCCGAGCTGGGTTGAGGTGCTTTTCTTCTTCTTCTTGTCTTCGTCAGTGCGGCCTGCCACCCTCCTTGGTCTTTGGCCGACATGAGAACAAAAGCTTCATAGGTGTGCCGGGTGCTGGCTTCTGCCAGCACTTTGGATAGCTGCTGGGACAGTGACACCATGTTGATGGTTGTAGCCAGGTTAGGCATTTCATGCGGCTGCGGGGGATCCACCTTGAGCTCTCCCATATCCAGCACTCCCTTCTTGATTACGGATTCAATGACATCCTTAAAGATATAGCATTCCTCGATGGTATGTCTAATCATCTGGTGACACGGGCAAAAGCAAGGATCATCCTTCCTTCTCAGGACACCTGGCCTCTTCGGCTCTGGGAGTGTAACCTTGTTATATTTGGTAGAACATTCAAACAGAACCCGAGTTTTATCTTAGGGGAAGGAGTAGAGCTTGCTTTTCATTTTCTCCCAGAGGGAGGGACCTTCTCGCCTTTCAACGGACTTGGTCAGAGGGGGCTTGGCCACCTCCTTCTCTTTCTGATTTTGCCTTTCAAAGGCCTTGAAGTCCACTGCATGAACTTCTTGTGGCACCAGTCTCTTCTCGGCCTACGAGCCCTCTAACTTGCTACAGTAGGAGTGGAGGAGTATTGGGTGAGGAAAACCTCGATCTCCACTACAATGATGTTCAGGCGGTCAAATGATTTGACCTCAACGGTAATCATCCTTTTCATGACTTCTTTCTTCAGATTTTGCTTACAAATCTGCACTGCATCTTCTTGGTGCGGTGGACTCTTGCATCTCATGCTGAGGTTCCTCCACCTCTTGATGTAGTCCAGTGCAGATTCATCATTCTTCTGCTTGGTAGCGTAAAGTTTCGCCATAGTGACCTCTTGTTCGGCTATGTAAAACCTTTCCTTGAATTTCTTCTGCATATTAGGCCAATCAATTATAGACCCCACAGGCAAGCTTGAGTACCACTTGAAGGCGAGCCCTGTTAATGTGGACTCGAAGAAGTTTAGGTGGCAAGATTCGTCTATGGCTAGGTCACCCATGACGTTCACATAGTAGGCAATATGCTCCATGGGAGACCCTTGCCCGCTGAACTTTTCAAACTTTAGTGGTTTGGTGATGCCTGGCGGCAGCTTCTTGGCGGCGTGGTGCGTCGAGTGGGGCACCCGGTACATGTCGAATGGCATGTGATCATCATCACTCCTCTCTGTCAGCTTCATCTCTATCATTTATTCCAACATCAATCTGTTCACAGCCACTGGGTCGACCGGGCTTGGGTAGAAATGGGCCGGTTGTGCAAGCGGCATTGTCAACACTGTCACCTGCGGCGTAACGGTAGACCCTTGAAAAGTGAAGGCCGAGGGTAGGGCCGGTGTCACAGGTTGTGGTTGTTGCAGAGGGATGCCTCCGGTGTGGTTTGGTGTTGGCAAAGACACCGCCCCCAGTGGGGAGGCTTTAGAGGTCTACCCATTGCCCCCAAGAGTTTTGGGCAATGCTTTGGCCTGCCTGGATGTAGAGGGTTGACAATTCCTTTCATTCAACTATTTTCTCAGCGATTCGATCTCTTGCTAGTACCGCTATATCATAAGTATTACAGTAGGGTCATTCACAGAAAAACTGGGAGTCCCTCCCCTTTCTTCTGCCAGAGCTTCCTCAGACGAGGTAGATGGCATCCCGCTAGTGTCTCCAGTACTGACAACATTGGCGGTTACAGCAGTTAGAGCTTCCTCGGGAGTAGCATCTTCAGCACGGGTTTGCACTACCTCGCTCGCTGCTCTTCTTCTTCTGGTGACAGCACCCTGCCTTTCGGCAAGTCTAGCTATCTCTTCAGGCTCAATGAGTAGAGCCCCATATCGACTGAATACCCCAAGCATATTACAAGTGTAAATCCTCACATCTCTGCCCTTCCTTGCCGCCCTTCTTGATAGCCTGTTGGGGATGGTTAGCCTATCGAAGATCGACCTTCGTAGCTGTGCCTCCCTCTGTGACGGAGATTGGTGGTGATCTTCTAGTACATTCCTTGACTCTACACTCGATAGGGATCAAGGTTCTTACTCTTCCGTGACCTTGGCCATTGCTTGCAGCAGCCTTCGAGGCCCCAGGGGAGTGCTTGCCGGGCTATATAGGTAACCCCTCATAACTTCATCCACTCCCTCCTGTGGATCTGAGGAGGGGAGAGTGTTTGATGTTGCCCTATCTCCAGCATAGGGCCAGTGGGATGAATGCCCTAGTCGGGGGGTGTTCTGGTGGTGCTAGGGGCACCGGTGATGAGCATCCATCGATGGTACCGGGGGAGAAAACACCAGCCGACATTTCGTGGCTGTTGGCTCGACCCAGTTCTCTCCCCTTCACCTTTTGTGACAGGCTTTTTTAGGCTCTGCCCGAGCTGATGGAGTAATTCAGGTACCCTTGGGCACCCATACCTACTTCACCTTCACCGACTGCTGGGTCGGCTGGTTCCTTGGCCTCTTAGCCTTGTTCGATCTTCTCTCATCTTCTTCTGCCAATGGCTAGAATGAATTCCACACTGGCACAGTTGGTATGATTCTGTTTGGAATCACCTGGGCTCATCGTCCGTTCAAGTGCACCCAGACGCTACCGATGATGAATGAGTTGCCGGAGTTGGAGACCCGACCTCTAGAGGGAGCAGGATTCACCTGGCCCCTATGGAGCATCCTGCGGTGAGACGTCGACCCATGGTTGGACGAGCCGATAGAGGAGTGCACATGATAGACAAAGTAGCTCGATGCCCTAGTCAAGACATGGTTGGTGGTCTTGGCCGGTGAGTGGCCAACAATAGCCTTGATGGCCCCCTGAGTGGGGGCATTGATCACGGTATCATCAGATGCTTCCACGTCCAATAGGTTCATAAAGGCCACCTCAAGGAAGTTGGGGAAGCTCACAACGGGAGGGAAGCTCCCGAAGTAGACGGGGATGGCCAGGTATCCGTTCTGGACATGACTTTCAATGACGAGCGGGCCGAAAGTGACTGCCATTGTTGTTGCTTGAAAAGCAACCTACATTTACAAATTAAATAATTAGTATTTCAAGAAGGGGCCGTAGGGTCCTCTGATCCCGGCGTAGAGATGAAGGGTATTTTGATCCCCCCGGGCGTGCCAGACTTATGGATGTGTCAAACCACCTCATACAAATACACAAAAATTATTGGCGTATTCATTACTTCCCCCTCTTTCACCCATAAATATCCCATTACCCAGATCTATCGTCTCCTCTCCGGTCAAACCGAGTTCTCAGGCAGATCCACTTTCTGCCCTATCTGATCTGGTTCTGTTAGTCAGCCTGTTGTAAATTCAGCCATGGAGCATAAAGAGACAGGAAAATTCCCATGACACCATGGGGTCGTATACTCTGAGAGAGCTTCGCAACGGTGCCAGTCTCGCATCGATCTGATGTTGGGTCTGATCGCAGCAGCTATTATCGCTGGGTCGCGCAGCCCTGAAACAACAAAGCAGGTCCGTGGACAGCACGTAGCAACGACCCCCAGGCCGGCCGCCTCGCCTTCCACAAGGTGAACCAGCGCGTCCCCCTTCGAGGGATCATCCCTCCAGGAGCCCCCATCATAGTAGTACCACTCTCGGCCCGATCGGCCCACCTGACCAGGATGTGGACCCCATAATTGCTGGCGTGCGCCACCATTGGAGCTGCCCAAATCGCTGCTCGTCAATTCGAGCTCGCTACTCCCGGGTCCGACGTGTAGCCCTTTACCTCCCTGCGTGGAGTGGGCAATAATATTCATTGCTGTAATTTAATTATTTACTATACCAGGAGTACGAAGTTCAGCCGGAGTCATCTTCCCCACGCCTGGAGCATGGAGGTATCGTGTCCACCCCTCTCTCGACATTTTACTTTATTCGTATATACTTTCATATGCTACTGCTAGAGTGATAGGAATTTAGATCATTATAGTTTTATCACCGCTACGAGAGTGAGTGAGCGTAACCGTCCCATTACTCGATCTGAGCACGCGGAAGAGCTGATACTCGAGACTCATTGCTGGTTCCTCAACTGCGCAGATCTACGCGTTTCCCTCGCTTAGGGACATCCGCGAGCTAGGGTCCCAGGTTTGATGTCTGTCCCGCATCACATTCACACTTGTTCACACATGTATACACATACATATATAAGTGTATAGATCCTATATGCTAACATGTCTCAACTGCTCAGTATATAAAATGGTGACTTGTAGAAGGTCGGATTAGGTCCGACTGGAAGCTATCACTAAGCATGATGTGATCTTCGGATCTAAGTTCTCTACCTCCTACCGGGAATCAATTCACCAAAATAAACATCATCTCATTTGTAATGACTCAAGATCCAGATACCGGGTCTAACTTGATACCTTTTGAATCCTAGGCTGCCGCCCACGAGCCGGAGGACTCGAAAGGGTTAAAGGGATGGTGTAGTTATGCATTAAAATTCTAAACGATAGCAAGAAAGTAAATCTACTAAATTAATCTACAATTTTGATAGAAATAAAATTACATTTTATAACAATTAAACAACTACAGAGTCCAGTCCACAAGTACAGTCAAAGAAAGAAAGCGTACACTATCTCGTGGCACACCCCGATAGCCTGGAGAGTTGGCAACTAATGAACCTCCGACCGGAATACTCCACACCGAGGAGAATGTCGCACCTTAAAAGTAGGGGGTAATCCTCATCTCATTGGCTCAGTAGGGTTCCCGCGGGTCCCCACCACAACGAAAGCAGTAAACAGGAACACTGCGGGAGTAACAATGGTAGCATCAGTAAACTAACACCGGTACAACTCAACGATGATGACAGGAACCAGAAGATGATAAATAGAGGGAACACACACAAGTCCTCAACATTACTGATGTGACACAAACTACGGATGCAAAGGTACCGACCGATTGAGCCTCGGACCTAGTCTTGCAAGCACACTTTCAAATTGGCGGACTCAATGTGGCAGACCGATATTGCAGTACAACCCTTTCCCGTGGTGACTAAGTGATGGTGGGGTGGGTCCAAGGGTCTAAACCCTGATGGTTGGGGTGATGGCTTAGCCTAATGCGTTTCCCTCCCTAGGATTGGAGCACCCACATCAGCGGGGCGGACGTCATGCCTTGAGGGCACGGGTTCTCTCCTCACGATTAGTAGACTTCCTTCTGATCTTCTACTTTTCTCTGTTTAGATTCGAGGTGGATGACAGATGAGGGGGCGTCACCGGCCGAGGTGGAGATCATCGACTTGGAGGGGATGCCTGCCCTTGACGGACCTCAGACGTCCAGGAGCTCCTCCCGTACCCAGGACAAGGGGAAGCAAGTCACCCGGGATGGTACTTCGGAGTGTCGTAGGGCTAACCGTAAAGATCTCGTGGAAAAGCTACTCCGGTCCTTGATGAAGGCCGTGGCCGCCGAGAGGAAACAGGCGAGGAGGGTAGAGGCCACCCGTTCGATCAAGGAGGGTGCACAGTTGACTGTCCCGACCATTGAATCTGAGGGGGCCATCGCCATCGGAGGAGTCGTGACCGAGGGGGATGGGTCCCTGGTAGGGGCGGCTGGTGCTGGGGCGCCTACCGAGGCTGAGGGGGTGCAGGTCGATGGAACCTGGTCTGAGCTAGTCGAGGCCAAGGGGTCATGAGGTGGGGTGACCCCATCCCAGCCGACCAAGGCTACAGAGTTGCGGGATGAGGTGGTCCGATCCAAGTCAGGTGGTGGGCCCCCCGAAGTGGGAGTACTCGGGGGGGATGCCTCAATCTCGGTTGTCCCATAGAGGACCATCCCTCCAGCAGCGGGTGCCTTTGCTGTCCGAGCCTCCTTGTACCGTAGGTACTGCTCTACGACGTCGAAGGCGATTCAAGGAGGTCTTGGGCGCAGTCCCCCCCTTCCGTGCTTCTGGAGTGTGTCATGGAGGGCGGCTTGATTCTGGCCCAACTGGGGGCCGAGATGACCGATTTGTTTGCTTGGGTGGACTCGGAGAGGGAGTCTATATCCTGGGCTCGTGGCGTGTCCGACTGAAAGATCGAATACTTGACTCTTGACCTTAAGGACCTACAGTAGGTGGTCACCTCACTTAAGGCGCAAGTAGAGTTGAGCCAGAAGGAGGCTCTGGTATCGACCGAGCAACTTGCCCAAGCCCGTTATATGGTCGAGCTGAAGGATAGGCTCCTGGATGCAGAGCGCAAGGTTCAAGTCGAGCGCGATGAGTAGTAGAAGGCCGAGCACGAGGAGCTCGAGGGCCGAGTCCGGGAGGCTGAGGGCGCGGGAGCTAAAGCTAAGAAGAGGCAGTTCGAGGTAGAGCGGAGGGCAACCAAGCTTGAGAAGATGGCGGATCTGGCCGGAGTGGAGGCGCTCGGGTGATACAAACGCTCAGAGGGTTATCAGGCGGTGCTCCAGAAGGCTGCCTTTTCTTACTACGGGCTAGGCTACCATCGGGGTCTGCGGAGGGGTTCTCTCAAGGCTTCCACCGAGTGACTTCTTTTGCCCAGGAGCAAGTGCTAGAATAGCTCGAGTTTCCTTCCAAGAAATGTTATGACTCAGACGAGGATGTCACGGATTCTTCTTTCCCGTTGTTGAGCGAAGGTGAAAGTCGGGATGCCTCCGTCTCGTTTGAGCGACCGCCGACTCTGGTAGTTTTGGGAGGGCACGCGGTCGAGACAGTTCCCATGCAAGTGGGGTCCGTGTCTGCACCGGCCATCAATGAAAGTGCCGGGGGTAGGTCATCTGCTGCCGAGGATCCTTTGTCTATCGAGCTTCGTGATGGGCCCGAGGCCTGATGTACCAGCTTTTCCATTTCTTTCATTTCTAATATGGCCACATAAAAACTCTTCCTTGTATATATGAAGGCAGTAGTAATAAATGCTGAATTTACTGTTCCTTACCACCCTTGGCACAATTTGACTATTGTTGTAAGGCCTGTGTCTTTAGCGGATCCTTAGTGGTTCGGATCTAAATTTTGTTCTGTGAATTTTACCTATTTTTGTAGATTTTTAGGCTATTTTTTGACATTTATTTGATTTAGTTAAAGTATTCCCCTCCCCACCCAAAATTCGTAGCTCTCCACTCCCCCACCATAAACACCCCCTTCCAGCTCTCATTCACCCCCTCCCACACCTTAGAACACCCCCTCCCAGGCCCCCTCACAGCTAGGGAATAGCACCCATAGCCCAAGCTCGCGGAGGGGGGAGATTTCAGATTTCGTGTCGAAGTGTTGCCACACTCTTGAGCGAAGTTCAGTCAGGGAGGAAGGCTTTCCACGTCCTCTAAGCCTTAGGTTTAGGGAGTAGTCATTTCCTTTTGGCTTTGAGTCATAGTGTTAGTCATTCTCACTCATTTCATCACCATCCATCCTTATTTCTCTCCCCGTTTTTCACTGTCATCCCTGCATTATTCACCTTCCTACTATTTTTCCATGCTCATTAGGGGTTTAAAAAACCACCCCAGGTATCCCCCATTCCATTCATGTGCTTCATTTTTTTCATTTTCGTTCATAGATATTGCACTTCTATAAACTCATTCGGATCGTTTTTGTTTGGTCATTTGTGTTGTTTTGCAGGTCAGCAGACATTTTAGCACGAGGCCCATCCCTCCTATCCGGCCGGAAGGGGTGGAGGATTGAGTCCCTCGGCTCAAGAATTGGAGGCTCCTGCGGTCCATATATGACCATTTAACAAGGATTGCGGTCTTCCTCAGACTGCCTATCTTCGGTTTGCGGCCAAGTGTAGACCGTCCAAGCCCCACACCGGGTCTTTTTCCCGCGTTCTGCCTCAGTGCTGGTGGCGGCCTATCATCCGGCCGTCTTCATCGTGCAGCGGTCATCAGGAGACCGTCTTCTCCTTGCACCAGCACTACGTTATTTAGGCGAGTGGCTTCTCCCTTTCCATGGTACGTAGTGCACCTTTCTCTGCGCTAGTCATCTTGGTGGTGATCACGATCTAATGACGTGTGTGGGTGATTGATCTCTTTGCGCCGTTTGTTTCTTACCATGCACCATTTAGCACATTCACTTGCTCACACACCCACGCACTCCTTTCTTAAGTATTAGAGAGAGAAATGGGAGGGAAAAAGGTGTCTACATCCTCTTTTGGCAATCACGGTGGGACACCTAGTGCCCATCGTGCTTCTGACAATGTTGACCTGCTCTTATGTCTTTGTTAGGGTAAGTTTTTAGTTGCCTCAGGTTTGTCGATTTACTTTCTATCGCTTACTATTCCTTAGATTGGTTGTGGTCCTCTGTGGGCCGTTTATGGTTTCAAGCGGCCGGTCGATCGGCCATTTTGTTCAGCCTGAGGTACGTCCATCTCCCTGGTCTTGTCATCTGCTCCTCGCTACAGCTTTTGGCATCAGCAGCACTCATCAAAGGATGAGGCAGTCTCTTTATAGAATAGGGGCACCAAAGGTAATTTTATAAGGATGATGATGCTACCTTAGTCAGATGACTCCACGTGGCAAAATCATGGCACTCAGGTTCATGATCTTCTCGTGATTCGCCTGGGCGTGTGGAGGGAACATTCCCACCAAGAAGTGAGCACCATAGGAAGTCCACGTGTTGGACTCTGGATAGAATCAGGTCCATGTGGTAGATCCTTTCTGACCACCACCACCTTGGATCACGTGCCCATTATTTGCTCACTAGATCAGGTCCCAACCACTAGCCATTCTTGGGATCATGTGCATTCCTAGAACCAAGATTGTTCCCAGTTAGAAATAGACAAAAAGGCATTTGATCAAACACTTTGAGGTCAGCCATATTTCAATTGTCCAAAGATTAAGTGAACAGGTTATAATGTGTGCACAGACTTAGTGGGCTAATCAATGCAAAGTGTTCAGATAAAACATGCTCAGACCTTATAGCATAGGGTAGAGCGTGCACCGTCCTTCATATGCTGTCAAGCAAGCATGCACTGACTATGTTTTGCATAGACTTTACGTGCATGTGAACAAAAAAATGCATGGACCTTGTCACAGGCAACTACCGACTTCATACGGTATTGCACTGACTTGCTATAGAGACATGCACGGACCATATCGTGCACAACTCAAGACTTGTACCGACCTTTCATGGACATGATAGGCCATATGCACTGACTTTGCATCGCACAAGAATGAAGTATGCACGGACCTTGTTTTGCACAAGAGAGATGTGCACAGACCAACACGAGAAATAGAGTCCAGAGGAATAGCGTCAGACTGTTGTCACGGATACACGCTCAGGAGGGAGCATGACTACGAGTGAACACAAGTCTGGCATCTCTGAAACAATACAACGTCGTTTATGTCTCACAAGTAAGAGACACGACTACCAGAGTAAACAACACCGAGAAACGAATCGACAGAAATGACAGGCACAACCAGCATCTGCTTACACAAGAAAACATAGTCCTCTCAGGTGACAACCTGACGACATCATCAGCTCTAGTGCCAAAGGAGACAGGGAACACCAGGCACACAGGACGCCAATGACGATTACACGGAAGAATGATAGCAAAAATTGACAACATTGGACCACACACAGTATTTAGTCAGTCCTCACTCAGATATCACATCTGATCGGGTCACGAGCTACTCCAGTGGGAAAAGGAGCACAACAAGCTACTGACGAGACAATGGTCCAGCACATAAACGCAGAATCATATGAGAACAACACTTATAAAAATAACGGCCAATGGCAACAACACCTGTAGGATTTTGGCTCCGTACAGCGCACAAAACCACAGAACACACTGCAAGCAGGGTCGTATCAAGACACGCGGCAGCTGAGCACACGACTATAGGGAGCGAGTCATGCATCAGGTCGTTCACCAAGGAAAGACCCACAACAATTAGAATTGATCGCAAAATGACAAGAGACACCATAATCTCAGGGAACGCATCTCAAGGACTACGAACACACCTCGAGAGCACAACACCCACTAGAAGGAATGCAGAGTAAAGGGTACTTTATTAGCAGAGAAGTCGACGACTTCCCCAACACTGGCAAATGCCAATATTAAAACCAGAGGAATGACCGACAATGGCACGGTCACGACAATGTCTAGGCACACGTAGCTAAGATGGAGTCACATCGAGAAGAAGCGATTCTCTTGACTAGGTAGAATCATACGAAAAGATCCCTCGGCTTTTGCATCTCAGTACACACTAGGCGTCATCGCAATCACAGAAAATCGTAATGTAACATGCCTCTAGCATTTATCTAGCGAGCAACCGAGCAGAAAAAGCCTAAGTGCAACAGAGAAGAACACCAGCTTCAGCACAAAGCCCAAGGAAAAATACTAATCTCGGCCTACCTTTGCGTCCTGCAAATGACAAATGAGCCTCACATCACATCGACCATCGGACACGGCATGACGAAAATAAGGTACGTAACAGCTCTCGATACAGAAATTAGGTTCAAAGCCACGCAACCGTAAAACAAGGAGATGATCAGGCTCAAATTAAATTATCCACACTTGGGCAAACATAGGACAAGGCAATACTGAAACGGCAATTCCAAGGCCAACCTCATAAAGAGATCCACCAAACGACATGGGAAGCATCGACCTTAGTAACAGAAGCTCACCAAGAAGGGAAGAGCCTAGTTCACTCGAACAGCTTCTCAGCCGAACTGGTTCAATCGAGCATTTCAACTTTAACAGAAGTGAAATACCTGACCAAACTTAAGCTGGGATGACCAAAATATCGTAACAATATGTACGGCCATCGCCACAACTCGAATGGTCAACAACACCCTGAGCAATTGACAAAAGAATCTAATACCAGCAAATCTTGACCAAAAAGGGAAATGCCAACTGGAGTAACACTAAGGAATTCTTAAAAAGCACAAACGGCATAAAAGATAGCCATCGAGCAATAACACCGAACAATCTATGAATCTGGACGATCGGATACAACAAGGGAAGAGTAGAATCAACTACTCCACCTAAAAACATGAAGCACAAAGTGGACTACTTCACAGGGCTGTCAACACTGCAGGTGACAAGCCACTGAGCCCATGCAAAGGAACAAACTTCTATGAAAATCATAGGTGATAAAATAATCAAGCCACGTTAGCCTAGGATCCACCCACGAATCCTTCCAATGTCCACCTCATCCATCATTTCATCACGTTCTAGCCCATTCCATCGCGTCTCTACCTCAGTCAACTCGGCACGGTCGCAAAGCTAATAACAGAGTCCAGTCCAACGAAGTATAGTCTACATAGAAAGAAATGTACTCTAACATTGGGTACACCCCCGACTCTGGCGAAGCTGGCACTAAGAACCATAGCACTGTGCCTTCAAATCATGAGGAGGAACCACTACACCTAAAAAGAAAGGGGTGAACCTCATCTCATTGGCTCAGTAGGGGTCCCGCGAATCCCCACCATGAAACAACGACGGTAAACACAATGCCAATAATAACAACAGTAGAAGGAAAAACAACGATAGAAGCAACAGCCGCAACAACACAGTAAAACGACAGCCGATGAAACCACGACTAGCTACAAGCTACTCCTATCGGTAAAAATGTAAATCTTGTACTTACAGTTGGGAATCGCCGAACCAACATAAAGAAACTCTGGCCACACTGCTAGGACACACCACGACACCTCTGTCGTGAAGGCTCATCTTCACTGATAAAAGCCCAACTCAAGATCACACTATCCAAGAGTACTGACATACATGACCTCGTCATCGTGTACTCTACACTGACTACAGGTGAAACCTCGACATCTCCACCGGAAACCCTGAACCTCAGTGTCGGAAGGACACACAGAACCACCCAAAGAACCACGTCAACACAGACATGAAACTCAACCTCGAATCACAAGTCAAGAGAATCTCATGTCATGTGACAGGAGAACTAGGCCCACTAGAAGCAAGACTAGATGCATCCACTGACGTCTTAGTCTGCGCCTCAGGTGTCTCCTACTTGCCTCGAACGTGATAATTGAGACAACATACAAGTAACACAAAACAAGATAAGGGTCTAGTCAGGGTCGTGCTCATCAGAATGCGTTCGAAGTCCCCAACCACGTGTGCACACACTGACTAACTACGCTACGTCAGGCACTATAATCGATTTTCCTCTTGACCCAGACTCGAGCCGTCACAGTGGGAGGCCCTACGACAACCAGCCTAAAACTATCTCTCTGGGACTATCTCGTCACCACTCCCAGGTGGGTCGACACTATGTGTCGTACAGAAGGCTACGACTAGTGGATAGTCACTTAGGAGGAAAAGGCTCACCCTTCACTATAGCCATAAACTACAAGGCGTACATATCACGATAGTTCAATACTATCGAGTCACACTCACACTTACAAACCATATGTATCTCGGCTCATAGAATCTCATTAAATCGAAGGAAACACAGATTAGACTCTTAGCTAAATGCGGTTGGGGTGAGCACCGCGACCTATCAAAGACGTGGTCTGTCATCTGACCGCGTCAGCCCTGAACGCTGTTGTCCTGACTATCACGTTCAGGCTTACCAACCTAGCCCCATTCACTCTGGACGCGGTCCCTATTCATGCCACGACCATTATCTAGAAGTTAAACGCGGTTGGGCATCCGACCATGTTCAACCTTCCGATTCGGGTAAGGGCGAACTACCCTAAACCCTATCCCACTCGACTCAAACTAGGGGAATAACATACACAATCCTTATTTCATGCTTTAATATATCAAATACATTCATTTAAACCCATGAAACTACATGAAACATATATATCTTCCACATTCACATCAAGAACTTATAAAGAACTTACATCACACCCATTTTTTAGTGATTAAACCTTTCTAACATAGGATTAGCAACATGAAAAAATGAGAAATCACGATAAGGAGTGAGAGGATTCCATCCCCCTACCTGAATCACAGAAAACCCGTCATTCTACCTCAATCCTTTGGGTAAAAATCAGCCTCATGCACGAGATGCGACCCCACCAAGCGAACCACCATCGTCTCATATTCAAGATCGCTCCTCCACCGCTCCGTGGCTCGGCCGGATCCTCTCGCAGTACACCGTCTGCAGTAGGAAGAGGAGGAGAGCACGAGGAGAATGGAAGAGAGAGAGATAGAGAGTAGTGTCAAGAGTGAGAGAGAGAGGGAGGGGGCGCCCTCTACATTGGGTTAGGGTTTTTAACATTTTTTCTCTCTTTTTCTTGTTTTCTTTTTCGAGGATCAACTGGTTGATGATTTGTCTTCCCTTGACTTATAGAGAGCCTTCTCTTTCTGGAGATTTGTTTCTGCTTCGTCAAAAAAGGTCTTTTCGCTTGGCGTAATCAGCAGTAGAATTAATTTCGGTAAAATTTTAAAGGGGAATTCATTCACCCCCCTCTGAATTTGTAGCACCAATCCTAACACCTACGTCCACCCCACACTAAACCGGTGAGGATCCACTCGCTTCAATGAAGTGCACGGAGCTCTCGTTCCAAAAACCACGGAGACGTCGTCTCCTACACAATCCTCACGGGATCAAAAATCACAACAAGTCACGCCGCAACACCCGCGGCACAATGTTACGACAACCGTTTACAAACGGTTCACACTTCCACAGACATGATGTTTAGAAATAAAAGACATGATCATTACAAGCTTGAAAACCAAAAATGTTCTTCCTAGTGGTTGTAGGTTTCTTTATGGCGGTCGGCTGCTCTTTCCCATCAAACAAATCTTAAAGATGTAGTATGAGACGAAAGAGACACTTTTTGGCCTCTACACTTTTTGATGCCATCTGCGGGAAACGAGCAGGAAGTCATGACACCCAGAGGGAACTACTACAACACTAGCAACTGTTAGGGGGCCTAGACTTCCCAACGGGCTTCTTAGGAAGCATCCTCTCACCCATCCCAGGGTGCAGCTCCATAGGATTCCATCGTGAACGAGCTAGCAGAGATGTGTTGACAGATACATGCACTAACAGAGGCCTATCAAGACCTCCTCAATCACCAGGTGAAGCAAGAGCGAGCCTGAATGGTACTCCCCCAGAATGGTGGCGCGCCCACAATAGCGAAGTCTTGTCGGATGCGTGAACCTTCACTCCTCTCTGCCACACATTCTCGACGCCTACATAGTTGACCATCACAACATCCTGCTAGTCCATTGCACTCCAACCCAGAGATGGTGCAACGACTACGATGCTACGTGGAGGTCGAGTGCAAGCTTGAGGGCAAGGTCTGCTACCTAGATGAAATCCCCCAGACAGCGTGGACCAGGGGGACTCTCAGCTCCCAGCAAAGTGCTTGGCAACTAAGAGTAGGGGTGCTAGTGAGGAGGGTAAATCTGGATCGGCCCATAACAGGCCCATCTATGACAAGCCCACGATGGCCCAGGCCCTGCTGACGCATATAAGAGTTCGCAACAGCTACAACCCATGAAACATGACCCAATACGACTCGACATCAGATTCGACAGCACTGAGGAGGCTGCGGCCCAGGTGCCATGACCGCCGGAGGACCCTCCGACGACCGACTGTTACTCCCCACGACGTTGGCTCCTACCCCATAAGAGGCGAGCACTCCCCACGAGTGCCGTAAGACTCTCCCATTGATCGGCCGACTTCAGGGTACTCGCCCCTCAACAGAAAACTCCCGCCCCAATTGCGGGAGGTGTTACTCTACTACTTACACCCTTCCCTATTAAGGGATATGCCTCCAGCTCCAGGACAACCCCTTATAAAAGGGACATTGACAGAGAAAAGTGGACACGGTGGAACTTATGCCAAAAAGCCCTACACGAAGAATAGAGCCACTTGCATTGCTGCTACGACAGAGAGGTCACGCACGACCACATTTTCTGAGAGAGAAATCCCCCTCTTACACGACCTTACCACCCAGTGAGCACTGGTTGAGTGTCCACTGGGAGTGGCGAGCACTCATCTGGAGGGTATACGTATCTCTCAGATCTACTACGGCAACCTCGAACCTCCTCTCTCTTCTGCTCTTCTCTGCTCTTTCCTTGAACCGTTGCTAACTTAAGCATCGGAGGGTTGTCCCCTGGGGTAACGCCCAGGGCTCCTTCTGATGCCCCTTTTGGCTCCTGGTGTTTACAGGCTTCTGCGGGTGCCAGATGACTTCCCCGATAAATTAATGGAAAAGGTGGCACGTGACATAGAAATCAAATTTCTGCCTCTACAAAGGACAAAGGCCAGATGTTAATTGGGTGGCATGCTATGTGCTTAATTCCTTGTTCCTCGCTCAGTAGATGTTTGATAAGGGTAGTGTAAGATCCAGGTTATAGAACCTGTTCGGTCTCTATTCTTATTCCGCATTAGACTCTATTGGTGTCCAATTTTTTAATCGGGTGATAGATCTATTCAATCCCCCCCTTTTTGGATCTCCTACAGACATTCCATCTATAGGATTTGGTCTCTAGGCGTCCATACTGTCTTATCACATCCCTACCAGATCGAGATCCTCTATTGCAGAGTTTTTCATTTCAAATCCAATTGTTGGATAGTCTTATTTTTCACACATGTCATATCTCTTCGAGCCCTCTTCACAACAGTGCCAACCACGCTCTGATCCGACGCCGGATCTTAGCACAAGAGCTTTTTTCATCGGAGCATGTAGTTCTGTCCCGAGATAAGCCAGCAGAAGGAGGTTATCAATTAAATCCTCAGGAAATATGTCAGTACAGATCCAGCTACTGCCACTCCCGAGCATTGACCAAGCACCCTCGGCCATCGTCCCAGTGAGCCGCCACCTTCAAAAGGTCCCCGGAGGTCGATGTCCCTTTGGACGCCTTTGTTCGTTGTCCTACTAGCCAGCAAATTTTAGATCGGGAGTCGCATCTCGCAATCGCCCTGGAACCCCACCGCCTTGCTGCCTATCAACCCAAGATCAGTGCTTTCAGCATCATTGTGTAGCCGGTTACCTCCCTGCGTGGAGTGGGTCGTAAAATCATTACTGTAATTAAATTTTGCCACTGTACCGGGAGTTACGGATCTTGGCCGGGACGTCTTCCCCATGCCCCGAACGTGGAGGTACACTCTCCTCCCTATGTGTCTTCCCTGCTTGTTCTGTATAGGTTCTTAAGCCGCTGCATGTGAGTTATTTTGATTCCTAGCTAGTTCAATTTTAATCACCGCAGTGTGAAACAGAGCGTGACCCGTCCCGTGACTCGATCCGGGCACGAGAGTGAGCTGACCACCTGAGACTCAATGTCGATTTCTCAACCGTGTAGATCGACGTATTTCCCTCGCTGGGGATGATCGTGAGTAAGTACTTCTTATTTGGGGCTCATTCGCCACTTCAAGAACCCCGTTAGGTGCCGAGTCGTTCATGTCATCGCTAGTCGCGTCGTCATTTTAGTCGTGCCATCTCATAGAGTCCAAGGTTCACATCGAATTTGTGTCGAGTCTCATGTCGTCCCACATCACCACCGTCGAAATAAGAGTAGACCAGGTTCAGAATTAACACAGTTCACACATAAGTAGACACAAGACAAAGGCTTCACCGAGACAGCACTTTTAGAGCTTACCTCGAAAGATGCCACAACCAGAATGAGAAAGATCAAGCTCGTCTAACAGTAGCTCACTAGGAAGGAAAATCCTAGGCTCACCCGAGCACTATCTCAATGTGGCATCCAAACAACAACCTTAAAGCACAACCTGAACACCTCAGGGGTTGACCAAACCTTAAGTGGAACGACCAAAACAACATAATCTCCCCAGGAGAACATGTGCAGCCATCACAGAGCCCATCAACCACCTAAACACACCATGAAAAATGCAAATGTTGCACTATAGATTCACATCTGCTGGCAAATTCTGCCCAACGTAGCACAAATGAGACCAACACCATAACAAAAGAACACTCGCTATCACATCCTGACGAGAGCAAAAATCACCATGCACAATGCCAACATATCACAGGCAAGCGCTCACGTAAAAAGTGAAGCGGTACAGAAAATGTAAAACCTATGCCAGCTGTCTACTGTACTGGACCTTACGGACTCTGAGCACTGCAATATCTCGATTTCTCATTTACTTCCATACATCCTTCACAACACACTACTCCGATACCAACTGTGACGACCCAGCATCTGGGCTCGGGTAAACCCAAAATCATTTGGATCCTGAGAGGCCTCCCAAGAGCAGTAAAGCTCTGAAGGGATAAAAGGAGTGTGTGAAGGTGTATAGGAATACATTGAACTTCCAGATAAGCTAGTAAATAATTCGGGCTACGACTAGTGGCTCCATCACAAGGTGAGAGAAAGCTACGCTATCGGGGTATAAAATAATGCCATAGTTTTATAAAATAGTTTAAACATAGCGAATATGCACTGTGGAATGCATTAAGAACTAAACATGCCCTTTTAGAATGCCAGAAAGTATAACGGACTAACACAGGGCCGTTACCTTGAATAACGGATCAGGGTAGGGGCGTCATGCATCACATAACGCACCTCCCTTCGCCCGTTATGCTCACCCGAACACTCAGGCGAACACAAGGCACAGGTATGCAGACCATAACGCACTTGCGATCGTGCGTTATGTATAGTATAACGCATCTGCCCTAGTGCGTTAAACCCTAATGCATAATGCTGTGTAATCGAGAATGCAGAGCATAACGCACCAGGCATGGGTGTAATGCTGAGTATGATGCGCCTTTCAAGGCCGTTATACTTGCATGAGCTGAAGTCGAAAACCCAGGGAGAATAACGCGCCTGGACTCATGCATTATGAGACTTATAACGCATGAGTCTGGGTCCGTTAAAGTCTCCCGAACACCAGGAATTCACAGGAAATCATGGTTAAATATATGATATAACGCACCAGGTGAGGGGCGTTATATCAACATAACATGTCTACCCTAGACCGCCGTGCTAACCGCCTTACTAGTCAATGGTCAGCGGTCAAACCAGTAGGTCAAGCGTGATATGGCGGTCTACCAGGGGTGCGTTAAAGCCACCCGAACGTGGAAAATCCATAGAAAACCCATGACCATAACGGTCAGGGACAAGTGCGCTATACTAACCACCTATCTACCGTTCTCAGGAGCATAACAGACTTGGGGTGGTCCGCTATGACCGGCATAACGCGCCTTGTAAGGTGCGTTAAACATATGACGACCACGGGGGTGACCGCCATGCGATCTGGGTTACGAGCAGGTACGGGTTGAACCCGAGCCACACCCCGGTCGATGGAATTTGACGGGTTTGATTACAAAAATCTGTAAAAACTCAAAACATGCTATGCCATGCATCCATACAAGCCCATAGAAACTAAAAATGCAATAAGCATGCTCATAAATAATTAATAAATAATAATTAACATTAATTACGCCATTTTTATCACATTTTAGGGTGAAACTAAACGTGGACATTAATTGGGCCAAACGGCCATGGATAGATGTGCAAGTGGTGTGAAAATGATCCTAGCGAAGTAAGGAGTCCATCCCCCTACCTCTGATGTAACGAGGAAGCTGACTCGATGCCGAACGGGCAACGAAGGCAACGGTGACCTCCTGACACCACGCGCCTCCACGCTCCACGGATCGAGGGAAGAAGGATGTCCACGTGATCCTCACGATGAGAACTTCCCAACGGTACCTCCCGCTCCTCAATCAGCGACCATTTTGATCAAAACCGGGAGAAGGGCAGAAAAAACTCCAAATTAGGCCTAAATTTAACCAAAAAGAGATTTACACGGAAAATGAGACAAACGTCCGCCATTGGCGATGCATGAGGCGTCAAAATGCTCCTGGCAAGATGAGGATCACATTCCCCTACCTCGATCGCGACAAAGTCCGCCAGACGGTGCAGATCGGGCGACGGGGCGTCGTGGCTCCACTCGACCCGTCTCGTCTCCATGCTCCCCGAACCGCAGAATGGAGGGTACTGCCTCGACCTACTCGTTGGGCCCGTTCCAACGGCGCCTCCCACGCTCCGATCCAATGTCGTTTCGCCAGAAACTGAGAGAGATTAGTTGAGAGGGAGAGAGAGCACTTGAGAGAGAGAAAGAGAGAAGGGAGAGAGAGTGTCGCGAGTGAGGAGAGAGAAGGGAGAGGGGGGTGAGTTATAAAACGTGATTTTTTGATTTTCTTATTATTTTTTTTAAAAATATAATTAAATTACATGTTAACCCCTCAAGTTTTAGAAATTATAAATATATCTATTTAATTTCAATAATTCTTTAACAATTCTAATAAATGCCTAACCAAGGCCTAAAAATTCACATACAAGAAGGTCAACTCAAGGAGGAAGTCAAAGAAAGTCAACTCTAAGAGGAAGTCAAAGCCAAGGATCAAGGACATTTAAGGGCTCAAATTCATGGAGTCTATAGTCAGAAATTAGCAGGCTAGCCGTACGATCCGTCCATAAAGGACAGAGCCTCATGGCCAGTAGTTGCATCGATCATCACTTCGGTGATGGGCACCGGGAAGTCATCTTTTGGGCAGGCTTTATACAAGTCGCGAAAGTCCACGCAGATCCTAATCTGTTCGTTCTTCTTCTTCACTGGCATAATGTTGGCCAACCAGGTAGTGTATTGGTTCTCGACTACAAAATTGACATCTATGAGCTTGTCGACTTCTTTGCAGATCTAGTTTATCAGCTCCGACCTCATGCGCCGGGGGGACTGCTTCACTGGCTCCACCTTGGGATCGATAGCCAACATGTGTTGAGTCATGCCAGGGCTAAGGCCGGGCATCTCTTTGTAGTTCCAGGCAAAGCAGCCTCGAAACTCTTGCAGCAACTTCAAATATTGCTCCCTCTCCTATGGAGGTATGAGGGCACTCAGAAAGGTCGACCTAGGGTCGCTTCCCGTGCCGAGGTTAATTTCAATGAGCTCATCGACGGTAGTCTAGCCGCCATCTTCAATTTCCTTGGGTGCCGACAGTAGGTCGACGAAATCTTGATCTTCGTCGTCCTTGGTTTCAAGCACGATGTATGCATCTTCCCGTTCTACCTCACTGGGCACTAAGGCACTGCTTACCTCACACCCCCCTTGGCTTGCTGTCTGCGGCCTTGAGGGGCTCCCCTGTGCGGAGAGGCATAGGACCGCTCTGGGGTCTTCTTGGTAGTCATCATAGATAACTTCTACGGGAGCTAAAGTGATTGTTTGCCATGCTTGGGGCTGCTCTATTGTCGATGGCCAAGGTTGCTCATTCTCAGTTGCCTCTTCAAGGTTCTGGTGCCAGACTAATATTATGTAGATCCCCCTTTCGAGGTCGCCTGTCACATGGGGACGTGGCGGAGCCACCTCATAGTCTCCCATTCTGAGCTCATCTCTGTCAATCAGGTCTTGAGCAATATCTTTGAAGACGTAACAGCCTTCAATGGGGTGACCCAATATCTGGTGATAGGGGCAGAATAAGGGGTCACCACTTCTTTGGGCATCTTGCGGCCTCTTGGACTTCGGGAAGGAGACCTTGCCGTAGTGGCAGGCTCAGTCGAAGATCCCTCGAGTCTTATCCCTTGGGAAAGAGTAGGGCTTCTGCAGCTTCTCCTGTAGTGTAGGGCTTCGTTCAGTTGGCCGTCTGGCTGAGGAGCCTACTACATTCCTCGCCTCTCTCTTCAAGTACATGGAGGTGTCGGGCCTTGTGTTCAGGGACCGGAGCGCACCTTCATCCCGCGGGCAGGGAGTGCCCTTGATCAAATCGGCCACGAGCATGGTTATTTTGGCCAACTGTGCCTTTAGCATCTTGATCTCCCGTTGTTGCCGATGATATAGAGCAAACATGTCGGGGTCATATCGGGGGAGCCCTGGAGCACGGCTTGTATCACCCTTCTTCGCTTCACTGACACGCGAGGGCAAGGGCACCCCATTACCGTGGCCATTCGAGGTCAACCCTTCAGAGGAGTGCGGGAGCTTCCCCATACCCTTGCAATGAGGAGGGTTCCAAAGTAACACTTCTTCATCTTGCACTTCCTCAACCGGAGGCACATGGTACTTGTTGCGACGGACTTCTTGCGGGTCTGCAACTTTCACAGGGTTGTCACCGGACGGAGCCAAAATTGATATCACGTCGGCTTCGTAAGGGTGTTCTATTGAGAAGCCCAAACCCAGGTGCTTGGTAATTTGTAGTAGTCTCCGATCCAGGTTCCGTGGGTTCCACATTCTTTTGAACCTTTCTTTCCCTCTGGAGGGTTGATAAAAGGGAATCCCTTGCTTCCTAGCCAATCCGACTGCACGGCCAGTTATGTCAGGAAGTCCCATGATCGGGACATATGGATCATGGGCTCGACTAATGTTTGGGAAGTCCATTACTTCGGGGACTTCGCTCCTAGCCTGCCGGGTGACAGCTACAACACGGTCTGCACGACTCGCAATACCACCGCAACAGGTGGCGGTGCTATTTGGTATGGATCGAGCGGATGGCTGGCCAACGCCACGGGTGGCTCTTCTGGATTCTGGTTGTGCCGCAGTTATGACGGAACGGTCAAATCCGTAAGAGGCGGGATACTCGGCAAGTTCAGTCAAACTACCATCGGAATCGTTTCAGCATCGTTCAATCCGGCTCTCACTGGGCCAACAACCGGAATTGATACCGAGGCCTGTTCAATCTACGACAGCGGTTCGGGTTCGGGAACTGTGTCGGCTACGCTTGTATTGCCGAAGCGAGGTTGGCTGCCAAACGTCCTGGCTCCGCAGCACGGCGGTCGTGGGGCGCTGAATACAAGGCACAGTTACACCGAATCGCCGTACATGGCGACAGGAAAAATCGTGACAGGGGCCGGAACAAGCGGGTCCGGGTTCGCCGTCATTCAAGAATCTGACGATTGGGTTCCTCCAGCGTAATGCCATATCTGCTCTCTGAAAGACTGCGTTACGGCAATCAGTTCTTCACGCTTAGCAAGCAGCCAACGTCGGTCACGATGACGGGCAACAGCGACACGCCGTTCGCGTACATTCTCCTGTTCCGAAACGGCGTACTGAACTGGCGCACTCGCGCAGACGCCAACGGCGACTTCGCGTTCTACGACATGGACGACTCGCTCTCGCAGGACTACGCGGCTGCTAGCTACACGCAGGAAGGTGCAACTGGCGAGGCGTGGGTTGGCACCGTGGTAGGCAGTGTAGCGACCCTGACAAAGACCTTCTCCAGCCAAAGAACAAGAGCGTTCCTTTACACATGAACCACCCGTCCATGATGGAAGGAACCAAGCCGGAGAAGCGAGGACCAGGCCGTCCGAAGAAAGAGGTTCCGAAAGCGTTCAACGAACTCTCGGAACCAGAGCAAGTCATCCTCACGTACAACGACGGTCACGGCGACAGCGCCGTGTGTCGCGCTCTCCAGATCAGCAAGGAAGAGTTCGACGAGAGGGTGAAAGAGGACGCCGCGTTCGCTCGCCTAGTCTCGTTCGGTCGCACCCTTTGCCGAGCGTGGTGGGAAGACAGGTTCCGCGCTGCTGCCATGGGCGAGAAGATCAGCGCGAGTTCGATGGTCAATCTGTACATGAAGAACGTGTTCGGTTGGGCAGAGAAGTCCGAGACGGACAACCGCGATCTGCTCGGGATTGAAGGACTCACCCGAGACGAAGCCCTCCAGAAGCTCCGAGAGCTTGGTCCGAACATCATCGACCTCGTGCAAATGAAAGAGCAGAGGGCAGCAAGCAAGCCGATCTAACCAGCAAGGATGCTGCGCAGCAACGCGATGCACAATGAAGTCTCAGTAGAACAACAAGCCGCTATCCAGAAGCTCCTAAGGAAGTTCGAGCAAAAGGAAGTAAAGGCTCTCAAGGACAACCCCAAGGATCTGGCGTACGCGATCAAACTGATCGAGCACTACCAGAACCTACAAGATACGGGTGGGCACCTCGTCAAGCTGTTCCAGCCCGGCCCCCTCAGCATCGAGCACTACCCGCGCCACAAGGCGTTCTTCGACGCTACGCGGACCCACAAAGAGGTCCTGTTCCGAGCTGCGAACCGCTGCGGAAAAAGCGAGTCAGGGGCGTATACGGTGTCGTGCTGGGCGACCGGGCTCTACCCCGATTGGTGGGAAGGTCGGGTCTTCGACAAAGCCACGTACGGATGGGTTGTCGGCGACACCAACGACACGGTGCGCACCATCCTTCAGGACAAGCTGCTCGGCACGCCGCAAGGCACCGGCCTGATCCCGAAGGAACTGATCGAAGACGTAGTGGTGAGGCCGAACACTGGCGGCACTGTAGACATGATCTACGTGCGCCACAAGCCCACAGGCAAGATCAGCCGCATCAAGTTCAAGACGTACCAGTCTGGCCCTGACTCGTTCTACGGCGCCGCGCCGGACTACGTGTGGATGGACGAGGAGCCGAGCGGCAAAGACGCGCAGCTCATCTGGAACCAGTGCTACATCCGTTTGCTCACGACCAACGGCTCTCTCCTGATTACGTTCACACCGCTGATGGGATGGACCCCGTTGGTGAAGAACTTCTCCGAAACCGCTGAAGACCTGACGCCTAGTGACGATTGAACTGCTCAAGGGACGAGCACTGATTACCGCAGGGATGAAGCACGCCGCGCATCTCAGCGCGGAAGCCATCGCCGAAGCTAGAGACAAGACGCCACCCCATCTTCGCGCAGCCGTCATCGACGGCGACCCCACGATGGGTTCGGGCAACGTGTACCAGGTGTACCGCTCCGACATTGAGTACGACTACATCAAGGACTCGAAGGGCAAGTACATCGACGTACCGGCCCACTGGAAGCGAATCGGTGGTCTGGACGTGGGCCACAACGTCACTGCCTATCTCTCAGGCGCTTACGACGCGGACAACGACACGCTGTACGTGATCGACGAGTTCGGGGCAGAGCAACAGCCACCCGCCGTCATTGTCGCCGGCATCAAGCACCGCAAGGGCCACCTACATCCCATAATGATCGACCCCGCCTCTAGGGGACGCTCTCAGGTAGACGGCAGGCAATTGATCGTCGAATACCGCAAGGAAGGGCTGAACGTACGCCCTGCCGACAACGCGGTCGAGGCCGGCATCCACGCAGTGTGGGACCGCCTCTCCACAGGACGCCTGAAAATCTTCAAGCACTGCACGAAGACGTTCAAAGAGTACGAACTGTACCAGCGTGACGTGAACGGCAAGGTCGTCAAGAAGAACGATCACTTCATGGATGCCCTCCGATACATGGTCATGGGCTTGCGCCACGCCAAGCTCATCTACCAGAACGAAACACCCACGCACAACTACACGAACCGATACCAGTTCTGATGCCCGTAGCCTACGCGACACTCGAAGAAGAGCAGTTCTCCCCCGAAGACGAGGAGACGATCGCTCGCATTCTGAAGGAGGAGCAAGAGGCTCTGGACGCGGAGCTTGGCAAGTTGGCCCGTGACATCGAGGCGAAGTTCACCACCGACGCCGCGATGCGTCAGCGGAAAGAGAACGAGTGGTACTGGGCAGAGCGCCTTCAGCTCGGTTCGATGTGGCGCTACTGGAGCCGGTGGTCGGACAACGGGCAAGACAACGACCCGTTCAAGAACAACCCGGCCGATAACGACAAGCCCGAGTTCAACATCGTCAAGCCGAAGATCAAGATTGGGAAAGCCCAGCTTGAGATGCTTCAGTTTGGCGCTGGCACCGACAAGAACTTCGAGATCAAGGCGAAGAAGCCGCCCGATACCCGTGCGCTTCTGAACAACCAGTCGCCCGTGTTCTTCGCGGACGGCATGACGCCGATGCAAAACCCGCAGACGGGCCAGCCGATGACTGTCGGCGAGCTTGCTGCACAGCAAAGCGCCAAAGACGACGAGTGCGCTCGCAAGATGGACCAGGAAATCTGGTCCCAGCTCTCTTCCGCTAACTACGGCGAGAAGATGCGTACGGGTTTCTCGGACCTCCTGTGGTACGGCACGGCCATCTACAAGGGTCCGTACAACTGCAACAAATCGAAGAAGGTCCGGTACAAGACCAAGACCAGCAGCGGCGAAACGCTCTGGGTGTCGGCGTACACCGAAGAGCCGGCTCCGGACTTCGAGCGGGTCAACCCGTGGCTGTTCTACCCCGACTCCCGCGTCATCAACATCGACGACGCAGAGCACGCAACGGTTGTCCACGTCTACAACCCGACACAGCTTCGTCGCCTTTCCATGCAGGAAGGGTACCGCAAGGACAAAATCGCCAAGCTGCTGTCCGTTGCCCCGGTTAGCGACTCGTACCCGCAGTTCCGCGCTCGCGCGATTCAGTACGACAACAGCAAGTACCTGGACGGCAAGTACGTCGTTCTCGAATGGCATGGCACCGTGGGAATGGACACGTTGGGCAGGCTCGGGATCGAGCCGCCGTACGAAAACCCCCTTGACATGTACAAGGCGGAAATCTGGGTGTGCCAAGGAGAGGTGATCTACGCCTCCCTTGAAATGCTCGAAGCGGACCTTTCGCTCCCGTTCGCCGTCAATACATGGGAGCCCGACCCCGCCAGCATCTTCGGCTTCGGTGCGATCCTGCTCCGCGACGCCCAGCGTGTCGTCAACATCACGTACCAGATGGTCCTCGACAACGCAGGACTGTCCGCAGGCCCGATGGCCGTCATCAACAAGGAGATGATTAAGCCTGCCAACGGCAAGCCGGAAATCACTCCGTTCCAGCTTTGGTACTTCACGGAGAACGGGACAGGAGTAACCGCCGAGCAGGCGATCCAGTTCATCAACGTCCCGAACAACTCCGAGTACCTGATGCGTGTGCTGGACATGGCACGCGAGTTCGGCAACGAAGAGTCGATCATCCCGCTCATCGCAGGCGGTCTTGGCGACCCGCAGGTTGGGGACACGGGCGCAACCGGCATGGCGATGGTCATGCAAGCCAGCACCAGCGTCCTCAGTTCCAAGGCCCGTGAGTGGGACGACAACATCACCAAGCCGGTGGTGGGCTGGTTCTACGAGTGGAACATGCAGTACTCGCCAAAGGAAGACATCAAGGGCGACTACGACATCGACGTCCAGACCAGCACGGCGTACCTCAACAAGATCATCGGTCAGCGCGACATCGAGCGTCTGTGCGTCGAGGCTGCCCAGAATCCGGAAGTGGCAAAGATCATCCGCATGGACGAGGCGTACCGCGCTCGCCTTGCCGGCATGAACATTCCGTTCGACACGATCGTCCGCACCAAGGAAGAAATCGAGGTCATCAACCAGCAGCAGGCCGAAGCGGCAGCCAACAACCCCGACCCCGCTTCGATCAAGGCGCAGGCCGATATGGTCAATGCTCAGGCCCGCATGGGCGCTGTCGAGAACGACGCTCAGCGGCTTGAGTATGATAAGGAGCAAGGCATGGTCCTCGCTCAGATCGAGCACGACAAGAACACGGCCAACTACGAAACCCGCAACAACGAAGCCATGGCTCGTGCGATGGACGCGGCAGCGAAGAAGGACATCGCCGTGCTCCAGCTTGCCGCCAAGGACAAGCAAGCCGCTCAGGCGCTCATGGTGGATCTCCAGATCGCCGAGGACGAGAAGCAAGAGCGTCAGTTCGTGGCCGGCGTCACCGCACAGCAAGCGGCTCGGAAGCTGGACATCGAAGAGCAGAACGCGGAGTCCAAGAAGGAAGAACTCAAGATCAAGCGCGAAACGGGGTCAGGTATCTAACCGATGCTGATGGACTCAATGGCGAAGGCGACGGTCCTGAAGGACATCGAAGCCGAAATCGCCAAGGTCAAGGATCGACTCTGCGCAACCCGTCCCACGGGTGATCCCAACGAACAAGCAACAACGTGGTGGAACAGAGGGCAAGTGTACGCCCTAGAACAGCTAGCAACCCGCATCAAGGACGAACAACAGGATTGACATGAGCGACAACAAGGAAGTGTCCACCAACGAGTACGGCATCCCCGACGCCGAGTACGACAAAGAACGACAGGCTGCCCGCAACGCAGCCATGGGCATCGAGCCGGAGGAAGCACCTCCCGCGCCTGAAGCCCCCGAAGAACCCGAGCCGCCCGTAGCCGAAGAGGCACCGGCCGCTCCCGCAGAAGCAGAAGCCGCAACAGCGGTAGACGCCCCAGACCCCCTCGCCGATTTTCCGGAGGACGTGAGGGAGAAAGTTGCCTCGTTACTGAAAGCCAAGGAAACCGAGTCCGACCGTCTCAAGCACAAGTACGAGTCCGACATTGGTCGCCTTAACGCTTACCAGCGTAAGTACGAAGAGGCCCGCCGCGAGGCGCTTGAGAAAGACAAGCAACTCGCCGCACTGAAGAAAACCCCGCCCAAGTCCCTCAAAGAGATCGCTCCCGGCCCCCGCATCAAAGAGGCGCTGGAAACCGATGAGGTCTTGGTTGAAACGCTCGACGAGCTTCGCCAGCACATGCAGAAAGAGTTCGATGAACGGCTCCAAGCCGAGATCGAATCGTTCCGCAAGCAGGTCGAACCTCTAGCCGAGCACCGACAGCGTGAGGAGCAGGACCGCTTTACCAGGGAACTCGACACCCAAGTCGATAACTGGCGAGAGATCGTCTACGAAGTACAGAACGGCCGCATCACGGTCGATGAGAACGGAACCCCAGTCTTCTCGCAAGCGTGGGCCACGTTCCTCAACGATCAGCCGCCGCGTGTTCAAGAGGCGATTCTTCACCCGAGCACTCCTGCCGACGCATTGTGGGCACTCAACGCTTACAACGAATGGGGTGTCCGCAAAGGATACATCCAGACGCAAAGCAGCGAGAGCACCCCCAACGTCCCCAACGCTGACGCCATTCAGAGGAAGCGACAGGAAGACCTGAAGCGCCACGCACCCCCGAAAGCAAGCGCAATGCCACTCGGTACGAACACGCCGGATGACCCGTCTGACCCGAAGTGGGAAGAGCGGATGCGCAAGCTGGCACGGGAAGCGGCTGCCAAGCGAGACCCGTCCATCCTTCTCAACGCACGCTAACAAGCAACCCCAACACACTAACGAGAAGCAACAACAATGACTGGAAACGTCAATACCGCGAGCGGCATTGGCTACCGCCAGAACCTCTACGCTGACGAGCTGTTCCTGAAGCACGCCACGCCGAAGCTGGTTCTTGAGCGTTACGCAACCGCCAAGAAGCTCCCCAAGAAGAAGACCGTCACCATCGAGTTCGTTCGTGCGATTCCGTACGACGTGACCGACCAGCCCCTTCAGGAAGGCGTTACGCCGACCCCGCAGGGTATCCAGTACGAGAAGGTCCAGAAGCAGATCAAGCAGTACGGCAACTGGGTCCAGTACAGCGACGTTGCTGAAGACACGCTCGACATCGACATCATCAACGAGCAGGTTCCTCTGCTTGGCGAGCAGGCCGGTCAGCAGCGCGAACTCATCAACTGGGGCGAGTTCCGTTCGGGCACGAACATCTACTACGGATCGACGACCGCCAACCCGACCCTGCGTTCGCAGGTTAACGCGCCTCTCAGCCTTGGCTTGATCCGCAAGGTCGAAGCGTTCCTCGACGATCAGTACGCCAACCGCATCACCAAGCGCCTTGCGCCGGGTACGGGCTTTGGTACTGAGTCGGTTCCGGAAGGCTACATCGGCATCAACCACACCAACTGCCGTGGCGACCTCTACGACATTCCGGGCTTCCGGCGTGCCGAAGACTATGCCTCGGGTAAGCCGGAGCCGGAAGAGGTTGGCTCGGTGGACGGTGTGCGTTTCGTCATGTCGGCGTTCCTCAAGCCGATTCCGAACGCGGGCTCCACGACCCTCAACGGCATGCGATCCACGGGCGGTACGAACGTGGACGTTTACACCACCCTGTTCCTTGCTCAGGACGCGATCGGCGTCGTCTCGCTGGCTGGCACTGAACGCCAGATCATCAAGATGAAGAAGCCTGGCGAAGTTGACTCGGGCGATCCGCTCGGTCAGCGTGGTTTTGTCAGCTACAAGATGTGGCACGCGGCTCTGATCCTGAATCAGAACTGGGTTGTCCGCGCCGAGCACGGAGCCACCGCTTAACAGCGGGGAGATAACTAATGGCTACCTTTGACTGCGATCTCATCAAGAAGCGCGTTCGCGCGAACTCGACCATCGACGGCGCTATCGAAACGTTCGTCGCCACCGTGACCATCCCTGCCGGTACTCAGATCGCGCAGAACGATGTCATCAACATCATGGACCTTGCTCACGGCCACACCGTGACCGCGATCCGTGTCTACACCGATGATCTCGACGACGCTACCACGATGGTGTGGGACGTTGGCTACGCTCAACTCGATCCCGGCACCGGCTACGGTGGCATGAACTCGTCGGGCGTCGCGTTCGAGATTGACGAGAACGGCAACACCAAGACCTCCCCCACTCCGGACGATCCGAACTACTACGTGTCTGCGGGCACGTTCGGTCGGGCGGCTGGTTGGAGTACCGCAACCCTCGCCTCGACTACAATCGCCGCTCCGGCGGGTCTTGCTGGCCCTGTGCGAGTTACCGCAACACAGACCGCCTCCACCCCGACGCAGACCACCGCTGACGACGTGGATCGCACCATCCGTTTCGCGTTTGACATCACTCGCGCAACGCCGCTCACGGCCAACTCCGTGAACATGGGTGGTTACTAAGCAGTAGGAACAGAAGGGCACCCCCAGTTCATCGGGGGTGCTTCTTTTCCCTTTCAAGGACGAACATGAGCACCAAAGAAACGAACCCGAACAAGGCAAAGAACAAGGCGGATCAGGAGGCGTTGTTCCAGCGTCTCGACGAAAACGAACTCCGCGAAGTTCTACAGGTTTTCGGCGTACGCGAAGACAAGATTCCCGCTGACGCCACCCGCGATGACTTGCTCAAGCTGATTGACGCAGCGAAGCGGCACGACATCGCAGTAGCAAAGACGCTCAAGACCCCGGACGGCAAGGAGTACGACTGCCCGCCCGGCCACATGGTCATCAAGGTTACGCCCAAGACCGGCATCGAGTGGGGCAGCAAGGTCAAGAGCTTCGCGTTCTTCGCCGTGCAAGGTCAGGCAGTTGTAGTCCGTCGTGGCGAGACGGTCGTGATTCCGGACAAGTACCGCTCCGCTTGGCGTGACGCGGTTCGCGTTGAGTACGACGACCAGGCAGGCGCTTCCCCGACTATTGGACCGGACGGCAACTTCGTTCCGCTCAAGCTCGTTGGCCGCGAAGTCTACGCGGAAGACGTGCAAGAGCTGTACTGGAATCGCGACCTCGAAGCTGAAGAGGCTGTCGAGCGTGACCTGAAGGAGGGCGCAGCCCGCGCAATGAAGGCGCGTCAGGCAGCGCAAGCGATGAAAGAAGCCCTCATCAACAACGTGGTGCGATGAACTACCTGGAACTCACCCAAGCGGTGTTCCGCGAGGCAGGCATCTCTCAGACCGACGCCGTCCCGCAAACGCTCACCAACCTGACCGGCCTCAGCCTCAAGATCAAGAACTGGGTTGCTCAGGCGTGGGCGGACATCCAGATCGAGAACGATCAGGGTGAGTTCCTTCGTGAGTGGTTCTCCGTCACCATCCGCCCACGTTTCTACTTCGACTTGGACCAACCCGGTCTCGCTCAGGTAGTCGCGGGCGACGTTCTTGTGGGACAGTCCTCGGGATGCTCTTGCACGGTGACGAGCGTCATCATCGTCAACGGCGGAATCTGGGCAGACGGTACCGCTCAGGGGATGATTGAGTTCGAGGACATGGAAGGTCAGCCACTCGACTCCGAGACAATGGAGATCGAGGCGACGGGTGACGCCGCGTGCCGGTTCATCCGCTGGGGCGACTACAAGCTCGACGACCAGACGGAGATGGGCACGGGCTACATCGACAACCTGCTCGACGTGTGGTGGGACTCTCTCATCATCCGCGACGACAGCAACGATCCGTCGATGGGTGACAGGGCACTTCCGTTCCTGCCGTACTCGCAGTTCCTCCAGAAGTTCGAGGTGAACACCCAACCAGGGTTCCCTCAGATCGTGACCGAGACGCCCGACAACGGGACTCGCATCGCGTTCTGGCCGCCTCCGGATCAGAACTACCGGCTGCGTGGTTACTACTACAAGACGACGCCGGACCTCGTAGACGACACCGACGAGCCGACTACTCTCAAGCCGGTCTACCACCCGATGATCGTGTGGCGCGCTTTGCTGTACTACGCACAGTACGAGCAGCAGCCCGCTATCGCAGAGCAAGCCAAGGCTCGCTACGTCCTCTACAAGAAGAAGCTGGACCGCGAAGGCGAAATCCAGATGTCCTTCGTCCCTCGCCGACTGTACTAAGTGGCCCAAGCAAACCTTCAAAAATCGACGGTACCGTTGCGCGGGGGGCTTGACCTCATCTCCCCGCGTTTTGCCGTTGATCCGGGCTCGCTCCAAGATTGTCTCAATTACGAGACGTACGGCGTGGCCGGTTACTCCGTCGTGGAAGGGCTCGGCCGCTACGACGGTGCGTACCCTTGCTACAACCGCGATTGGGTCGTGGCAGTCCGTGAGTCCGGTTCGGGCAACTTCACGATCGGCCAGTACCTCAAGGTTGGCGACAACTACTTCGGCGTGACCCTTGCGTGGGACGCATCCGAAGGAGTCCTCGAATACCTCATCATCAATCCTCTGTTCGCCCCCAAGGTGGGAGACACCATCACGGTCAACGGCGGAGGCGCAACACTCGTTGCCGGTACGGGGGGCATCAAGCGCGCCAGTTTGTACTACGCAGACATGGCCGACTTCCTCGAAGCGCAAAAGGCGATCTACGAGAGCGCACGGACCAACAAGAAGTCGATCTACCTCAACGCGAACGACTACAGCCGTAACGTCATTCCGCACGGACTCCACTGGTACCGTGGGTCGCTGTACGCCATCGCCGACAGCTACCAGATTGCGTTCGACACCGGAACTGTAGAAGTTCTACCGGGTGACCAGTTTTCGCTCGTCGGAGCTAAGACCGCTACGGTCCTATCGGTTACGGTGACTTCTGGCGCGTGGTCGGACGGCGACGCAGCCGGCACGATGACGCTGCGCACTGACGGGTTCACGACAGTAAACTCCGTGAGCCTCGGCAACACGACTATTCGCCGCCCCAACGGCGCAAGCGCGTTCACGACGTACGCTGCGGCTATCAACATCACCGACCGTCTGGTCCCCAATAGCCCGACTGCCCTGCTGTTCCAAGGACCGCTGGACGAAGACTACCAGACGACCGAACAGATCAACGCGAACGCCAACCGGCCCGGCAAGCTGTGGAAGCCGGTAGACATGGGCTGGCAAATCAGCTTCGCGACGGACGACGATACCACGGGCGACGCGCCGACGACGGTGTTCCGCGGGCAAGAGCTTTCCGATGTCCTGACCAACGTCCAAGACATCACGGCGTATCCAACGAACCAGGTTCTCGACGCGGCTGGCACCCTCACCAACCCGATGGGCGCAAAGACCGCGACGAGCCCGGCAGCTACGGCGCTCAGCACGGTCCTTGGCGACAGCAACACCGCGACCTACGTCCAAATCCAAGAGCTTCTGGTCCAAGGTACGTACAACTCACTGGCGGCTACGCTGAACGGGTTCGACCTGTCCGCCATTCCGGACGGAGCGATCATCACTGGCATCGAGTTGACGGTTAGTTCTTTGACGGGCTCCAACGACACTCTCAACACAAACTGGTCCATCGTCGGCGACGTGCTCACGAGCATTGGCGCTACGGCCCAGACCAAGAGTGTGTCTCAGTCCAACGTCACGTCCCCCGCTGACACCGTTCTCGGCGGAGAGAGCGACCTGTGGGGCATGTCCGGTCTGACTACGGCCAACCTGATCGAAGCGATTCGAGACGACGCGACGTTCGGATTCAAGTTCGACATGGCTTTGACCAACGACGTGTCGGGGAACGGCGCTGGTCGTGTAACAGGTGTGGCACTCAAGGTCTACTACCGCACGCCGGTAACAGCGTACTACGCCCACGATCCGGTCACGTTGCAAGACCTCGAAATCACGATCCCGTACCTGCGCCTCACAAAGGGGCAGTTCAACCCCGGCGTTTCGCAGACGCTCTGGGGCGAAGGCTCCATGGCGATCTACAGCATCACGCCACTCGATGCGCAAGGCACCTCGCCTGCGTCGAGTACGTGGACGATCGGCACCGGATGGGAACTCAGAACGGCCCGTGAAGGCGGCGGTACTCTCATTGCGAAGTTCACCTCGCAAATGGAAGCAGCAACGCTCCCACCCCGCGCCAAGCTGGAGCGTGTTCGCAAGCGGTTCGAGATCATCACCGCCAACTACTACGCCAACGCAGACTGGGTGGCGATGTACGGGGTCTCTGGTGTTGGTCCGTCGTGGCAGTACGACGGGTACTACTTCTACAACGTCTACACCGAACTGCCGTTGTCGGAAGATACACCCAGCCACATTTGCTACCACCGTAACTACGCGGTCCTCGGCTACGACAACGGGCAGTGCATCGTGTCGTTTCCCGGAGAGCCGACGAACTTCAGTTCTGTGGACGGGGCAACGCTCTACCCGTTCGGCAACCGCATCACGGGCCTCTTGTCCCTCAACGGTACGGCTCTCGGCGTGTTCTGTGAGTCGGCCATCCACGCTCTCGCGGGCGACATCCTCGCGGCCGTAGACAACAACAACGCGGTCAGCCAAGTCATCTCGCCGTACTCCGGCGCGATCGAGTACACGGTTGTCGATTGCGGCATTCCGCTGTTCGCCGACCATCGCGGCATCTCGACCATCGACGCCACCAACAAGTACGGCGACTTCGAGAACGGGCGCATCTCCTACCAGGTGACGCCGTACCTCAGCGACAGGTGCAATGACAGGTTCGCGTTCCAAGCGACCCGCCAGAACATCCTGTTCGCCGCGCCGATTCGAGGCAAGAACCAGTACCGTCTGTACTTCGAGGACGGCGACATTCTGACGTGCGGTTTGCCAACTGGCGATCGCGGCTATGAGTTTACCAAGCAACGGTACTCGGACTCCAGCAACCTCGACACTCTGGTTCCGGTGGCGATGTGTACGGCCACGAGCAAAGGCGGTCGTGATCTCATCTTCGCCACGTTCCGCATCCTGCCGGACGACGACACCAACATCGTCACGCCGAGTGAACCGGATCGTGAGATGTACGTGTACGAAGTGGACAAGGGCACGAGGTTCGACCTCGCCCCGATCAACCACTTTGCACGCCTGAACTACATGACGATCGACGCACCCAACGACTTCGACGTGGTGCGCAAGATTCGCATGGAGATACTGTCGTACCACTACTTCAACGAGTACGTCTCGCTCACTGCGGACTACCAAGAACCGTCGAAGGTCAGGAACCCCGTCGTCATCGACCCAGAGGGTCAGACTGTGCGGGTCCAGAAGGACTCCGACTACTTGATCGTGAGCACCGAAGGGATCGGAACAACGCTCGCCATCGAAATCGGAGGGGAGCACATCTACCCCGGACACGTCCTCCAAGCCATGTTGGTCTACTCGACGGCTGGCCGCGACAACCTCGGTTCGGCTCCGAACCAGAAACTTGTATAGGCAACGATGAACGCTTACACGCGAACCTACGGTGTTCCCCGTGGCAACTCTGGTGGTCCGGTCCCGCAAGGATTCTGGGCATCCGCAGGAGGTGCCTACACGCAAAATCCCCAAGAGAACCAGACCACCGCGTTCCATCTCAACAACCTGATCGCGGGCGACTCTGAACTCATCCAGCAAGCCCGCAGGGGCGCTCAAGCGCAGGCAGCCTCGCGGGGCATGGGTAACTCCAGCTACGCGGCCGGCAACGCTCAAGGTGCGGCGATCCGTGCAGCGGCTCCGATTGCTCAGGCAGACGCCGGCATGTTCGCAAACGCGGCCCTCGCCAATCAGGACGCCTTGAACAAGGTCTTGATGTCCGACCGCCAGAACATGACGAGCATCCAGCAGTCCAACATCGCTGCCGGCGCTTCCATGTACGGCGCTGATCGATCGCTCGAAGGGTCCAAGTACAACACCAAGTACAGCAACGACATGGCGCTCACCCGCGACCAGCAAGATCGCGAGTTCAAGGCGCAGTTCGATCCGTACATGCTGGAGCTTCAGAACTACTACGGCGCTCAGGACTGGAGCCGCGACCTGTACGGCTCGATCCTCCAAGGCGCGTTCGGCACGATGTACTCAAATCCGGATTACTTCAACGATCCAAACGCAGCAATGGGCTTCGTCAACGGCTTCGGCAACTTCGCCGGCAACTTGATCGACCAGTACATGTACGGGAATCCGTAAGCCATGTGGAGTTACGACATGTCCTATGGGTACAACCCCGACTACAACCGCAACAACTACGTCTCGACCGATCCGGGCTACGATCCGTATTCGTCGTCGATGGGCTCGGACGCCAGCGGCGGTTACGGCAACATCTGGGGCTCTCTCATCTCCGGCGTTGGACAGTACGCGAGTGCTCGGAGCGCAGCGAACGCGCAGGCAGAGATGGACAAGATGAGCGCCCAAGCCAAGATCGAACTCACCAAACAGCAAAGGCAGTACGAAAAGGATGACCAGCAATACCGCAAGGAAGCAGTCGGAAAGTGGTCCAAGTACTTCGGGTAGCCCGATCGAGTTTGTAACAAGCGGGTTCGACGTAGCGCAGCTACGCGAGATACTGAAAGACCCGTCTCTGTGGGACACGAACAAGGCTAGGACAGCTTCACCTGACTCACCGCACTACGAGTGCCACGACATTTGGGCTCGCTACGCTGCCCCGAGTGAGTACGGAACGGTAGGACCGCACGAGAGCGTCTGGTACCCCGTTGTCACAGGCGGTCCTCTCAAACCTCTCCTGAAGCTCGCCAACGAAGTGATGGAGTACGTCGGTGGCAAGACTCTCGGTGGTGTCCTCATCACCAAGATCGACCCCGGCAAAGCCGTCAAGCCTCATACCGACGCAGGCTGGCACGCGGAGCACTACGATAAGTTCGCAGTCTCGATCGAGGCAGACGAGCACCAAGCGTTCTGCTTCCACGAAGGCAGTCTGGTTACACATCCCGGCGACATGTTCTGGTTCTACAACCAGAAGGAACACTGGGTCACGAACAACTCAACACAAGACCGCATCACCGCGATCTTTTGCATCAAGAGGTAACAGCACACATGCCTTGGGGAGTAGTAGCGGCAGCCGTCATTGGTGGTGTCGCATCGTACGCATCGGCGCAAAGCGCAGAGGACGCGGCTAAGGACAGCGCGGAGGCGGAACTGGAGGCTCAGAAAGAACTGCTCCAGATGAAGCGCGACTTCGAGTTGGAAGACCGCAAGTACCGTCAGGACGCAGTGGGCAACTGGTCCAAGTTCGCAGACCCGAAGCTGGCTCCCGCCACGTACGGCGAGAACGCAACGCCAAGCCAGTACAACCGCACACCCGCCTTCCAAGGCGCACGCCCCGGCTTCGGTGGCGCTGCCCCTGCTTCCATGTCGTTCAAGGACCGGAATCCCGAGTATGACTTCTTCAAGCGCCCCCCAGAGCAAGAGTAACCCGTTGTCCCCTCAGGGCAAGCAAGTCGTCTTGACGGCCATGAACATCGCGTACGACCCGCAAGGCGTCGAGATGATCCGCACGGCGTTGGAGAACACGAAGAATGAGCAGGCCATCGCGCCGACCGTGGCGATGCTGGCGACCACGCTCTTTCACAAGATGGGCGAGAAGGTTGCCAGTCTTCCGGAAGAGGAAATGTGGGGCAAGAATGGTGTGGTCCACTCGACCCTCGACTCGATCTTCGAGATTGCCAAGGTGCTGGGATACAAGGCTCCCCGATCTGACCTCCGAGTGGCTTACGAGATTGTTGAGGACCAAATGGGATCGCAAGCGCAAGGCAGCGGAGCGCCACAAGAGCAGGCTGATCCGATGATGCAGCAAGAAGCCCAAGTGTCCCCGATGGGCGGAGCAATGCCGCAACAAGAGATGGGTCCACCGCAAGGCGGGTTTCCCGCAGCCCAGATGGGAGGCATGTAAGTGGCCTCTGGATGGGATTTCCTCGCTGGCTTCGCTACGCAACTCGGCGGTGGACTGCAAGCCCGCCAAGAAGCGAAAGAGCGTGACCGTCTGAAGAAGATGGAAGAGGACGCGCTGATGAAGCGCCAGATGTTCCTCGAAGAGTACCGCGCTACGGTAGACCAGGCTGCCAAGGAAGCTGACTACGAGCGCACCAAGAACGACGTGACGGCTCAGTTCACCAACCCCGAGACGGGAGAGGTGTTCGGCCGCACCAAGTCAGGCACAACCGTTCCGCTCTCCACGACCAGCGACGAGTACAAGCAATCGCTTCGTGACGCTCGCGCTGCTGAAGTGGAACTCAAGCGGGCTCGCCAAGAAGCTTCGGAAGCAAGCGCAGCACGTAGCCGTCGCCCCCCGCAACCTCGCGCAGCGAGAGCGGAGAAAGAACCAAAGCCCCAGAAGCCCCAACTGACCAACGTAACCCTCAGCGACAAGTCTACGATCAAGGCGCGGCCAGCAGACGCAATCGGTCCGATGGCGCCGGCCAGCCCGTACGACGAGCGTCCACCTTTGGATTCCATGCCGGAGTCGTTGGGTGGAGACGCGGCACCTATCTTCGTTGACCCGAGCAATCCGGCGAGTAAGCCGTTGGTGAAGGCTTCGCGTTCCATCTCGCAACCCAACGCCCCAACCGTCGAGCAAATCCTTGCAGAAGCGAACAAGGCAGTTCAAGCAGGCGTTGACCCTGCCAAGGTAGAAGCCCGCATGGCCCAACTGATGCAACAGTACGGATACACGCAGTAAGCATGGCTGGTCTTTTCGACGACCTGTATCCGACCCAACAGCCGGCTACACCGTCAACGGGGTTCTTCGACGACCTCTATCCCAAGTCGCAGTTCGCCAACGTGCAATCAGGCGCGGCGACTGCGGCTGTCCCCGAAAAGGCGTGGTACGAGAAAGCGGGTACGGCTGTAGCTGAGATCCCCGAAGCCGCTTACGAAGGCTTGCAAGCGGGCGGCTCCGAGCTTGGTAAGTGGGCAACGCTCGCAGCCAGTGCGCCTGCCATGGCGTACGACGCAGCGAAGTCCGCGCTAAGCGGCGAAGCGAGCACAGAAGCGCAAGACTGGATGTTCGGAAACCTCGTCGAACCCCAAGACCAAGCCGCTCAGTACAACCGCAACGAGATCGCCAAGAAAGGCATCCTCGGCCAAGTCGCTGGCGGTGTCGGCCAAGCCGTGCCCGACGTAGCCCTTGCGATGGCAGGCGGTTCCACACTCGGCGCAGCCAAGGCAGCCGCACCACTCGTCGAGGCGGGAGTTGCCGGCCTGAAGCAAATGCTGGCCGAGTCCATCAGCGTCGGTGTCAAGACCGCAGCACCCCTCGCCGAGAAAGCCGCAGCACAGCGGTACGGTGAAGCGATCGCCCAAGGCAAGAGCCAAGGCGAAGCAACCGGCGAAGCGATCAAGGCCATTGCCACCACAACCGCCATGGGCCTCACGGGCTCGGGCGGTGTCGGCCGTCTCGGGAACACCGTCGCCTCCGGCCTCGGTGGCGAAGTCGTGCGCGAGATGGAAGGCAGGCCGTTCGATCCCGCAGAGTTGGGCGTTAACCTTGCTCTCGGCTTCGGTCTGTCCGGCCCCAAGCAAGAAGCACCGACCGCACCCCGCCCTACCGCAGCCGACGAAGCAATGTTCGCTCAGGCTGACGCGATCCCCGAAGCTGTTGCTCCAGACGCTCTTGCTCCCCCTGCCGACACCCCGATCCTCGACGGATACGAGGCAGAAAGGCGGCAGGCGTGGGGTATGTTCGACGACCTACTCCCACAATCGACGGAGAGGCCCCTAGAAGCGCCTACAAGCGACGCGAGGGATACAGGGGCTACACAGGTAGCACCCGATACGGAAGCCGCTCAGAACGCCGTACAGAGCGTTCTAGAGGGTACCACTCCTGAGTCCCTTTCACCTGTTGCGCAGCGCCTCAAGGACGCGAACGAGCGCAGTATCCAAGAGACGGGTCAACCGCTCTCAGCGGACGAGATTCGGCGCATCCGCGAGGAGGCCCCAGCACAAGACGAAGTGCTTGACCTCAACCCTGCGGAGCTTGAAGCGTACCAGCAGTGGCAGCGTGGTCAAGAGGAAACTCCTGAGGTCTCTGTCGATGAGTTGAGTCCAGCGGACCGTGCTCTCGTTGAGCGGTCGATGGGTGCTCCGGACGAGGCTGTCTCGTTCCTGCGGGAAGAGTCGGCTCGCCTCGGCGATCTTGACGCGGAGCAGAATGGACTCAAGGCGGCGGTAAAGAGCACCCTTGGTGACACGGAGGTTACGTTCCTTCGTGACGAGGACGGGTTGCCGCCTGAAGTCAAGACCAAGCCCAAGGCTGACGGCACTGTGCGCAAGGGTCTGTACGATCCCCGCACGGGCAAGGTCTATTTGTTCACTGGCTCCGGCATGACGCCGCAAGACGCCGCGTTCACGGCTGCCCACGAGATTGCAGGCCACAAGGGTCTGAGGTCGCTTGCTGCCTCGGAAGCGAAGATCGGTACCAAGACCGCTCGTGAGTGGTTGGACACGTCGCTCAGCAACGCGCTAGAAAATCCGACCGTCAAGGCGGTAGCGGATTCAATGGCTGCTCAGCGTAAGAGCGGCGACACCACCCTCATGGCCGAAGAGGCGATGGCGGACCTGGCTGCTGCTGTCCGCACGGGCGATTGGGCCAAGATCGAGGCCAAGCACGGTGTCACCGTTCCCGAAGGTGTCCGTGCTGGCGTGAAAGGTGTTGTCCAGAAGTTCGTCGAGCAGATTCGCCGGCTGGTCAACGTCACCATCTCCAAGGCCACGGGCAAGAAAGCCAAGTTCACCGACGCTCAGGTCAACGAACTGATCGAGAACGCTTGGCAAGCAGCCAAGAGCGGGGAGGAAGCGCGCACCACGGAGAGTGCCCTTGAACAGTCTGGCGCTCAGACGGACACGCCTGCGTTCCGCAATTGGTTCGGGGAGAGCAAGGTTGTGGACGAAAGCGGGAAGCCGCTGACGGTCTACCACGGGACTAATGCGGACTTCACAGAGTTCGGCCCCGCGTCCTTCTTCACGACTGACCGCGACGGGGCTGCGTGGTTTGCGTCTGACCGAAGCATGTTCCCAGGAGAAGTCGATGCTTCCTCGGATTTGATTGGACGCATTGTCGAGGCCAATCTTTCAATCAAAAATCCGCTGGATGTACGTACGGAAGCCGGCGCAATGGAGTTCATTGCACTGGCGAAACGTGCCGGGGTAGACATCAAGGTTACGAAGCATCCCGACGGAGGTTGGGATTTCGACACAGACGCTATCAGCCAACACTCCCCGTACGACGGTCAGAACCTTAATGATCTGATCTACGTCCCTGACATCAGGAAGCAAATGGAGAAGGAGGGTTATGACGGCCTCCAAGCAAACGATGTTCTGGAGAACTCGGAGATTCCGATTTGGATTCCTCTTAACCCAGAGCAAATCAAGTCTGCTACGGACAACCGTGGCACTTTTGATCCAAGCAATCCCGACATTCGGTACTCGGATGAAGGCTCTCCACGCAATGCAGCGACAGCGACCCCAGATTCCAACATCGTTCCCGAGTGGCAACGACGACTGAAGTCCGTGTTCTCGTGGAAGGGCGGTAACCGCTTCGCCAACGAGTACGAGCGTGCTGCCCTTGAAGCAGCCACGGGCGACTTCCTCGCAGAGCGCAGCGCCAAGCTGTTCGACAAGGCTGGATTCAAGAAGCTCTCCGACAACCAGAAGGAGATGGTCAGGGCTGCACTCAACGGTGACAAGAGCGCCGAAGCTGCCCTGCCCGAGAAAGCACGTAACGCAGTGCGGTTCACCCGCGACGAGATCACCAACTACCAGTCCAAGCTCGCTTCCCAAGGCGTGAAGATGGACGGTGTTGACTTGTCCGACATGCTGTACGACTCGATGGCGAAGGACAACTACACGACCCGTGCGTACGGCGTGTACGAAATCAAGCCGACGACGATGGACAGGATCGCTTACGCTGTCTCGGGTGCCGAGAAGCAAGGCAAACCGTTCTGGCGCTGGCGTCAAGAGAAGAAGAACCCCGAAGTCGTTCAGTCGGTCACTCGGTACATCGAAGAGAACCTGATTGACCCAAGCTCCAAGCGTACCCCGCAAGAGCAAACCGAAGACATCCTGAACCAGCTTGCCGACCCTCGCGGGTTCACGGGCTCGAACCTCGAAGTCGTACGTCAGGCAGCTCGCGATTCCAGCATCCTCATGGCGCGTGACAACGTGCCTGCGCCTATCCGTGAATATTGGGGCGAGTTCAAAGACCCTCGCCTCCAAGCAGCCATTACGCTCTCGCGTCTCGGTGCGCTCACGGCCAAGCAAACGATGCTCAACAACATCTGGAAGGCCAACGCCGGGAGGCTGTTCTTCGAGGACGGGCAACAACCGAAGGGGTTCACGGCCAAGCTGCCGGACAACCACGACTACGGCCCGCTCGCTGGCAAGATGACTCGCCCCGACATCGCTCGCCAGATCGAGACGATGACGGGTATCGAGAAGGCTACGCCGGGCAAGACCGAAGCGGAGATTGGCAAGGCGCTGTGGGACAGCTACGTCCAAGTGGCCTCGGGTGCCAAGGTTGCCAAGACCGTGTTCTCGGCAGCGACGAGCGCCGTCAACACGATGGCGAACGCATTCCTCATGGGCAAGGTCGCGGTCCAGCAAGGGCTGATGGGTCGATCCCTCGGAGTGCCTGAGTTCGCCAAGACGATGAACACGGTGTTCCGTGACTTCCTCGGCAACCTCGACGCCAAGAGCGCCAAGAAGTACATCGAGCTTGGGATCATCCGCGACTCTGCTCAGTACGGCGAGCTGCGCAAGATCAGGTCCAAGTACCAGCGTGAGGCAGACCGCATCGGAGAGGGCACGGGAGCGAAAGCTGTCCACGCTGTAACCGACGCTGTAGCCAAGACGTTCGGCAAGACGGCTGACCTGTACCAGATCCCCGACAACGCGGCACGTCTGTACTTCTTCCTTGGCGAGATGGCGATTCAGCGGAAGCTCCATCCCGACTGGACGCAGGCTCAGGTCGAGAACGAAGCCGCCAACCGTGCCCGTGACCAGGTTCCGACGTGGGGCCGTGCAGCACCAGCGGTGAAGTTCACCAGCCGTGCAGCGGGCAACTTCGCTACGTGGAGCGCAGAGGTCATCCGCTCGACCAAGAACCAACTGAAGTACGCCCTCGACGACATCGTTAACGGCGAGACGACGGCTCAGAAGTACTATGGACTGACTCAGCTTGTGGGTACTGCGTCGTACATGGCAGCCGCTCAGGTGGCCGTACCGACTGTCATCAACGCGCTGTTCGGGTTCAAGGCAGACGACGAGAAGAAGAACGAGGCCGTATCTCGTATCGCTCCCGAATACTTCGGTGGTGACACGCTGGCTGTTGCCTCGGCCGATCCGAAGTCGGGCAAGATCGTGTTTCTGAACTCCACCCGCTTGGACCCGAGCGCTCCGTTCCACCAACTGTGGAACCGCGAGATGCAAGCGCTCAAGGATGACAAGTCTATTCCAGAAGCGACGTGGGGCTGGATCAAGGACGCGTTCCTCACCCCCGGCCCTCTGCCATCTGGCGGTGCTGCGGCTGTCACCGGAGAGAACAAGTTCGGCCAGAAGCTCGCTCCCGACGAGCGCATGAAGGCTGTGGTGGATGCGTTCAAGCCAGGTACGTTGGTGACGGCTGCCAAGATCGACAAGCTGAAGAAGCGCGGGGTGGACCCCCGAGTCATCCAAGCAGCCCAGACGGGACTGCCGCTGTACGACTTCGACGCCTCTCGTGCGATGTACTTCTCGGCGATGGACTTCAACAACGCGTTGCGTGAGTACCGCCAGCAGTTCAACCGTGGATTTGGCGCAGCGGAAGCGACCCCAGAACAGCAACAAGCCAAGTACAAAGAGTTCCTGAGAAACGAGAAAGAAACCTTCGACAAGATCAACAACCAAGTCAAGGCTCTCCAGACCATCTTCGGAGACAAGGAAGGCAAGAAGATCGCCATGGACGCGATCGAAGGGGCAAAGATCGACAAGGACTACAAGGCCGCTCTCGTAGAGGGCAAGTTCAAGCCCAACAACCTCGAAGACAGCAAGACGTTCCTCGACACGCAAGAGGCGTCGGCAGTGTACGCAGACCCGAAGCGTGAGAAGGAAATCCGCAAGGACTTCGCGGAGCGCCGCAGGAAGCTGACCCAGATGCGCCGCAACTACCAACAACTACTCAACGACTGAGACACGCCAAGATGCAACCACAAGCCTTTCTCGACGGTTTCCGCTCTGCCCGTGGCATGGGTATGGCTAACACCCGCAACAGTCTTGATCGCTCCGCTGACCAGGATCAGACGCAAAGCGGCAATCCACGGACGATCTACAACGCTCCGCAGTTCCGTGGACGGACCCCTTCGTTCCACCAACAGCCTCAACAGCAAATGCCGGTTGACGTTCCGCCTCAAGCTGCGGGCATGAGTCGCTTCCCGATGGCGAGGACTCGCGGCGGCGCTCCGGGGCAGGTTGCGGAGATGGCTCAGCAACTCCCTCCGCAGCCGATGCCTGTCGCCCCTGTTGAACAGCGTCGGTTCAACGCTCCACGGTTCAACACGAACATGCGGGCACGGCAGATGTGGCAGTGACGACGAGGCTGATCTTCGTCCTCTTGTTCGTCATCGGGCTGGGAGCGGAGAACTGGTGGCTGTGGAACAAGGCCAAGAACTCGTGCATCCAGAACGTCATCTCGGGAGCGACGACGTTCCAGAAGGAGCAAGAGGCCGTCGCCAAGGCTGACATCGCGCAGGCGGAAGCCGACACCAAAACCATCACCGGACTGAAGGAAGAGATACGTGCTCTCCGAGAGAAGCGAAACAGCCGCGAAGTGCAAGCGGCTACCGACAAAGAGAGTGCTCCATCTCCTAGTTGTCTTGACCCTGGTGCTCTTGAGCGGGTGCGCGAAGCCGCTCGTAAAACTCGTCCCGGTTGAGCTTCACTGCCCGGCTGTCGATCTAGAGCCGTGCCAAGGGCTTCCCGAGCCAACAGACGGTACCGCGCTGGGCATCGAAGAGACCCTAGAAGAGTGGTCCCTAGAGTACCGAGTGTGCCAAGCCAAGCAACAAGGACTCTCTATGTGCATCCAGCGCCACAACAAGAGAGTCGACAGTTGGTGCACGGCCCGTTGGTGCCGGAAGTGAGTTGTACCACTGCTAGCCGATGGGTGGTGTAGCCATACGTAGAGCAGCACGTAGTGCCAAAAAGAAAGGCTGCCCACAACGGAGCAGCCCTTAGGAGTAACCCTTAGCCCCCGCCTGACTAGCGGGGGTTTTTCTTTTGTCAGTCAGCGCTAAGTCTTTCTACGATGCCGTAGTTACCGTCCTCGTCCCTCGTCACAATCTGCGCCCACTCCCATTCCCTCCACCGCCCGCTGTTTAGATGGCGCAAGGATTCTTTGGCGTCTTCGACTGAATCAAACTGTCCGTGAAAGTCACTAAAGCCGCCGCTCGGGTAGTAGTTTTTGCCAGCAAAAACCAAGTATCGCGTTGCCGTGTCAGTCATCGAAGAGCCCTCAAACGCCGTTCCTCTCTCTCACCTAGCCAGAACATAATCATCGCTAGGACCAGATCGTACGTGCCCAAGTCTGCGTCACCTTGGGCTACGGCAATGGCAGAGAACACCATGCCACCGATACCCAGAGCCATGTAAAGGTACTTCACCGTTTACACTCCTTCGTCCAAGGGGATGCGGAGCATCAGTTCTTCATCTTCGTGAATCGCTACCGCTGCTTTGCGTCCTGTCGAGAGTTCTTCGATGTTCCGTTCAAGCCATTCGTTGCTGGCCGGCCCGTACACGACGCCGTTGTGCTTTCCATCGCCTTCGTGCCAAGCGAGCGAGACGAATACGATGTCTGACTTTGGGCATCGAAGAGACGCCAACTCCTGATCCGTAGGAGCGTTAAGCTGTTCCAGTGTCACGCTGTTGCTCATCGTTGTTCCTCTGTGTCCCATTCGCCGGAAGCAATCATCCGCGCTCTCTGCTCATTCACAATCTTCACCGCGCCAGCAGAACTCTTTGCCATCACTTTGGAGACGATGCAGTCGGGGATGCCATTGTCCTTGTACGCAGGCGTTGTTGAACGCCGCCATATCCACGAGGATAGATCGCTCATGCCGCTGGCGCTCAAATCCTCCGCCTTCACTGACTCGGTGGTTCCATCCCGCGTCATAATCACTGACCACACTGAGTAGCCGCGCCGGATCAAGTCCGCTGTGTCAGGGTCAAGCTCGTATTCTTCCACGTCGTTGTAGAATCCGTTCGCTTCTTTCGGGGTGGCCTCCATGTATTCCTTCGCCTTCTCCATCGTGGAGAAGAGCGCAATGATGTGATAGTTGCTGTACGAGCCAGCGTTGACCGCGTAGATCTTCTTCGCGGCCTTTCCTTTGTCACTCGTCATACCGTCTCCACGCTAATCACCATCCCCTTGGGGATAACAAACGAAGGACAACACTCTGGCTTCCCTTCGGTGTTGAACACGAGAGCCGAAGCGAGCATGTAGCAGTCCTCCCCGTGCTCGTTCAGTCCGTCGAAGACCAGGTACCCCGCGCTCTCGGCTCGCAGGAGAGGCGGCTTCAAGTCCTCTTGGGAGTGCCACCCGTCCCCTCCTACGTGGCAAGCGTCCAGCCACGCGATCCGCACCAACGGGTACGTCTCAAAAGATGTGGGGACCGCAGTACGGCTTTTGCTCTTCGATTTCAGTACGGTCGCTGTCCGCTTGTGCATTCCGGGTAGCCTGTTCCTTGATGTGGTGAGCCGCGATGATGATGTTGTCCACGATGTCGATGCTGCGGTCGTCGATGTTCCCAACCCGAAGGAGTGTGTCCAGCAAAGCCCGAGCGTCCTTGACGATCTTGTTGGCGAGTTCTTCGATACTTGTCACTTCCGTTTCCTGCTCTTTGCCTTGGGCTTGGTGGCCTTCCTCGGCTTCTCGTAGTGCATCACGTCCACACCTAGCCCACACCCCGTGTCGAACCGAGAGGCGATCTCCACAGCCTCCTTGGCCGTAGCACCCATCGCCAGAGCCCCAAGAGCCAACTCCTTGCCCGACCCGAACGCTGCGAACTTGTCCTCGATCTTCTTCGGGAACGGCCCGCAGTTGTACGAGTACAGCCCGTCCTCGGAAAGGACGATGAGTTCGGAGTGCTCGTCGTCGTTCAAGCGGTAGTTGACCCATTCACTCGGCTTGGCTCCTGCGCAGTACCAGTGCTGGGCTCCGAAGCAGTTCTGGAGGTTGCCGGTCCACGTCAGGACTTCGCCATTGTCGAGCCGTTGGAGCTTGGTGAGGGTGGAAGCCGTACCGCCTTGCGTCGCTTGACGATCGGCAGCGATAGCGGTCCCGTCCCACGCAACAACAGTCACTCCTCTTCTCCGATGCAGTGGAGATAGCCTTTTGGCATGGCAAGGCCCGTTTCTTCCATGAACCGCTCTGCGATGATGAACAGTACATCTTCGTGCGCAGGGCCGAAGTCTGCCGTCCGAAAGAAGAACTCCAGCCACTCCTTCTCAGTGGCGCGCTTCATTCCCCCACTCCGTTCGCTTCCTTCATCAACTGCTCTACGATGTACCGTGCCGTGTACAGGTCGTCCTCGATCTTCTGGTTGAGTAGGTGTTCCGTGTCCGAGTCACACGCCAGTTCTTCCATCAGCGTTTCTACCTGAGAGACGAAGCTGTCGAGCGTGTGGATGTGTTGCTTGTTCAGCTTAAAGGCCATACGACTCCTTGACCATCTGTTCCACGGTGTTGTTGGTTACCCGCATGTGTCGCATGAAGTCCCACATGTTCCGGAGGTTTTTGGTATCTCGCTTCGCAATGCGTAACGCGGTTGCAACTGTGTCGTACCCTTCCTCTCCAAAGAGTTCGTCGTAGTCAATCGACAGCCAGTTCAAGTACGGCATTTCGCCGCGCATCGCACCGTAGAAGATGCTTTGTTTTAGCTTCTCCCACTGCTCGTGTACGTTGCTCCAGTCCCTCTTCCCCAGCAGCTTGTTGACTGACGCTTCCCTAGCCTCCCTGTCCCTGTCCAAGACGATCACCACGTCGTTCATCGTAAGAGACGCCAGAAAAGCCTCTCTGTTCCAAAGCCACTCTGTGTTGGAGACAACATCTGGGTTCACTGCGTTGAACGGTGTCCACTCGTGGACTACGCTAAGCCCACACCCCGCTAGGACAGAGCTGAGCCACCCCGACCCTGACCGCCCAGCCGACACGATGTAGATGGTCACAAGCCCCTCCAGAACTGCCACCACGGGTAACGCCTTCCAGAATGCCCCGTAGACGCTCTGTACGGCTCTATGTGCTCCGTGTAGGTAGGGGGTGGTAGGGTAGTAGCGGGGTCTTTCAACGCCTCTTGTAGGGCCTTACAGGAGGTTTTAAGGGCATCCTCCATTTGCTTCCTTCGGGCTTCGCACTCGCGGTCTTCGTGTACTTTCTCGATCTTGCGGATGGCGACTACGATAGGGTCTGCGTCGTACTCAGCCTTCGCCTTCTGGTACTCCTTCCACGCCTTCGTCTTTCTAGGACGCACAGCGCCACCTTTGCCAACAACGTATTCCACCTCCTCAGGCTGATACGGCCTGTAGCGGTGCCAAACCTTCTCACCTTTGAGCTTGAGAGCGAGTTCCGCTGTGCTGTTCCTTACCAGCCACGGACCAAAGCTGTAGCCGATGAAGGTCGTCGTGATGAAGCCGAAGCGGTCGTTCCTGTCGTAAGCCTTCTTCCACTCCACCCCGCTATCTACCAGCTCTAGGAACTTCTGCTGGGCGATGTGGCGTACTTCGTCTAGGTCGCAGTTGGTTGTCATTAGGGGTCGCTCCGCTGCGTGGCGTTGGCAGCGAATGCCTCCGCAAATGCGTAGTTGGCTGCTCGGTAAACTTCTGGGTCTTTGTCGCTTAGAGAGTCGTAAACAGTTTCCATCGTGTGCCTCTTGATGCGACCGACGCGGGTAGCGACATCTGAAACGTAGACAGTAAAATCGCCGTCCCATGCAGCATTGGGATCAATCAAATCGAATCGCCGAGGGTTCTTGGCTGCTTCAAGAAAGCCCTTCAAGTCCTCCGACCGTTCGTAAGGCTTGAAGCCGATCTTGCGCAGCAACGCGGTAAAGAAAGTCACAGGTCCTCCGGTTTCAGTCCGTGTGCTCGTAGCAAGAGGCGGATGTCACCTCGGATGTACGAGAGCAGGATGGTCATTTGTTCTCGCTGTCGCTGCGTTACGTCCATCGCGTCTACGTAGTCGAGAGCGTCGAGGACTGCCTTGTACCGTTGTTTCACTTCGTCTGTTGGGGTCACTCTGTCTCCTAGTCTCGCTCTGGACCGTTGTGACTTGTCAGCCGTCTTACCGTAGCAAGCCAACTCGGGTGGTCGCTGTAGTTACACCCTAGCTTCACTGCGTACCGTGACAGATCGTTGTTCAAAGCAACCAACCCACACGCACGGCAGACGAGCTTCCCACCTACTCGCCAATCGTTGATCTGGTGCCCTTCCATCTTGTATTTGTCACCCATCGAAGAGCCTCCTAAAAGCCCACCACAACCTTGTCCTTCTCCTCTACCTCGCTGATCCTTCCCCTAGACCAGGAACCACAGTCAAGACACTGGTACCTCTTGTACTTGGCAATCTTGGTAGTGGCGTACCCTCGCTGCTGGAGTCTCTTCGATGCGCAGTTCGGGCAGACGTGATCCTCGCGCTCCAGAGAGTGAGAGGGGTGGTTGGGAATCCACCCTTGGAGTTTGTAGTACAGCTTCTCCAAGAGCTTCACGTCACCGATGTTGTAGGTTTTCAGTTGCTTCCAAGCCTTCGGGTCGTTCTCCATGCACCGAACCCACAACCCGAACCCCTCGTGCTTGACCTTCTCTCCGATGCCCAACGCCTGAGCCACGTAGTCGAGCTTGTTGGACGGGAACCGGAAGTGCTTCTTCACCACCTTGTACAAGTCGATTTGCTTGGTGGGTGGAAGGGGCTTGAGTCCCAACCGCACCAACTCCGCGTTCAGCATCTTGTTGTCGAAGCTCTGGCCGTTGTACGTACACACGGCGTCCGCTTCGGACAGGACCTTGTGAAGCTGGCGGATCATCTTCTCGTGGCCGATCGTGTCGTCCGCGTAGAGCACCGAACGGGAACCCAAATCCTTCGCTGCCCACGAGATGATCCCGTGTGACTCCTTGATCTGGTTGATGGCGATGAACTGGTTTCGTAGCCCCCATGTGTAGCAAGTGTTCGGTTTCGATTCTACGTCGTAAAGGACGATCCTCACTCGGTGTCACTCTTGTTCATGTTGGTCCTTGTGTATCCGTGTTCCGCTCCACTGTCCGGGAGCGTAGGTGGCTACTATTTCGAGTAGCAAGGGGCACTTGTAGTTCCCTATGCTTTGCATCTTGAGCAGCGTTAGCGATCCCGACTCCTCCACTAGTATCTTGTCTGCTTGGTGTTCTTTTACCGCTCCGCTGGGTAGCGTCACGTAGATCACTCAGCACCCCTTGCGATAGCGAACGCCAAGCGGCACAGGGCGTGAGCTAGGTGGGACTCACCCGTCTCGGGGTCAGGACCATTCTGGTGCTGGTAGATGTGACGCAGCGAAGCGGCCACATGATCTTCGACACTCAGCGTCTTCCACAGTTCGTCGGGGTGCTTCTCCAACCCGAACGCAAGGACACGACCGGCAGCTAGGACAGCCTTGGAAGGAAGAAGATCAGGGCGGCTTTTTCGTTCGCTTCGCTGCGCTGCGTTGCCTTTGAACGCCGCAAGAGCAGACTGCCGAGTACGGAACGGAGCGTAGAACCGCGTAGGTACGTAGCTGTCTGGGGTGCAAACCGGTCGCACCCACGACCCCACACGGCCGTGTGGGGTCGCGCCTGCGTACTCGACCTCGTGCCCACTCTCGTACATGTCAAGGAACGTCTCACCATCAATGTCCACCCACGGGTCACTGTCTTCGAGCGTGGTGTACTTTTCTTTCGTTGTCATCGTTCGCTGACCTCGATCTTGATGTTCGGTTGTAGCTGTGGCTTGTCCTTGACCAACCACCAGTGGTCGATGAAGTCCTTTGCGTACGCCATCCACAGTCGCTTCATGTCCGTTGGTGCTTCTTGGAAGTCAAGAGGCGGAAGCTCCGGTGCGTACGGGTGCATGTGGTAGGCATCGAAGAGAACCAAAGCCATGTTGTACTGAAGCAACAACTCGTTCTCGTCCCTGAACTTCCACATCATCACTTCGCCCGCACAAGCCGTGTCCCGCAGGTGAATCTTGGCTTCCTCGGGGAGAGCGTCGAACAAGGGGATGTCTTCCACCCGTCGTCCTTCGTTGTGCCTCCAGCTAGAGCGGTGGATCTCTCGGGCCAGGTTGTCGGTGCTTGTTTCGGTTGTCACGTTGTTGCCTGGAATCACTGTGTCTCCATGTAAGCTGCGACTAGTTCTGCTGCGAGGGGTGGGACGATGGCGTTGCCGAAGGCGCGCAGCTTTCCCACCCGAGCGGGAACCCCATGAGCCAGCAAGGGAATGCTGGGTTCAACGCGCCTAGCTTTCCCGTCGTGTCCGAGTATCCAAGCGTTATCCGACCACGCTCCGCGAGTCGGATTTGATCCTCCAAGTTCCTTGCATCCCCGGTCTTCCAACGATTCCCGCCCGCATCGCCTCTGGCCCTCGGGGATTGCCACAGAGCGAATGCCACTCTCGGCAGAGTGTCCAATCGGCTCTTCCCATCCTTCCTCGTCATTGAGCCTGACAAGTCCCCCGTGTCCTTGTGATCCCGTGTGGTGGGAGTCGGCCAGAAAGAGTAGTCGGTCCCTTCGGTGCGGAGCGTTGACGGCACAAGCTGGAACACCGATCGTCCCGCAGGCGTAACCCTCTCCTTCCAGGTCAGCAAACACTCCGTCGAGCCAACCCTTGCCAATCGCTGCATACACTTGCTCACCCATGACGACAGCGGGCCGCTTGGCTCGGATGAGGCGAAGGAAGTCGGGCCAAAGGTGCCTTGGATCGTCCGTGCCGGCTCCCGAGCCTGCGACCGAGAACGGCTGGCACGGGCACGAGCCTGTCCAGATTTCCCGGTCTTCCGGCCAGCCGGCGAGTTGGAGGGCGTAACTCCACCCTGCGATACCGGCGAAGAAGTGACACTGGGTGTATCCGTCGAGGTCATTAGGCTCGACCTCTGTGATGCTTCTGTCATCGACGTGTCCGTTGGGTATCAGTTGTGCGTGTATCAGGTTGCGTAGCCACTGTGCCGTGTACTTGTCGTTCTCGTTGTAGTAGTTCATCCTTTGATCCAGCGCAGTGGAACGGACCCAGAAGGAGACACTGCGAAGTCGATACCCAATTTCCGTGCCCAGTCCGAGTAGTGGACCTTCGAGCCTTTACGAATTGGGTTGTCCCTCTGGAACAGCATCTTGATCTTGAGGCCGGGGTTCTGCTCCACGACCATCTTCATTTTCTTCCTCGCGGATGCGTCGAGCAGCCCTTTCGCCTCGATCAGGATTCCCGTCCGTTCGATCGTGAAGTCGGGGATGTACTTCCGCTTCGTCTCGGGGACGATGTACTGCACGGTGTCAACCTCGTACCCGTACAGCACACCTTGGGACTCAAGGAACTCCATCACCTTCTGTTCGTACCCGCTGCGTCCTCGTGTCTCTGGTTTCTTGGGTCGCTTGTTCTTCTTGGATCGGGTGTTGCGTGTCTTCATTTGTCTCCCGTTGGGATGCGTTGCGTCACTTCTTAGCCGGGAGTTGCCCCGTAGAACCGTCCTTGCACCCGTACTTCGGGCCGGTGTCAACGATGTAGTCGACTCCTCCTACGCTGGCGCACCTTGCCTCTACGTCCCTAAGCGTTTGTACGAGGCGGCTTGCATCGTTCTTGACGCCGACCGTTGCCGGGAACATGAAAGCGCAACCGATGATTAGCCCGAAGAGCAAACCAATAGTCCAATCTCCCATCACATCACTCCTTGCGGTACGTGACACGGCTTCCACGCTTTGTGGGGAGCCGCGATGTCGTCCTCACTGCGCAGCATGAACAAGAGTCTCGCGTTCTCACAAAGGTACGCCCACGCCTTACTGCTGCCGTACGCCTTGAGGTATTCGGTGTAGCAAATGGTCATCATCAGCTTCTCGTCCTTGACGTTCTGGAGGAGCTTCGTTGCCTTTGCCTCTCCGATGCCTTTCACGCCCCCAATGTTGTCGGTCGCATCGCCCTTGAGAAGCTGCTCGTAGAAGTTCCGCTTCGCCTCGATCGGCTCCACTACCCGTAGCTCGCCCTTCTTCCAGTTGTAGAGCCGGATGCCTTCGACCGTTGCCAAATCCTTGTCCCTCGTTGCCACGATGCTGTGGTCGGGGTCTTTCAGGAACTCGATCACGAGCTTGTCATCCGCCTCGATCCCGCACACCTCCTCTCCGTTGCACTCCGCTTTCAGGTACTCGCGTACGTCAGCGAGGTAGACGGGCCGCACCATGTCCGATCGGTTGCCCTTGTACGGCTGGATGGTGGCAACCTGGTACCGGAAGTTGCCCTCACCTGTCAGGTACCCTTTGTATTCCTTGATCGGAGCACACGCATCGAGGATGGACTGAACAAGCTGCCGACAGTTCTGGATGGCGTGGCTAACCGGCTGTGTCCTGATGAGCGTTTCGGCTTCGTCCAAGTACGCTCCTGGTACCTCCTTCTTCAACGTGGTCTTGTTCGCGTACTCGATGCCCCGGTAGAGAACGGATGTCTTCTGTGCTGCTGCTGCCGCTGCGAAGGCTACGATGTCAAGATCAAGTAGCAGCTTCCATCCGTCACTCATCGTCCCTGTACCGGCGATTCCGCTGCGCGATTTGCCAGAGGAAGTCGCCTTGCTTGCACTCGACACCTAGGGAGCTAAGGGTTTCGTACCCTCCTTTGAAGTCGTCAATGGTGGTGTTGTCGGATACCAGTGTGTCGGGTTGTTCGAGTAGGTGTAGCAAGAGGGTGACTCCTTCTTGTGTCTCGTTGATGCGCTGTGTCTCAAGTAGCGATGTCACGGCAATGCTTCTTTGTCGTTGTACAGTTCCCAGAGATTGATGATTGGCTTGTTGACCTTGGTGGCATAGGCGATACAGTTGCCCGTCCCGCCATCACTGCCATTCCATAGCGCAAGAACCTGATCGCAGCGGTCAACCATCCACTGATTGCGCTTTTGCATCTTCCATGCGGCGTAGCCGTCCTCACACACGTACACAACTTCTTCGGCACGACTCAACAGGAAGTTGAACTGATCCTGGCTGTCCTTCGGCCAACGGCATTCCTGGCCTTTGAACGGGACTGCTGCTGTGTACGGAACGCCAAGCGTGTACGCCGCAACCGCAAGCGCGGTGTCCCACCCAAGAGCCATTCCGGTGATAACCGACTTAACCTGCTGCGCCGTGCCGAGCCCTCGAATTGCGAGCCTCACCACCCGCGCCCTTTCCTCCTTCCCGTACCCGCCGAGCTTGTCCGGGCGGTGACCTGTGCCAGCTAGAATCACGTCGCTTGTCTCCTTGGTTGTTGCTTAGACGTTACGCAGCGTGAGCGATCACGAATACTCCCCTAACCACGCTTCCAGATACGGTCGGATCATCTCGTCACACAGTTGTACTAGCACTTCCTCTGATCCAAACCTCTCGTGGTACGCCCTGGGGTTACGGGCTAGAGAGGGGCCTGCTATCTCCTCTGACTCCTTCGTGGTTGTTCCGTTGAGCGGATACCCTTGGTGGTGCCAGCCACAGTTCCCGTACGTCCACCTGTGACCGAGCCTCTTCCTTCCCTTGACGACGTGGTGGACGGCACACGGGTTGAAAGAGACTCCGTTCAACCAGCACGGGATGCACCCGACGATCTTGATTGCCTCGAACCGCATCTGCTCCAGCAGGGTTGGGGCTTTGGTGGAGTGCTTCACGGGATTTCGCAGGCACCCCCCGTGCAAGCGAGTTCACGGCTGCCCGTCGTCTCGTCCTCCGTCTCGTACTGCGACAACTGCGACCAGTCGATACTGGCCGGCATCTTCTCCATCGCTGCACGGTACTCGTCGAACGAGCACGCCTGAAACGGCGCTTGCTTGTACGTACCCTGATCCGCAGGAAGAAAAGAGATGCCCGTGATGTTGTCAAAGTTGTTGAACACCCACGCTCCGACTTCCATCCACTCGTGCTCTTGCACCGAGACAGTCACCGAGACGGTGTGCTCTGCCCAGTGGGTGTTGTACGTGTTCCAGAGTTCGAGGTGGTCGATAGCCTTGAGATCCTTCTTCGTGATGGACCCCTCCGGTGCGGCCAGTGGGAAGTAGAAGACCGTTGTGCTCTCTGGCCGCATGACACACGGCTCGTTGGGCACACCTTGATCCTTGAGGAATCGAGTCAATGCGTCCTTGTTGTCCTGCCGCACAGCGCGGATGTAAAACTCCGAGTGACGTGGGTGGATGCCGCTGGCCGTATTACTCAGAAGGCTCGTCGTACCGGCCGGCTTGCAGCAAGTAATCGCCGTGCTCGGGTTGATGCCCAGCTTCTCTGCCCACGCACGATTCGTTGCGACAGCGTGCTTGCGCAGTTCTTCCAGCCAGTCCTCCGGATCACGGTCGCTGTACGAAATCTGACCGCTCATCACGGGGTGGTCGTAGATACCCGTGAAGCTGACGCCCAGCAGCCGCTCCTCCTCGATGTTCCGCTTCCACGTTGGCCGCAAGTAACGGAACGAGGTGAACGTGGACTGGATCGTGCCAAGGATCGTCGCGAGTTCGACCTTCTTCTTTAGCGTCTCCAGCGTATCGTTCGGACGGATCACAACCTCTGTCAGGTTGCACGTTTGCATGGAGCGCAAAAGGATCTCCAGACAGTTTCCGGTCACGATCCCGTTGACCGTCATCTGATTCAGAATCGGCTCTGTGACACAGAACGTTTCCCGCCTCTCCTCTAGCTTCTCAACACGGAGCACCTTCACGTACTGGCGAGCATCCCGCTGCGGCGGGTTGTCGTGGGCGTCAAGACGGTTCAGTCGCAGTCCAAGCTGAAGCAGCGAGTAGGCATCGGTGTTGCCGATTAGCAGCCGATGGCTCTTCTGACACTCGTACTCCTTCTTCCCGCCACGCCCGTCCGGCATCATTCGCAGGCCAGCCTCACTAGCACCGATGATCTTCACTCGGCAACCGAGAGTCGAAAGCAAAAGGCGCACGTCAAGCAGAAACTTTTTATTGACCGAGACGACCTGGAACCCGTTACCGTTCTCGTCACGAGTCACCGTTCCATCGGAGTCCAGCAGGCCAGCCAACCAGTTCAACTTGTACGCGACCGATGCGTTGATCGGCACAAACGTCTTGGACAGCATCTCACCGTGCTTCCAACGCTTACGAACTGCTGTGTCGGCTGAGCACGTCCCGGCCAACCTGTCTTCGCAGGCGTACTTGGTGTCGTACAGGTACGAGAACGTATAGTCGGTGTTGCCGTCTCCGGAGTAGAAACCCTGACTGTACGCGTCAATCTCCGGATCGTTCGCTACGGTACAGTTGACGACGGGCATCTCCCATTTCTGGAGTTTGTCACCCTCTCGCAACTGACCTGCCTCGACTCGTTCGGCGGCTGCGTTGTTGAACCCCTCAATGACAAGGAACTTGTGGTATGGCGTCGTATCGAGCGTTGACCCGTCGCTGAGATGGACACGCACAAGATCGTTGACGCCCGTGCTGAACGGCGTCACCTCGCTCCACATCGCTCCGTTCCAGATACGAACAGGCTGCCCGACGAGTTCGCCAATCGGTTGGTAGCCTTGCTCTGTGAGCAACTGCGTGTCACCCGTGACGCAAGGGTTGCCGCCCCACTCGTGGTCGGGGTCACGGCGGCCCAACCGCTTCATCTTTCGCTTCGCACCCGCACGGTTGAACACCCCACGCTCGCCCGACTTGCTCTGGTACAAAGCCAGCCACTCTTGCATGAAGGCATCGGTGTCCGGCTTCTCTGTGTACGCCACGCTGTTGTTGGCGAGTGAGTATTCCGGATGCTGTTCGCTCCAGTTGCCAGACTTGGCGTTGCGCAGACGTTGGTCAGTCAGATTGCTCAGGCTGATAAGAGCAGAACGGCGCACGCCGCCTACGACAATAGCCTCGCCGATCTTGCACATCAGGCCGTGGCATTCGAGCGAGTTGAGTTTGCGACCCGCTGCCGCCCTGAAGGTGCGGATGGCGTACTCGAACAGCTCCACGAGTGGACCTGGGCCTGACGCACGGCCACCGAACGTCCGCAGTCGAGCACCTGCCGGCCTGACCTTCGACACGTCGATCTTCGGGATACGGCCAGAGTACAGAAGGCCGATCAACTCGCGGAACGAACTGGCCCATCCGATCTTCGAGTCGGCCACAACAATCGTGGTGTCCGTCTCGTTGAACTCTTCCGCCACTTCGGGGAGACAGCCGATGAACTGACGCTCCACAGAGAAGCCAAGACCCGTGCCACACGACAGGATGTACAGTGCCTCGTCGAAAGCCCGAGGGTGGTCGATCGCGATGTAGGAGCAGTTGTAGCCCGCCATGTGATCGCGATCCAAAGCAGGGCCAGCAGTCATCAGGGCTCGCATGCTGGGCAACGTCTCAGTCGTTGAGATAGCGTTGAACGCCCGTTCGCAGACAGCCTCGATGTCCTTCTTCTTCAAGCCCGCATCCGTGAGCACAGGACGAACCACGTTCTCGACGTAGCGCCTAGCCGGCTCAGGCCAAACCTCTCGCCGTTGTTCGTCCTCTAGCCAACGGCTGTACTTGCTGGCTGCGATGTACTGCTGGAACAGTGTCGGGAGTGCGTTGCTGGTGTTGTTGTTATCCGTCAACCTTGTTGGCTCCTTTTTATGTCGCTGTCGCTGCGCAATGTCACTTACACTCGCCGTCTACGCTTATGACCGACGAGTCTGTTACTACACGCTTGTTCCCGCTCTCGTACGTGATGACCGTCTCCCATACTTTCCTTGTCACCGGACGGGTGCCGGGGCAGGTCCACCTCATCTGGAGCGAACACTCGAACTTTCCGTAGATCGTCATCCCGCAGGAGTAGCAGTAGCCACTTGGTCCGCTACATGACTGTGTTCCTTTGACTTCCCGCTCCGAACCGCCCACCTTGGCCCGTGAAACTTCCTTGTCCCAACACCCAGCGAGCGCGATCGCCAGCGGGACAACCCAAATGAACTTGCAGTTCACTTCTTGATCCTCGTTGTGAACACGAACCCAATCTCAAACCACTCGAACACGAACGCTTCCCACGGTGTCGAAGCGGGCAACCCCATTGCTACCCGCTCGTTGCTGGAGAGATCCGTCCACCCGAGGAACGGAAACCACGTTGGGCACTTCACACCCTACCCTTAGGGCTTTCATCTTTCTCGATGGTCTTCTTGAACAGCATGTTTGCTGCCGTGTGGAAGACAACAACGCCCTCGGGTTTGCCAAACCCCGGTGCTGCAACCGACCCGTGCTGTTCGAGACCCGACAGCGCATCCATTACTGCACTCTCAGAGAACGGTCCTCGGTACAGTTCGGGTACAACCGTGCAGCACACAGGTATCTCGGGGTTGTCTTTCCAACGGGTCGTGTTGAACAGACTGAACAGACGGTAGGAAAGTCCGTATCGGCGTTGAATGCCCGAGCCCCACCACTCTCCGAAATGGTGTCCCGGTCCGAGCTTCCGCAGCTCCTCTTCGTTCGCATGTGCCCACGCAGAGAAGCCGAAGTTGTCGTCCTCGGGTGTGATCCAACGAGTCCGCGAACCTGTCAGAAACTCTCCGTTCTCCCCGATGAAGATGCTGGCGTTCGTGCCATCAATCTTCTCGGTGACGACAATCTCCCGTGAGAGCCGTGCGATCTTTGGGAAGCCAGTGAACTCGGTCACTTGTGTCTCCTCTGTGTTATGTGTCTCAGGTGTCACTCAGCAACGCGCTCACTAAAGCCCGCCTCGTACCCGTCCTGCTCACCAGTGGCGTAACCAATCTTGAAGGACAGGTAACACCCGATGACCATGAACGCGAAAGCGAGGAAGTAGCTCACTCCTCGATCCAGCCAAGGACGGTCGGCGTTGCATTTGCTCGGGATGCGTAACTGCTGTTGTACGTGTTCCCCAGAAACCGTCCGCTCTTGCCAATCAGGTTGGTCCAGCCGCCCTTCTTGGTGTACTTGGCCGTGCCGACGTTCGTCTCGTAGCTCTTGGCTCGGCGGTACACGACCTTGTAGGTACCGGCCTTGGTGGGGTTGGTGAGGTTGAGGTTGACGGTGTTGTTGCTCTTGGTGTTCTTCTTCATTGTCTTTTATCGCTCCGCTGTTTCGTGTTGAGGTTGATGTTCCGTTGTCTCTCGCAGGTGGGGCGGTTGCCACAAGCACTCACTCCACTCCACTATCTTGTTGCCGTCGTACTGGATGGGTTCTAGTTGTTCTGACAGGAACCAGTACTTTTGGCCGTCGTTTCGAAGCTCCGGCTCACCGTCGATCAGAACGGCGTTCCCAGGCCCTTCATCACAAGGGCCGAAACCAGTCACGGTCCCCTGTCTACCGGCGAAGTCGCCAAACAGTTCGGGGTATTTGCAGTACACGATCCGCACCCGCTGCCCTACGTAGAAGGTCGCCATCCGTCAGTACCCCCGATCAGAAGAGGAGGTCGTCGTCGAAGTCAGGCTCCGGCTCCGGTGCCGGCTTGGGCTTCGGCTGTGCAGGCTTGGGGTGCAAGATGCCCATGAACTCGCGTACGAGTCCGACGACGGTGGTACCAGGATTGATGTCGTGTCCTGCCGTGATCTGTGCCGCCACGATTCGGCTAGCACTGGCGATGGAGGACTGAAGCTCGATCGACCGCTGACGTGGGTCGTTACCGCTTGCGCTGCCCGACGTGGCAGTCGAAGCCGAAGGCGACGACGAGGTGGGAGCGCGACCGACAACCATGAAGCTCTTGGGGTCGGCTTCCATGTACCCCTTCTCGTTCTCTTCGGCGTCGAACTCCACCAGATCGCCGGTAGCTGCCTTCACGGGGTTGAACCCGATGCCGTACTTCTTGCCGTCAACGAGGACGTTGTACAGCTTCCACGGGCCTCGCTTGCCGGTTCCTTCCTTGGCTACGATAAGGCCCTCGAACGTACCTGAAATGTGACTCACTTGTTGGTGTCTCCTATCGGATGTTTGATGTTGCTTGTTGCGGTGTAGCGGATGTTGCTCAGTGAAACGATGCCAACTACTTCCTCTTTCCCTTGTCCTTGGCTGTCTTCCCCACCCTCTTGCGGTCTGCGTACTTCTTGGCTACGTTGACCTTGGGGTTGATGTTGATGGGCTTTGCTGTCTTGGGTTTCATGTATCGCTCCGCTGCTTAGAGTTGCTTCTTGCTGCCTTGATGAGCGCCTCTCCGACTGCTTCGGCCAGATCGTACGACATCCCGATTTCAAACTCCCCAAAGTAGGCGCTACTCGCCGCATCGTGCGGCCTCAGTTGGATGTAGCCCAGGCCATCTGCATCCGGGCCTGCCGTTATTCCAACTCCCTCGTTGTCGTCCCACGCCGTGAACGACGCCTCAATAGATGTTGCCATGTGTTGCTTGTCTCCTAGACGTTGCGCACCGTAAGGGCTAAACGAACACCTCTTCCACCCTACGCTCTCCCTCCATCACCTTCGGGTAGTACACCCGAACAAGCTGGTAGACGTAGACCGCTTTACACCCCTCTGAGACCGACACCGTAGCTTCGTAGTCTGCTTCCGACTCAGACCCGAACAAGTCAGTGGAACGAGAGAGGGAGATGCTTCGTCCGAAGTCCTCGTCGGAGAGGACCAGGTAGTTCTTGTTCACAGTTTGGTTTCGCTCCCGCTGAGTTACGTGTAGCGTGTAAGGGGTGGAGCGGGCCGGTGGTGAGGCTCCGGCTTTCGCAATCTGATCGGCATCAACCCCCTGCGCGGGGTCTATGACTGCCGTGCGCCGGCTGTTAGCGGCAGACAGAACACGGGTATGCCTCATTCGCGCAGTCACCACCTGCGCCGCCGCTCCGTGATTGGTCAGTCCCTCTTCGCCGGCTCGGGCGGCTTGTCTTTCGCCACGCTTCGCAGCGCGTCCTTCGCTAGTTCGTACAGCTCGCGGGTCTCCGGCGCGACCGTCTGCACGACGGAATCGCTCGTGATAGCGGGCAGAACCATCATTGCGGCGGCGGTTTTGCTGGACGGCAGGAACACGTTGGCTCCCCACATCCCCATACCGGCAAACGCCAGCACGATGCCCCATGCGCTGACCCGCTCGTGCGCCTCTGCGACGTACGCAAACATGCCTGTAGCGCCAACGATGAATGCGAAGCCGAAGAACACCAGACCCATGCCGATGCTGTCCAACTGCATTACCCAATAAACGTCCCATGCGTCAATCATGTCTCTCTCCTATCCCGCCACATCAGGCGGTGGTTGTGTGTCAGTGCGTCGAAGACCAGTTGGGGCCGATGTTGTACTCCCCGAGAAGGGGAACCTTGAGCTTGAAGAACTCTCCTGCCTTCTTGATGCTTTCCACCCCGAGCTTACCGACGTACTCCGCAACCTCTGGATCGCAACTGTACTGGTACTCGTCGTGCGCGTGCATCACACGAAACACACGATGCTTACCTACAGTATAGCACGGATATACGCCGTCTACAAGAGACACACCACCTAATTTCCTGTCCATCCACGCCTGCGAATAGTCCATGATGATCGATGCTGTGCTCTGGATGGCGAGGTTGACTAGTCCGTGTCGCGCTCTGGAGTACACTTTCCTACCGTCGATTCCCACGATGTACTTTTTGCCGTTGGATTCCCAGTGCAAGCCAAGAGCCTCGTCCAACTGCTTCAGTGCGTCGTTCAAGTTCCAGTAGGCTTTGTGGTACCGCTCCGCTGCTTCACGCGAGCACTTCAGGATTGAGGCCAGCTTCTGTGGGGAGCATCCGTAGGAGAGCCCATAATTACCTGACTTTGCCTGACTCCGATCGATACCCCACACATCAGCACTCTCTTGGTGCGGGTCGTACCCCTCGGCCAGAATCTTCCGTGCGTACTCACCTCCGTCGTACTTCCACGTTAGAGCACCCTTGATCCGGTCCTCCAGAGCCGAAGCGTCGTACCCGACTAGAACCTGCCCCTCGTTGGCTGTGAACAGTTCGCGGAACTCTCGACCCAGAAGGACGTGCTCCTTGTTCTTCGGGACGTTGGTGACAACGGTGTGCTTCTGGCGGAACGTGTTGGTGACACCAGTAGAACCGGCCGTAAGGCGACCATCGAAAGCCAGTCGGGGATTGGCGAGCCACCCTTCAAGCACAGATAGGCGGTTGCGATAAGACATCCACCGCACAACCAGTCGTACCAACGGTCCACTCATCGCCTCCAGGTTCGGGCACAGCCGACCGTTCTCTTGCATCTTCGGGGTTGTCTGGATCGGAGCCTTCGTCTTGGGATCTCGGACGACCTTCCCGTTCTTGTCCTTCTTGAGATTGAACAGCGTTGCCTCCCATCCCTGCGAGAGGAGCCAGTTCTTGATGTCCTCCTGATTGCCCAGCTCCATTGGCTTGGTGGCTGGCAGGAGCTTGCCCCCTTCCACGCTCCACGGCTCTCCGTTCCACTGGACGGTCCGCAGCGAAGCGTCCCCGGAACATCCGTGCTTCTCCAGAAACCTCAGCATGTGGGCAGAGAACGTACCGTCTTGCTTGAAAGGCTTGGCTGGTAGGGTGTACTCAGCTTCTTCGCTTTTCTTCAGGGGTCTGGGTGGGAGTTGGGGTAGGACTTCGTGTTCAATTTCTTGCATCTCCTTGCGGATGCGCAACGTCAGGGCTCGGGCTTTCTCGATGTCGAACCGGAACCCGCACAACTCTTGGACCGCTTGGAGATAGGTGGCCTTCTGCGCAAGGCGCAGCGGAGCGTCCCAATCAACCATCTTGTGTCTCTCCGATGTGCCGTGTCACTGGTGTACCTGTAGAATAGCCCTAGCATCTTCGATGCGCCTGCCCCAGAATGGGGCTAGAAGCTCGTGTATAGCTCTCTGAGGCCCGTGTACCCTCGGGTAGCTAGGGTAGTAGCGCCCTCCTTGAACGGCCCTTAGACGGCTTCCTAGATGTCTTAGCGTTGATGACCTTGAACTTGAGCAAACTAGCCCGAGTCAGCACCGCGTCGTCCGTGGGGATGGCTAGCGGAGTGTCGTCTATCCACACGTCCGCCTTGAACTTCGCCGCCTTGGACTCCCCGAAGCAAAACACGATGTCGATGTTCAGCCGCTTGGCGTCTTGCTTGATGTCGGCGTTGTAGTCGTTGCTGTGGTGGTACCCACGGCTGGTGACGAACGTGACAGAGTGCCCCCGCTCCTTGACCTTGTTGATGAAGTGCTCCCAGAGGATCGGGTCGGCCGTGAACGTGTCGTCGTAGTCGAGAGCGAGGATCACAGAGGGGGTGCCTCGATGGGACCGTACCAAAGGCAAGGCTCCAGCCTATCGAAACTTTCCGACCAATCCTGATTCACAAACCACGCCTCCTTTTCAAGGACTTGCACAACGCTGATGTCGTCGCGTTCCTTGAGCCAGTACCACCCGTCTTGAGTGGGTGGGGTGGGGGACCATTTTGGGGTCGCGTTGCTGCTTTGTGCCTGAGCAGTAGGGTCGTACGTCTGGAGGAACTGAAGGATTAGGTCACGGAGCGATTCTCCATTGCCGTCGTGTGACTCGTATACCTCGATCTTGTTGTCGTGGTTCGGGAAACTGATGCCCCACACAGCGTAGTCTTGGTGGGCGCCCATACTGTACGGGGCGTAGTCCCCTCCGCGTTCAGCATCCCGATAGGGAGATCCCATAAGCTACTCCTCAATCACTTCACGGTAACGAACGGCCTTACGAATCACGTAAGGCGCATTGCCGGCAACGGCTTCTTCTTTTCTGCTGTAAGCTTCACCCCAATCCCCTCTGTACTCGTTCACCCAGATTTCCTTGGGCTCGGGCTTGACGCGGTAACGGAAGTTGTCCCATTGCCACAAGGGTTCCTTCTCTGCTCGCCAGCCGCAGCCGGCTTCGCCTTCAGGTTCGCTGCACTGCACCGTCTTACCGTCTACGAAGGCTTGCATTACTTCGATCGCTTTCTTTGTCTCTTCGATGTTCAAGATCGCATCTCCACTTGTAGAACAGCGTGTACCTTGTTGGTCAGCCGAACGTCGTTCTCGCAATAGCATTCAAGCTCTTCGCTGTACTCGCTGAAGTCGTTGAACTCTGTCTTGGCAAACCCAAGCCTCTTGCCCCACTCCTCCAACGAGTGACCGCCGAACGAGCCGTTGTCGTTGAGCCGATCAGGGTGCAGGTAGCGGGAGCGGACCAAGGTGTCGATGATCGTTACCGGCCTTCCGTTGAACGTGTCTGGTCCTACGGTGAACGGAATCCCCCACACCTTGTAAAGTGCCCAAAGATCGAAGCCGATGATGTTGTGACCTACCAACGTCGTCCATCGAAGAGAGTCCAAAAGAAAACTCTCTCTGTCCATGTACGTGGTAGCTACTCCGTCACACCACACCACTACGCAATGAATCTTGGTCAGGTAGAGAGTGAGGTTGTCAGCCTCAACATCCAGCGCAACCTCGGTCATGCTTCAATCCCTCCGCTGATGGGCACCAGAGCGCCCCTGATCGTGTCGTAGTTGAGGTAGTCACCAAGCCCGAGTGTCCCTTCCTCGCGACTCTTGAGGATGCGTGTGCGGGTCTTGGGACGGGCTGTCTCGTCCGATGGGTCTGTGACTTCTCGTTCGATGCCGATGATGTTCCAAGCCAGTTGCTCGAAAGCGCCTGAACCTCGCGCATCGTCTAGGGACAACAACTCCCAATAAGGCCAGCTTTCCTTGCCGCTCTTGTCTCGGTCGCGGTTCTTGCGCTTGATGTGCGACACGATGATGAGGTGGAGGCCCTGGTCCTCGACCAGCGTCGCCAGCTTGGTCATCAACTGGTCGATTTCCTTGCGCTCGTCCTTGGTGTCACGGCTCGACATGACGTACGAGATGTGATCGAGTACGCCGAACTTGCACCCTTTCGCCTTGGTGAAGTAGTTGATCTTGTTGAGCAGCGCTTCGTCGTTCAGCAGGACCTTGTTGTTGGTGAGCAGTTCGAGCTTGGTCAGGATGTTGTCGTTGACGTACTGCACGTCCTCGCGCTTAACGAGTGACGGGTCACGACGCAGGCGGTTGAGGGCGACTCCCGTGTGCAAGGCGACGATGCCTTGCCGGGTCTTGGTCTTACCCTCTTCCAAGAAGATGTTGAACACGGGTGCGTCTTGCTTGGTGAGCAAGTCGTACGTGATCTGCCGGCACAGGGTCGATTTCCCAACGCCGGGCGGCGCAAGGATCATCGTGATCTCACCACGGCGCAGCCCTTGGAGCTTCATCATGGTCTTGGGCAGCGAGTCCACGAACACGCCCGGAATGGCTGGCTTCAGCAACTCGTCGATGTTTTCGACAGCCCCGTTCTCGATCGCTTCCGGTGCGTAGTCCTGAGCCCCGCGCAGGCACGACCACCAGCCTTCGATGTCGCCGGCTTTCAGGTACTCGCTGGTGTCCTTGCGCTTGAGGCGCATGATCTTGACTTGGCACTGGCTGATGAGCAGTTCAGCGAGTGCCTTGGCCGTGGTCTGCCCTGGTTCGTCCTCGTCCAGACAGATGAACACGACCTCGTGGGAGGTGAAGAACTCCAGTTCTTTCCGCGTTGCTGCGTCGAGCGTGCCGTTCTCGTTGGCACCGTTGGGTAGGCTGACGACGTTGTAACCCTTGCCCTTGGCTACGAACATCTCCCACGCGGACATCGCATCCAGTTCGCCTTCGAGCACCAGAAGGAACTTGGCGTTGGCCTTGCACTGGGCTTGGCCGAACAGCCCCTTGATCTTGCCGATGGCGGCGAACTGCTTGGGGAGGTGGCGCTTCTTGTACCCGGTGACTTCGCCGTTGACGATGTACGGGTAGAAGTGGTCGGTGACGGTGCTTGCAGTGGCTTCGTCCACGGCCACTCGCACCCCGAACCGCTCGCACGTAGCGAGGGAGATCCCTCGATCCTCCAGCGCACGGATCGGGTAGTTCTTGATCGCGGCCAACTCCAAAGTGGAGTCGCTGGCTGCCGATTGCTGCGGCTTGAACGTGCGGTTGCTTGTCACCGTGTCTCCGTCTGTTGCTTGTACGGCGGCGCATCGGTAGCACCAGCCTCGTGTCTCGGAGTCCTCGAACAGCACGAGATTGTTCCCGCTGCTGTCCTGACCCTTGGCCCTACAGCTAGGGCAAGCTGTCCGTTGTCTCAAGTCGGGTGTCTCCGGTGTGTAGCTTGTCCCTCTACTATACCACGTTGTTGCCTTGTGTTGCTAGTGTATCGTTGTTCCCTCCGGCATCCCTTCCCGCAAAGACAGGAAGTTCAGGATGTCGCCCATGTACCGTTCAGCCAGCTTGCCGCACGATTCTGAATCCTTTTCCACCCTCACCTCCAGTTCGTCATCTCCCGAGTCGATCAGTGTGAGCTTCATAATGGTCATTGGTACTCTCCCCACATTCCCCTGATACGTTCTAGTGCTTCTGTGTAGGCTTTCGCCGTCTCCGGGTGGTTCTGTCCGACCACCCGGATTGCGGCGGAGCACAAATCTCCTAGCTGGATTCGTGCCAAATCGTGCTGGCGGAGAACATGAACGAGTGATTGGAAGTCATCGCTTAGGGTCTTTGTGTCGTTCGGGGACATCTTCGGGCCTCAGTTCCGTGTAGATTTTCAGTGTTCCCCAAGAGTCGTGTAGCGTGAACTGCGCAACCTCTTGGATGGAGTACCCCCGCTCGAAGAGTCGGGATGTCGCTTCCCTGCGCAAGTCGTGGAAGTGCAAGTCTTTTACCCCCAGAAAGTGCATCGCTTTGGTGAAGGCTGAACTGACGGAACGAGGGTTGTACGGGAACACCCTGTCGCCTTCCTCAGGCTGTTCAGCGATGATCGCCAGAGCCTCGGGAAGGATGCGGAAGCTGCGCCGATTGCCGATCTTCTGGCTCGGGTGCTTCACGTCGTCCAGCCACGCGATACCTTTTACGGGGTCAACGTCGCACCGCCTAAGACGACAGATTTCGTCCTGCCTGCGGGCTGTGCAAAGGGCGAACTTGACAATATCCGCCATGGGTATTTCGCTTCGCTGATCTCTGTCCTCGAAGTGGGCGAGTATCAGTTCCTCTTCACCAGCCTTCAGCCTGCGCTTCCTGCGCTTGGACTTGGCGACCAGCTTGTGCTGCCTCAGGTGGAACACAGCGTCGTCGATTTCGCTCAGCGGAGCGGTCAAACCAAGTGACCCCCTAGCCGCCCTGACAACCTGCTTGATCCAGATGATGTCGTTCAACGCTGTTGCTGGACCCGTGCCTCCTTTGCGTCTCTCTTCGATGTGGCGTACGTAATCCCGAGCCTTCAGGGATCGGACAACTCTGTCGGCTATCGCGTACCCTTTGAGTCTGTTCAGGTCTGCTGTCTTGGTGCGACCCCACTTGTTCAATCCGCTGGCGTACTGCTCGTACCACTCGATCAACTCGCGGAGCGTCTTGTCGTCGGCTTCGGTGCTTCCGCTGGCACGTCGCTCAGCGACAGCGCGTTCAACACGTTCCGCCCACGCTTGCGCCATTCCTTTGGTTGGAAAGCTGGCCGATTGTCTGCCTTCCCCTTTCCTGCGCACGGTTACCCGCCAGGATTTACCCCGTTTCTCGAACGTCGCCATGAGTGCCCCATCCCCGGTTTAGACACCTGAATAGTAGCACTCTCCGTCCAATCCATCATGGGGGCACAGGAAAACCGGCGATCAAGCTGGGGCGCAGTGTACCTTGATTTTCCGGCACTTACCTGAACTTGGCCTTCCCTTTGCATACCTTTGTGTCCTCGCTTTTACTGCCCCGTGTGCCCCGCCCGCGCCCCAAACGGGGCTTGGGGCGCTAACTAATGCTCAAGGGTACTGCCCAGACTCTCGAAACATTCAGAGAAGATGATGTACCAGTCGGCTTTGTCCGCCTCCATCCCACGACCGATGTACTTGTACCAGCTAATCCTTGCGCCGGTCGGCTTGTGGCGGAAGTTCGGCTCGTCGCCTGAACACCATGGACACTCCTCGCTATCGCACCAGCAGTAGCGGTGGAGCATGAACACATCGTTCTCGAAGTCCTCGCCGTAACCGAACTCCCCGCCGAGGCCGAACCCGCCTCCAGAGTTCGTCACCTCGCAGACGCGCTTGGTAAGCTGGCGAAGAAGCTCGCTGATGACATTTTCGGATGGGATGGGTAACACCAACGTCACACTGTTCACGCTGCCTCCAGAGATCCGTCGATGTAGTCTGCCACGTCCTGAACCCTCCACACCCCGTCCTTGGTGGGGCGGGGGAACTCCCCTCGGGACACTTTGTTGCGGATAGTCTGCTCCGCTCGTCCCCCTAGGAGTTCACGAACCTGGTTCATGTTGAGGGTTGCTGTCTCGAACTGAGCGAAGATGAGTAGTGCGGTGTTCAAGTTGTTACCTCCCTTCGGGATGCGTTACGTGTGTTGCTTGTTGCTGACGTCAGGCAGCGGAGCGGTAAAAGAACACCAAGGGTTACAGCACCACATCCTCTCTTCATCCGTGTGGATGTCTTTGTCTCCGCACTCGGGACACAGAGCATCGAAGAGGTGACTGATGCTCACCCCGCCCCGCGCTCGGTCTCGTGTTCGAGCGCCAATCCGACACCGAAGAATGCTTTCACGTCGTCGGCGTTGAACACGGCCTGTCCACTACTGAGGCGGTAGCATCGCAGCGAATGGCCGGCGATCTCCAGTACGCCGCTGTGGGTCGCGTATGGGATGTCCTCGTCAGGAGGCAGATTCCCTGTTTCCTCCCACGCGACGGTGTCGAGCAGAGCATCCATTGGCGTTTTCACTTTGCCTCCTCCATCTCGCCCATTGCCGAGTCGATGGCGGCGTCGATGGCGATGTCGGCCGCTTCTCCGTCAATCAGCCCGTCGTCGTCAAGTGGGCCGTGGATATATGGCGAATCCGCTCCGGCAAACTCGCCGCGCAAAAACCTGTAGCGTTCCGCATCCCTGCGCAGTTCCTCCGATTCCCTGAGGGCTGCGGCGGCTTGGCGCAACGCATCCTTGTCCGGTCCAAAGAAAGCAGACGACCCCATGCTGTCCAACTCGTCCGCCAATTCGTTCTTGTCCATCACTTCGCTTCCTCCGCATCCAGCCGCACGAGGGCGACGCGTTGGCCGTCCGTCGCCATCAGTGCGCGTTGCAGCTCGACGCTGTACACGTCCACGACCGGCGCCGCGTCAATCCTCCTGCGCAGCTTGTCGCGATCGCGTTCGGCGGTTTCTGCGCGCTGCCTCTGCATGTCGCGTTCCGAGCACAAATTGCGCAGGGTCATGCTGTCGGTGTGACAGCCCCATTCTGGGCCCACTTACTCCAAGCCCAAACCCACTCAGACCAGCACTTCCAAGGTGGCCCCCGGGTCTGGATGTCAGAGCGACAGGTCGATCAGGAAGGTCCCTATAGGGGCCCAGAATGCTCTGTCCGAGCTACGTGCCCACCGCTCGAGAAGACCCCCAGCTGGCGTCCCAGGCTCAGACCGACCATCGAAAGCTCACCCAAGCGTCCGTTACGCAGCTCTAAGGAGCAGAGAACTCCAAAGGATAAGGGAAAGCAAGAGTCCTCGTGCTATGAAATAGCCCACGACAAGGACGTAACTCCCCAGAATCTGCTCAACTCCCTGGATCCCTCAATTCCCTGGGCTCTTACGTTAAACGGATCGCTATATAAACCCTGGAAGACCCTCCGGTGAGGTAAGCAAGTGTCTTGAGCAAGAACCATCACACTTCTTGGTGGAGAGCGATCTCGCGCCCCTTTTTCCTCCTACCATCTCCCCCTACACTTGTGCTCTACCTGATTCGTTGACTTAAGCATCGTAGGCTTTTCCCCAACGATCCATCCCTGGGCACCCCTGATCCGTTTCCTATCTTGCAGTTCATATAGACGTGGTGATCAGGATCAAGATTCTCCCAACATCGCATGGCTCAAGATCGACGTGAGATCACACCACTTCATCTGGCACTGTCTGTGGGAAACGAGCGAAGAGCCATAATGGTGTGAAGAAATTCAAGTAGGAGGACCGCCGGCAGTGAGGGAAGCACCGTGGGGAGAGGGGAAGGAGAGCTTGTGCCTTCCCACCCCATGGGGAACCACCCCTCTGAAGGCAACCATGTCGACGAGCTGCCTCCACCAGCTGTGGGGGTGCAACCTCCCAACGGGAATCCTGACACTCTCCAAACCCTCAATGCCAAACTAGATATCCTCGTGGAATTAATGAGGACCTAGGAGGCCAGGGAGGAGAAGTCACGACTCCCCCGGGAATGCCCCCCCGTGGAGGAGCTTCCTAACAACCCGCCAGAGGCCGCTTCACCCTCCAAAGGCCGCTTCACCCTCCAGGGAAGGTGGCTTGTACATAATAGGTCAGGAGGACCTTCGCAAGCCCCTCTTCCCGAATAAGAAGCCTCCTCCACTCTAAGGAGAGAAAGGTCCGGGGCACACTAGCAGCCCCCGGAGACCGACGCCCACGAGGGACGATGAGGTAGCCCCCAAGGGTGCCCTCGTAGCCCCTCGGCTCAGCGTCAATCAGAATTGTCCCTCCAACTGAGGGACTTCGAGTGACGTTTCGTAGAGTAGGAGTGCGCCCTCTGCGCCTTGCAGAAGACGTCCATCAAGGAGGATGAGGAGAAATTCCCGTTCTTTGACCAAATCTTGAATGCCGAGATCTCCCCTAGAGTCTCGCTACTGACCTTCAAGTCATATGACGGCCAGGGATACTCGGTCGACCATTATGATAGCTTCAAAGCCCTGATGACTCTCCACGGGGCTTCGGACGTCATCAAATGCTGAGCATTCGTGACCACCTTGGTCCAAGGCGCTCAAGCCTGGTTCTGAGCACTCACCCTCGACAACATCCACAACTTTCGATAGTTCGGGCGGATCTTCAAGGAGAGCTTCGCCAGCAGCGGCCCTCCCCAGTCAGTTGCGGGGCTACTGGCACTAAAACAGGCATAGGGGGAGAAGCTATGGGCTTATATCAACTGATTTAAATCGGAAGCCCTGCGTATCCCTCGCCTGGATGTCGCCTTGACCACCACCACATTGACCAGAGGCATCTGCGACGAGAACCACCGACGAGAGCTGGTCCTCCATCCACCCACCTCTCTAGCCGATCTGGTGACCCTAGCCCTGTGCCAAAGTGTGAAGAAGTTCTCAGTGCCTACCACAGCGCGACGGGCTCAGGTCGAGAGGGGGATCAGAAGTGATCATCTGAGCAAGTGATGGGGACATCACTTACCCCCTCCACATTTTTGAAGCCCGGATGGATCGTCATCAAGTGCCATCATGATCTTAATTACTTCCGCACTTTAATTTAATTTCCTGCTTTAATAAATTTTAGTATGCGCGGTGTAATTCCAATTGTTTATACGCCTCCTCAACAGCCCCCACTAACCCTTCAGGGGCCTCATCAGCCTCTTGGGAGGCGTCCCCAATTCTTGGTAGTGGTAATTCAATGCTTGTATCGGGTTATCGGTACCCTGAGCTCTGGGTCGTTACAGTTGGTATCAGAGCAGTGTTGGGGAATCATGTAAAGAATTGAAATTACATGTGATTGTCTAGAGCAAGTCCAGTCATGTCGTCTGTTACTGGCTTAGGATGTTTTCTGTGATTATTAATATGTTTTTTCATTATCGTATGTTTTAGATGCCGCCCCGTAAAAGAAGAGCTCATGTTCCCCTGGAAGAGAGTGGTAGCGTTCCTCCTCCTGTTGTGCCTGCTCCTCCTCCGATTGTGCTAGTCCCTGCTCCTACTGTGCCAGCTCCGCAAGATGACTTACCCGGTGGCCGTGGTAGAGCACTCAAGAAATTTTTGCTATTCCACCCGCTGACTTATAAAGGTCAGTCAGATCTGGATGCTGCCAAGATTTGGGTCGAGACGACTGAGTATGTGTTTCAATCGCAAGAATGCGTGGAGGACGAGAAGGTCATGTTGCTACTTTTCAACTTCAGGGTGCAGCATTGATGTGGTGGAGTTTGGAGTGGGAAGTCACCTTCCATTCTCGACCACTTCATTAGATCACCTGGGCAGAGTTCGTGACTACCTTTGAGCGCACCAACAGTCCGGCATGTCTTCGCATGAATAAGATGCACCAATTCCTAGATCTGGTGCAGGGTGAGATGACCATGCTGCAGTATCGGAACAAGTTCATTGAGTTGGGTCATTATGCGCCGCATATTATTACTGATGAAGCCTTAAAGATCGAGCAGTTTCTCTGAGATTTACGAGTTGAATTGAAAGTGCCGATGCTTGCTACTCGTGTCACTGCCATGGATGATGCATATCAAGCAGTAGTCGCGGTTGAGCTCGATTTGGCGAGGTCTATAGTGTTCTCTCAGTCCAGTGTCGCTCAGTCGGTTATGCCATTCCCGTAGTCCTTTCAGCCGTCAGCACCTAGCATTCTGTCTATTGTGCCTGCTTCCTGTGGTCCTTCAAGGCAGATGTTTAGAAAGTCCAAGAAGCGTTTTAATCATCAAGCATCTTTGGGTTTTGTGCAGCAGCAATTGGCATCTTCTGATTCTATTCAGTGATCTATTTCTCCTTTTCAACAGTGCTGAGAGTTTTCTGTGAGTCAGCTGAGACCATGTCCGAGGTGTGGTGGCATTCATCCTGGTGTACCATGCTCCTTACCGGTGGTTTGCTATTGCTGTGATCAGCCAGGTCACGTTGTTTGAGAATGCCCGATGAAGTATGTGCCGGCACAGTTCTCGTATGTTACCTAGCTGTAGCAGTCTCAATTTCATCTTCTTGCACCACCTCTACATCAACCATCATTTTTGCAAGTTCTTGCTTCTTCCCAACAATCTTATGTAGCCTCTAGCCAGAAGCCGAGGAGCCAGATCACTCATATCACTCGTGTAGAAGCCATTATGTCCAATCTCGTAGAAGGTACAATTTTGATTTTTGGTCGTTCAGCTCGTGTCCTATTCGATTCAGGTGCCACTCATTCATTTGTTTCTGACGATTTCCTTGCTCGTCTTGAGGAGCTGGTAACCGAGTCGCCCTATGAACTGCTCATTGAGTTACCATCCGGAGATTTCATGTCCACTCCATTTTGCTTGGAAGATTGTCCAGTTGTGGTCAGTGACCGGCAGTTGCCAGCGAAGTTGTATACGCTGCAGTTGGCCGAGTACGATGTGATTCTAGGCATGGACTGGTTAGAGCAATATCATGCCATGGTTGACTGCAGATCCAAGAAAGTCTACTTTCAGCCACGTGAAAAGTTAGCTTTCTATTTTCAAGGTACCTGATTTTGTTATTCTCGCTTTCTGTAGTTAGGCGCAGTTCACTTTCAGTCTCTTTCCCTCGCTCTCTCTCTTTCCCTCTCCCTTTTCTTCTCATCCTATAGGATCTCCCTCTCTCACCCATCTCTCCTCTCTCTTTCTAACATAACCTAGACTTCACCACCGCAGAGCCCTCTCCTTTACACTACCCCCTCTGCACACTCATCTCACAGTAGCCCTCTCACCATTGTGAATCCCCTCTATCCCTTTATCTCTCTCTAACCTGACCCCACAGCCCATGCACATATCCCCCGTCTCCTCCACCTGCTAGCTACCGCATCCTTACCCTCACCACCTCTCACCCTTGCTCCCTCTGTCTCACCCTCCCACTCTCCTCCCCCCACGGGCCTCCTCTCTCTCACCATCTAACCCCCTTTCTCTTCTCACCCTCTCTCTTCTCTCTCTTTCTCTCTCTAGCCTCTCACACTCGCACACACGCCTGCAGCAGCAACTCTAATTTACCTTCGCCGTCACACATGCACACAGTCTCATCTCCCCTTTTCCTCCTCCTCTGCAACACCTCACACACACACTCGCAGCAAACGCCCACCTCCTCACCGCCACGGCACCCCCTCATCACCGTTTGCCTTTGCGCACCCACGACTGCTACATACCCCTCTCTCTCTCCCTTTATCTCTCTCTAACCACCAGCCGCAGCCTCCGTGTAGCCCCCTTCGAGCCCTCCCTCTCCCTCTGCTAGAGCAAAACCTGTTGCACCTAGCCTCCTCCCTCCTTACCACTGGCCACCTCCGTCTCCCTCTCTTCTCTCTCTATCTCTCTCTCTCTAACCACCGTCGCGACACTCATTCTCCCCCTCTCACAATACACATATACTTCACCACCGCAGGCCTCACTCTCCCTCTTTTGCCCACTATCACTGCCCTCACCTGCTCACCTCCCACACGCAACGCGGGCCCCCATCTCCCTCTCTCTACTTCTCTCTCTAACCTCTCCCTCTCCCTTTCATCGGATCACGGCGGCACCTCCCATTGCACCAACCCCACTCCCTCTCACTTCACGCTTCTCACACACCACGAGCCCCACTCTGCACTCCTCTCTCTCACCACCATAGGCACCATCCTACACCCTCTCTAACCTCTCTCACGGATCTCTCTCTCTCTCTCTCTCTCTCTCTCTCACCATCTTTTACACACACACACACTCCATCCCACCATCACCCCCGTCGGATCCCTCTCTCATGTAGCCTCGAACACTCTCGCCACCTCCCATCTCTCCTTCTCTCCCACAAACGCAGCACCGGCCGTCGGCTTCGCCTGCCCTCTCTGCATACAGGTAGAATCTCCGCCACCGCCACAATCGTTCACGTCGACCCCCCTCTCCTTGCGCCATTGTCGGAACTCCCTCACTCTCCCTCTTCTACCCACTACCGCAGCCCTCGCCTACTCACCTCCCACACACACTGCGGGTCCCCATCACCCTCCCCTCTGTGTCTTCTCTCTTAAACTCTCTTTCTCTCTCTAGCCTTCTAACCACCCTCTTCGTCTCACCCCTCTCCCTGCTCCCTTTCTCTCCTACGCACTGCAAGCATCGCGGAGCTCTCCCCTGGCCAACACCTCCCTCCACGTCTCTACTCTCTCCCCATCTCTCTTTCTCTCCAGGTCGTCTCTCTCTCACTCCCTCCACACTTCACATACACCCCTCGTCAAGGCTCTCCCCTCATGTAGCCTCTCCCATCTACTAGCGTCCACCGTCTGCCGTCGCCCTATTTCTCGCCGCGTCTCTCTCTCTACCTCCCATGCACATGCACAAGTCCACCTCCCTGCTACCTATCCTCTCCCGTGAACACCGCAGTCACCATACACACGGAGACTGGCCTCCCACTCCTTACCCCGTCGTCCCTCTCCCTTTCTCTCCTACTCGCTCTTCACATCTCCACCGTCGCAAGCCGCAGTGACCCCCCTTTCACACCTACCCCACCCGTCGCACCCCCCTCCGACCAACACACACCCCTTCGCGCACCGCCAGAGGCTCTCTCTCTCTCTCTCTCTCTCTCTCAGGCAGAGGAGATGGATGGAGTATATGAAGGATTATGACTTCACCCTGTCTTATCAGCCGGGCAAGATGAATGTCATTGTCAATGCCTTGAGTAGAAAGGTCATGGTCAGTGTGATGATGTTGAGGAAGTGGAGGCTCTGGGAATAAGTACCCGAAGTAACATTTAGGCTCAAGGTTCCCCGAGAGCCAGGGTTGGCCGTGCTTGCGAGCTTGACTGTCACCCCAGCCATCCGCCGTCAGGTGACAGAGGCTCAGCATGCAGACCCTGAGTTGCCCCAAATTTTGGCTATGGCCGATGTGGAGCTCGACGAGGATGGTGTTGTGAGATTCCGAGGTAGGCTGTACGTCCCAGTCGAAGAGTAGGTGAGACGTGTAGTGTTACTAGAGGCTCATGGGAGTAGGTACACTGTGCATCTGGGTGCGATGAAGATGTATCAGAACTTGAGGAGACAGTTCTGGTGGCCAGGTATGAAGAGAGATGTTGCTGAGTTCGTGGCCAGGTGCTTGACCTATCAGCAAGTGAAGGCGGAGCACTAGTGACCTAGAGGTACGCTTCAGCCCTTGGAGGTTCCCGCGTGGAAATGGGACCACGTGACCATAGATTTTGTGGTGGGATTGTCGAGGACTTCGAGTGGGCATGATGGCATTTGGTTGCTTGTGGATTGGCTGACGAAGATGGCTCGGTTGTTACCGATCAGGGTCAGCTAGAGTGTGCCTAAGCTGGCACGTCTTTATGTGGAGCGAATTGTACCCTTACATGGAATTCCCATTTCCATCGTGTCAGATCGAGATCCACGTTTCACTTCTGGATTCTGCAGGAGTTTTAGAGAGCTCTAGGCACCGAGTTTGCTTTTAGCTCGACTTATCATCCTCAGTCGTACGGTCAATCAGAGAGGACCATCTAGATGCTAGAAGACATGTTGAGGTCGTGTTGCCTGGAGTGGCAAGGGAGTTGGATTCACCATCTACCATTGGTAGAGTTTGCCTATAACAACAGTTATCATTCGAGCATTGAGATGGCTCCCTATGAGGCATTGTACGGGCGACCGTGTCGGACTCCACTCGACTGGTTTGAGGTTGGTGAGTGTGTTATGATGGGACTGAAGCTGGTGCAGTAGTGTGTGAATGTGGTGCATTTTGTCCGTCAGAACATATTGGTGGCTCAGAGTCAGCAGAAGAGCTATGTCGATCGGAGAAGACAGCCCCTCAATTTTGCTGTTGGTGATCGAGTATTCTTGAGAGTTTCTCCGATGAAGGGGGTGGTGCACTTTGACAGGCATGGGAAGTTGAGTCCCCACAATGTTGGTACTTTTCTCATTGTTGAGCGCATTGGCGAGGTTGCGTATGAGTTGTAGTTACCCCCGGAGTTGGAGTTGGTGCATGACGTGTTTCATGTCTCGATGTTGCGGAAGTACATGCCCGATGGCTCTCACGTTTTGGAGGATTCCATTTGGCCCGAGGTGACTCCTGATCTATCTCTTCCAGAGTTCCCCATCTGTATTGAGGATCAGTGAGAGCAGCACCTGCAGAACAAGTTTATTCTCGTGGTTAAGGTGGCGTGGCAGCGGCACTCTGGCGGTGATGCATCTTGGGAGCGTGAGGACGAGATGCGTCAGCAGTTCCCTTATTTATTCTAGTGAGTTTTCCCCCTTCTTTTCCCCTTGTGCCTTATTTTAAATTTCCAGGATGAAATTAGTTTAAGGGGGAGCGCTGTAATATCCCAGACCATTCGGATCCTTTTTCTCAGGTCGTGGATTTATTTTCACAGCGGAAATAGTTTTATTATGCCCGAAGCTATTTTTCAGACATTTTTTGGGTTCGGATCCCTGATTTTTAGATCAATTTTGGAAATCTTGGAATGTGTTTTGTGATTTTCATGCGTTTTTCCTGAGAGAACCTATGGAACCCTGTATAGGGCAAACCGTTGCATTCTCCTACTTTTGGATGGTACCGGTGCAACCAGTGTGTCCCGAGGATCGAGAAAATATATTTTTCTATTTTAATGTGCATGGTATGATGGTAGAAAATATAGACAAGTGCTCCTCATGATGTGTATTTTGTTACATAAACTAGGCTTCACCTAGGCACCTCGCCTTGTCGCCTAAGCAGTAAGGCGGTGGGCCACCGCCTTGGTCGTCTTGGTCGCTTTATAAACCATGGTTAGGGTTGCCAAAGGAACCTTGGGTGGCGGCAGTGGATAGCGCTTGGCAAGAATTTCAGCAGTTATATGAAGCCTCAAATTGAAAAGCCCAAGAATTAAGGATCAAGCAGTTGGAGGATAAAATAAAAACAGTACGTGACCAGATCTGCGAGAGGGGATCCCGGGCTGCGAGGGTCCGAGATCCCCATAGCTCCCTTGAGGCTACCATTGCTGAGAGCAGGAGTCAGGCTGCCTCGCTTCAGGAGACCGTGCGGAACATCTTGCAGAGAATCGCGGCCTTGGAAGCCTCAGCTGAAACGAATGCCAAAGCGGTTCAGGAGGCGCGGGCAGAGGAGAGTTCCCTTGCTATAGAGTGCTTAGGCATGGAGGAGACCCTTGTCACAAAAGAATAAGAGCTCGCCGATTTGATGAAGCAGAAGCCCTCCCATCTCTGAGTCTGTATAGTTCTTTTATTCAGCCCATTGTTAGTTTCATGTTCTTTTGCATTCATTACTTTGCAGCTACCCCCAGGGGCTTGTCTTGGGCTCCAATTTTGCAGATGAATGGAGAAATTGTTCGTAAACTGATGAAACATAAATTCTTTTATTCTGGAAACTTCTTTCTTTCTTTTTTTTTAACACTAGCTTTAGTGCCCTTTCGGATTTTCACCAAAACTAACCCCCTTTAACTTTTTCTAGCGAGCCCTTTCGGGTTTTCACGCTGAGGGGTTACCCATTTTTGTCTGAGGCGCCCTTTCGGGTTTTCACCTCAACCGGGTTATGACCTTTTTGCCCTTGAGCAACCAGTAAACTCGCTACCCAAGTCCGTCGGGGCACCTCTATTTTAAGCCCCATTTTTTTCTTCTTTTTTTTTTTTGATTGGACACAAGAAGTGAAGCTTCTGTAACTTTGAAGTTGGGGGTTGAATCTTGTGATGAGTAACTTTGGGCCCATCCCCTGGCTGACCTCTGGGAGGTTGAAAGCCGAGGACAGAGAGTTAGCGTGTTAGCTTCGAGAATTTGGGGCTGACCAGCTAGTTGATATTGGGATCTTAGATTTGGGAAGTTAAGAGTTTGGGGTTGGGATTTGGGGTTGACCAACTAAGTAACTTAGTGAGTCAGACTTTGGGGATTTAGATTTGGGGCTGACCAAGAAGTGGTTGAGCAAGCCATGCTTTGGGGATTTGGGTTTGGGGCTGACCAAGAAGTGGTTTAATAAGCCATAATTTGGAGATTTGGATTTGGGGCTGACCAAGAAGCGGTTTAGTAGCCAGAATTTAAGGATTAGATTTGGAATTTGGGACGGTGGGATAGGAACAAAAAAATGTTAAATGTGACCGCATCAAGTTCTCTTCTTTCTCTTTCTTCTTTCTTCTCTTTTTTTCCTTCTTTCTCTTTCTTCCTTTTTTTTGTTTTCCCTTTCTTTTGTTTCTCTTTTCTTTCTTCTTTTGTTTCTCTCCTTTTTTCTTTCTTTTTTTTCTCTTTAGCCTTCACCGGAAGAAGAGACATCTAGCAATGAGTGCTGCAAAAATTCATGCTCAGGGGCATGATATAACTTTAAATGTTTACCATTTAATGGAGGGAAAGGATTCTCCTTCATAGACCTTGGAGACAACATAAGGCCCACGCCAGTTGGGCCGTAACTTGCCACTTGACTTACCGGCCATGACTTCTCTTTCTTTAACCATAACGAGATCGCCCTCTTTAAATGCCCTCTGTTTCACGAGCTTGTCATAGGCTCGTATCATTCGAGCTTGATATGCTTGGAGATGCTTGTAGGCTTCCAACCTTTTGCCTTCTAGGTTGGATAGCTCCTCCAACCTTCTCTCTATCTCATCTTGCTCCTGAGTTTGGAGGCCCGTATGGTATACTCCTCCCATGGGGTTTGATCTCTTGCGAACTCATGGTAGAAGCAAAAGGGCCCATTGTAGAAATGATAAACCCACACCTTCAGAGGCATCCTTGGAGTTTACGCGGCCTTCTCTCTCCCTGCTAAATCCAGGTCTCTCCAAGTCTTCAGCAAATACCGATAACTGTGAGGAACCCGGTATCGACCCTGCCCGTCAGTATGACTATGATAGAGGTCATCCAGTACTATCTCCTCATATCCCTCGCCACTGATTGGCAAGCCAAAAATTCAGAATAGAGACCACAAGTCTAATGAGGTCTCCCCCTTTGCCGTCGCCACAGTGTTCCACCAGTGGTTGAAGTGCTCCGCCAGTGCCCGAATCAACCCCGGGTAGCAGTGCTACCCGTACAGCACCACTGTCACTGCGTATTTGATCCCGGCTAGGTCTAGAAGCACTCTATAGTGGTGCACACAATCAATTGCCCCCTGATGGTATCTATGTGAAGAAATCACTACCCAACGGTCGTACCAGCTCACGATTGTCTTTCAAAGAATCCCATCCAATAGACTATGGTCATCATATCCTTCGCTAGAAAACTGCAGCCCTGATGGCTCCAACACCAGCCCCATGGCTCCCTCAGTCTCGACCCGGTGGTGGCCATGCAGGTCCCAAGAAGCAAGACCTAGTGCTCCAACACAGACCCCAAACTGGTCCGCCCTGCTAAAGAAGCCCAGACACTCGGCACTAGGAAACTGTCACTGCCTCTAGAAATATGAAGAGAAGCTCGGGAAGCTGTACAAGGCAACCCCATGCAGGCTGTCCTTGCCCAGTAGAATAGCTCGCTCCAGTCGACAGTGCTCTCCAGCAACACAAGGCTCTCCGTCTTCCATACCAGGCGGGACAAAACTCCCGACGAACTTGAATAGGTGTTGATCCAACGAAAACTCTATCAGGTAACCTCCCGCGCAGTCGTAGGTGTAAATCCCTCTAGTCTCAGAAATCCTGGCCAGCTCCACCATTCCTGCTCCATTCGCCCCCTCTCCAACGAGGCCCTCAGCCACCAGCAAACTCCCCAGGCCAAGCTGGCCCATGCTGGCCATGGTGACAATAGGCGGGCCCAAAGGGGGCAAGGGCCACCCAGTCCTCCTCACCTAGTGGTCCTCCTCGCGGGCCACACGCCTCGAAACCCAGTCATCCCTACACGTGTGTCGGGAACTTCCCCGAACACCTTGCGGGCACGCGTATTCTAGCCATTATACAACAAGTCGAGGGCCAACTTGCGGCTCCAGCACTCCAGCCGTGTTCTACGACAACTCGCCAACAAGTCAGGGCCACTCCTGACCCTTAGACACGCGGCGATGAGCCATTTATCTTCAGCTCCTGGGCCAACCCGGGGCTGCCCATCAACCCACCTTACAATGCGACATACGCTACAAAGGCCAGGCCCACATGCCCAAAATGCCATCTCTCGACTCCTGCAACCTTTCACCCTCAACCCGAGGCCGAATCTAAGGCCCTCCAATCAACTACCCGAGCCATTTGACAACCCGAGGTGTGTCAGGAATTTTCCCGAACACCTTGTGAGCGGTAACTACAACGTGACAACAACATGCCCCCACAGGTCGATTCCAGCACCCCAGAGCACCCGGCCCCTCAAAGGACAACACAAAAGAATGCCAGAAGGCCCCCGGGACTACTCCCTCGTGGCCATGGCTCGCCCGGGGGAGAGTTCGGCCCAGGCACGACCGCGCCCCAGGGAGGGCGAACTCCCCTTGGGGGTCGTGCCCTCCTCCTAGCTCCATGGCCTAGCTGCCATTCCCAGTCCTAGTCTTGTGCATGTCGATCGGCGTACACGTGTGTGGAAGAATTCATGAAGATGAAGCCTCGGGATCATATGAAATCATGCAGGTCAATCTCCTCGATCCACGCACACAAGCGACCAGTCAACTAGTCCAAGCTCGTATCCTTCGTCCTCTTGCAGTCACACGGAGTCAATGTAGGCCTAAAGAAGTCAAACGATTTCAATTGAAAAGTGATTCCCTCAAGATAGGAGACCTATGGGAAATAAGGTCCAAAGTTTGGGTTTAATCTATGGCTAACTCCCTCACAGTGTATGCAACATGCATACCTATGGGTGGGAAGGTACAATCGATCCGGCGTCCGTGTGGGAATTCACGGCTCACGGGGACTTACGGAGGTCCCAGGTAAGGTCACCTAGTCGGCTCCAAGGAGTATGGAGACAAGAGGATCTCCTACCTAGGTAGGAATGCAACTACTATGAAAAATGTGTATGATCCTATGTGCACCAAAGTGCATGCAAAGTCTAGCCTCGATCTAGCAATCAATGAGCGAACAAATATGACAAATATAAGTAACAATCATGCAAAATCGAAGAACAATCAAGGGAGACCAATAATTAGCACCAAAAAATCATGAAGGGTGTGAGATGATAATCGAAATGGAGGCCCGGGTGCACTGTAGTACAAACAGACGATCTCTGGGAGACTGTTCAGGGAGGTCAACGATCCACAGAGGACTGCTCAATCAGCAAGGAGCAGTAGACAGATAAATGATAAACACAGAAACTGGAATGGACTGGGGAGGGGAGACAGAGGCGTACCTGACAGCACGGTCTGTCGATAGACCGTGCGAACTCTGGAACGGTCCTGCAAGGACCACATAAGATCAATAAAAATGACTGGTATAAAGACAGAAATGTACCTGAGCTAATAGAGTAGACGGCCTGTAGCAGACTGTGGGATCAGTGAATGGGCAGAAGAAGACCGCTGAAGGCAATAGGCTCGTAGAACAATCAGCACTGGTGATCAGAACAGAATGGCCCCATCAAGGCCGCGCAGATAGGTGGGCGGCTCGGAAGGAACTGTGCAAACGCCAGAATATAGAAACGACATGGACCAGATAGCAACCTGGAAGAACTCAAAGAAGGGGAACTAACCAAACACAAGAACAGGTCAGTAAATCACTAACACGATGGGCACTAGGTGTCCCACCGTGATTGCCAAAAATTTGGATGTAGATATATTTTCCTACCGCTCTTAACCCTTCATTAAAATCCCTACTATATCAATATGGAAATAGATGAGGTGTAAATAGAGAGGGATAGAGGGGTGTGAGTGTGTGTGATCGCCACCAAGGTGCCGAATGTGATAGACACACCATACCTTAGAAAGAGAAGGGAGACACTCGCCTGTTACCAACACTATGGAGATAAGCGGCCCAGGAAGAACCGCCCTTATGATGCGCGGTCGATCGACAGACTGCTCGATAGTGCTGAGAAGAAACGCGGGACGAAGATGTGTCGACGGAAGAACGGCTCAGAAGCAGCCGCAAGAGGATGAAGAACAACGACGGTGAGATTGCCCTTCCCTTCAAATGGACAGAAGAGAACCGCGCACAGCCACCACGTCTTAAGTTGAAGGTCCTGAACCTCCACCCCTTTCGACCGGCCAAAAAGGATGGGCCTCGTGCTAGAACATTGCTGACCTGCAAAATAAAGTGTGGAATATAAAGAAAGACCCAGATTAGAACTGTGAAGTGTAGTAACTATAAGGGAATATGAAAGATAGGCAAACTGACATGGAATGGGGGATACCTGGGAGTTTTTAAACCCCTAGGGGCATCAAAAACAATAGGAGGGTGTGTATAATGATGGTGTAATGAAGAAAAATGTGGGAGAAAATGGAAGAAAAAGCAAGCATGCAATGAACTAAATGATGGTGGGACTATGAAGATAAAAACTCAAACAAAGGACTACTCCCTGAACCGGAGGCCTGGATGGACATAGAAGGCCTCCCTCCCTGACTGTAGGTTACTCTAGAATTCGATAGAGCTTTACCGTCGACCAAAAATATCCCCCCTTTTCACAGCCTGGCCTTAAGGTCCTATTTATAGAGCCCATAAACCCAGACTCGAAATTAGGGGTTTAAGTGAAAATTAGGTCGAGATAATAAAAGATAATCCATAGATAATAGATTTATCTTCCAACCAGTTCAAACGGCGAAAGGCGCGAATAGCGACCGACCGATCGGTCGCTGTTCGGTCTATGATCGGTCGCAAAACACATTAGCGACCGAATAGACACATATTAGCGACCAAGCGCCCTTTCAGGTTTTCATCAGAGCCAGCCCCTTCTTACTTTTTCACACGTGTCCTTATGGGTTTTCATGTGACAGGGTACCTAATTTTTCCCGTAGTATCTTTTCAAATTTTTGCCACAGCAAGGTTATAGCCATTTTTGCCCTTGCTTCACAGAATGCTCGAGCAAGTCCAACTGGACACCTCTATTTTAAGCCTCATTTTTTTAAAAGATGCATACATGTCGATATATAGTTTTCAAACCCAAGGAATGGATTATTTCATGCTCGACTTTGCACCAATGACGGGGTCACAAAACTATTTTTTGACAGTGCATTTGCAAAGGGCAAAGGATTTAAGCATTGATTTCAGACAAAAAGTCTAAATCAATGTGGCTATAAGTACAACGGCTTGGGCAGGAAGCCGTTTTTCAAAAAATGTGTATTCGTTGATGTGGGGTTAACAACAGCACAATGGATAAAAAGGTTCAAGCATTGATTTAGACGGAAGGTACTAAATCGATGAAGATATGTATAGCAGCTTAGGCCCAAAGCTATTTGACGAAAAATGTGTTTTCGTTGACTTGGGGTTAACGTCAACGCAAGGGATAAAAAGGTTTAAGCATCAGTTTAGACGGAAGGACCAAATCAATGGAGATATATATAGCAACTTAGACCTGAAGCCATTTGCTGGGAAGTGTGTTTTCATTGGCGTGGGATTAACGTCAACGCAAAGGATAAAAAGTTTAAGTATCGATTTAGATGGAAGGTCCAAATCGATGAAGATATGTATAGCAGCTTAGGCCCACAGTCGTTCATCGGAAAGTGTGTTTTTATTGATGTAGGGTTAACATCAATGCAAAGAATAAAAAGGTTTAATCATCGGTTTAGACAAAAGGTCCAAATTGATGAAGATATGTATAGCGGCTTAGGGACGAAGCCATTCACTAGGAAGTGTGTTTTCGTTGATGTGCGGTTAACGTCAACATAAAAGATAAAAGGGTTTAAGCATCGGTTTAGACGGAAGGTCCAAATCGATAAAGATATGTATGGCGGCTTAGGCCCAAAGCTGTTCGTTAGGAAGTATGTTTTCGTTGGCGTGGGGTTATCGTCAATGCAAAGGATAAAAAGGTTTAAGCATCGGTTTAGACGAAAGGTCCAAATCAATGAAGATATGTATAGCGACTTAGGCCCAAAACTATTCACTAGGAAGTGTGTTTTCGTTGAAGTGGGGTTAACGTCAATGCAAAGGATAAAAAAGTTTAAGCATCGGTTTAAACGGAAGGTCCAAATCGATGAAAATATGTATAGCGGCTTGGGCCCGAAGCTATTCACCAAAAAGTGTGTTTTCATTGACGTAGGGTTAACATCAATGCAAAGGATGAAAAGGTTTAAGCATCGATTTAGATGAAAGGTCCAAATTGATGAAGATATGTATAGCAGCTTAGGCTCGACGCCGTTCACCAGGAAGTGTTTTTTCGTTGACGTGGGGTTAATGTCAACACAAAGGATAAAAAGGTTTGAGCATCAGTTTAGACGGAAGGTCCAAATCAACGAAGATATGTATAGCAGCTTAGCCCCGAAGCCATTCAGTGGAAAGTGTGTTTTCATTGACATGGGGTTAACGTCAACGCAAAGGATAAAAAGGTTTATGCATCAGTTTAGACGGAAGATCCAAATCAATGAAGATATGGATAGGGGCTTACTCCCTAAGCTGTTCGCTAGGAAGTGTATTTTTGTTGACGTAGGGTTAAAGTCAACGCGAAGGATAAAAAAGGTTTATGATGAGGGCATCCCACAGCGCCGGCACCACTTTGAGGAGTCCGCCTATGATATCTCATGTTATTTTTCCTTTCATTGAGTCATATCATATGTATTTCCATTTTATTGAGTCATGCCATATGTAATTGAGTCATGTTGTTAGTCTAAAATAAATAATATCAAGATGGGGTTAAAAAAATAATAATAAAGATACCCCGGCTGCCTCAGTCGGCTCCCGTTACGGGACCACTTTTGGCAAAAATTGCCATCAACCCAGCTGGGGTGAAAACCCGCAAGGGCGTCCTAGGAAAAATTGGGTAACTCCTCGGTATGAAAACCCGTCAGGGCATACCGAGAAAAGCTAAAGGGGGCCAGCTCTGGCGAAAACCCGAAACGGCGGTAGAGCTGGTAAAGAGAAAAATAAAATACTTCTCCTTCTATACTCCTCAACGATAGGGGCCGTTGATTCCAACATCCTATCAACGGCTGTCTCCAGATCACCCCACAGCGAGGGTGACCACTACTCCCTCAATGGCAGAAAAAGGCCCAGCTCCAGCCCCAGTCCTCAGTCCTAGCCTCGTGGCCTCAGCGCCTTCACAGGCTAGTCACCCAATCCTCCAGTCCTAGCCTTGTGGCATCAACGCCTTCACAGGCTGGTCACCCAGCTCCAGCCCTAGCCTCGTGGCCTTAAAGACTTCATAGGCCGGTCACCCAACTCTAGTCCCTGCCTCATGGCCTCACCGCCTTCACAGGATGGCTACCCAGCTCCAGTTTCAGTCCTCAGTTCCAGCCCCATGGCTTCAACGCCTTCTTAGGCCAGCCACCCAACTCCAATACAAATTATCAGTCCCAGTAATGTGGCTTCAACGCTTCTACAAGCCGGCCACCCAGCTCCAGTCCCAGCCATCCAGTCCCAGCCTCGTGGCCTCAATGCCTTCACAGGCCGGCCACCCAGCTCCAGCCCCAGTCCTCAGTCCCAACCTCGTGGCCTCAGTGCCTTCACAGGCCGGTCACCCAGCTCCAGGCACAGCCTCGTGGCCTCAATGCCATCACAGGCCGGTCACCCAGCTTCAGTCCCAGCCTCGTGGCCTCAACGCCTTCACAGGCCAGTCACCTAGCTCCAGCCCCAGCTCCAGTCCCAGCCTCATGGCCCCAACGCCTTCACAGGCCGGTCACCCAGCTCCAGCCCCAGTCCTCAGTCCCAGCCTCATGGCTTCAACACCTCCATAGGCAGGCCACCCAGCTCTAGTTCCAGTCCTCAGTTCCAGCCCTGTGGCTTCAACGCCATCCCAGGCCAGCCACCCAACTCCAATACTTCAATGCCTTCACATCCTAGCCACCTAGTTCCAGTAACAGCCTCTAGTCCCAGCACTGTGGCTTCAACGCCTCTATAGGCCAGCCCCCCAGTTCCAATCCCAGCTCCCAATTCCAGTATCATGGCTACAACACCTCTATAGGTCAGCCACTTAGCACCAGTCCCAGTGCTAATTCAGCAATCCGGTCATCACACCTCCGTGAGCCAGTTACCCAGACCCAGAGCTAACATCCAACTCCCACATTTCAGCTACCACCCCCTCACGGAGTGGTTGGCTAGTCTCAGCCCCCAGTTCTGGCCTTTGGTCGTTATGCCTCTCAGGGACATTCAACCATCACAACCTCTGCTTCTCAACCTAGTGTAAACCACATTTCTGGCTAACAACATGAAGACAACTAACACCTCACGTGTCAGCCTATGACTGATGCGTCCTAGAACTAGCCCTCAGTCTTAACCTTGTAGGTCGCCATATCCTGGCAAGTCTACGCTAATCCTATACAACAAAGGCTTTCCTCTTCAGAGGACTAGCCCTCAGCATTTGGCCTATGCCCCTACTTCCCGGTCTCCAGCCCCCAGTTCCCAGTACCCAAAGTGCAGTCACACTGTCCCTCAAGCCCAGTCCTCTACGTCAATGCCCCCCAAACTGGGTGTACCTGACCTATTACACCCTATACAAATATGTGGTAGGGGAGAATCAAGCAGACTAACAGTAAGTGATCGACATCCCCTGCATTCAACACTATTCCATGGAACGAGAAGTGGGACAACTCAGCAACTAACAATATCAAAATCCAGAATTTGTCATTAGTACTCTATAAAAGGGGAGCCCAAGACATGCCCTTGGGGTAACAAATCAGCCGAACGAAGGCCGTGCCCTCCACCTATCACCAAAAACTGAAGTTTCCCACTAAATACGACATCGGGGAAGTCTGGGGTAACCAGGCAATAGCTAGAAGGTGCTACATAATCTCGGTCGATGCCATAAAGCCAGAAGGGAAAAAGACAGAGGTCGGGGGAGCCGAGGATGAACCGACAGCTTCAGGGCCTGGTGGCGAATTACTGTCCGTCTTCCTCAAAGGTGACCCAGCTCTCGAAGTCAAAATCAGAGCTGATTTATCACCTAATGTACCAGAGCAATATAAAGAGTTTCTTTCGGAGTATATCCAAGTCTTTGCATGGTCTGATGAGCATCTTCCTGAGATCCCTGGGGAGATGGTGGTACACAAGCTCAACCTCGACCCATCGATGAAGCCCATCCAACAACGCCAAAGAAAGCATGCCCCCCAAAAGCAGATGATCATCAAAGAGCAGATTATTAAGGGAAAGAAAACTGGCCTGTTTCAACCAGTCCTTTACCCGACGTGGCTCGCTAATGTCATCTTGGTATCCAAAGCTTCTGGCAAATGGCAGATCTGCGTGGACTTCACCGACCTCAACAAGGTCACTCTAAAAGACTGCTACCCACTACCGAGCATCGACCAACTGGTCAACTCGACCTCCGGTAACAATATGCTCAGTTTTCTAGATGCTTACTCCAGCTACCATCAGATCCAGATGGATCTTGAAGACATCGAGAAGACAGCCTTCATCACCGACTTTGGCGTATACTGCTACACCAAAATGCCTTTTGGGTTGAAGAACTCTAGCACAACACACCAAAGGCTGATCAACCACATTTTTGAAGAGCAAATCGGTAGAAATGTGGAAGCCTACATCGACGACATGCTCGTCAAAATGCCCAGGGCTGACGACCACTTCGCCGACCTAATCGAAACCTTCAACACCCTCCTCAAGTACAACATGAAGCTCAATCCAGTGAAATGTGCCTTTGGAGTTCAATCCAGGAAGTTCCTAGGCTTCCTGGTGACACAACGTGGGATTGAGGCCAACCCCGACAAGGTTCAGGCCACCCTGAACATGAAGCCACCTACGTGCGTCAAAGATGTCCAGCACCTGACAGGGTGCATCGCTACCCTCAATCGTTTCTTGTCCTGAGCGACCGAATGATCCCTACCCTTCTTCAAGTTGTTGAGGGGGCCCAAATTGGCATCTGCTACGTTCACCTGGGATGTGAAATGTCAAAAAGCTTTTGCAGAGTTGAAGGAGTTCCTGGCTTTACCCCCAGTGCTGTCAAAACCGATCCCGAGCGAAGCATTGTACCTTTACCTCTCATCCACTCCTTCAATAGTAAGCTCAGTCCTGGTCCGAGATGATGTAGGAGTGTAGAGGTTGGTATACTACACCAACAAGGTGCTCAACGAGGCCGAAAGAAGGTACCCAGCAACCGAGAATCTCGTGCTAGTGTTGGTGACCTCGGCCAAGCACCTCCGGTCTTACTTCCAAGGGCACTCCATTGTCGTGCTGACCAAAGAGAGCCTAAAGAAGATTCTCGCTCACCCTGAAGCCACAGGTCACCTCATCAAGTGGTCCATAATGCTCGGGGCGTACGACATCTCTTACGCCCCCATTCGGCCATCAAGGGATAGGCACTCACGGATTTGATCATAGAGAGCACCATTCCAATCGGGGAGGTCCTTCCACCGATGCCCGGGCCCACTTCAGACTTTTTGTTGATGGTCCTCCAATTCGGCTGACAACGGCACCGGCATCTTCCTTAGGTCTCCAGAAGGGGCAAAACTGCAATACACCTTGAAGTTCAACTTCTAGGCATCCAACAACGTCTCCGAGTATGAGGCCCTCATCTCGAGGGCCAGGATGGCACGACGATTGGGGGCCGAATGAGTCAGAATCCACACTGACTCTCGGCTGGTCGCCAAGCAAGTCAATGGTGACTATGAAGCTCGGGAAGCACCGATGATCAAATACCTTCAACTGGTAAGAGGAATAGCCCCACTTGCCTCCTCCTCCTACTCCCCTGGAGATGGCCATCGCCAAGAAACAGGAGAGGAATAGAAGGAAGAACCTCAAGAGGTGACTCAAGAAGCAAGCCGAACAAGCATCTGCCTTGTAGTCCCCCGTAGAGCTGATGCCTCTCCAGAGGTTACAGTGACTCATCGACAACTTGGAAGAATACATTCCTCTCCTCCATACCGGCCCAATCCCACTCGATAGCTACATCCCGTGGGAAGACATGTAGAAGCATGCTTGCCTCAGAGACTAGGTCCAAGAAATGATCCAAAAGGTCAAGGAAGGAGAAAGTCTCTGAGTCCCAGAAGAGCTCTCCTTGTTCTATAAGGACAAGGAGATCATGGTGGAACAGCTGGAACAGATGTTTCACGACTGTACTTGCAACATGGTGGCTATCCCACCTCTAGACAACATCAACGCCTCTGGGCGAGGTGAGCCGGTGGCATACAGAACTAGACAAAGGGTTGTGGCTCCACTCAGACTGCAGCCAGTCTCAGAACACACCGACCGTGGCCGAGGTCGTGGTCGTGGATGCGGTAGAGGCCGTGGAAGAGTCCCTGAGCCGTCTCACCGCTCGTCTCCCTTCGATCCCAAATGGGTCATCCTCCTCCGAGGATAACAACCTGCCCCGATCCCATCGATGGAGATCTGGGGGCAATCCAACACCTTTGACCCAGCTAGCGCCGAGGAGATCACCGCCAACATTTCGGTCCCAGCTCCAGTCCCGACCTGTCCTACAGAATCAGCAGGGCTGTCCGGTAAGGACGGGCCAGCCCTTCAGTCTCCCTCGAAAGAGCTGTCATTGGCCTCCCTTTTTCAAGAGTCAATGGCTGACCACAGTTGGCCCGACCCCAGTAACAAGGGCAAGGTAATGCAACTCCCCGATGAGGAGCGGCGCGGCAACTCACCGCAGATCCAGCCTGACATACTACCGTCACTGGAGGATGCTCAAGCTCGAGTTGACCGGAAGGTCCTCCACTAAATGAAGCGTTTCTCTGCCAGCATCACAATCTGGGAAGCCATATCTTAGAGTAAAGATTTGAGGGAAACTCTTATCAAGGTACTTCAAGAGCCAGAAGTCTATAAAACACACGCGGTAGAAATAAAAGCCGCCACGTATGAGGCTTTCACGACCGTTGTCACCTTCACGGAGAAAGACTTTCTGCTCTCTCCTCCGTGTCACAACCAACCCCTCTACATGAAGGGCAAAATCAATGGGCATGAAGTAAACCGGATCCTGGTGGATGCCGGCACAGCCGTCAATATCATGCCTCTCAAAACCTTCAAGGTCTTATATCTGATACCTCCAAAAGGTCCAGGCAGTAAAGATATCCAGTTTCATCTAGAACACTGAGGAAGTCCTCGACCGGGTAGATGTTGATTTGGTACTCGATGATTTCGCTTCCAAGGCCACCTTCTACATCATCGACTCCAGCACATCTTACAAGGTGTTGTTGGGTAGGCCCTAGCTCCAAAAAAATTGGGTCATCACCTCAACCCTCTATCAGTGTATCAAATACATCAAGGATGGGGAACAACACGCGGTCTTTGCTGACCTATCCCCATTCACTCTAGCAGAATGCAACTTGGCCGATGTAGCTCTCTACTTTAAGGAAATCAGTCCCTTCCCAGTGATCAAGAGCAAGAGCAACGGCTGGCTCTCAAAAGAGGAGGAGGATGACCTCTTCTCCATTGACGAGGAGAAGGCTAAGCTTCATCGGCTGCGTCTTAGCACCAAGTCCACCACAGACCGCCCTGAGAGGCGTAAAGTCAATTTCGAGGCTGACCTTATTAGCCGAGCAATCGACAAGAGCACATGCTTGCCACCAAACTGCATTCAACTTGTATATACCCCAGAGGAGCACAAGGTCGAGCAGCTCACGATGTTTATCATTAGTTACAGGCTGCGACATCGGTCCAAGAAAAGGGCTAAAAGGGGCAAGTCCATTATCTTCCACAAAGGAGACATGGTCCCTCCAGCCCCCCCGGAAGATGATTTCGACTGGTCCAGGCGAGCTGACAATACCCCCGAACCCATCCAAATTTTGGGTGACCTCTCACCTCATATCCAAGAGATGTGCCTCAAGCAGCACATTCTCCGGTGGCAGAGCTCCGCATAGCAGAGGTATTGCCAGAATCTCTGGACATCCTCACAAGTCCGGGGGCAACCCCCGTTCTCTCAAAAAGACACTAGAGGTCTCGGCTATGACCAAGACCCGAACTTCTGTGTCTATCACGCGGTCCATACCATAGGACCGATGTAGCTAGCCACTGACCCGATTGTCACCAACACCAAGTTCAACAGCTCAGGAGATGAGGAAGAGGAGATTCTGATCCCACTCCCAGCTAGGGTTAGTACTCCAGTTCCAGCACCAGACAAGACGTCCTCGTCCGTCCACGAGGATGTCGAGGTAGAGGAGGCTCCCGTGGCCTCCCAGCCAGTTGAGGAACCTAGCTCACCGCACCTCCCCCACGAGGAGGGTCCCCAGGACCAAGAGCGTGAGGCGTCACTAGTGTTGGCAAACAACCCTAGCCCAGCCTCTGGGAGGCCAACCGACGGCTGTCAGTCTGACAAGGATGACCGAGGGCAACCTCAGGCCGGGACCGGCAGTGACGACCTTCCGATCCCAGTAGCTTCAACCATCGGCTCCGAGGACCCACGGGTGTACAAAGCTGCCACTGACAATGAAGACTTCATCGACTTCTAGCCTGCACCTCCCGAGCTAGAGGATGGTGGCCAAGTAACCGTCGACGAGCTCGTCGAGATCAATCTGGGCAACGATGAGACCCCTCAGCTCACATTCCTTAGTGCCCTCCTCACTAAAGCAGAGAGGCAGGACTACAAGCAATTCCTGCTTGAATATAAAGACTGCTTCACCTGGACATACCAGGAGATGTCAGGGTTAGATCCCTCCATAGCGGAGCATGATCTGGCTATATCTCCCTCAGCTACGCCAGTTAAACAACCCCAGCGACGCATGCGCCACGAGTTGGAGCTCCAGGTCGCGACCGAAGTCGATAAAGTGGCAGAGGTCGACTTTATCGAGCCGTGCACCTATCTGGTCTGGCTCGCTAACATCGTCCTAGTCAAAAAGAAAAATGGTCAAGTCCGTATCTGCATCGACTTCCGGGACCTCAACAAAGCCTGTCCAAAGGATGACTTCCCAGTTCTGATCACAGAGACGATGGTCGACATGACCACCGGACATGAAGTCCTATCCTTCATGGATGGGTCATCGGGCTACAACCAAATCCGGATGTCCCTCCGAGACAAGGGCTACACCACCTTCAGATCCCCCAAAGGGATTTTCAACTACAAGCGCATGCCCTTCGGTTTGAAGAATGTCGGCGCTACCTACCAGAGAGCCATGACTAAAATTTTTGATGAGGTGCTACACAACATCGTCGAATGCTATGTTGATGACCTCGTCGTCAAAACCAGAAGGCGAGAAGACCACCTATGCGATCTGCGTCAAGTCTTCGAACGTCTCCGGCAATATGGGCTCAAGATGAACCCCATGAAATGTGCCTTCGGCGTATCCAGCAGTAAATTCCTTGGTTTCGTTGTTCGATACCGAGGAATCGAGGTGGATCCCAGCAAGATCAAAGCAATCTGGGAGCTCCCGCCACCCAGCAACCTCACTGAACTTAGGTCACTCCAGGGTAGATTGATCTACATTTGGAGATTTATCTCCAACCTCTCCGGTCGATGCGCGCCTTTTAGCAAGTTGCTGAAGAAAGATGCCCCTTTCATTTGGGACCCAGAATGCCAAACAACCTTCGAGCAGATCAAGGAGTACCTTCTCACTCCTCCAGTCTTGGGAGCGCCTGTCAAGGGTAAACCCCTCATACTCTATATTGCCACCATGGATGCTTCATTAGGGGCTCTGTTGGCGCAAATCAATGAAGAAGGTAAAGAGCAGTCGCTCTATTACATCAGCCTAAAACTAATCATTGCTAAGTACCGCTACTCCCCCATGGAAAAGGTATGCTTGGCATTAGTGTTTGCCATCAAAAAGCTACGGCATTACCTCATGTCTCATCAGGTTGAGCTTATATCCAAGCATGACCCCTTGAAGTTCCTCCTCAGGCAACCCGTTCTCTCAGGCCGACTGGGGAAATGGGAGCTCCTGCTCATGGAGTATGACATCACCTATGTCCCAAGAAAAGTAGTCAAGGGATAGGGCATGGCTGAATTCTTGACAGCCCATCCAGTACTAGATGATTCTCCCTTCGACGCAGAGCTTCTAGATGAAGAGTCTCTTGCTCTTCAACACCAACAAATGGCTAAATAGATCGGAGATGTCTTGCATTACTGGTAGCAAGATGCCCTCACAGCCAGTCTACCTTGCTAGGAGTTGTACTTCGACGACGCTTCTCGAGGTACTACCTAGAGTAACCTCAGTTCAGGCATTACGGCAGGCGCCAGAATTGTCTTCCTGACCCCTCAGGGTGGAGTTCTGTATAACTCTTGCACCCTCATGAAAGCTCTGACCAACAACGAGGCTGAGTACGAAGCCCTGATCATCGGACTCCAGATGGCTCTCGACATGGGCGTCAAATGTCTCAAAGCCTATGGAGATTCCGACTGCGTGAGGATGTGGGTGATGGCGGGACAATCTCGACGGCGTGCGGCGAGCATGGGAAGCGTGAAGGGAGGAGATCATAATGGCATTCTTCATGGTGTGTGGACGATCCAGCACGCCTTGACGCGAACCAAAGGTAGGGGGACGATCCTTAGCCTCTTGCATTCCTTCCCTGCAAGTTTTAGCCTGTGGCGAGGCCGAGAGGGGTTATTTTTGCGACCAGAAGGGCCATCCATGCCATGGGGAGAGTTCACCTGATCTGCCATTTTACGCCCCGATTCTGCGTTTCAAGGGCGTAGAAGCATGCTAGGGGGCTTAGGGGTTGATTTTCATGCTTTTCTCCCTCCGTGGGGCTTGTATGGGGCTAGAAATGGAGTTTTCTGACCGGTTCATCATTTTCGCATCGGTGAGAGATAAATAATCGAACCAGAGCCCGTTTATCCCTTGTGTGGCCCTGGCGTGACCGCCCTTCTTCTTGGCGCGCAGTGGGCATCCCCTTGTGCGGCCATGGTCTGACCGCCCAATGGCTTGGCACGCACTGGGTATGTGCGGCCAGTCATGGGACTGCACATCCTATGTGCTGCCCCAAGGCAATTGTCCATCCTGTGAGTTTGACCGTTGCTTGTGACCATTGCACAGTGCACTGGGGTGTGTGGCCAAGGTCTGGCCACATGACCCTTCGTGCGGCCAGGGGCAGGCCGCACGTCACCTGGTGCTGTTGGCAGTGGTGCGGCTAGAGTTGGACCACACCTGCCTTGTGCGGTGGGGTCCTAGTCGCCCTTCCCTTGTGTGGCCAGGGTCCAACTGCACATGTGTTTTTGCCGTTGGAGGATGGACGGCTGTGTTGGACCACCCATCCCCAATGTGCAGCTGGGCGTCAGTCGTCTTTTCTTTGTGTGGCCAGAGGTTGACCGCATATGCCCTATTTGAACCAGGAGAAGGACGGTCTGTGGATGGCAGTATATCCCCTGGTGCGGCCCCTATTTGACCGCATGTCCCTGACCGGTCCAGAGTGGACCATCCAAGGGTACCAGCTTGACTAGTGCTTTGATCTTGGCCGATTCAAGTCTCGGGTGCGTGAACCTCGATCTACGTGTTGACTCGTGGTCTGATAGATGTTGGGCATCATGTCGAGGCCAGGTGTTGTGCTACTGTATAGTCCCGGGAGGTGTGTTTTCGACTCGTGTGACCGTGCGACGGTGTTAGTATGAGGAGCATTCCTTGTACTGTCGGTTCTGACATTATTTTTCGTAGCTTGAGAGTCTACTCCTTCAGAGACACTCCACTAGTCGTAGCCCGCCAGCACGCGTATGCTGGTATCCACCTGGCAGTGGTGGGATGGCTACCCTGAGGATGATTTTTAAACTGGTTTCTGTCAGGCCGCACGTTGTCGGCCAGAGTTTGACTGAAGGGAAAACTAGTTAGAGGCCAGACCTAGGACGCATGGTCTATGTGTGTACACGTGGTTGGGGATGGTGGACGCACGCTAACGAGTGTGACCCCAGCTAGTCACTTACTTTGTGGTTACTTGAGCGTGTCTGAGTCTCGTGCCCGGGGCATGGTAGCTAGACACTTGTGACGCAGTATAAGATGTTAGTGGATGCATCTAGTCGTTCTTCTAGTAGGAGGTACTTCTGTTCTGGACAGGGAGTGACAGGCTGTGAGTTTTAGTGACCTTGACCTTGAGTTTTGGTCATGTTGATTGGTGAGTTCCGGTTGCTTCATTGTGGCGTGCGTGTGTGGGTTTTCACGCCGTGAGATCGGTGTTGTAGTTGCAGGGCTTCACCTTGTAGTACTCACTTAACTGCTAGTGTAGCGGTTTTTCCGTGTTAGTGAGGTGGGGTTCCAGTGATCCCTACTGAGTCTTGTTTTAAGATTCATTCCCTACGTGTTTTCACCGTGTTTCAAGCGAGGCGCGGCTTCAGAGGAGTGCACTTGAGGCTCAATGTGGTTCTGGTGCCCAGCGTTAGAGGGTATGTCCCGTGTAGCTGTACGTTTCTTGTCGGACACTAGCCACTCAAGGGAAGGGTGGCTAGAACCTCGCCATTCAAAGGCATGGGCGGACCCACCTGGGCCGCTCATCCACCAATGGTACGATGGGACAAACGGCCAGAACGTGGCCGCTCATGGGGACACACGGCTATCCCCTAGCCACTGACCCCGAACACTATGTAGCGGTAACAAACAACGGTCAGAAACTCACGGGATGCGCGGTTGGTCTCGGGCCGCTCATGGGGATGAACGGTCGAACCACTGGCCGCACTAGCCCACCGAAGGGCGGTCAGGCCAGGGCCGCACAAAGATGAACGGCTGACTCTCAACTGTACCAGGGGGATGGACGGTCTAACCCGACCATTCATCTTCCAACGGTAAAAACACAAGTGCGGCTGGGCCCTAGCCGCGCAAGGGAAGGGCGGCTAGGAACTCACCGCACAAGGCATGTGTGGACCAACCCTGGCCACACCAACTGTCAACGGCACCAGGTGACGTACGGCCAGCCCCTGGCCACACGAAGGGTCATTTGCCAGACCATGGCCGTACACCCCCTTGCACTGTGCAACGGTCACAAGCAACGGTCAAAATCTCGAGGGGATGGGCGGTTGACATGGGGCCGCACATAGGGGTCGTGTGGTCCCACGATAGACCTCCCAAGCCCACAGCGCTCTGAGCCAAGTGCGGTCCCCACTGGGCCGCACATGGGGATGTGCGGGCCCTAGTTCGACCGCACAACCCTCACTGGCGTGAAAATGGTGAGGTCGCCAGATTTCACCCATTCCGGCCCCATACAAATCCCACGGAGGAGGAAATGAAGGAAAAATAACCCCCAAGCCCCCTAGCATGCTTCTACGCCCCTAAAACGTGGATTCGCGGCTCAAAATGGTGGATCAGGCGAGCTCTCTCCACGACATGGTTTCCCGTTCCCGGCGTGAAATCACCCACGCTCAACCTCACCTCGGCCTACAAACCACGGGAATGGAAGGCAATGAGCTAGGCATCGTCACCCCCACCTTCATTCCGCGTCGAGGCGCGCCGATCCGAGCTCAATCTGTGAAGAACGCCGTTAAGAATCTCGAGCCTTCACGCTTCCCACGCACGCCGCACGCCCCCGCTATCGCCTCGCCGTCACCCACGTCATCGCACCGTCGCCCCGCCACCATCTGCAGTCAGAACGGAGTACACCGCGGTCGAACGGGAGAGAGAGAGAGGAAGAGGGGGGAGGCGGTCACGAGTGGAAGAAGGAGAAGAAGGAAGAAGAAGAAGGGAAAAAGAAAAGAAATGGGGGTTTTTTATAGAAAATTTAAATTTTCTTAAAAATATTAAAAAAAATAAAAAATTATGTTTTCGCGATCCTTGGAACGCACCGATCGCAACGGTACCACTCTCGCATGAGTGAACGACTCGGTTCGCCCGCAGCGGAGTTCCGCAGGATTTGCCAAAAATCAGGTCGGGAATCGAAAAAACGCGCGAAAAAAGTCACGAAACGCCTCCGGGCCTCCGAAACAGCACCGGATCGCGTCGATCCGAACACGAAAGATATCTGAAACGTAATCACGGACACAACGGAGTCAGACACTCCAAGAAAATAGATCCGAGACCCGAAAGTAAGGATCCAAAAGGGTCCGAGACATCACACTCTCTTTCCACACCCAGTTGTCCTCAAGACTTGACAACAACTTTTCTCCTCAATTTGAGATCACCAGACTTTGTGGCTGCAGTAACAGCTAAGAAGGGATGGGCAAGAGATTAATGTTTTAATACAAGAAAAAAACTCTTACATTTATTATAGAAAATAGAACTCACCGATCTTATTAAGTTACTTTCCTTCTACACCTAGTTGTCCCCAAGACTTAGACAATAGCTTTTCTTTTCAATTTGAGATCGGCAGACTTTGGGGCTGCATTAACATCTAGGAAGAGATGGACAGGAGTACTGGGTGTAGGGAAGTTAAAAACTCTATTATGGGCATACACCTCTGCTCTAAGTGTTATTGCTGCAAACAACCACGAGGGAACAAAATATAAGAGGGGAATCTACCCCCGAAACAAAAGAAATTGATAGAAGAAAAGAAAAAAAAATCTAGATACATCGGTGGGAGGGAAGCGGAGCACAAGCTCCTCCCCCTCCTTTCACCCTCACCTCTCTTCTCACTCCTTTCTTCACCCTTTCCTTCTTACAGGTGGAAGCTCCTTCCTCGCTGGCACTTCTCTTGCTCGAACCCTCCTCTTCAGACTGATGCACTTCTTTTTTTACCTTGGGCTATCTCTCTCTGTGTGGGCGTCCCCTCCCTCTTTTTTTTATCTTCAGCATTATTTATAGAATGGGCAGTGGAGAAGAACTCTCGCCACCTCCTCCTCATTTTTGGATGAATGGAGTTGACCTGCTGTGCGCTGGCTTCTGTCGATTCACGTAGTACGCTGGCACCCATCTGAGGATAGGATGTCTGTCATTGTTACTACCACCATCACTGCCTGCCTTTACTGCTGCCACCATCGCGCTATCAACTTGGGGTGTACACAACTCCGCTATCTTTAAATGGTTATGGGATGGGCATTGAATGCCCTGTTCTTCTTCTATCTGGGATTCGCATGAGATTCATCGAGAAATAGAGCATCAGAGCGTGGATGGAATGGCCTTGGGTTAAATCGACGTAGCTAGGGGGCGGGTCGATTTAGACCATCTCCAATTGGCACGCTAGTTTAGCAACAGGGGTGCGCCGATTTAGTAACAATAGAGGAGGGCGCGCCAGTTTAATGAGCAAGAGAGGGGGGCGCACCGGTTTAAGCTAGGGCGCGCCGATTTAGGGGTCAAGAGGTCTTGCCTCATCTCCGAGGCGGTTCACGTGAATGCTTGTCCTCCAGTACTATCTTAGCTTTAATGCACCGCCTCCGAGGTGTCAATTTCGAAGCCTCTGGGCCTCGGTTTATGACTTTGAGTGATATTTGATGCATGCCGAACTCGTGTCAAACTACTCAAGTTTCTTCCTGATTCAGCCTTTGGCACTGTGAGTCGAGGAGCTAGGATCATTTCTTTAGCTCGAGGAGCTTCCTTATCGGGTAGCGGACCACCAGGTGTGTTTTTGTCCTGACCGGACGAGGCATGTGGTTTATTAAGCCTTTCCATCTTCGGCTTGCTCTCGGGTGCCGAGACGTACATGCCGTATGACCATTTTTGACATCCACAAATGTCCCCCACCCGTGGGTGGCGCAAGCGAGGGACGAGTGCACGGGGCCCGTGGGTGTAGAGCTCTTCAGCACAATATTTTCTTCCCCGAGCCAATAAGTCGTTGGTTCGGTGCATATTCGCGGGAAAGCACTCACTCCTTTAGCGAAGGTATGAGGGGACCACTTCACCACGTAGGCACGCGGATCGAGATGTCTAGCCTGAGTGGGGGGTTTAGTCATCGGTACATGGTTAATACTGAAGTAAAGAGGCAGAGTTTAGGCATCGACCTAGATGAAGGGCCTAAGTCGACATGATGAGGCCAATCCCGGGGGGGGTGCCTTATATTGAATTGAGGAAAGGTGTTTGTTCATCGACTCGGACGGGGGAGTTTTGAGCCAAAGGCTTTGTAAAGGGCCCGATGAAACTGGAGGATTTTATGCACCGGTTGGTGTGTTCAGATAGAGACCAAGCTGAGCAAAGAGGGTCTTTTTATTCATCGACTTGGACAGAGGGTCCGAGCCGAGCAAGGGTTCTTTTTATTCATCGACTTGGACGAAGGGTCCGAGCAGAGCAATGGGTACTTTTATTTATTATCCTCCTAGTTTTGATGATGACCACCATGATGTGACAGATTGAGTTTTGATGATGACCACCATGATGTGATGGATTGGTTTGTTATCTGATGATTTGCTATGTGGTGAGTCTTCGTTAAAAACCATTGCAGGTTTCAAGCAAGCGTCGACGCTGCAAGTTCAAGCGTCGACACAGCACAGCCTACAGCGCCTTCAAGTCCAAGAAGCTTTCATCAAGGCAGCGTCGACGCTACATATTCCAAGGGTCGACCTTCCCTCCTCAGGGCGGCCGACAGCGGCGTGGAGGTGAGGAGGCGGGCTGACAGTGGTGGCGAGCAGCAAGGACAAGAGCGAGAAACAACGATGGAGCGGCGCGATGGTTCATTCGTGGAGGAGAACCAACCGCGGAAAATTCGGTATTTTCAGATGGATCCGATGTTTTTGGCATGGTAAAGTTCCATGAAAGATAGGGAGATAGATTTTGACCCCTCCTATGTCATTTCCCCATGGTTTCGTATAGTGGCGAGGCCAAGAGAGGGATTATTTCATATTTCAAGGAAAAAACATGATCGGGGTTGTGAGGCAGATTACAATTAATCTGAGCTGTGATTTGTAGTTAGATTCTTTTTATTTTGTGCCTGAGATGTCGGGAAGTGTTTCACCATTGTTTCCCCCTCGTTTTCATGAATTGGCATCTATGGAGGATGTTATGTCCTGAATCACCCAACAGAAGGCGGCAAAATCAATTATCGTTGGGGTCTGCTGGGTGGCCAAAGAGTTGGCCGCCCAGCTGTCTGGTGGCCGGCGGCCACCTTTATGGCCACCTAGCCTTGTGTTAACTAGGTGGGCAGCCACCTCTCTGGCCGCCAGCACTCGAGAGTGCCCAACTTTCTGACCACCCAAGGAAAGTGCCCTATTAGGCGGCCAGGGCGCTAGCCGCCCAATTTAAGAGGCAGACACCAAGTTGGCCACCTAGCCCAGTGTGTCCTGAACACCCCCGTCGATCTGATTTTGTGTTCCCAGGTGTCCATCATTGCTCTAATTCCACGAAAGGTGTGCTCGCATGATTCTGTGTGCTCGCATGATTTCATGTATCTGTGGAGGGTCATTCTCGCCTGACTAGGTACGTCCATAGAGGATTGTTCCTGTGTGAGTTGAATGGGCCAACAATCATTGGTTTCTGTCATCCGGCCTTGTGTCTTGACGTAGGGTGGTATTGTACCACAGTTCGGGTGCATGTGTGAGTACTTCGGTGGTTCCATTGGACCACGTGGTTAGCATTTTACTGTGAGACAATTGGGCTAAGAGAACCGATGGCAGGACTTAGACGAGGACAGTCTAGTGGGTACACCATGGTAGGATCTAGACAAGGATAGTCTAATGCGTGCATACACTTGTTCGAGGCTAGAGTACTATACTGTTGGACGCAAAAGCATATACCCCGTGTCATGGTAGCAGGACATGGTCGTGTTGTTGGGTGCAGAGGCACGGACCCCAGCCAGTCCTAGTTAGAGGTGTGAGTGTATGTCTCGTTGTGCCATTCAAGGGCAGGGTGTGGGCTACACGTGAGACCTAGGGTGCAGTATAAGATGTCAGTGGACGTATTTGGCCTGATTATTCATGAGTTGTGACTTTTATGCCCATCGAGGTTGAGTTTACAGACAGTGAGGTCGTGGCCCTCTCGGCGATCGAGGTAGTGTATCCACAATAGCGAGGTCGTGGCTTCCCGACGATGTAGTCATGGTTCTTTCATCGAGGCGAGGTCGTGGCTTCCCGACCATGTAGTCATGGTTCTTGCTGAGAAATGTGATTTTCTCGAGACTCGAGATGTCGTGTGGTTTATGTGTGACTCATACAACTGTATTACGAGTAGTTTAGTTCTACTTGCTTCATTTCTAGATGTTATCCACAATTGTTGTTATTGTTCTTTGTTGTTGCATTGTGGTGAAGATCTGCGAGACCCTTACCGAGATGAGTCTCACCCCTTTTTCTTTTAAGTGTGGCATACTTTCACCTGGTTTAAAATTTTTGAGCGGTGCCAGCAACAATTCTTAGTTGCCAGCTTGTCAGAGCCGAGTATATCCTGTCATTATGTACATCTTTCTTTTGATTGTATTTTAGTGGACTTGAACTCTGGAATATACATATTTAGTCATGAAATGTAAATTTTAATTGGCAGACAAACACAGTAACCAAAGTACCACAAAACAAGGACTAGCTGAGGTCGCGCTCGTCAGCGCGGGTCCGTGCCCTCAGCCCCGTGTGCACACTCGGATGGAGGTTAGTCTTTGTAGCTCTCCATGCTCCTTTTTGGCTGCTTTAGGCCCGGTGTAGACCCGTTCCTCCATGACAAAGGCTCCAAAGCTTCTCTTCATGTTGTGTTTTTTTTCTGAACTTGTAGCAGAGAAATAAGGTGGATTGTGAATTTAGGGCTTGTTCCTATTTATAGAGACTTGATTTTGGTGTTAGGATGTAAGGACTAAGGTTAAGAAGTCTTATCCTAGGTCCAGAAGGGTTCTAGCATAGGGTCCTGTGCAGCTGTGATCCGACCCCTGACCACCAAAAAATCCATTTCACCTGTCAAAACACCTCTAGAAAATACACAAAAAATATCCATGTTTTCCTTGCTTTACCCTCTATCTTCCATAAAAATACCAGCTCCTAGATCCATCGTCTTCTTTCCGATCAACCAATGTTCTCAGGCAGATCCCTTTTCTGTCCAGTCAAATCTAGATCTGGGAACCAGTGCCTCTTAAATTCTACCGCGGCCAGCACAGAGGATTTGAAAGTCCTGCTCCAGCTTAGGGTTGAAGATCTCTGAGAGATCTTTCCAATGGTGCCAGTCTCGCGCCGATCTGACGTCGGGGTTGATTGCAGAAGTTGTTTTCGCTAGACTGCACAGGCCATTTCCTGAAACGAGGTAGCAGAAAAGGAGTCAAAGAAAATCCTTCCAAAATACGCCGGTGCAGGATCGACGGCCACCGCTCCCGGAGTTCGACCAAGAACCTGCCGCCTTCATCCCTCGTGGATCGTCACTTCCAGGAGCCTTTTGGAGGACCTACCTCCTTTGTACATCCGTGGTTGCTGTCCTGCCGACCAGCAAGCCGCCGAACGGGAACCACCGCCTGCCGCCGCACGGGACCCATCAAAGTGCAGCCCACCAACCCAAGAACGGTCCTCTCGGGCCCACTTGTAGCCCTTTACCTCCCTGCGTGGAGTGGATAGTAAAATTTCATTGCTGTAATTATTATGTAATTGTTGATACTAGACGCGGGACGGACTCGCTGACTCAACGCCAAGTTGTAATGTACACCTAGGACTCTAGCAAGCTCGCATTCGTCCGTTAACGAGGAAAGCGTTGGACTTGCACGGTTGAGAAACTGGCAGTGAGTCAAGGGTGGTCAAGCTCTCTCTCGTGCCTGGGTTGGGTCACAGGATGGGTCTCGCTCTCTTTCTCATAGCTATGATTGACTGGTACGAGCTAGGATCCTAACATGCTATCTAGCAGCGACAGTAAGAACTATACTAGGAAAGTAAGTAACTACGACTACAAGGGGGCAGCGGGTGTACCTCTACGCTCCGGGCATGGGGAAGATGACCCTAACCGAACCCGTACTCCCGGTACAATAATTATTAATATTTATAGAAATGATTACTTCTGCCCACTCCACATAGGGAGGTAAAGGGCTACAAAGTGGGCCCGGGAGCGGCGGGTTTGGGTTGACGGGCAGCAATTATGGACACTCCGTCGACGTGGCTCGAATGGCGCAAGCTGCTAGTTGTGGGGCCCATGTGATGGCTGGTGGGGCCGAGTGGGCCCAGAGTGGCACTGCTGTGACAGAGATGCCTGGAGGGATGGTCCCTGGGAGGCGGCGTGCTAGTTCACCCTGTGGAAGGTGAGGCGGCTCCGATCTTCAAGTGTTGAACTTGCTGCCCACGGATCTGAGTTACTATTTCAGACTCACACGACCCGGCGAGAACGACTGTTGTGATCAGCCCTGATGTCAGATCGATGTGAGGCTGGTGGCGTTGGAAAGATCTCTTGAAGAACTACGATCCAAGGCTGGGATAAGAATTTTAAATCCTCTGTGCTGGCCGTGGCAGGTTTTACCAGACGTTGGTTCATAGATCTGGATCTGAGTGGGTAGAACTTGGACCTGACTGAGAACATAGTTTGACTGAGGGGTTGGTGATGGAACTGGGTGATGGTCTCTTCACAAAAGTTGTAGTGATGGAGGTAAGGAAAATAGGGATAATTTTTATGTGACTTTTGGATGTATAAGGGAAATGGACCACACCAAATTATATAATTAAAAATCCTAGATAAAAAATGCTAAAATCGACATCGCAGCCTCGTCTCTCCCTATGACCCGGTGTAGAAGGAAGAGTAATGCTGCCCTTGTAGGTGGGGCCAGAGTCTTGGGAATTATCCCGGCATGGCCGTGACCCGACCTCTCATTGGGCCAACATTCTGATCAAACCAGACCCATTTCTCAGGCCGAATCCTTCTGACTCGTCATTGAAATTGTCGTACATTCGATAGACATTTGAATGGGTTTATCTCGGTTTCCATCGTATCCCTATCATGGACCTTAATCCGAACATGAAAAGGTCCGTGAGTGACTAACATGGTCGATGGCTCGTATCCTGATACGGGCTCTTATGTGATTTATTCCTCCCCATCCTCTCGCAGTTAGTATTAATTCTTTTAAGCTACAGGACCCTTAATTTTGGCAATTAATCAAGGGTGTTCCCTCGTATGGGGGATGTAAAATACGTCGTGACCTTTATGGCGCGACGGGATTTGGTCCCGACCCAAACTACACAATCACCTGATGAAGTCAGATCGTGCGCACCATGGGCTTCCATGAAGTCGGAATAAATCGTCACTTTGTGACTGGCACGACCACGCACTTAATAAACCTAATAAACAACCGAAATGAACATATTTTAATAAGAAGTGCGTCCACACTTGCCCACCACCTCTAGTGGTCGAGAGGCTTTGGCTTTTCTTAGGATGAAGTCTCCTGGTTGGAAATGCCTATCTCGGACTCTGGCGTTGTAGTATCGAGTGAGGCGTTGTTGATATTCTGTTGCTCGGATGCTGGCTATCTCTCAAACTTTGTCTGCTAAACCGAGCTTCTCTAGTAATTTCTGTTCATTTACCTCGGGTGAGAAGCAGATGACTCGGAGAGAGGCATTGCCGATCTCCAACAGAATCACGGCCTCCGTGCCATACATCACCTGAAAAGGACTCTCACCGGTGGCCATTCTTGGAGTTGTTCGGTGTGACCACAGTATGCTCGATAATTCCTGAAGCCAACTTTCCTTGGCTTTGCGGAGCCTAGTCTTGATGCCTTTTAATGTAGTTTTATTGGCATTTTTGACCAGACCGTTAGCTTGAGGGTGGGCGACTGAAGTGAAGTGGTTGTGAATGTTGAGGTCGACACATTTTTCTCTGAAATAGCAAGAATCAAATTGCCGACCGTTATCGCTCACAATCACTTGGGGGATGTCGTAGCGACAGATAATCGACTTCCAAACAAAGCTTCACATGACTGACTCGATGATCCTAGCAGTGGCTTCGGCTTCAATCAACTTAGTGAAATAGTCAATGGCGATGATGATGAACTTCTTTTGGGCCTGAGCCATAGGGAATGGCCTGAGGATGTCGATCCCCCACCGAGCAAATGGATAAGGCTCAGTAAGGGTGACAAGCTCTGATGCTGGCTGGTGGACCAGATGGTCGAAGCACTAGCAGCGGTCGAACTTCTGTGTAAAGGCTGAGCAATCGCGCTGGAGAGTGGGCCACCAGTACCCTTGCTGAAGCAAGATCCTGGCGAGCGATCTTCCTCCATGGTGCGTGCCGCACATGCCTTCATGTACTTCTTGAATTGCTCGAGTGGCTTCGTCAGTATTAATGCACCTTAGAAGGGGGCCAAAGAAGATCTACGGTATAAGGTGTCATCTAGGAGGACGAAGCACCGAGCTTAATACTTTAGCCTCCGAGCCTACCGAGGGTCGGGGGGCTCTTGAGAGTCCCAAAGCCAGGATAGGTACGAGGTTCGCCAATCACTCGGTGTAGCCGGGTCAACGATCATGAGCTCAGACTCGATGCTTGGTTGTTCTAGCTCTTTAAGGAAGACCGACGATGTGACACCACCTTGGGGGTGATAGCCACAAGACTGAAGATCCCTCGGACCTAGCAAGCAAGCGATGCGTGGGTCGGTGACTTCACTCAAGCGGACTTACCCGCTAAGCGCGCTCTCGTATCCGTGGCAGTGGCTTCGGCTTCAATCCATTTTGTGAAGTAGTCGATGGCGACGATGACGAACTTCTTCTGGGCCTGAGCCGTAGGGAAAGGCCCGAGGATGTCGATTCCCCACCGAGCGAAGGGATATGGCTCGGTAAGGGTGACGAGCTCCGAGGCGGGCTGGTGGACCAAGTGGTCGAAGCGTTGGCATCGGTCGCATTTTTGCACGTAGGCCGAGCAGTCGCGCTGAAGAGTGGGCCACCAGTAACCCTGTCGAAGCAAGATCCTGGCTAGCGATCTTTCTCCTTGATGCGCGCCACAGATGCCTTCGTGAACTTCTTGGATTGCTCGGCTGGCTTCGTCGGCGTCGAGGCATTTGAGGAGGGGACCGGAGGAAGACCTACGGTATAGGGCGTCGTCTAGGATGACGAAGCGCTGGGCTTGGTACTTCAATCTTCGAGCTTCCCGAGGGCCGGGGGGCTCTTGGGAGTCACGGAGCCAGGATATGTAGGGGGTCCGCCAGTCGCTCGGGGGTGCCGGGTCAACGATCATGAGCTCGGATTCAATGCTCGGTCGTTCTAGCTCCTCAAGGAAGACCGATCGAGTACCTTCGGGTCCGAGAGAGGAGGCCAGACGAGAGAGGGCATCCGCCCGGGAGTTTTCCTCCCGAGCTATTCGGACCATCTCAAAAACTCTCGAATAGTCGGGCCAGCCCTCTGACCATTTGGAGAATTGGAGGTACTTGATCATTGGCGTTTCTCGAGCTTCGTAGTCATCGTTGACCTGGTTGGCGACCAATTGGGAGTCAGTGTGGATCCTGACTCGCTCGGCCCCTAGTCGTCGCGCCATCCGGGCTCCCGAGATGAGGGCCTCATACTCAGAGGCATTGTTGGAAGTCAGGAAGTTGAACTTCAAAGCGTACTGTAGCTCTGCCCCTTCGGGGGATTTGAGGAGGACTCCGGTGCCGCTTTCGGTCGAGTTGGATGTCCCATCGACGAACAAGTCCCAAGTGGGCCCGGTCATGCATGGAAGGGTTTTCTCGGTCGGGATGGTGCTTTCTGCGATGAAGTCAGCGAGGGCTTGCCCCTTAATGGTCGAGCGGGGGTGGTAAGAGATGTCGTAGGCCCCAAACATGATGGCCCACTTGACGAGGCACCCCGTGGCTTCAGGGTGGGAGAGGATCTTCTTCAGGGGTTCGTCGGTTAACACGACGTTAGAGTGCCCTTGGAAGTAAGGCCGGAGGCACTTGGCCGAGGTTACCAATGTTAGCACGAGTTTCTCGGTTGCAGGGTACCTTCTTTGGGCCTCGTTAAGCACCTTACTGGTGTAGTAGACTGACCTTTCGACTCTCGCGTCATCTCGGACTAAGATCGAGCTTACTTTAGAAGGAGTCGCTGAGAGATAAAGGTGCAATGCTTCACCCGAGACCAATTTTGATAATACCAGGGGCAAGGCCAGGAATCCCTTGAAATCTGTAAATGCCTTCTGATATTCCTCATCCCAGGCGAATGTGGTAGACGCCATTTTGGGCCCCCTCAACAATTTAAAGAAGGGTAGGCATTGTTCAGCTGCTCGAGACAGGAAATGATTGAGCACCGCGATGCGCTCGATAAGGCGCTAGATGTCCTTGATGCAGCTGGTTGGCCGCATGTTCAAGATAGCCTGCACCTAGTCGAGGTTGGCGTCAATCATGCGTTCAGTCACCAGGAAACCTAAAATTTTCCTGGACCTGACTCCGAGGGCGTATTTAGCAGGGTTGAGCTTCATGTTGTACTTCAGGAGGGTGTCGAAGGTCTCGGCTAGGTAGGCGAAATGATCTTCGACCTTTGGCGTTTTGACGAGCATATCGTCGATGTAGGCCTCGACGTTCCGACCGAGTTGTCCCTCGAAGATGTGGTTGACCAGCCGTTGATATGTTGCTCCGGCGTTCTTCAACCCGAATGGCATCCGGGTGTAGCAGTGTACGCCGAAGTCGGTGATAAAGGCGGTCTTCTCAATATCCTCTGGGTCCATCCTGATCTGATGGGGAGAGTGATGCTGGCGCACCTCTTCGCCCACATGGATCTTGTACGCCTAGGCTCGGGGAACCTGGGTGGCTTCACCCCTTTTCTATATGTTCGTACGAGTCTACCCTTTAAACTTGTTGATTCTTGATTGGATGGATTGATTGTTCTATGTGTTTTTAGGTTTGGGGGTACACCTGATTCCCTCTTGGTCACAGCACGATCCTCCGAGCTCAGATGTAGGTGGTCCTACTCATGGTGAGCTGGGAGATGGTTCGGGATCGACGGTTGGTAGCCACTAGGCTTTTCGACCTTCGGACAGCCCTGGATGAGTTTTCACCCGTCCAGGTGAGTGTTTGCCCCAAAAAAGAGTTATGTGATGTTTTTAGCATTTAGTATGTGAAGTCAATTTTAGCAAAACTTTCAACTTGTTGTGGCAAGTGATTTGGACACCTTACGTGACAGACGACACCACTCCTCAGCCATGGGTGAAGGAGGGGCAGGCTTGGTTCCGCAGGGATACTACGCTATTTTTCGTGAACCTGAGGGAGCCACTCAACTTACTTCTAATGCAGAGGACGCTGGGATTGCATCAACCACCAGTGGCAGTACCAACTTAGCATGAGTCAGACAGGGGCACCGACGGACCTTAGCGAGCAACCAGGATTGGGCCTCCCACAACCATGCGGAAGCAGAGGCATTGTAGAGGGGACCTTCCCTAGAGTGGGATAGGACCGTGATGAGCAGCGAGACCTATTTTGTAGACTATCAGGTTCGGTACGTCGGGCGACTCCGCCTCGACACCCGAGCAGTGAGTTACCCTTTTAGCTTTCAAGATGTGACGTTTCCATTTAAGCATTGTAGCTGTATGAGTTTGTAGATTTGATGTGCATATGCTCGAGACCGAGGCCGTGAGGATCCTTTAAGACCGGCTTGCTATCCTTAATCAGACAATCGTGAATCTGAGGCATGAGCTCCAAGAGATGGTAAGCCAAACTTGACCTAATTGATTTGAGGTTTTGGGAACTCTTGAATCTTGACTGACCATTTGCCCCTGTTTCACCAGCATGGGGAGTTGGCGTACGTCCAGATGAGGGCAGGAATGGTCGGGGAAGCTGGACCTTCCTCCTGAGCAGATGCTAGAGAGGAGTTGGAGGATCGCCTGGCGGGGGCCCTCGAACGGGCTGAGGAGCGGGAGGTTGAGTTAGCCGAGACGGTGAGAGCCAAGCACCTAGATTAAGAGCAATTCCCTCTTATTCATCTTTGTCTGACTTGCATGACGGTTCTTTTCTACAGTCGAAGGAGTTAGAGGCTGCCTTGGCTGCTTGACGAGAGCAGGATGCACATATTCAGGAACTAACACGTCACTTGGGGGAGACGAGTTCTATGGAGAGGATCGTGGGTCGCCTTGTCGAGGCACGTGCTCAAGAGATGGTGATGGTGGTACGGGAACAGTGAGCTCTAGATCAGCTAGAGACTTTGAGATGGCGAGTGTTGCGGAGGTATCAGAGCAGAGGTGCCCCAGGAGCGGGAGCTAGACCTGTGACCCTTTCAAAGTCGTTGTGGACTAGTGGAGACGTGCACTTCTCAATGGAGGAACTCATGGGTATGATGCAATCTCCGACAGGGCAAGGAGTGATCCAGCCAGCAGCATCGGGTTTGAGGGCTTTGCGGCCATCGAGGCTACGAGACGGGGGGAGTAGGGATGGTGATGAGGCTGATAGTCGGCATAGCCTACCCCACACTGGTGGTGATTAGGGGGAGAGAGAGAAATAGCTGGATAGTAGCTACTTTTGTACACAGGGGGTATGCCCCTAGAATGTTGTAGCTATAGAATGTAATGGACATGTTTTTAGAAATGAAATGTGCTTTCTTCAGTGTACTTGGCTTGGTATGGCTTGATGCAGTCTTCCATTTTACCTGTTTCAACCACACTTAAAGGGAAAAAGGTTAGTGTAGTATGATTTTAGCCCCCTGCCAGAAATAGATAGTACCTTCCTCGATGCAGGGTCAGAGGGCTAAATCATGCCAAAATGAGGGATACTCGATACACGGATGTTGACAATGCAAGGGCTAGACCGATGATGACTTTAATGCAAGCGTGCCCTAGGACTTGACTTGTAGAGACAAGTCAATGACTTACTCTGATACCAACTGATGTGAAAACAACTAAGGTGAATGCAGTAATGAGAACGAAAATCCTCGGACCTACCACGCAAACACATGCACAAGAGCAAGGAAACCACGTAATTTACCAAATCGCTGTTGCACACACGATCCCCGAGGTGACTTGACGATGCCAAGTGGAGGTGGTGGAGCAAGGCCCTTGCTGGTAGAGGGCCAGCAGTGCTATGGTTGCCCTCCCAAGGGTACGGTGCCCACAGTCAAGAGGCTGTCTTGGTGCCAAAGGGCATAGGGTCGCTCTCTCTCTCTCAAGCCCACGGTCACCGCACCTAAGCTCGGTGCTCCGGGGTCGGGCACTCTCTCACTGTCAGCAGAGTAGTTCTACGGATTATGAATGAACAAGGACTGAAATAAGAGCAAGGGATTAGAGCTTACTCGATCAGTTTGAAGAAACTGACCCCGTTCGGAGACGAAGGCGAGCGGGGAAGTGTGGGTTCCCCACACACCGCGTCGGTGAAGCTTCTCCCAATTTAATAACTTACATGCACTACTCCTCACACAGGAGGGTTGGACAAGGGTTAGGGATTGAGGATTACAACAAACACTACCTCCACACAGGGAGTGGTGCTAAGCCAGCTAGGCGGGGTGGGAGAAGATAACTAATGAGGGTGCCGATTGGCTATTCTGCCGGTTCAACCCGCTTCTTGAACTGCCTGACAGCTGGTCGCTGTTGATGCCTCCATGGGCCGTGCCGGACTTGGAAGCTGTCGAAACCAGTGCCAATTCTTCTCTGACTGACCCAGGAATGCTCCTAAATTTTTGTGGGATCTCCCAACGTCGTCACTGGTCGGGGTAGGCTTGGGAACTGGGTCACTCTATTCTGACTTGGACTGATCTCAGAATGTAGTAGTATGTAGAGGAAGTCGCCACGAACATTCCCAAAGTCAAAATGGTGCGGGACCAAGATGGATATGATCGTGGACGAATCCTCTTTGAGCTCCAACTAGGAAGGCCACCAGGGGAGGTCGGAGTAGGGAGAAAGAGGACATAGAGTGGAGGAGTGTCTATGTTGACTCTGAATGGACTGACCTGTGCACCTGGGGGAGATTAATTGGAACGGGAATCGCCGAGCTCCAAACGATGCTCCGCTAGCTGCGTTGGACTGAGGACTGGTAGTAGTTCATCGCAGTCAAATGGCGCACCAAGGAGAGCTAGGGTGAGGATGCAGAAGCTTCTGCACTAGGGTTCTGATCTCCCCTCGGATGCCAGATGCGTGATCTGACAAAAATTATCCCGTAGGACAGCCTCAAACTCAGATTAAGGTGGGATCACCTCGCCTACGAAGCTGACTTGAGGAGCTTTCCATCAATATAAGGTGGGCCTCCAGGAACACTGGGCTGTAGTGGTGGCCGGTGCTGCAACAGGCAGGGACTCAATAGGTCTTCAACTGTGCACAGATTAGTAGACAAGGGGTGAAAAAGGGGGGTGTTTCTTTGGTGGGGGTTATTGGATATGGGGTGGTGATGATAGGGGAGGGTTAGGATGTAGGAAGGGGATATAGGGGAGGTGGAGATGGGGTTGGAGGTGGTCTGGTGCAAGGGGATAGGTGAGGGGTGATGGTGGTGGTGGGGCTAGCAGCACAAGAGGGAAGGGAGGGAAGGATGATGGTTCTTGGAGTGGTCAATGGGGGATATGGGGAGAGGGGGTGGTCGACCAAGGCTGAAAGGGGGGCTGGAGAGGAGCTGGTCACAGTCACCAAGGGGGACGAAAATTCAAATTTTCCTAGGGGAGGTGAAGGGGTGCTTGGGGTAGTGGAATGGGTGCTTGGGGAAGGGGAAAGGTTGCCTTGGAATATGAAAGGGTGCTTGGGGCTTGGTGAGAGTAATGGTGGGATTGAAGTAGGGCACTTGGGCCTAGAGGGTCACACGCATATAGGTTCTTTGGTTAGGGGATATTAAGTGGGTGTTTATATTAATCCAGGGACTTTTATGAAAAGTGGAATAGATTAATATAAATAAATGCCAAAAAGAAACACTGGGCCAAGCTCCAAGGGTTTCCCACGTCTGTGGGAGCCGCCCCTCCTCTATCTCTTCCTTTTGGTCACCCCTTCTCTCTCCCGTAGGAGCATAAGGTCGCATGCCGCCCGAATGCCTGTGATGAGGAGTCGAGCGAGAGAGCAACCGCTAAGAGATGAGACGAGGACGATCCCTCAACTTGCGAACCACGTGGATATCGCTTGAGGCCTGGCACCTGCGTGGCTAGCGACGTCGCTCAGTAGGAATCAACCCTCGGTCGTGGATCCGACTCCGCGCAAGGTGAAGACCTAATCTTCTGTCGCTTAGTTTGGAAGAAATGGATCAAGGGCTGCAGGGATATAAGAGAAGAAAATTTTTAAATTTCACTGCATTCTCATTTTCCTATCTAGTCCCCTTGCAATCCTTATCGTGGTATCAGAGCCATATTTTCACTTTGATCCATTTCTTCTTAATATGTAATTATTTTCTTTAGTTTCTTTGCATCGGTCTTATCTTCTCTGTTGGCCTATTGGCATTCGTGGGATATATGATGCCACGAACTGCAGTAGCAATGGTTGATGCGATGATGATCCCTTCGTCCAACTCGTGACACCAACAGTTGGCCTAGCGATGTCATGCGACTACGCCGCAGGTGACCTATCTGCATTGGGTCGTCGTTTCCCTTCCTTAGATGTGTGACGATGTGAGATAGGGTTGAGAACCCTAGCCATCACTGCCCATGCTTCAGTCGGGTGAAGGAGAAAGGGATTGTGGGTCTCTTCACCAGGGCATGCGGATTCATCCCATGCTGGTTTATGCCATGATGGTTTGGGTTGTTCGGACCTTTATCAGATAATCGCATTATCTATCCAACAGAAAATACACGGATCCCTATTAGATAGGGCATAGCATGGGACCGGGGTGGTGCTGCCCCCCTAGCAACCCCCCCACCGCGACCTGATCGCGCAGGTCGATCTGCATCTCTGTACCACCTTAAAATTCATTTAAGGGTAAGAGGCATATGGAATGGTTCCATATCGGTGGAGGGGTGCATAGGAACTTATAGATAATAATTTCAGATTCTTGTTTGAACATGTTGGCATGTTACTACTTTTGAATGTAGATTTAAAGGCATGATAGAATCCAAAAATTTTCAAAAATTATCCATATACCCAATTTTGATTGGATCCCTGGTTTTATGAAAACCAAAGCTATTTATTTTTGAAAAACCAACTTCACTTGATGTGCTATATCATGTGTAGTGTGATTAAAGGTTAATCCCTGGTGGTCATGGATATGCACTTTAAATATTGGATGTCATGTGATGATATGTATGTGGATATGAAGATGTATGTTGGTTTGATGGATGTGTTATGTGTTGAGGCCTGCGAGCCTCCATCTATATCTCCACTCCGATGTAATTCTACCTCCCTCCACTTATGTACTCGCCATAAGGCTATTTCTCATTTTTAATGTAAATTCTATTGTATTATTTACTTTGTAATCAGACCTGCCTGTCGAGGAGGAGCGAGGATGATCCACAACTGCAGCCAAGGAAACTTCAGAAGATGAGATCTAATGAGTTTGTGTATGTTGCAGGTTAATATAATTGTTATATTAATTTGGTGACTAATTGTGTGGCTCCAATTGGTCACCGTGCTATCCATGACCACCACTAGTATCATGTATGGGTAATGCATGCTTCTTTTATTTGATTGTGAATCAAATGTTATTATCTAGGTATAGTAAATATCCATATATATGATATATTCATTTACTATCACCTAGGATGAGACCAAGATAAAATTTCTCAAAATCCCTCCTTGTTCAAATTTTAAGCTGTAGCGCAATCATTAAGAATGAACTGCGTGGCCCTCCATCATTATAGTCTCATCTTGCGCATGTATTTCTCTCATCATTCTGCAAATAGTGATCGTTACATTCCACATCTGTTTTACCACTTAACATCATCAAAAAGAGGGTGACCGATCTATTCACCCCCCTCTAGATCGTCCTTTAGCTGCTCAACAAGGTAGAGCTAATTCCATATTCGTCAGGCAAGTCCACAACGTATGCATGAGATCCGACTTGCCTCACACTCGAAAGAGACTGGCATCGCGAGCTTGCAACTTCTTCATGATTCCATAGAGCAATTGTTCAGGTGTGACCCTGATTAAGACATACTAATCCTCATAGAACACAAGGTGGTGCCTAGCATCGAGCATCATATCACTGGACTCTATAAGGTGATGGAGGTAGGTGCAGACTCCTAACAAACTGTACAAATAAAGGAAAAGCACGCTCTATGTCCTAGACAAGCCTAATGCTATGCAGACCTATACATATGTAATGGTGGACCAGGACATCTGAATGTGTGACTAGCATACACTTGACGTAACTGGAGGTTGGCGGAATGGTGGACTCCTAGACATCCTAATATGTCCCTAGCATGCACTGGCTTCCTATCGAATGTGAGTGGTTCAGAGGACCAGGAGAGCCATAGCCACCTTCTTCATCATCCCTATGTGATGATGCATGATGAATGGGCTCCGTAATAACCAAGCTCCGAAGTATGGGTTGACTGACCCGTGTGGAAGGGGTGTGACCGTGGACTCCTTTAACAAAGTGGAGTAGAGATGGTGGGTCAAGAGGCTCACTAGGGAAGGGATAGAAGGGATCAAAGAATGTATGACCCCTCGCGATGGGTTCCCTCACTACACTAGCCCATGTTCGGATTTCTTCAAGGTGCAGATGGTCACCTTCCATCATGATGGCCGATGGGATAGTGGTATAACAAGGAAGACAAGGTTCCTCCCAGGAGTCAAGCTCGTTAGGAATGGGGAGGAACAAAAGAACCTCACTGCTGATATGACCCATCATGTAAACAAAGGTAATGGACCCCAAAGTAGGGTGCGCGAAGCTATGACTATAGGGTCAGTCAGACCCTAAGGCCAACATATGCGTCAACTCCCTTTGACAATCTAAACTCCTCATAAGGTCCTTCACATTTTCTACAAAGCAGAAGGACTGGATAGTGGTGTGAAAGGAGTTAAGGGGTACTAGTTGGAGTGTTGGTTCCATGGATGGGTAGCAAGGGATCGAAGCATCTAGAATTAGGCTCTTCCTTAACCAGCTAGCTAAAGACTCTCCAATGACAAGTTCACCCTTGGGAAGGACGTATGGTTCCGGCTGAAGATTAGAGGGTGGCAGAGCATCTCCCTCAGATGGGGAGAGGACGTCCTCCATGATGGGGAGAGGACCTGGAGACTCTGTAGGTGGCACCGGGTTAAGACTACCAGCTACGACCTCCTTAGGCTTGGGCTTGGTTTCGTCCTATCTCGGAGGTGGGCAAGGAAAACTCAGGGACTCGATATAAGCACACCTCTTATCCATCCGATCTGAAAAGACTTGCAAGAGTTTGACAAAGGTGGGACTTGGGGTGGGGGCTTCATGGTGAATTCACCCATAATCGCTAGGCCTAGTCTTGGACCTAGACGCTTCTACATGTGGGACTCTTTGCCTCTGACTATGACCTTCCTGGTGGGAGGTGACTGGGTGGGCAGGTAGACCCTTCTAAACTCCTTCATTTCCCACAATACTCGATGGGCCTTTGCCTCCTAATGTCCCTCATGAATTCAATGCATCTCCACTTCTCGACAGCTTCGTGAAGAAGCCTCTCCTTGGCAAAAGAGCATTGCATGGCCTAGGACATGGGGTAACAATCAAAATATTTATCCATGGTGGCTTCCCAATGTTGGTAGTCGCTCGGGACCTTGGAGCCATAAAAGTCTGAGGCTTCGGGTCTACGGAAGTGGAGGGGTTGGTTTCCACGCCCATGGGTGCTACGCCACCATTCAAATGACTTGGGCGACTCGTAATCCATGGAAAATTGGGGAAGGGAGACTACATGGCAGACATGTGTTGAAGTTGAATGCATACTGGTAGACAAGTGGTCATGCACTGACACAAAGGATGGAATGCACCGACTAATGGGAAATGAAGAACCTAGACTCAAACCAGTATCTAGTACCTGACGGAGATATTGATCCGAAGACCCAACTCACGCAAGAAGGTTACCTTCCAAATAGGCGTAACCTATCATTCCGACAGTGCCTTTTCATATACCAGATAAAGGATTGAGGTGCAACACCTTGGACAAGACTTCCCTAGACTTAGACCATGCTATGATGACTACCCAAGACTCAAACTCGCTCTGATACCAATTTGATGCGGGATGGGATGCGACTCGGTACCATTTGGATGCGAACCTGGGACTCTAGGTGATGACGCGATCAATTTGATAACGCGACCAGTAATTACGTGGCCAACTCAACACTCACAGAGTTCCAAGGAGGAGAATACATCCTCAACAAGAAGTACGAACTCAGAATCATCCCTTGCGAGGGAAACATATGGATCTGCGCGGTTGAGGAACCGATAGTGAGTCAAGGGTGGTCTACTCTTTCACGTGCTCGGGTCGAGTCACGAGATGGGTCACACTCGCTCTCTTGCAACGGTGATAAAAAATTATAATGAGCTAGAAACCTATCACTCAAGCAGCGACATTCACCTTCTATCCTGAACCTCAAAATTCGCCTAAACCCCCTGAAGGATGGTATGCCCGGTGGGACGTCTCCCGCCTTCCTTCTATTTGCTGAAGAGAAGCCTGTGCTAGCCCTGAAGTCTTGGTGCCCTTTTCCTGACCTTGCGGGAGAGACAGAGGAGGGCACTTGTTCACACTTTCTAGCAGCTTCTAGTTCGTGTTCCGATTATCGGACAGCACCTGATGACCGTCAACGACCGTCACCTCCACAGCATCCAGCACTCCAGCAACCATGGTGGCCCTCACCTACGGTCCCATCGTCATCGCCACCCATGTGCAAGTGGGATACTTGGCAGTGCCGATCTTCTTCAGCAGCTTTGCCCTAGTCGTTGGATCACCCTACTTCCTAGGTGTGGCCCCCGTGGCAGCTCCGCAGCTACCCCCAGCACCTGTGCCTGCTAGCGCGGTGGACACGTCGGAGCAGCTTCCAACATCATGAAGTCGACCAAACACCAGGCTTAGGCCTTCAGTCACCGGCCCCCGTAGGGGTCCCAGATCAGTCCCCGCTCGGGCAAGCGTCAGCACTCGGGCCCAGCCTCGGCCAACTTCCAGCATGGGCCTCGCGCCTCAAGCTTCGGCCATCGTTACAGCATCTTGCTCGGGCCGTCAACCCAGAAGCCCAGTGAAGCCGACATCTGATACGAGTTTCTACCCCCAGGTGCCTGGCTTCTCAGCATCCTACTCGAGTGACCAACCCTGAGTCCCAACTGAGCCAACTCCCCACACGGGGTCAACGCTCCCCAATACTCCATTCGGGTCTCTCCGCCAGAACAGTTAGTATAAATAATTACAGCAATGAATTTTACGATCTGCTCCACGCAGGGAGGTAACAAGCTACACACCGATGCCAGGATCATCGATCTTGGGTTGACAGGCAGCAAGGCGGCAGGGTTCCGGGGCGGTTGCGGGCTGTGGCTCTGGATCTGAAATTTGTTGGTTGGCAGGATAGCAAACAAAGGCGTCCAAAGGGACATCGACCTCCGGGGACCTTCTGAAGGCGGCGGCTCACCAGGACGTTGGCGGAGGGTCCCTAGTCGACCCTCAGGAGTGGCGGTCGCTGGATCTGCACCGGCGTATTTCCTGGGGATTTAATTGGTGACCTCCTTCTGCTGGCCTGTCTCAGGACAGAACTGCGTGCTCCGGCGAAAATGGCTCCTTTGCACAGATCCGACATCGGATCGGAGCGTGGTTGGCACCGTTACGAAGAGGACTCGAAGTGATACAACATATGTAAAATCCAAGACTATACAACAGTTCGATTTGAAATGAAAACCTCTATAACATCGGGATTTTTCTAACTCTGGTTACAGAATAGTCAGGACAGATTGAGATCTGCCTGAGAATGAATTTTGACTGAGGGGAAAATGGTGGGTCTGGATGACGAAATTAATTTGGGTAAAGAGGGGGATGTGGGGGACTTGCACAATTTTTTTGGTAATTTATGATATAGCTAAGGGGTTGGAAAAAATAGAAGAACATGATTCTGTCCTGCAGATCTACAAACAGGCAGATTGCACGGGTGGAAAGAAATCACTGGGAGGGGGCTCAAACAAGATCTGATAGAAGTAAAAATTGAACTGTGGATTGGGGAAGACGAGGGGAATAAACCTTGAAAATCTCAGCTTGATCCAATGGTTAGATCTGGATATCCAAGCTCGTCTTTCACCTTTTATCCTGAACCTTGAAATTCTGGACAACAGGTTGAAGATCGGGTTGTGGCAGCTCGACGGCGGCACGAACGGAGGGAGCGGCGGTGGTGGCTGGAAGTCGAATCCAGCGTAGGTGATAGATTTTGGAATCACTCCAAGAACAAGGATTCACACCTTGGAATTAAGCAGCATTCATAGCTGCAAGGGGAGGAGAGAGGGGCGCTGGGGCAAGAACGGATAGGTGTGGTGTACATAGAAATAAGAAATAAAATAGAACATTAGATATAATATAACAGAAATAAACAATCTAACTACAACAGAGTCCAGTCCAATAGAAAGTACAGTCTAAAGCAATAAAGCGTACCATACGCTAAGTGAACACTCGGCCCGGTAGGCTGGCAACTAGGAACCTCCGCGCAGCACCCTCAAACACCAAGGAAGAATCACCGCACCTGAAAACCAGGGGTGAGCCTCCTATCACTAGCTCAGTAGAGATCCCGCTGAACCCCAACTGAGAAAATAACGGCGGAAAGGAAAGCTACGCTAGCCGCAGAAGGAACAACAGTAACGGCAAGAATAGCAAATCGGTGGCCGATCAAAACTCGGCACTATAGCTACTCCTATCGACAACCAAAAACGTGACTCGATCTCCCGTCGGGGGACAACTAAGTCATGCACCTGACATCTCGATTCCACGATCGAGAGACTACCAGACACGAACCGTCCTATCCATGCTACCAGGAAACGACACGACATCTCGATCGTAGAGGCCTGCCCTCTCAGCAAGGCCTGGGCCAAAACCATACGGTCTGGAAACGCAGTCACGACCTCACTATCGTGAACTCTACGCCGTCTAGGGAAAACTCTCGGTGACGCTCACTAGAAACCCCAGACCTCGGCTACGAGAACGCTCCCGAAAATAACACCCGAAATCTCATCTTGCAGACGAGAAATAAAAACCTAAAACATGACAACTCACGTCACGTGACAGGAGCACCGCCCACTAGAAGAACGACCGGACGCGTCCCCTGACGTCTTACACCGCGTCACAAGTGTCCAGCTACCACGCCCCAGGCGGAGACAAGGACACACACAATAACCAAAAGTATCACAAAATAAGGACTAGCTGAGGTCGCACTCGTCAGCGCGGGTCTGAACCCTTAGCCTCGTGTGCACACTCAGACCATAAGCCTTAGGCCTGTCCTCTAGATGGTATTTCCCCCACCAGCCCGGACTCGGCGATACGTGGGGGCCCTACGAAAATCAGCCTACTCACCGTCTAACTCGGGTATGCCACACCAGTGCTCCCAGTGGGCCGACACACGCGTGTCGTGGAAGCTACGACTAGTGGATGGGTCACTTACGTGAACACAGAAAATCACGCACGCACCCATCGTGAGTAACGTGAAGTAACCAGTGGCTCAAGGCCACCAACTCTGGACAGCCCACTAGACCTATTAACCCAACGGTCCTTGAGCCACGAGACTCGGGGTCAAGACTATCAAACGCGATGACACAACATCATCAATCTAGTCTAGTCCCTAGGTCTAAAACCACGGTATCACGGAACCCACGGACACATCAAAACACGGCCACGAAACCTCTCGGGTGTCCGGGACACTCACGAGACCAAAATTCGACCACTGGGTCACAACCGGGTCGACTGGAGTCCAACACGACACCCAAACAGTGACGGGACAACCCACTAAAGCAAACTGATAACGCACGGGGAACCCTCACCGCACGCGCACCAACACAGAGTGGCACAAGTCGAGAACACCAACACCTGGGACTCAAATCGACCAAAATGGAAACACCGGGTTAGACTGGCACATGGGCGGTTCATCCTCGACCTCTCAAGGGATATGCGGCTAGGAACGAGCTGTACGAAGGACATGCGGTCAGGAATGGGCTGCACAAGGCTCTAATCAGACTAACCCAAGGGTAGGAAGGACGGTCAGGGCTCTATCGCCCAAGGCATTGTGTGGCTAAGGGTCGGCCTCACAAGCCAATCGACCTACTACAGTGCCGATCAATATAGCTTTGACCAAGCCGCACAACCCCACCGACACACAGATGTTAACCCAGAGTCAACAGTGGTATGCGGTCAGGACCTGGACATACATCCCAACGGAAAATATAGGCGGCTGGAAGTTGGCTGCACAGGGGAAGATGGGCGGACCCTCACTGGCCGCACCACCTTGAGCGGTCGCACGACAGACCGCTCAACCCCAAAATGGTCATGAAAATGAATGATGTATCTAGCTCGCGATAAACCAGAATAAACGTTCCTGTGGTAGACTATTCTTGTACATGTCAAGGTCAACAGATTTGTCCATATGTATGGCACATAATTCTTTAAGGATAATTAATGGTATGATCCTCATCCCATTAATCCAAGATGAATCTCATACCATCCATTTTAGTGTATCATGAGGGCCGGTATGCCAAGTTCTTCAAAATAACATGGCAATCGAATCGTGTCATGGGTTTTAATGGTACAACTTGCTCGGCTGCCTTGAGAGAATCCAAGGCTAGCGGAGACTAACGGAGGTCTCTATGACAAACTCGCCGGTCCAAAGGAACGGAATGTCTAATGGAGAGCTTATAAGTAACGGAGAAATGAGGGGTAATCAGTATCGAAAACATGTGAAACATGGGACTATATTCACGGACTGGAATATAGTGCCTACAAGATACAACCTACTGACAGGTTACAGAAAAATGCACGATCAATCATCAAAAGAGGAATTGACGCCTCGTGTTAGGTCGTCAATTACCCTTTTGACGCCAGTTCACTGGGCCGTTGATTCAGTATTTTTAACAATTTCCAGAAACTATTATTTTTTCAGTATTTACAAAATTCACGCCCTAGATAGGGTCGCTAATTCTTATATTGACGACTGTTTAATCAGTCGCTGACTTATTTATTTTGCGGGCTTATATCAGGAATAATATTTTACAGATTTCAAAAATAACGACTTAGACAAAGGCGTTAATTTAGGATATGACGCCTTTCCACAGAGGCGTTCACTGTACATGTGACGACATTGTTGATGGCGTCAATTTACTTATTACAGCAGGTTGGTCATGAATAGTAATGATGATCAATTCTGGCAGAACCTTACGAAAATAGGAACATGATCAGGTAGAGAAAATTATCAGGGATCCAGAAGTATAATTATGCAGAAGATGTATTAACAGGAATTATAGTTGTTAATTTTTAAACGTAGGTGAATTATCAATTAACTGGCCGATTGACGACAAGGGTAAACTCGCTAGATGAAATAGCGCCCTGGGTAAAGGCGTGTTTAACGAAAATATCCTTTAAAATGACGACTGTTGTGTCAGTCGTCAAATCAAATAGCGCCTTCGATTAGGTCGCTATTTATCTAAAAAATTTGACTTCCGAACAGCAAACTAGAATAGCCTAGATGCATGCATGATTTTCATGTCTTTTCAGAAAGATATGTAAGGATATTATAACTGCTTTAGCTTGATGTCGAGAACACCTACCTTTTCTGGTGATCAATGAAGAAACGATACTCTGTTTAGAACAGAGTGGGAATAACAGCAGGAATAGGAAGATGAAGAGAAGGCCGCTCCTTTACTATAGCTTCAGCATGATAAGGAACAAGACTTCCGGGAAGAGGAGTATCCTTGCTGCAGTAGCGACGGCAGCAGGACTTCAGCGAACCTCCTTTGACAACGGAGAAGAGAAGGGCTTCACAAACAAGCCTCTTCCAGCAAGGAAGACTAACAGCAATTTCTTAGCAGCGTGGGTGTGCTAGTAGCAGGGAAGAAGATTTAACGTGTTGGGGTTTTCGTTGGGTATTTATAGGGGTTTTGGGAACCCAATGTGTTGGAGTTTGATTAGGGTCAAGGTTTCCATGGGAAGAGAATCCTATTTGATCATTAATTTCCTCATCCTAATCCTTTCCAATATAATTCTTACCCGGATTAGTTCCGTATCTCATCTCAATTCCCTGTTCGAACAGAACACGACAACGGGTTTCCGTTTTAAGATTCTCGGTGAAATAGCACCTTCTCTTGGGGCGCTGTTTAATTGACGCCTTTGTTAAGGGCGCTTCCTATCAAATTGACGCCTCTTTAATAAGTCTTCATTTTATTAAATAGCATCTTTGAACATGGCGTTATTTTTCTTTTTATATTTATATTTGATTCTTTTATATTTTGTCCATGCTAGCTGACGCCCGTGGAGACGGTCATTATTCACATCACAGTCTCGGCATCCGTGGCCTGCTGTCCGATCTTGGCTCTCGTAGCCTGCTTCCTTCCCTAGAAAATACACCGGTGTAGATCCAGCAGCTGCCACTCCCGGGGGTCGACCAAGGACCCTCCGCCATGGTCCCGGTGAGCCACCGCCTTCAGAAGGTTGTCGGAGGTCGACGTCCCTTTGGACACCATTGTTCACTATCCTGTCGGTCAACAAATTTCAGATCTGGAGTGGCAGCCCACAACCGCCCCAAAACCCCACCGCCTTGCTGCCCGTCAACCCAAGATCAGTGCTCCTGGCGTCATTGTGTATCATGTTACCTCCGAGCATGGAGTGGGCCGTAAAATCATTATTGTAATTAAATTTTACTACAGTACCGAGAGTTACGGATCTTGGCCGGGATGTCTTCCCCATGCCCCGAGCGTGGAGGTACACATGCCACCTTACTCATCTTGCTTGCTTGTTCTATTTTTTTCTTAAGCCGCTGCATGTGAGCATAGTAGGTTCCTAGCTCGATCAAATTTATCACTGTTGTGAGAGTGAGTGCGTGACCCGTCCTGTGACTCGATTTGAGCATGTGAAAAGAGCCGACCACAGTGACTCACTGTCGATTTCTCAACCACACAGATCCATACGTATCTCTCGCTTAGGGACATCCACGAGCTCGTGTCTCTTGTTGAGGACATATCCTCCTCTTTTGGCACTCTGTTGGTGTCGAGTTGGTCGCGTCATTGTTGGTGCCGTTATTAAATTGGTCCTGTCATCACCTTGACTCCCAGGTTCGCATCCAATCGGTACTAAGTCGCATCTCGTCCGACACCAAATTGGTTTCAGAGCACGGTTGAGTCTAGGGTAGTGGTCATAGCACGATCTAAGTCTAGGAAAGTCTTGTCTAATGTGTTGCACCTCAATCCTTTATCTGCTATATGAAAAAGCACTGCCAGAATAATAGGATACACTTATTTGGAAGGTAGTCTCCTTGCATGAGTTGGGTCTTCGGATCAATATCTCTGCTAGGTACTAGATACTCGTTTGAGTCTAGGTTCTCCATTCCACATTGGTAAGTGCATTCCCGCCTTTTATCATTGTATGCCCACTTGTCTACCAGTGTGCGTTCAACTTCAACACATGTCCATCATGTAGTCTCCCCTTCCCTAATTTCCCATGGATTCCGAGTCGCCCAAGCAATATCACTGGTTGCATAGCACTCATAGGCTCGGCAACCATCCCATCTTCTTCAATAGACCTGAAGCAACTACCTTTGATGGCTCTAAGGTCCCGAGTTACTACCTACATTGGAAAGCCACTATGGACAAATATTTTGATTGTTACCTCATGTTCGAGGCCATACAATTCTCTTTTGCCAAGGAGGGGCTTATTCACGAAGTTGTCGAGAAGTGGGGATTTGTTGAACGCATGAGGGACGTTAGGAGGCAAAGGCCCATCGAGTCATAGTGGGAAATGAAGAAGGAGCTTAGGAGGATCTACCTCTCCCGTCTAGTCACCTCCAACCAAGAAGGTCATAGTCAGCGACGAAGGGTCGAGCTTGTAGATGAGTCTAGGTCCAAGACTAGGCCCAATGATTATGGGCAAATTCACCATGAAGCCCCCAACCCAAGTCCCACCTTTTCCGAACTCTTGCAAATCTTTTCGGATCGGTTGGATACGAGGTGTGCTTATATTGAGTCACTAATTTTCCCTAGCCCACCTCTGAGGCAGGACAAAGTCATGCCCAAACCTAAGGAGGTTGCAGCTAGTAGTCTTAACTCGTTGCCATCTACAGAGTCCGCATGTCCTCTCCCCATCATAGAGGACATCCTCTTCCCATCCGAGGGAGGTGTTCTACCACAACCTTCACTGATGGAATCGTCTGTTCAAGGTTCAAGGTTCGAGATTAGACGGGTTCGGCAAGCGGCTTCAACAAAACGTTCAAATAGATATTTATGTTTTAGTTGTCTCATGTTTATTGGGCCACATGTGTGGGCCTAATGGGTCATGTTTTCTAGAGTCACGTGCCACGTGACTAGAGTGCCTCACCACCAGAAGAACAGCCAGCTGCATCCACTGACGTCTTATGCTGCGCCTACTAGCGTCTTGTCCACGTACCTTACTGCAAGGACTAGGCCGAGACAAAGACACTACTAGAATCAGAACAGTACCATAACGCGAGTGACTAGTCAGGGTCACATCTTACGACGCAAGCCCAAAGTCCCTAACCACGTGTGCACACACTGGCCCACTGCCTAAGCCAGATCTCTAGCTAGTATTCTCCCTCCGAAGGACGCTACGGTTGGACCGGGGGCCCACAGAACTAGCTTAAGAATCGTAAACCGAGAAAGTGCCCCGCTATAAGAGTCGTTACGCCGAAGCATGCCGTAAGGCTACGACTATTGGAGGCTCACAAGACACAGAGACTCAAAACACGAGTGGTGAAGTACAGACAGGCTAATCATGCACTATCACCCGTACTCCAAAGCACCAATGGCAGCACAAGAGACTGCCGACAGACTCAAGATAAGGCAGCTAGACCAACTCACGTAAAGATCCTTGAGTCTGATGACTCGGAGGCAAGATCGTCACAGACAGCGGAACAAGCCGCCAATCAGTCTAGTCCCAAGCCAGAGGAAACAGTGCTCCGCAGGAAACGACTCACGGAGACCCGATGGGACACCAAGAACCCTCAGCACACCTGGACATGCGACCAAGGTAGGACAGTACCCCGAGGCATCTAGAACACTGTCTCGAGCTAGATAGAACCGTTGAGACACAGACAAGGTCACATGTCAACCCCTGGTCTCATCGGGTTGACCGAAACCCGACATGACACATACACACAGACACACACACTGCATGCATAAACACTATTGGCCGTCCCATCATGGTCACTGCCCTCATAGGATGTCAACAGACACCCACGGGTCACGGGCAAACCACGAGATCAAGCCAAGACAAGAAGAAATCGGAGTGGTGGACAACGACTACACTCTGGGCAGAGCGAACTATCACTCAACCGCTAGGTGAACCCTGCAGTCAAGGAAAGCCGCTGCAAGGCTAGAGACTAAGACACTGGAAGGTCTAGATCAAGTCGTTAGGGAACTGTCGTAGTCATGGAAAAGACCACACCCAGTCACCTATACCGACCCATCCAAAAACCACCGACACATAGACACCGCACTAAAGCACAAACCTAAGATAGACAGACACATAGAATAGACACAGAATTGAACAACGGCCGTCGCGGCCACAACAGGACTGTAACGCACCTCTATAAGGGCGTTACCTGCTCTGACGCACCAGGGTAGGGGCGTCAGGGCAACCAGACTTAAAACTACAACTCGAACCACGTAACGCACCAAGATAGGCACGTTACACCGCCTAATGCACCAAGATAGGTGCGCCAGGGCCAACAGACCCAAAAATGACTAACACGAACCATGTAATGCACCAGGCTAGGGGCGTTACACAACATGATGCAGAAGGGGAGGTCTGTCAGGGCTAACCAACTGACTCGGTCTTCTAGGCAGACACGGTCGTCGAGGAACTGACAGCCACAGTCCTTCAAAACCACTGCACGTAACGCACCAAGCCTGGCGTGCTATAGCCATGTGATGGTCCCACTATGGTCCGTCACACCCAGAACATAACGCACAAACGCAGGGGCGTAGAACATAACGCACAAACGCAGGGGCGTTACAGTGATGTGATGGTCCAGTACTGGTCTGTCACACGACTCTAACCTCGAAGAATGTGAAATGACCAACGTTGTGGCGGTCCATCGTGGGACCGTCACACAGTGTGATGGTCACTAGAATGACCATTACCCAAAACTGGCGAGCAAAATAGGGGAACGACCGAATCGACCTATTCCACTCCCCATTCACACCGAAGCACAGGGGAAACAAGGCCACACGATGATACAACACTCCTATGGTCAGCGAGCCGGCGGTAGACCAACTCGACCCTGCACCCGTCACCGTCACCGTGGCATTGGCTGCCGCAGAATTAGGAAAAGATCGAGACATACGTACAAAGACAATACCAACGTTTCGGCAAACCCAGGTGGGAGTAGGGACATTTGGCGAGGGAGAAAATAAAATCTAAACCTGTGAGGGGCTATTAGCAATTATCCGTCTAATTAAATGCACGGCCGTAAAAGTAGGTCCAACGCCACCTTCGTCGAACCTCATAATTTACGTTCACCACCGCGTGAATGCCGGTGAAATGATCCGCCGTGGCAACGCGCTGTAAAATCCTACTTTTTACGTTCTCATCCTCTCTCTCTCTCTCTCTCTCTCTCTCCACCCCTCCCGCAGATAAGAACGGGCCCAACACCCACCCCGCAATTCCATCACTCCACTCCCACAGCGGCCCGCCCTCTCCTCGTCCCCCCCCACGCCACAGCGGGAAAAAAAGAACCCCTCCGTGAGACGAAGGAGACGACGGCCATGGCGGAGAGATCCCGGCCCCATGGCCGCTGCGCCCTAATCGTGGCCGCCATCTCGATTCCGCTCTTGTTCTCACTCTTGATCACCCCCACTCACTGCCGGGCGATCGCCCCTGAGCCCACCGACGCCACCGCCACCGCCACCCTCGACGTCGCCGCCGCCCTAGAAAAGACCACAGGGGTCCTCTCTTTCGACCGCCAGACCCAGCAGTCCCTCCACCAAGAGAAGCACAAGCACAGGGGCCACCACCGTCGCTCCCGCGCGTCCGGATCCAACACATTGACGCTACAGCTCCACCCGCGGGACGCGCTCCGCCGGCCGGCCCACGCGGACTACAAGTCCCTCACCCTCGCCCGCCTCGCCCGCGACGACGCCCGAGTCCGCGCCATGAACGCCCGCATCCAGCTCGCCATTCACGGCGTCAAGAAGTCGGATCTGGTTCCCCTCGTCGAGGAAAGTTCTCTGGGGGCTGCGGCGGTGACGGCGGCGGCCGGCGGCGGTTTAAGCGGCCCGGTGGTGTCGGGAACGAGCCAGGGAAGCGGGGAGTACTTCTCACGGGTGGGCATCGGCAGCCCGGCGAAGTCGCTCTACATGGTTCTGGACACCGGGAGCGACGTGACCTGGGTGCAGTGCCAGCCCTGTACCGACTGCTACCAACAGGCCGACCCCGTCTTCGACCCCGCCGCCTCCTCCACCTACGGGCCCCTCTCGTGCGGCTCCACCCAGTGCGTCCAGCTCGACGTCTCCGCCTGCCGCAACGGCTCCTGCCTCTACCAGGTCTCTTACGGCGATGGGTCGTACACTGTCGGTGACTTCGCCACTGAGACCATCTCCCTCGGCACCGCCTCTGTCCCGGCCGTCGCCTTCGGCTGCGGCCACGACAACGAGGGCCTCTTCGTCGCCGCCGCGGGTCTCCTCGGTCTCGGCGGTGGCGCTCTCTCCTTCCCTTCGCAGGTTTCAGCCTCTTCCTTCTCCTACTGTTTGGTCGATCGCGACTCCACCTCCTCCTCCACCCTCGAGTTCGGCACCGGTGCCGCCGTAGACCCCTCCGCCGTGCCGGCGCCCCTTCTCCGCAACCGGAAGATGGATACCTTCTACTACGTAGGCCTCACCGGGATCAGCGTGGGAGGGGAGATGCTGTCCATTCCGCCGTCCTCCTTCGCCGTCGGAGCGAGCGGGGAGGGCGGGGTGATCGTCGACTCGGGGACGGCGGTGACGCGGCTTCAGAGCAACGCATACACCTCTCTCCGGGACGCATTCACCAAGGGCACGGCCGGCTTGCCGTCGTCCCCGGGCGTGGCCCTCTTCGACACCTGCTACGACCTCTCCGGGAGGGACACGGTGGAGGTGCCCGCGGTGTCCTTCCACTTCCCGGGAGGCAAGGCGCTGCGGTTGCCGGCGAAGAACTACCTGATCCCGGTGGACTCCGACGGGACATTCTGCCTGGCGTTCGCGCCGACGTCCCAGCCGCTCTCCATCATCGGGAACGTGCAGCAGCAGGGAACCCGCGTCGCCTTCGATCTCACCAACTCCCTGGTCTCCTTCGCACCCAATAGATGCTAGGCCAGCCGCTATGCCCGCAGAAGTCAGTTCTAGCCAATCCCAAATCTCTGCCATCACATAATCATGTACTCTACATCTGATCCAGTATTCCCTACCACACTTGACCAGGACAATACATCCCTCGGCCTCACAGGTCCCAAAACTCGTAAAAATCTAAGGGTAAGGGTAAAACCATACCTAATTACCTACACCCTCCAGTTTTGGGATGCGTTCCTCAACAGCATCCCGCTACAGACGACCATCCTCAAAAAAGAAATATCAAAGTGGGGTTTAAAAAAAATAAAGATACCCTGATGGCCTTAGTCGGCTCCCGTTACGGGATCACTGGGGGCAAAAATTACCATCAACCCAGCTGGGGTGAAAACCCGCAAGGGCGCCCCAGGCAAAATCGGGTAACCCCTCGGTATGAAAACCCATAAGGGCATATCGAAAAAAGCTAAAGGGGGCCAGCTCTGGCGAAAACCCGCAAGGGCGGTAGAGCTGGTAAGGAGAAAATAAAAAAAAACTCTCTCCCTCTCTACTCCTCACTGATGAAAGCTGTCAACCACGACATCTCGCCGACGGCAACCTCAACATCACTCTACAATGAGGGTGGCCACTACACCCCTGAAGGTCGGCCATCACCATTTCCAGCTCCAGTACTCGGCTACACACCTTAACGGTCAGCCGATAAGCTCCAGCCTTCCGGTTGCTATGCATCAGTAGCTAGCCTCCCAACTCCAGTTCCAGCCTCCAACATCGGACATTCGGCTACCTGCCTCCGCGACCGGTCGACCAGCTCCAGCACCGTGACTACAACGCCTCCGCAGGCCAGCCGCTCAGTTTCAGTACCAGTCATGAATCCCAGCACCATGGCTTCAACGCCTCTACAGGCCGGCCACCCCAGTCCCAGTACCAGCTCCCAGTCCCAGCACCGTGACTTCAACGCCTTTACAGGCCAGCCAAGCCAGTACCAGTACCAGCTCCCAGTCTCAACACTGTGGCTTCAACGCCTTTACAGGCCAGCCACGCCAGTTCTAGTACCAGCTCTCAGTTCCAGCATTGTGGCTTCAACGCCTTCACAGGCCAGCCACCCAGTTCTAGTACCAGCCCTCAGTCCCAGCATCGTGGCTTCAACGCCTTCATAGGCCAGCCACCCAGCTCCAGTACTAGCCTCCAGTTCCAGCATCGTGGCTTCAATGCCTTCACAGGCCAGCCACCCAGTTCCAGCATCGTGACTTCAACGCCTTCACAGGCCAGCCATCATGTTCCAGTACCAGTCCTCAGTCCCAACATCGTGGCTTCAACGTCTTCATAGGCCAGCCACCCAGTTCCAGTACCAACTCCCAGTTCCAACACCGTGGCTTCAACGCCTTTACAGGCTAGCCACGCCAGTCCTAGTACCAGCCCTTAGTCTCAACACCGTGGCTTCAATGCCTTTACAGGCTAGCCATGCCAGTTCCAGTACTAGCTCTCAGTCCCACATCGCGGCTACAATGCCTCCACAGGCCAGTCACTCAGTTCCAGTACCAGTTGCCAGCTCCAGCACTACGGCTACGACGCCTCCCCAGGCCAGCCTTTCAGATCCAGTACCAGTCGCCAGTCCAGCAGTTCGATTACAGCACATCTGCGGACTAGTTACCCAGACCCAGGGTCAGTCACCTAGACCCAGTACCAACATCCAGCTCCAGCATATCGGTTGCAATCCCGTCACAGGTCAGCTGGCCAGCTCCAGTCCCCAATCCTAGCTTTTGACTGTGATGCCTCCCAGGGCCATTCGGCCAGCCCAGCTCCAGTCTTAGTACCTTGGCTGTAGCGCCTTCGAAGGCTAGCCACCCAGTCTAGTTCCAGCTCCAGTTCCAGCACCAGTCCCAGTAGTCTGGCTACAACGCCTTCAAAGGCCAGCTGGCCAGCTCCAGTTTCAGTCCCCAGCTCCAGTTGCAATCCCAGTTCCAATACCAGTCCTAGTCCCAGACCCAACTTTAATTGCCAGTTCCTGTTCTAGTCACAATTCCTGGTCACCGTAACCCGACCTCAAATCAATCTTTAAGAACACCGAAGCACCTTGCAATTGGTTGAAGAGATAATCAATATGAGGCAAAGGATAATGGTTCTTGATAGTCACCTGATTGAGCTTCCGGTAATTAATACAAAGGCGAAGTGATCCATCCTTCTTCTTCATGAACAAGACTGGGGCTCCCCAAGGTGAGACACTCGGTCGAATGATGTCCTTGTCTATTAGTTATTACAACTGCTTCCTCACTTCTGCCATTTCTGCGAGCACCATTCGATACGGGGCCTTGGATATCAACATTGTACCAAGCACAAGGTCAATAGAGAACTCAATCTCTCAGGCTGGCGGCAACCCCAATAAATCCTATGGATAGACATCGGGAAAATGCAGAACCACTTCAATCTTCTCCAGCGATGGGGCCTAAGAAACCTCAGTTGAGGCTACCACCTAAGCAAGAAAAACACTGCCACCCTTACACAACAACCGAGCTACCTTCATGGTCGAGACAACAAACTTCCCCGACCCATTATGAGGCAGGGGATGGAAAAACTCCTTATCGCCAGGGATGCAAAAAACCACTCGCCTCTTCTGGCAATCAATGAGAGCATAATACCTCTCGAGCCAATCCAACCCAAGAATAATATCATAATCCTTCATCTTTAAAAGATAGAAGTGTCCAGCTAGCTCCTTTCCTCCGATAACCACCAGCAAGGAAGGATAGCTCTTTGTAGTGGGCATAATTCCAGCAGGCATGTGCACTAGGAGAGTCACATCCAAACTCGATGGCATCAAACCCAATTCATCATGTAACATCTTGAAAAATCGCTTGCACACAAATGAATGAGCAGCATCTGTGTCGATTAAAACTCTAGCATGTAAACCGGACACTAGAAGTGTACCTTCTGTCATGTTGTCTGCTTGCTCTACATCTTCTCTGGTCAATGTGAACACTCGTGCCAGTGCTCGAGGGCATCTGGCTGACTTCACTACTGATGGTGCTACTGTGGCTGCTGTAGCTAGAGCTTGACTCGGACAAGGTAGCTGCATCTTCAAACAGTCCTTGATCTTATGCTCTGAGCTTGCGCACCTAAGACACTTCTCAGTTACCATCTAGCACTCCTTACAACCTTGCCATTTCCCTCAGTGCTTGCATTCATTTTTGACTTTGGCCGATGATCCTCCCGAGCCTCTTGCTTGCATCAAAGCCGCCTTTCTTGGTGTATAAGTAGGCGACCGAGTAGAGGGCTTCTTCTTGCGGTCCTGGCATTGGAAAGATGATGATGACCTCTTTAGCTGGGCCTTCTTCTCTTCTTGGTACTGCTCCATGTCACTTTCTTGATGGCACATGGCACCGAGAGCATCTTCGATCGTGTGGTGGTTGAAAGCAACCAATTTCATCCTCAACGACAGTCAAAGACCTGATACAAACTTCTTCACCTTCCTCTACTCATCAATTACAATATGAGGTGCATAACACGCCAACTCTGCAAAGTGAGCTTCATACTCTAGCACAGTCATAGACCCCTGGGTCAAAGTGAGGAACTCCTGCTCCATCCAGTCTTGAACATGCTCGAGAATTGATGTGAAACAACCTCGGACCTATCTTGCAAGCACAATTCGCAAACCGATCGGACCAATAGTGGCGGCGACTCACTCGATGCTCAACCAAAACCTGGGGTGACTTGGCGATACCGAGTGGAGGTCGTGAGGGCTGGTACCTTACTGGTAGAGGGCCAGAAAGACCAAAGGGTCTCGCCAAATGGTACGACAAGTCCGATTCTAGAGGCCGACCCGGTGCCGAGGGCACGCGTAATCACTCACTCCCACGGTGGTCACTCGGAAGTCTGGGACTTGCGAGATCGAGCACTCTCTCACCGGCCAGCGGAGACTAGAGCTAAGATTGGATGAAAAGCACTAAAGAAAGAGCAAGGTGGGAGCACTTACTCGACCGGTTTGAAGAAACCGATCCCGTTTGGAGACGAGGGCGAGCGGGGAAGCGTGGGTTCCCCACCCACTTCACCACTTGGTGGAGAGGAATCTCGCGCCCTCATTCTCCTTCCTTCCACCCCTCGCACCAGGGCTCTACTGACTTAGGCATCAAAGGATTTACCCTGGGGATTCATCCCTGGGCACCTTTGACCCGTTTCCTTTTCTTGCAGTTCATAACCTCATTGTCATCATCTCTAGCTCAGGACAAGCATGAGATCACACCTCTTCATCTGGCGCCATCTGTGGGAAATGAGCAAATAGGGTGCGAAGGAGTTCCAGCAGGAGAGTCACCGGTGACAAGGGGAAAGCTCCAGCAACGGAGGAGGGTACCCCTTCCCACCCTACAGGGAACACCCCCTCTCACGCCAGCGACCCAATCGGCAACCTACCCCCGCCCACAGTGGAGGGGCAACCCCCTGTCGGGAGCGCAGACCCCGTCCAAACCCTCAATGCAAAATTGGATAGCCTCATTGATCTAATGAGGACCCAGGCGGCCAGGGAGGAGCGTTCGCGTTATCCCCAGGAGACCCGCATCGTGGGGATGCTTCCTCGCAAACTGCAGGGTGCCGCTTCATCCTCCGGGGATGGCAGATAATCCACAATCGGTCAGGTGGACCATCGCAAGCCCCTCCCCTGGAACAAGAAGCCTCCTCTACTCCAAGGAGAGAGAAGTCCGGAGTGCGACGGCCACCTCTGAGGATAGAAGCTCTCGAGGGGTGTCGAGGCAGCATCTAGGAGCACCCTCGTAGCCCCTCAACCCAGCGACATCCGGAGTTGTCCCTCCGGCTGTGAGACTTTGAGAGGCGTTTCACAGAGTAAGAGCGCGCCCTCCGCACTTTACAGAAGACCTATCCTGCAGAGGATGAGGAGAGATCCCCATTCTCCGATCACGTCTTGAAGGCAGAGATCTCTCCCAGGATCTCCCTCCCGACCTTCAAGTCGTATGACGGCCAGGGCGACCCGACCGACCACTTTGACAGCTTCGACGCCCTGATGACTCTTCACGGGGAGTCCGATGCCATTAAGTGTCGAGCGATCATGACCACACTAGTCCAGGGCACTCAAGCATGGTTCCGGGCCCTCGCCCCTAGTTCCATCTGAGACTTCAAGCAGTTCGGGCGAGTGTTTAAGGAAAGCTTCACCGGTAGCGATCCTCCTAGGTCGGTAGCGGGGTTGATGGCGCTCAAACAGGAATAGGGGGAGAAGCTGCAGGCCTACATCAACTGATTTAAATCAGAGGCCCTATGCATCCCCCGTCTAGATGTAACCTCGGCCATAACCACGCTGACTAGAGGCACCCGCGATGAAAACCTTTGACGCGAGCTGGTCCTACATCCTCCCACCTCCCTTGACGAGCTAGTGACCCTAGCATTGTGCCATGCTGAGTGCGAGGAAGTCCTCAGCGCCTGCCGCGGCACAACCAGCTCGGGTCGGGAGGGGGACAAGAAGCGAGCGTCCGAGCCAAGCTCGGGCCAAGGGAAAAGGAGGAAATGAGACGGAGAGCATAAAGAGTCATCCCGACGATACGAGTGGTACACGCCCCTGACCGCTCCGGTGTATGAGATTTATGAAGACATCAAAGGCTCAGGCCTCCTCTGCCAACTCGAGCCTATGAAGGTGAAGCATCGCAACCACCGCAAACACTGCCTCTTCCACAGTGACCACGGGTACCACACCGGTGACTGCCACCATCTCCAAGATGAGATTGAGCATCTCGTCCATCAGGGGCACTTGTCTCGGTACATGTCCGGGCAGAAGGAGGACCGAGGCACCCTCGAGGAGAGCGACAACATTTCTCGCGGGGTCCACATCAACGTCATTACTGGAGGAGTTGCATCAGGAGGAGATAGTAGCCGAGGAAGGAAGCGTCATGTCGAGCGGGCGAGTCGAGCCTCTGAGCCCCCTAAGGCCCCACCGGCAAGTGAACTGTAGGTCCTAGTATTCTCCGACCAAGACCTGGAAGGGTTAACAACCCCGCACGATGATGCCCTAGTTGTATCGGCCACAATAAACCATTGTAATGTTGCTCGATCAACTAATCATATGCTTCCATAATCTCTTCAAAGGTAAAGTCTTCAGAATTAGAGCTTTCCTGCAATGAGGATGGACTACTTGACTGCTCTAATCGGCCAGCCATGATGCATTGATGCTCTTCATCTTCTTTCTCATGGATGTTCATCAACAGCTCCAGAACTTGCTTAGCCGTGCTGTAGGTAGACACAAGATCAAGTAAGCTGTCATCAACCGCAGCTTTAATTAAATTGAGTGCAGCAAGATTATTTGAATGTTTGGTCTTGTGTTCAGCTAACCATTCATTTGAATTTGATGGCAGCTCATTTGGACCAATATATATAAGGTTCCACAATTGTGGATATGTGAATTTGACATAGACGTACATTCCTCTCAGCCCTGTAGAAAAATCTGAACCATCAAAAATAGGCAGAGAGTTCATTTGAGCACGTGTAGCAACTGAAGCCATTTAGCTAAGACGCACCGGGATCATTCCTTGTAGATCATGGGATCTAGGAATAATAGAGCTTGGCTCTAATACCAATTGTTAGAAAATAATGGTATACTTTGATACCAATTGATGTGTCCCGAGTGGTGCAACCGGATGTAGAATGGGGGGTTGAATATATCTGGTGACAAACTATGGCCGATTTAAAATGTATGGGAAACACTGAGCATTAAATGCTTCTTTGAGCCAATGAAACTCTTAGGCACACGGCACAACGGAATAGAGAAGAAGGCACTAGAAGGAGCGTTAGAACAAGATGCCCAGTCCAGACAGGTCGACACTCCTCAAGAGAGAGGTCGACACTGCTTCACATGCAACAAAGATCCGAATGAGATGTAATACAGTAAACCATGGAGATCTTGAATCAGAATAGCTAAGAGAAAGGATTAGCTTAGGTGGGAGAGCTATGATGATTAGCTAAGGCGAATGAGTGTACAGCAAGGCGAAGTCCCTTGGCAAAGCTTTCACCTTGGTCCTTGTTTGCAGGGGTGCAGCAGGCAACCTAAGGTGCAAATGCAGTAAAATACACAAGGGAGAAAGCTGCTCACACACAGTGATAACTCCCTTTGCTTGGAAGATGCTCCAAAGTGTCTGTAAGCAAGAGTGCTACAGACACCTGAGAAGATCCACGTTAGCTTCGATAGCAAGGGGATCAAGATGAGACAATTTGTCCAACCCAAACGATTGAGTGTGCAGAGGAAATAATCAACATAGGTAACACACGAACCTGTGAAAGAGGGATAGAGGAAATGGAACAAGCTCACAAGATACACAACCCACAACATAAGGATTTTAAGGTGGTTTGGTTGTTAGCCCACAACCTACGTCCACCCCTCACCAAACCCGGTGAGGCTTTCTGACTGACACACAGCTTGATCCACTGAGCAACACAGCTTGCTTACATAGCTGAGCAACACAGCTTGCTAACACAGCTGAGCAACATAGCTTGCTATCCACCAAGAGGATCTGATCCTCTCTTCCTCTAAAACCACAGAGGGAACCCAGTCCCAAAAAAGGGGATCAAAAAAGCTAGATGGAATGGTGATAAATGAACCGAAACGAAAAGAAAAGATACTACTAGTGTAGTGGTGAAACAAGTGACAGTATAAACACCAGCTGAAAAATAGATCAGGACAAGGGAGCTGGTGGCTGTAGCTATAAGATTAGATCCAAGGATCTTTTTCTTCAAGCACTGGTAGACTGCAGGATTGTCTTGTTTCACAAGGCTACTCTCTCTTCTTCTTCTTCTTCTCTCACAGCACTGGACTATGTCAAGCCAAGTGCTAGGGCTGCTTTCACGCTACTTAGGAATATTTTTGGTAGATAGTCTAGGGCGTGGCACTTGTGGACGGCAGCAGCAACAACTTCTTCAGTTGAGGAAGCTTGGTATAAATAAGAACGCCGGTTGAAAAAGTCTAAAAATATTACGCACCAAGAAGTCTTCAGTTGGACCAGTGGATCAGCAAGAATATTCCCTCCAAAACTCCCTTGAAGCATGCGCCAGGAGGACAAGTCAGAAGTAGAGACTCAATCGGTAGGCATTCTAGCGGTGTCCACAGTGAGATTCGGCTCGAGGCATCTTCAGCAAAGTCGTCCACCTTCGAGTCAGCCACGCTCCTGAGTGTTCTTGCCTCCTTTTGTCAATGGCATCAACTGCTACAGGTATTTCCGTGCAACTGCGCCCAGACCATGCATGTTTCTGAGTGCCACTTGGCAACGCCGACACCAACTTCCCCTGTGCTGAACTCCCTTCACAAGAGTTCTTCTTGTTCGAAGTACCGACGAGCCAGAGGTCATCCTGCCTTCTTTCGACAATGCCTCCGCCCGGGGCATCCATTTTCCCTCAATCGCGCCAGACCTGGAACTCTCTGTTCACCCAGGACAGACTACCACCTAGGCGGCCCCGATACTCCATCCTCCACTCCTTTTCAGGCCGAGCAGTCTTCTACAAAGTTGTGACATTCGATGATATGAAGCCAATGCAAGTGGTTTTGTCTCATTTTGACATCAGCACAGAAGATTCCACCATGGCCATCGTTGACCTATCCTACTATTCACCCAGGAACCTGATGCTGACCATTCCGGCGACCACAACCGACAAGGTGATCTGACGGCCATCAACTTTTGAGGGTTCGTCGTGCTCTCCATCAGCTATGCCCACGAGTTGGTCCCGTCACTTTTGGAGTTTTACAGCGAGCGTACCTGTCGACGCACCACGACCGCGCCATCTAGTCCTGCGAGGTAGAACTGCATAGGCCATCGACTGCGACCTCCTCCACCTTCCAGTGACATCGGCTTGACGTCGGACTTTCAAGCATCCTTCGGCATCCCCCAAGCTTCGTCCAGGTGTTGACAGCACCTCGATCGGACGTCGGAGCTAGGCATACGATCGTAGTTTGGTTTCCCCTCCCTTTGCTCCCCCCTCCTGCGCGAGGGTAGTGCATGTAATGGTTTACCCATCCCCATGATCCCCTCCCTGTGTGGAGTGTAGTAATTGTAATAGCAGGGATCATCGCCGAGCTTCCTCGATGTAGCGTGTCCGCCGGGTGCACACGCTCCCCGGTTCACCCTCATCTCCGATCGGAGCCGGTCCTTCAGACGGGCTAGGTACGTGCGGCTGCCACTCCAATTTGCTTGCTTAGTATTAGTTCCAACTGCAGCGCCCGTGAGAAGAGTGCCCGATCCAAACTTCTACTTTTTCGAGAGTACTTGCTACCGGTGAGTGAGCGTACATTTGAACCGATCCTCTCGGTATCGGTCCGCCCGGTTGAGTCCGGTGCCTACTTCGTTGTCCCTCGGGTGGTTTCCTACAACCCTCCTCGCTGCTCGGACCGAGTCCGGCCTCCTCGCGAGCCACAGCTCGTCGAACCATCACTACGAGTCCCATGGAGTCCGCTACTCACGTGAGTGTTTGCCTTGTCGCTTAGATGATCTGTGCTGGTTGTTTGCTGGCTTAGGTCCCAGTGTCTCGACCGGGTTCGTCCCGCGTCACCCAGGCAGATGCGCGACCATTAAACTCCCACCCGAGGGCGAGGTCGACATCATAGTCAAACACAGAAGACTGATGTCGGGCTAGTCTACGAGGTCCATGACCCCGACCAGGACGCTCCTCCAGAAGGCGAAGATTGGCGTAAACCCATCATCAAGTTCAAGAAAGGGTGGCTCCCTCCTGACTGAGCACAAAGGGTCTAGTTACTCTCCCGAGCAGTGTCGTATGAGTTGATCGACAACTCCCTGTACTGACTCATCCATGAGAAGGACAAGTTGATTCTACTGAGGTGCATCTCCTCAGCCGAGGCTCGAGCTATCATGCATGAGGTCCATTCCAGATTGTGCGGTGCGCACCATGCCAGAGATCAAATGAAGCACAACATCAAGCTCAAAGGCTTCTACTGGCCCACCATGTACACAGACTGCGTCTAGTACGCCCACGCATGCTATCAATGCCAAGCCTTTGGCCCAGTACCCAGAAGACCTCCCAATCTACTGCGTCCTACAGCCCCCACCTGGCCATTCACCGAGTGGGGCTTGGACATTGCAGGGCCTTTCCCGCCATCTTCCAAGGGCCATAAATACATCCTGGCCGCCACCGACTGCTTCTCTCACTGGGCGGAGCCCCTTCCCATACGGGAGGTCATCGGTGAGGTGGTGGCCAGATTCGTACGGCACAACATCATCTACCAATTCGGTACACCCAGTCGCATAGTGTCTGACAATGGAACGCCATTCAAGAACAAGGCCGTATATTAACTAGTGGCCAAATTCCATATCGACTGGAGAACCTCTTCGGTCTACAACCCCCAGGCCAATGGCTTAGCCGAAGCTTTCAACAAGACTCTCTGCAAGCTCCTGGCTAAAATTGTTAGCCACCAGAAGCGTGGCTGGGGCGAGAAGGTCTTCGAGACGCTATGGGCCTACTGGACGATCTATAAAACCCCCATGGGGTGTTCGCCATTCTCTCTTGTTTATAGAGCAGAAGCTGTTATCCCCATTGAAATCTAGTTAGCCTCTTATTGCGTGGCGATCCACACTGGCCTTGCCGGCCCTGACAAAGATGAATATCGGAGAAGGCTAGAAGAGCTCATCGATCTAGAAGGCAAACGACTTGAAGCCTACAAGCACCTATAATTATACCAGGCCCGCATGGCACGGGCCTATGACAAGCTCATCAAGCAATGATCCTTCAAGCAAGGAGACCTCGTCATGATCAAGGAAAAGGAAGTCATGGCGGGGCACTCCAGTGGAAAACTACAATTGAATTGGCGAGGTCCATACATCATCCACAAAGCCTACGAGGGTGGGGCGTACACGGCCGTCGACCACAAGGGCCACAAACCCTTTCCGCCTGTCACGCCCCAAGCGCGGAAGGAACCAGAGGACGTGACGAGTTATTATCATTCATATCAATCAGAGCGATAAGAATTTCAACAAGGACAGAGTGTGCAATAAATAGACATGGTGAGAATTGACCAATACCATAAATTCATAACATCGATAATATCCATCAACTGATACCAATAAAGTCACTTAACACCAATCCATAGCAACAACTAACAGCGGAAGACTGACAAAATAGTATCCATCAACTGGAGGGCAAAGCCTCATACATCACGACTCAATAACATAAAGGATAATGACTCCAAAGAAGAAAGACATAACAATGACTCGAGGGGAAGACATGACACCGCAAGTCCTTTGTAGCAATATGTTGATTTTTAGACGTGATGTGACTTGGGCTAATGCTTGGAAGCTCTACTCTCATCACTCTTGGTCATCCCCATTAGGTGGCGAGTCAGAGTCCGAGTTACCTGAAAAATATTGAAAAATACTTGATGAGCGAATGCTCAGTAGGAATTATATCTCTAGACCTAGACTAGCTTTAGGTGATTAATACATTATGCAATATGGCATGTACGTGCATGAGAAAAATACAGGTAATGACAAGAATGGAATGATAAATGTCAAGAATGAGCTACCAAGATTTCAAGTATATCAAGTAAAATTAACAAGGGGACCACGCAAGTAGTATCAAGTCATGTCATGAGATAGTGGCTACTTATTTATTCAAGTACTTGTCCATTCCGGGCCACGCAAGTCAAGTCAAGTACGAGAGAGAGAGAGATTGTGGAACGTCATAATCAAGATAGTCATGCACTCCGGTGCAATGCCACACCGTAATCATTTAACTCCCATGGGCACAAGAACTTTCGGGTGCTCCTCCCAGGACCAGATTGGGCCCTATATGCTCAGGCATTGGTTGTGTGATTTGACATCCACTATAGTTTTAGTAGCCAATAGAATTCCAAAGGAAATAGATCATTATAGTATGTTAAGGTAGATGCACAGAATTTAGAATTTAAGGCAGAAATCGCGTGTAGAGATGACTTAGCTAAAAATCTGAGACATATTCATAAAATTGGGTAAATGACGCCCACCAGGGAAGCCGCAAAATAGAATTGGCGTCCATATTAATGGGTGCTCATTCTGAAAATAGATAAATAGGCATGAAGTAAATAGCATCCTCCAAACAGGGCGCTATTTGCTACTGGCGTCTACTACCCTGGGCGCAGATTACCAGAAAGTGGCATTTTCTCCAAAATGCCAGAAACGGCATTAATCGGGGGCTAGTTTGTCACGTTTCTTCAGAGGGACATAACTGTGAAAGGGTGCAAGGGTTTTTATGGTACAACCTACTCAGCTACCTTGAGGGAATCAAAGGCTAGCGGGGACTTTCGGAGGTCTCCAAGATGAAATCGCTAGTCCGAAGGAACGAAATGTCCAACAGAGAGCTCAATCACCTCGGAGAGTTAAGGGTAATCGATCAAACCAAAACAGGGACTTCATCTACGGAATGGGATGAGAGTGCCAAGTGATACCCCACTATGGGGTTGGAAACCCAGGAAAATCAGTCGATCAGAAAACAATGTCCTGTATCACAGACGCTAATTCAATTAGTGTCTGAGATACTAGGCGCTCATTAACGTTTTTATTTTTCATTTTATACAAATGGCGTCCTTCCAGGAAGGCGCTCATTTTTGATTTCTGTAATTTAATTTATAATTTACAGAGAATAAATTTCATGGCATGGATATTTTTTTCAAAAATGCGAGTGAGCTTGCACTCTGTTGGCGACGTATAGCCCTAGGATCTCTTAGTGTCGGGCCTCACGCCCCTCATATCGGCACGTTGCTGGTCATGTCCACACGTAGAGTCTGAGGTTCGCATCATATAGAGTCGGTCTCCCGTGTCCGTCCAGCATCAAGTAAATTCAGCCAGAGGCCGTGGAGGCGCCTGCCCCGGACGTATCAGTAGAGCGACCCGGGGGAGGCGATGCCGGCTTGAAGAAGCTGGCGACCTTGTTCGAGGTCCTGCGGCAAGAAGCAATCGTGGAGACCACAATACTAGTGGGTGAGGCTCTGGAGGAGGGGGAAATGGCACCGGAAACTAGGATAGTTCTGGTGACTGAGGTAAGTATGGGGCCCCCGGGACCTCTCTTGCATCTCTTCAAGATTTGGGTAGCTCGCCTCGATCGATGAAAGACTAACCCCATTTTTTGTGTCTTCGGAGGAGGCAAGGCTCCCCGAGGCATGCACCGCTAGAGCTCACAATGCTGTTGCGAAGCAGATGGAACTAGTCACCCCCGCGGGGGTAGGTGAACCGCAACTACTCTCGGAATCAGAGGTGGAGCACCTGGTGTCCTTCCTGCAGTTGGGGAATGGGCTGAAACTCATGGTTCCTCTTCCACCTCCCTGACCGCTTATGACACTCGAGGAGGACCAGCTTCTGGGGAAGACGTTGACAAGTATCACGGTTTCCCGGGAGGAGGGAGCACAAGCGGAAAGGGCCGTAAGTCCTTTAGTAGTAAAATCTGATTTAGCTCCGCTCCACGCCCTTCCTCCAACCGAGAGCAGGGTGGAGCAGCCCCTCGCGATGATGGAGTCAGGTGGTTCAGTTACAGCTCTGCTGGCTCCTCTGGTGATGGCCGGCTGGGAGTCATTCATCGAGGTCAGACACTCGAGCGACCTAGCCTCCACTCTTCCGTCCTCCTTGGGCACAGTGGACGCGGATTTGTGGGCAGTTGTGGACAGCTTGGTCGAGTTTGACACTCCGGCCATGCCTTCCATTGGCCACGCTACCTCGGACGCGCCGGTCCGACAGATGTTGCTGGCATTGCAGTCGATGATCTTCGCCGATCCCTCCCTCACATATCGGGGGGTACACTGTGTGGTGGCGCAGCTGACCGGGGCACTGTAGATGTTGGGCTGCCGTCTAGAGGAATGGTCGCGGTGAGTCTTACTGTTACTAAAATACGTCAACCATCGCGAGTTCCTTGAGGCCCGGGCTTCCAGCGAGTTTGCTGCTATCAATGCTCAGGAGGACGAGTACCTGCAGGCCCTGGGGGTGCGGAAAGGCAATGAAGAGCAGCATGAAAAGGCCTTGGACTAAAGCCACCGTTGTGTTGGCGCCCTCACAAGCAGAATAGAAAAGCTGAGGGGCTATCTCGTCGCGGCCGAGGCCGAGCTAGTTGAAGCCAAGGCGGCGGTGGTCAGAGAGACCAAGGAACTTGCCATTGCTAGAGTCGAGAGAGCGTCTGTGACATCTGAGCTAATGCGCCTCGAAGAATAGAGGAACCGACTGCGTGACATGGCAGAATTCCCTTGCGTCGGGATTCTTCCTCTCAAGGAAATCTTCCGGGGAGTAGATTGAGCGTCCTCCCCCCTTTTTATTGAGATGTAAAGCAGGGGTATGCCCCAAAGCACATGGAGCCTTCCCTTTTTTTGAAATAGAATACAATTCACGCACATACTTTTGCATGCTGGCCCACGACTCTTTCCTCCTTTCTTCTTTTCTTCCTTCTTTTTCTTTTGCTCCTTGGCGAGATGCGAGCTTGCGCCGGTGGTTCGATCTAGGAGCACTGCGGTTGGGTTCGCGAGGGAGCATAGGAGAGTGCTCTCCTCTCAAGGGAGAGACGAGGGGATCACTCCACCATGCGAGCCTCGTGGCCCCACCGAGTGGTTTCATGAGGAAGACGGACCCGAATAGGTTGACCTGACCTCGGGGATGAAGAGAAGGGTTTGTTGACCTAAATGACTTAGACAAGGGGTCCATGCACGGACTTTAAACCAAAGGAAAAACATGCACGGGGTTTAACATGCACGGACTTATGTTAAACGAGCAAACAACCGAAAATGTGCATGGACTTTTACGTGCTCAGACTTGAGATGCACGGGACTGTTCATGCTCGGACTTGGTGAAAACGTGCAAGGACTTGGTTTTAATAAGAAACATGCATGGAGAAAGACATCCACTGGGTTTATGAAGTCATGCAAGGACTTTAGTTCCACTAGGAAACATGCACGGGGTTGCACATGCATAGACTCTATGAAGAGGTGCAAGGACTTACAGAGATGTGCACGGACTAGAGTGAACGTGCACAGACTTGGAGGGTAAAACTTGCACGGACTTGCGATGCAACCCAATAGCAAATAGTCTAAGTCCAGAATGTGCACGGGGTTTGATGTGCACGGACTTGAAGGATGAAAATGTGCACAAGCTTGGGTTAGTCAAAAGGTGCACGGACTTTAACAAGTGTAACGTGCACAGACTTGTTTTATTGAAAACATGTACGGACTTAAAGATGCTCAGACTTCAGTTAGACAGAAAGTGCACAGACTTTATTTTTAACAGAAGGCCAAAATGTACACGGACTTGTGAGATAGTGCACGGACATTGAGTTGCTCGAACATACAAATGCTCGGACATACAGATGCTCGTACTTGAAGTGTGGGTCGTGCATCAAATGCATAGACCATGCACGGGCTTGAAGTGTAAGAGATAAAAACATGCATGGACTTTAATGCATCTTGCAAAACCTGTGTGGACTTAGACCTAAACATGCATGGACTTAAAAATCAGGTGGACCTAGCTACAGTTCATGCACAGACTTGAGCATTCAATGGACAGACACATGCACAGACTTGAGAATGCATGGACTTTGATTTTCTTTATGGCCAAAAACCTGCACGGGCTTGTGAACGCATGGACTTATGCTAGCTTAAGTGATCCACTCCAGCAACAAGGCGTTTACCCGATGGGTCGACCTTATTACAAATGCATTCAATGAGCTTTTAAACCAATACCTAACCATGCATGAATTAAAATACAATTGCCAATCAACAAAACTACACACACGTCATGAGACCGTTGTTGCATTGCCAATCATCAAAACTACACAGCATAAGGTAGCTGCCTATCAAACCATAGGAGTCCCAACAGCCTCTGCTAAGCTCGTTGGTTCCGACATGACGTAGGGTCAACGTCTATATTTAATATTCCTTCCTTGACTTAGGTCTCATACCTCTGCCAAGTTCGTTGGCTTTGACACGACGTCGGGTCAACATCGGCTCATGCCTCACGTCTCTGCCAAGTTTGTTCGCTTTGACATATTGTTGGGTAGATGTCTATTTCCTATACTCTTCCCTCGGCTCATGCCTCACGCCCTCGCAGAGTTCATTGGCTTCAACATGTCATCGGGTCGACAACCATATTCCACATTCTACCCTTGGCTTAGGCCTCATGCCTCTGCCAAGTTTGTTGACTACAACATGACGTCGAGTCGACATCTATATCCTACATTCCTCCCTTGGCCTAGACCCCACATCTTCGCCAAGTTGGTTGACTTTGATAGTCTGTCAAGTCAACAGCTACCTCTTGCCCTTGCCCAAACCCCGTGTCTCTCCCAGGTTGGTTGATTTTGATGTAATGTTGAATCTATAATAGTACGCCATAAGCTGCCCTTATCCTAGACATACCACTTGAGTATGGTTTTCGTTGACTCTGACATCCCATCGGGTCAACATCTTTATTCTGTCCCTGCTTCAGACTTGCCATCTAAGTGGGGTTTTGTTGACTCCATCTTTATTTTGTCCCCTTCTATTGAAAAATCAAAGTCTAAATCTTCTGTTCAATTAAGGACCAAGAAAATTGATGTGCATGCTAGGAGTTCACATGAGAAATACTATGCTCCAAAATCTACAAATATTAATTGTCATTACTATGGAAGCATGGTCATGTTATGAATGATTGATTTACTATGAGAAAAGATGATTTGCCAATTGGGTTTGGATAGTGAGGGTTGTGGAAGGGGGTTTTGGTTGGGGTGTGGGGACCCTCATGGGGTTAGGTGGGGAGGTGGATGCTTGGATCATTTGGGTCTTAAGGGAGAGGATTTGGTTGCGAAGTGTAGTGATGATGGTTGAGAGGGGAGTTGTTGGGAGTGGTGGGGGTGGAGACCAACGGGTGGTCTCAAGTTGGCCGGGTGGGGATGGAGGTGTGGTAGTGCTTCTCGGGCTAGGGGTGTTTGAGTAGGAGGAGTGGGAATGTTTGGGGATGTAGATCTTCCTAAGTTCTACCTTCATCTCTTCCCATGAGTGAATGGGTTCTTCCCTCCTAACCCTTCTTAATCCCTCTATGTGTTCCCACTTACTCTTGGCTTGACCCCGAAGTCGTCCCTTGGCCTTGAGGACTCTTGCGGGTCCATATACCCAAGTCCTTTCAAAGTACTTTTCTATGGTAGCCTCCCACCTAAGATAATCACTAGAACGTGATCCGTCAAAGGTAATATCCCTATCTAAAATGAAGTCCATGGGTGGCCAGTAGGCTAAGTAGGAAGTGGCCATGATGAACGGGGGAATAAATGCAATGGCCCTAGGATAAGACTTAGTAGAGACAAGTCTAGAACTTGCTCTGATACTAATTTGATGTGACACCACCTTGGGGGTAATAGTCACAAGATCGAAGATCCCTTGGACCTAGCAAGCAAGCAATGCAATGGACCGGTGACTTCACTCGAGCAGACTCACCCACGTAGCGCACACTAGTGCCCGTAGGCAACTCAGTGATTGTGGGAAGGGTCTGAGGTGGGACCTTGCTAATCCGAGGTTTGTCTAGCTTGTGGTTGAACCCCTAAGGGTCCTGGGATGCCCACTCTCATGGGCGGCCAGCACGTCGAGGGCATGGGATGTAATGGCTCTCTCACAACTTGCCCGCGATGGTAACTCAAATATAAGCAATTCAAGAATGGGCACTCAACTCACCACCCGACGACACTAGTAGCGATACTAAACCAGCAAGGAAAGACCATCAAGGGAGGGTAACCAAGGCTCACCTGATTGGTGTGAAGACACCGATCCTGGTCGGAGACGAGGGCGAGCGAGGAAGCGTGGGCTTACCCGCACGCCACGCCGAAAAAGCTTCAGTCGATGACCTGCTAATACATGCATTACACCCCTTGCAAGGGGGTTGGACTAGGGGTGGGGAGTGGAGTTACAACCAAACTGTACCTCCACACAGGGAGGGGTGCTCAGCCGGCAAGGCGGGGAGGGGAAAAGTCCAGCTAGGAACTAATTGGAAGGCGATTGCCAGTTCTGTCCGCTCTCTGGATTAGGGGATAGGCAGTCGATGTCGGCACCGCCGCGGCCACTCCCGGACTCCGTTTGCTACGAAACCAGCATAAAAACCTTCTGGGTTGGCCCAGGAGGATGTCAGATTTTTGGGAGGACTTCTAGTTTCCGGCACTGGTCGTGGCAGGGTAGTAAGCAGGGTCTCTACCTTCTGGTTCTGGCTGCTTCTGTACCACTGCAGCAGGAAAACGTGCTCACCACAGATGTTCCCGAGCTCAGATTCAGGCGTGACCAGAGTCATTGGATTCGTGGACAAGTCCTAGCTCTAAATACTGAACGGAGTGCCACTTCTTGGTACTGAAAGGTGACTTGACGTATAAGATCTCAGCCAAGATGAGCTCCAAGAATCCCAGATAATAGACCGTGGGAGCCTTTGCAAGCCCTCTCTGGTTGTCTGCCTGGGAGGGAACACGCAGTCCGATAGTGAAGGCTCCTCCGGGCAGTCACGAGTTCAGAAGATGGCGAGAAAACCACTGTTGCGTAGACGACTTGAAGGCACTTCCGTCGGTGCCTCTTGAACACCAAGGAGCACCAGGATGAAGTCGTGGCTGACTCTACAAGTTGCTAGTACTCTGGTGCTTGCGAACTGGGAAGTGTAGGTTAAAGATGGGAGGTGGGAAATGAGGTAAATGGGAGGGGGAAAGAGGGTGTAGACTCCATACCCTTCATCAATTGTGAAATTTTCCTCACATTCTATCTCCGACAGTTGGATGGGATTTTCTAGCAGTTGGGGAATGTCTAGGCATGCCTGACACCTGCTGGCCAGATCTAGAAGGAATCTGTGAGGGATTTGCCTACCCTTGGATTTTCTCTTGGGTACTACCATTGACTCATTCTTCCTAACCTGACTGACAGATCATGTTTTCTCTAGGGAGCGGGAGATCAAGGAGAAGGTGAGGGAGTTCTATGCTACACTCTTCATAGAGGAGGACCGCATCAGATCGGAGATTGACTCTGACCTCCTTCCTTGCCTCTCTTCGGAGGAAAGGGAGGCTCTCTCTTGTTCTTTCTCAAAGGAGGAGGTCCACCAGGCAGTGTTCTCTCTTGTAGGTGATAAGGCACTAGGCCCAAATGGCTTCTCCATTTCTTTCTTCCAAGAATGTTGGGACATCATTAAGGGAGATCTCTTGGTGGCTTTTAGAGAATTTCTGGGAGAGAGGGCTCACCTTAGAGGCATTGATCATACCCTACTGGTCCTCGTTCCTAAAAAGCAAGGGGCTCAATGTTTCAGGGATTTCAGGCTCATTAGCCTCCTCAATGGCACATACAAGATCCTCACTAAGATGTTGGCTAGGGGACTTGATGGAGTGATTGGCAGGATGGTCAGTGGCTTTCAGGTGGCCTTGTTAGAGGCAGGCACATCCAGGAGAATTTCCTAGTAGCTCATGAGTGTCTCCATGAGACGCGGCTTCACAGGAGGAGAGGACTAGTGCTGAAGCTGACTTTGAAAAAGCTTATGACATGGTTAACTAGGCCTACTTATTTGAGGTGATGGAAAGAATGGGCTTTGATGACAGATGGATCGGTTGGATACGTGCTTGTGTCTCTTCTGCTACATTTGTAGTTCTGATTAATGGGAAATAGATTGAGTCCTTTCACAGTGGTAGAGGTCTTCGTCAAGGAGACTCGATGCCTCTTTTGTTGTTTGTGTTGGTGATTCACATTCTTAGCCGGATGTGGACTAGAGCAGAGATTTCGGAGTTGATTAGAGGCTTTTAGACTGGGACGGGGGACACCACTGTTTCTCACCTTCAGTATGCAGACAACATTATCCTATTCTTAGCAGATAGGGAGCCCTAACTTTATGATGTTAGATTGATGCTTGAGCTATTGGAGGAGGTTAGTGGGTTGAATGTTGACTTTGACAAGAGCATTTTGGTGGGTGTGTACATGGACACTAGAGCCCTTGCTAGGGCAGCTTTTATACTAGGTTGCAAGATAGGTACATTTTCCCCTTTCCTACTTGGGTCTGCCTCTTTCACCAGGTGTACTTCATTACAGTGATTGGTACTCTGTTGTCCAGAGGTATGAGTCCACGCTGGCAGGATGGAAGGTTAGGCTACTATCCTTTGGGGGGAGATTGGTTTTGTGTCAGTTTGTGCTTGATAGCCTTCTCGTCTGCTACCTCTCCATCTTTTGGATCCCGAAGACTGTGGCTAAGAAGATTGAGTCTATATAGGCGAGGTTTTTCTAGCATGGCATAGTGGGAGGAGTACTAGGGGCTGGCATGACATAGCTCGGGGTAGAATGGCTAAGAGTAAGGAAATGGGAGGCCTGGGCATCAAGAATATCAGGGACTGCAATCTGGCTCTCTTGTACAAATGGCTGTGAAAACTAGGAGCAGGCGAGGACGGTTTATGGTCATAGGTCATCACGCAAGCATGCTACGACAAAGGGAGGACGTGGTACATTGTCTCAGTGTCGCGGCACTGTATCTCACTCATCTAGAGGAGTGTTATGCCTTGCAGGGATGTAATGCTAGCTAGTGTTCAGGTTCGGTTGGGTAATGGTGAGAGATGCCTCTTTTGGAAGGACAAATGGTGTGAAAATTTCACCTTGGAGAAGTCCTTTCTGGTCTACCATGTAAAGTGATCAAGTAGGGGGCAGACTTTATTGACTTTCTGGTCCCAAGATTCGCTGTGTTTATTGTCCAAAACCGGGGTATCGCATTCAAATATCTGCCGGTCGTTCGGCAATTTTAATGATGGCTCGAATGAAAGCCGGTTCGGAAAAGAGACAAGATCGGTGAAGCCGGGATATCGGCCCAAAGCGAGGTAGGGTCGTGGCCATTTCGGGGTAGCCCCCCCAAGACTTAGACCCAACCTGCGAGGGCGGCCTTGATGTTCCTTCAGCACCGGGTCATGAGGAGAGATAGGGCTGCAGTGTGACGCTTTATTATTATGTTCATTATTATTATTATTCTTCATCTGGGCTATGATTGAAAGATCTTCACATTCGCTCCCTCGGGTGTATATTTCTTTTTTTTTAAATGATCTTTTCTATTTGCCTGTTATTAATTATTTCTTAGTTACTGCCCTCTTTTGATCACACACTTTTACTTCTATGGTGTTCACTTCTTGTGCATTTTGATTTGCTCAGTCACTGTATCTTTTCCCCCTTTTGTTATCATTATTATTTCAATCTTTTGTCATTATATATGCATATATATGTGTATTTTATTATTATTATTATGTCTATTTTTTTGGGGTCATGGGGTTGTCATATTTCCTTATTTTTGTTATTTTTTTATTATCCCCCTTTTTATTATTATTATTTATATTTCTTTATTACCTATTTGCTTGTATATTTATTCCTTTTATCACCCCTTTATTTAATTTCCCTTTTCTCCCTTTTTTTTAACATACCTGTCATTATTTATTATATGTATATATAGCGTACCGGTGAAGGGGGGTTAAGATGGCAGGGAAGTGAGATGATGGTGGAGACGGTGGGGCGTACCGACGAAGCGAGGAAGAGACGGAAGAGGAGAGAAGGAAGACGGTGGAAGAAGAGGAGACGCAGGGGGAGAGGAAGACGGTGGGTGGTTATACGGTGGGAGAGACGCACGGGAAGACGCAGGGAGAGACGGTGGGCGAGGGTGTGCCTGCGAAGGGAGAGAGACGCAGGGTGAGATGGAGGAAGAGAGAGGAGATGGGAGAGACGGACGGTGAGGGTGTGCCGGCGAAGAAAGAGAGACGCAGGGTGGTGAGACGGTGGGGAAGACGCACGGGAAGACGCAGGAAGAGACGGTGGGTGCGGGTGTGCCTGCGAAGGAAGAGAGACGCAGGGTAAGACGGAGAACGAGAGAGGAGATGGGAGAGACGGACGGTGAGACGGAGGAGGGGTGTGCCGGCGAAGAAGGAGGAGACGCTGAGAAGAGAGAGGGAGACGGTGAGGAGGAGAAGAGACGGTGGAGGGAGACGCAAGAAGAGAGAGAGAGACGGAGGATGAGACGCGAGCGGGAGAGAGAGACGGACGCAGGGGGGTGTACCGATGAAGGGAGGAAGACGCAGAGAGAGAGAGGAAATGGGAGAGACGGTGGGTGAGTGTGTGCCGGTGAAAGAAGAGAGACGGTGGGGGAAATGAGACGGACAGAGAGGCGACAGGGGGCTATGCCGGTGAAGGGAGAAAGACGCAGGGAGAGAGGAAATGAGAGAGACGGTGGGTAGTTAGTGTGCCGGCGAAGGGGAGTGAGATGGAGGAGGATTAGTGTGCCGGTGAGGGGAATGAGACAGACAGAGAGACGATATGGGGCTGTGCCGGTGAAGGGTGTACCGGCGAAGGGCTACAGGCCGTGCCGGTGAAGGGGGGATGAAGGGGAGTTAAGCATTCTGGTGGAGGACATGTAGAGCTTGTTCTTCGATGGCCTTAAGGCCTTTCTTTTCTCCTGTCTCTTAGTTGAATGTAACTTTGTACAAGTTAGTTCTTACCTCGACTGTTGTGATTACTTGAGATGTTCAATTATTATCCGGTCCGAACGCCTTTGCAATGGTTCACGATTCAGTTATTTTCAATTGGAAGCATTCGTTAATTATTGTTCCATTCGTTTGTCGCTTCCTTCCGCCCTTGCCGTATTTTGATGAAATTTCGGCAGCATCTCCCCTTGACCCCGGGCGTAAGGGAGATACAGGGAACGCGCCCACATGGAGTGGCGGCCGGCCAAGGGATGTTTGTACCGCACCGGGTGAAGAAGAAAGTAAGCTGTGCCGGGTGGGAGGTTGCCAGCCTTACTAGGTGGAGCACCCTGAGAGTGTGCCGGGCAGAGGCTCTCGGTAGTGTACCGATGGAGGGGCCTGTCTAGTGCACCGGGTGAGAGGTGGCAGTAGTGTGCCGGTGGAGATGCTCACAGGGGTGCTGCCGACGGAGGAGGCAGCGGGTGTGTCAGCGGAGGAGGCACCAGGTGGTGCTGTCTGAATCCGAAGTGAACAGTGGGGTAGAGGAACAACCTCCTCAAGACTGGCCTCCGTACGGTGACCGTCGAATGCTCTAACCTTCTTATGCAGGGCAGCAACGAAAGACAACCGAGTAGGAGATGGAGCAGCACCGCTGGAAGACGATGGTGAGGCCATAACGCCCAAGGGTAAGACGACCTTGGAAGGACTCTAAGAGTGGAGCGCAGCAGTGACTGTAGCAGTGAGGTCAGCCGGGGGGGCCACAGCATTGCCAAGGTGACCAGCAGTAGTGAACTTCTTGCACACAGCGGCCAAGTGCCCTAGACACTTGCAGGAGGAGCTGAAAAGGGGGGATTCGAAAATCGCAGGGGCTGCCAAAACCTGTCAGAACCCATGCCAACCCAGACACGATGGGGATGTGGCTTTGGAATGTCTAGGAGGACACAAACACAGGCGGCGAGAGCACTGGTGAGGCAAAGCATCTCCCGGGAAACCTGCAGCACTGGGCCCACACTGCCGGTGAGAGAGGTGACCATGGCCTCCAGGAAGAAGTTGGGGGGAAGGTCGGGCATCTCCAACCAGACGGGGACACAGGGAGAGTCCGTCGTCACGGAGAAGGATAGGCCCCACTTGGAGAAACAGAACAAGCGCCCCTGGATGGACAAGGTCCGTTTGAGAAGCACACGGGTGTAGTCACCCCAGTTCTGAAGCCGGATCAGAAGGTGGCGACCGTCCAAGGGGCAAAGCAGAAAGTCCTCCTTGAAGGTGAACTACTTGGAGGGATGGGCTCGAATGTCTCAGAAGGGTGGCCGTCCATGTGGTGTGCGCACGACGATGGTGAACTCCAGGGGCTTGTAGGATAGTAGAATCTCCTCCGAGCTGAAGAAAGCAGTCGGCTCACCACCTTCAGTGGTGGCCAGACCGTGAGTGACAATGGAACAGGCAGGAGGCAATAGGGAGCGGAGCAGGACGGTGGCGAAGGTGGAAGGGGTAGGGGGTGGCAGACCACCAGCGGGTTGGAGGATGAAGCAGGGGAGGGGGCCGCACCGATAGTCTCAGTAGGGGAGGCAGATGAGGGAACACGAGCACTAGCCACTCCAGCGGGGGGGTCCAAGGAAGCACCACCTGCAGGGGGACGACTGCCAGCAGGAGAGCACGCCACGGCCACCGGAGGTTGACCCCGAGCGCTAACAGTGACACCAAGGTGGGGGCATGGAGAAGCGTCACCGACACCGAGGGCAGAGGGGGTACCGGGTGGAGGGAGCACTCCGTCCAGACCGAGATGGGCGGCGGGCGGTGGCGGGAGGCCATCAGGGGTGAAGACGGTCGACGACATGCGGCCAGAGCTCAGAGACGGAGGCCACGGTGGAGCGCGAAGGAGGCCACGAATGGGCCAGGGGTGCCAAGAATGGAGTTGGAGTGGTGAGGTGTGTGCCGCGGGAGAGGGACGGGAGTGTGCCGCGGAGTGGGGTGGTTGGAGTGTGCCGCGGGAGAGGGTCCTCCGGTGCGGTGGGTGTGTGCCGCGGGAGAGGTGGTTGGAGGAAGGTGTACCGCGGGATGCTTGTGGGCCGGGAGGTGTACCGTGGAGTGAGTGAGATGTTGCACGGTGCGGTGGATCTTGTGCCATCCGGCACAGTGAGGGTGTGCCGCGGAGAGCTCGGAGGGAGGTGTACCACGGTGGTGAAGTGGGTTCTCCGGCGCGGTGGGAGTGTGCCGCGGGAGAGGGACGGGAGTGTGCCGTGGGAGGCGTGTGAGAGCGGGGAGGGGTTGGTTGGAGGTGTGACCCACTTGATTAGGGATGATTTGGTGGTGTCGACTAGTGGCATGACTCCCGTGATTGGAGGTAAATGGGTGGGGGAGGTAGGCCCTCCTAAGCTCTCTCTTCATGTCCCACCGTGACTCGATGGGCCATTACCTCCTTGTCTCCCTCAAATCTTCTATGTCCCTCCATGTTTCGACGACTTCGTAGAAAAGTCACCTTGTGGCAAAGTCGACTTGCATGGGACCAGACATAATATAACACTCAAAGTATTGGTCCATAACGGCTTCCCACTCTAGGTAGTCACTCGGGTTTTGGGAGCCATAGAAATCCCGGGCTACGGGTCTACAGGGGTGGTCAGGTTGGTTTTCCCATCTTTGGGTGTATCGCCACCTTGCATAGGATGTGGGCTTTTGGTAATCCATGGGACACGGGAAGCTATGGGATGGCCATGCCGACACTTGGTGACAAGACACTAGAGACGACCCTAGATATTCTACCAACCTAGACACAACCCAATTTCTAGTACGTGGTGGAGGCAATAACCCGAAGGTCCGCCTCGACACAAGGGGCTCCCTTCCGGATCGTCGTAACCAAACCTTCCGGTTAACGTCTTTTGATATACCGGAGAGTTGGGATACAATGTAATTTTCAAACACTTTTTTTTCTTTTCTTTGAAAACAATGTTGATCCTAGACTCGACTTAGACCATGCTTTAATACCACCTTTTTTTATTATTTTGTTTTATGCAAAGACTAATGCAAGGACTACCCTAGACTCGACTAGTGCTCTGATACCAATTTGATGCGGGACGGACATGTGAACCTGGGACTCTAGCTTGCAACTCGTCCCTAGCAAGGGAAACGCAGGATCGTGCGCGGTTGAGAAACTGGCAACGAGTCAAGGATACTCGGCTCTTCCGTGTGTACTCGGATGGAGTCACGGGATAGGTCACGCTCACTCTCTCGTAACGGTGATTGAAATAATATAGCGAGCTACGTTCCTATCACTCTAGCAGTGGCATTCAAAAGTATACGAGATAAGAAAATGCGATAAAGAGGGAGGAGAGTTTACCTCCATGCTCCGGGCATGGGGAAGACGACCCCGGCCGAAGCTCGTACTCCCGATCTACAAATATTATAATAATTATAAAAATAAATTTATTACTCACTCCACGCAGGGAGGTAAAGGGCTACAATGTGGGTCCCGGGAGTAGCGAACTCGGGTTGACGGGCAGCAATTTGGGCCGGAGGCGGGCTGCTGGTCTGACTCGGTTCCTAGTCAGTATTATTCCAACTCGGTACAGCAAGGGAACTCAGCAACTAGGACTGCAGCTTCCGGTCGACTCCTTGCTGCGGCGACTGGCTGGGACACTTCTGATGGGTTTCCGATCGATCTCTAGTAGCGGCGGTCGCCGAAGGCGAGCCGGCATATTTTCTGAGGAATTAATTCCCAGACTGAGTTGTTGGCCTGTCCTCGGATCTGCTCTGCACGCCTTCACGAAAAGATTTCTTGCGGCCAGATATGATGTCGGATCGATGCAAAGTTGGTACCGATGGATAGAGGAATCAGAGGGATACAACATATAAATTTTTCAGATCCACTCAAGTGAATGGATTAAAAATGAAAATGACTGTTCCTCAAAGATTTTCTGCTGGCTCGGACTGACAGACACACAGGACAGACTAAGTTTTCCCTGAATACAAATTTTGACCAAAGGGAAAAAAATAGATCTAGACTCCAGAAACATTATGGTGGAAGGGGGGGTATGTAAGGGACACCTATGAATTTTTTAAGGAATTTAGGAGATGGCTAAGGGGGTGGGACCCACTCAAAGTAACGCTGCATGCTGGCCTCCCAATCAAGGTAGATCTTGGGGTCCAAAGACTTGGACCCATCAAAAGTGGGAGGTTCTGCACGGACGGACTTGAGGATCCGATCGTCCTCGTCATCCCTTTGTGGTCGGAGACCACGCCGGCGTCGGCCATGTCCCTCGTACTCGTTGTCAAACCCCTGTTAATCCGACGCGCCCTGGGGCATGCCGAATTAACCCCAGCGCAAGCAGATTCTGCGCCGGTTTAATCGGCGCCATTTTAACACCAAAACAACTTAGTGCGCCATCTTCAGCGGCACCGGATTAGACCCAAACGCAAGAGCGTGCCATTTTCAACGGCGCCAGATTAAGCTTCAACCCCCGACCACGCCAGATTAGCATCTACGTCGGGATCGAGGCCGTTCCGAGCTTCCGTCGACAAAGGAGATCAATCCAGACGAAGCTCATCCGTCGGTCCTACTACACTCGTGCCTTGCTCGCAACGCCCACTGTTGGGGGGCATTTGTTGGCACTCAAAATGTGATGGATGGCGATCAAGCCGCAAGGGCGAATGATGCGGCCCACAGAAGCACAAAGGTCGATGAAGATCAACATATTGAAGTCTTCTCAAGCTACCGGAGCCTCAAGTCACCTGGAATGAATACCGGGGACTTCACCTCAGGATAATTGAGATGAATTCACAACCAACTGGCAGCACGACCAAGCCTGCCTAATTAACCGACACCGATTTTGTCGTGCCGCATACACTACACCCATCATCCGACCAAGGACAACGGTCCACCCGGTGGCCCGCCACCTGAATGAAAGACTCTCCTGAGGAGGAAGAATGCCATCGGCCCTTCATAGTAAGGAACTGGTGGCTCTATCAGTAGAAGACCCCGATCACCCGACACGGGTTTGGCTTCTCACCATATTGTGTCCATTAGCGGCCAAATGATCACCCAATTAGGGCAGAATTAACCCGGGTGTCATGCCACCCCGCAAGGGAGCGTCAAGCGTGGGTCAGGCCAAACTGGAAGCGTGAACCATAGTGCCGAAGGCCATGTCAGTGAAAAACTCATGCGCTCAATCCGAACACACGCAAAGTTCCGATTAAGGCCATACGTCGTGTCGTGAGCTGCGTCAGCTTCCAATCAATATTTTCCAAGAACCGCAACGAGGTGAATGGTCAACGGTGACTTTCGGAACCATCCCCGGACCCACCGGCTAACTCGCGTCGAGTGGCCAAGCTTGTACGGCGCGACCCTTAGCCCAACGCCATCAATTTTGGCATGCAAAGACCTGTAGATGCCCTTCCCCGGCGCCGCCAAATCCAACGCGCAAAAAGGAAGGTGGGGCGTCCATTTCTCGACGCCATCTTCCCCGGTGCGCTTCACTGGACGCCAGATTAACCTACATTACTATAAATAACTTGGTTCGACTAAGTAGAGAAGGGGGGGGGGACAGAAGAATAGGGAAGGAAGAAAAGAGGGGGGGGGACCAATTCGAAGAGAGCCACCAATCAGAGTCTAAGGGTTTCTTGGGGAAGAAGGGTTTCCTATCCTCCATGGCCGTCGCCGCCCTTTGCTCTGCACGAAGCCTTCGGCATCGGAGAAGAAGATCGTCTGCTACTTTGCTTATCTAGGTGGGTTGTCGGGGTTTTCGGCTGATTTTCCCCCTTCGTTCTGGTTTCCTCTCCACCGCAATGTGAATGGGAAGGGGGAGGGCGATGATATGAGCCTACTCCCCCTTACTATCTCTACTATTCATAGCTCCCCCCTATAACTTCTCCTTCGTGTAAAGTTAACGACGACCGAGTGACAATGCCAGCGCCGATGTATGCAATTTGTATAGATTTTCTTATCTGTGGAATGAATGATGTGCACGAGTGCATTAATGAGTCGAGGGAGCGATGTTGTTTGCTTTTCCTCTGCATCATCTCTTATCATCCATCCTCTGCGTTTTCTTCTTGTGGCCAGTGGGATGGCGCCGTGCAACAGTGCCGGTGCCGGAATGGACATTATATTTTGGTGATATGACAACTAAGGTCGACCTTCATGCTGCCAAAGTCAGAGTATGAAGGGAATAAGCCTTCTACTGCGTTAACGCAGTAGAGGCTTAGGGTCAACGCTGCCAGTGATAAAAACGCCTTAAGTTCTTCACGTGACCCCTGGCTGACTGACTTAAGTCCAGAATAAAATAAAAATAAAATTAGAAGAAAAAGAAAACACTTTGATTGGGTTGAGCAAAATGCTCTGTTCTTATAGCTAGAGCTGCATATATATATATCCATGCTAATCTCATCCTTCTTTTACCTCTTTCCATGGCATGAACTTCATATATGTTGACGCTGCCCTGGCAATATTATTGAGGGCATCGTGATGCCTTTTCATGATACAAAGTGTTAATAATTGAGGGTCCTCCCTTTAAGATTTGAACGGACAAACAGTTTAAAGTACGACGGTGTCATGTTGCACCCACTTTGTAGTATTCGTTTGCTGATCAACGTCAATCAAGATGTGCCCCAAGTAACTTCGTTGTGGGGTTTCCCTTTGCTAATCAAAAATAACCAAAGAGATTAATGATCACTGAAAACCCAATGGGGGAGTGTCGTATTCTTTTATTAGGGCTTGTTTACTAATCGGGTGTGATTAGCGTAAGCAACCCTAAAGAGTCAAGTGCACTAAGTGACTTCAGTTAACACATTTATGTGTGAGAGAGTGATGAGGTCATATCGTACTCTCTCATCGACTCTCCCATTATAACCATGAAACAAATAAGATCTTAAAGTCTATTTGTTAATTGGGTGCGATTAACGTAAGTGATCTCAAATAATTGAGTCTGATTAACGTATTTGTGTGTGAGAGAGTAATCGAATCCACACCGTTCTCTCTTTCTTGCCGGTCCCCCATCCTAACTACAAAACAAACAGGGTATTACTCTGTCATTTGAGACTAGATAAAAGAATGGAGTTGGCCATTAGGCCCGTTGAACGTAGACATTAAGATAATCTACCGACAAAGGAAAGACTTGAGGGAATGGTCGAGGGGACGGCCATGGCCAGCAAAATGCCCATCAGGGCAAATCAAAGTTGGCAACTTGGAAGGTGAGCCTCTCTCTCTCTCTCTCTCTCTCTCCGGGGCATGAATTTCTCCAACAAACACCTCTTTCTTCCTCCGGCATGACGTCACTTGTTCCTTGTATACGTCCCTTATAAAGTATGGCCCTAAGTCTTCTCCAATGAGATGAGATGTCAGATACGAGTGGGTAAAACTTGTAATCCGGAGAGCGAGCAAAACGGGATAATATGTAACTCTATTGGTTGAGCGAGACACTCCCCCTCCAACTGAAACATATTAAAGTCATTTAAGATATTTCATAAATAAGAAGAACATTACAGAAGTATTAATTTGTAAGATGTTTCACAATTTCTTAACACACCATGTAAAATTGTAATTCTTTATTAAATTCATATTGCATTCATACGGTCTATATTACATTTTTATGGATCATAATAGACAACACTCATATATATACTTCTAAATGATAGCGCGTATCTACATTACATAGTGTACGTATTCTTACAGAATATATGATTTTATTATAAAGCATGTTAATTACATTGTTAGAGCTCTCATACAGCGTTCACGCCCATACAGCATTTTGCATTCTTAATTAAGAAGTCCTTAAATTATACACATAATTATTTTCGTGCGAAAGAGACTGTTTGTGAAAGGTGAGGCCAAGCAGATACGTCTAAGAGGGTTCAAAGGATGAGAACATGGGATGTCGCCATGTGCATTCTTCCCTGACATAAGAAAGGAAATAGTGCCACAAGAGATCCCTTATGCTATGTTGAATCACATCTCGATGAGACGAGATGAGAGGGACGGAGAATGTTGAAGAAATATGGGTGGCTCTTCTGTCCACACGCACAAAAAAATACACATCTGATATGAGATTAATTTTGTGTAGACTCTTCCTAACGGACCCCTTCACTATACCTGCCCATGTCGGATACTCACCCAGGTGTAGATGGTCACCTTTAGGCATACTGATAGATGGGGCAAGGGGCTCAGGAGTGAGGCAAGGAAAGCTAGGTTCCTCCCTCGGGACCGTGACACCATAAGTGGGGACAAAATCAACCTCCACGGGTATGGGAAAGAATAAAAGGACCTCGGAGGTGATGTGTCCTATGATAAGTGCATATTCCATAAACCCAAAAAAGACTATGTTGACACAATTTACTCATCGTGTTGGTGCAACAGCAATGTCTAACAACAACAACAATAGCAGTGCAAGTAAGAGTAGTAGTCACAGTAAAGGATAAGTCAACTTGGACTAAGCTACAAGTTGACTCACTCTGCCTTCCAGAAGCTTGATCATGCAAGTTCAAAGAGCAAGTCGACTCAAGTCCAAGACCAAGTCGACTCAGGAAGTCATCTAGTGTTATATCTCCAGCATAGAAAATAGCAAGTCGACTCATGTTAGTCTAGAGGCTTGGACTATACATCTTCATCATAACAAGTCAACTCAAGTTCAAGAACAAGTCGACTCATGGTAATCTAGTTATGTGAAACCTGCAATGCTTGAAGAACAAGTCAACTTGGCTTGAACATCAAGTCGACTCATGACATTCCAGAAGCTTGGACCATACAATCTTCAATTGAACAAGTCGGCTCAAGTCAAAGGGCAAGTTGACTCATGGCATTCTAGAAGCGTGGATCCTGCAAATATCAAAGAACAAGTTGACTCATTCCAGTAGCGGAGGTTTGCAAATCTAAAGTGGGTCCTGCTTTGTCACATGGTCCAAGGTTGAATCGTTGACACATGCTCCTAGGTCACGTGCCTAGGTTTCTGGAAAGATCCTCAGATAGAAGGTTCCACTCCTATCATCGGACCAATAAGAGAACACCTTGGAAGTGGAGTTTTATCCAAGTTTCTCAGTTATAAATAGTACCCATTCGGCTTGGAAAAGAAGCAAGATGCTCAAGAAGGAAAGTGCCACCCTTGTGTGATTCAAATAGAGAATCCTTCGGGAAAGTTGTGAGCATCCTCAGAGAGCACCTGAAGAGAAAGAAGAAGAGGTGTGGAGATAAGAAGAGAGTAGCCATTAGAGATAGTGTGAGAGTTCATCATGACTGAGTGTGAAGACTTTTCCAGAATCGACTGAGAGCCTAGTGGGTGTCCATTAGAAAAGCTCCCAGATTTTCATCTGGAGTAACATTTTGCTTTATCGTTTTCTATTTCTCTTCTTTTATTTTCTGCTCATTTTTCATTTTTTGACTTGTCTACAGTGAGTGTTTTCTGATACCCTATTTTGGGTTCGCTTTCTTTTGTTGCAAGCTGTAAGTCAGCAGTGTGAGGAGGCCGTTCCTCAATTCAATTTGTTAGTCAGTGGCTGTTTGCGGACTGAGTCCACTTGTGTGTGTGTGTGTGTTACTTGTAAGTAGTGAAGCCTCACTAATCTAGTAAGGGGTAGACGTAGGTTGCGGGTCTACAACCGAACCACCTAAAAACTCTGTGCAGTGGTTTGATCTTTGTGTTTGATACCCTTTCTTCTTTCTTCACTAATAGGTAACAAACTTCTCTACTTACTACATCTGATATTTCTATTCTCCACACATGTCTGGCTTTGAGTAGTATTGTGCACTGAAGATACACATTCTAAGGATATCTCTAGTGATTTTGCTGCTCTCCTGCTCAAGGACAGATCCTGTATTTGATCATATTCCTGAACAAGCCCTGTGTATTTTTGAGTTAGCCAACTGGGCTATTTTTAGAGAGTCGATCTATTCAACCCCCATTCTAGATCTACTCTTCTACCTAACATTTAGTATTAGAGCAAGTTCCCCATCATGTGGTCCAATGACCAAGGGAGATCTAAGGGGAATATGCCATGAAGCTTTATAGCTAAAGGCCATTCTATTATCCGACCTCCTTTTTTTGATGGTTCTAACTATAGCTACTAGAAAAATAGAATGGAATTTTTTCTTCAAGCGTAAGATCATGAGATCTGGCTCATAGTGAGTCGAGGTCCATCTTCATCTTCATTTGTCATAAGGCAAATTCCTTCCTCTTCATCCTCTGACGAATTGGACTCTAGTTCCTCCTCCTCATCACTCCACGTGCATAGCATAGCTTGAGACTTCTTCATGTGCACTTTGTAGCTCTTCTTCAGATGTTCTGGTGCCTTCTTCTGGAGCTCAGGGCAGTCTCCCTTCATGTGTCTGAACTTCTTGCAATGATAACATGTAACATTTTTAGTAGTTCTGTCCCTATCATTGCTGTGATTAGGATTCTTACCGGACGGATATGATTTCTTTCTCCTGAATGATTTGCCCTTTGCTCTTAAGAACCTTCTAAACTGGCGAGTGAGCAAAGCCTGCTCCTCCCGATCAAGGTCTGGAAATCCACCAGACTCATCACTGCTACTACTGCTGCTGCTGCTACTACTGTGACGAGATGCTCTCAACGCAATATTCTTCCCTTTCTTATCACTTCCTTCTCCAGTGCACTTTAAATCTTTGCACATCTATGTTATTTGTCAACAGTTCTGGGGGCTTGTGTGTGAGAGGGTGTTTAGAATAAATAAGCACCATCCTGAAATAATTATCATGTTTGACAGTCTGGGCATGTTTTGATTATTTTATTCCTTATGCCCCACTTAGAAAGGGGGTTAACTTTTTCCCAAGTTAATTCACTTAGGTTAACTTAATTATACTACCTTTCTAAGTGGGCGAGAAAATTTTAGAAGTTAATTAATTTAGAGTTAACTCATGGACAATCGAATCAATAGAAAAAATAACTCAAGATTAAAAGTGAGTTAACTCTGAAATAATTCTTAATTATAAATTAGGACAAGAAGGTTAAAACTAAAGAAATCTTTAAGATCCATGTAAATGGGGGAGAACCCTGCTGTCGTAGGAAACATAACCCATCCTTTTCTTCTCGTGTGCTTGCTCTCTCTCCTCCCCTCCATCCCATCCCCTACTCGTCCACCCCTGCCATTACAGCCATTGATGTCTCCGCAACACCCGCCACTGCCAGTTGTGTAGCACCAGCCCCGTGTCCTATAGCTGTCCACACCCCCTCCCCTCTGGCCTCCTCCTGTTCGTCCCTTCAAATCGCCTCCTTTTCTCACCCTCCTCTTCCCTGGGTATCTCTCTCTTCTAGCCTCCTCTTCTTACCTTGTGTGTTCTCTGAGCACAAACCTTCACCTTCGGAAAGTCTCGGAGGATCAAAACTGCCCGATGCCCAATTTGTTGTGTAGTTCGCAGCCCTGGAAAGAAATGCTTGGGTTCATCTAAACGAGCCTTTGTTAAACATTGGCCGTCCTCCATCAGGGCGTTAATTGAACTGAAGACGGCCAAACCAGCGGTCGTCAATTCTTTTAATTATCAAAACCCCCATACCGAGTGTAAAATAACCCTCAAAACCACGCCCACTAAGAGGGCGTCTTTTATATGAGCAACGACCTGAGGAAGGTCGTGAATTCAAAACGGCTCAGAGAACAACGCCCTGCCCAGGGGCGCCAATTGACGAACTCGCGACCTGAGGAAGGTCGTGAATCAGGAACATGAATAAACAACCGAATTTTCACTAATTCCACTCAATCAATGTAATTAAGCTATGATACTCCTTTCTATGCATGCAGGGGCTCATGAGGACACGTATTTCATGGGTCATGGTGCGGGCAGCCTACCAGGGTCTCCCCGAGTTTCAGCAGGCTAGGGTAGAGGCTATGGGGTTCGGGGCCTTCCTATCTATTGAGCCATTCCGTCCCGACCTAGCACTCATCCAGGTTCTACGGGAGAGATGGGATAGGACTAGCAGAGCTTTTCTGATGCCCTGGGGGCACATGGTTCCTACCCTGGAGGATGTGGCCAGGATCACTGGTTTGAGGGTAGATGGGGAGGCTGTGAGTGGGGTCACTCTTCCCGACTATAGCGAGCTAGCCCAGAGATTGCTAGGGTTAGAGGTAGTGTATGAGACCCCTAGTGAGTGTAGGACCATCTACCGGATAGATCTGACTACAGTGATGGGCTTGGGGGACGCCAGGCATAGGTCAGGGGAGACCCTGGATCAGTTCGCACGGCGACTGACAGACGGGGTGAGGGCGGTCTACTGCCAGGACCCGGCTGACAGAGAGAGAGCAGACCGAGATCTGAGGAGGTTCCTGCTGCTGTTGCTCGGGAGACTATTGCTGGGGACGAAGGCAGATGTGATCAACTGCCGCTTCTTGAGGATTCTTGAGGACCTAGACGGAGTCGGCAGTTATGCGTGGGGGGCAGCCCTGCTGGCGCACCTGATTGCCGACCTGTCCACCGGGACAGGGCGAGAGACGACCGTCAGTGGCTTTTCACCATTCCTTCAGGTATGCAATTTTCTTCTTTTTCCTTTTCTTTTCTTTTATTTTCATGCATAAGAATGCCTAACTAATGCAGTGTATGAATGCAGATATGGAGTCACCTCTACATGCCGATGGGGCGCGTCGACCCACGGCCAGGAAATGAGGGAGCGTTCCCTCTGGCGCGGCGCTGGCTGCCGGTGGTCTTCGGGGCCCCGCTCGGGTACGAGCTGTGGGTCTTACGCAGAGAGTTCCGTGACTTCCCTCCCTCCCTGGTATGTATGAATGATTTTTTTTGTTATTTGAACATATTATGACAATGATGATGATGTTGAGCTTCTACAAATGCAGGTGCAGTGGAGACCCTATGAGGGCATGACCGAGGAGGGCCAGCCTTGGGTCGTAGCGGGGCGACCTCGCTTTGGGCGTGAGCTTTGGGTTCACTGCGAGCAGATCGCCTCCGCCTCTTCCAGGATATGCGTGCTTACAATGATCGCCTTGGTCTTCGCCAGTTCGCGCAAAACCAGCCGCAACTCGTGCTTCTGGTTGGGGTCCAGCCCGTCGGTGGGCTCGTCCAGAATCAACACTTTCGGGTCATGGATGAGCGCGCCCGCAAAATGCACCCGCTGCTTCATTCCCTTGGAAAGCTCCCCCATGCTCCGCTCCAGGTATGGCGTGCATCGCGTCAGCTTGGCCGCCAGCGCGATCGCCTTCTCCACCTCGGCCACCTTGTGGGCTCCCGCCATAAACGTCAGGTATTCATAGGGCGTAATGTCCTCGTACAGCGCGGGCTGCTCGGCCAGGTAGCCCAGGTCCTGCAAAGCCTCCAGCCTCTCACGGTCTATCGGGTGCCCGTTCACCACCACCTCGCCCGCATCCGGCGCCAAAAAGCCGGTGATCATGCGCATGGTGGTGCTCTTGCCCGCCCCGTTGGGCCCCATAAAGCCCACCAGCTCGCCCGCCTCGATGTCAAAACTCACGTCCTTCACCGCCACCACGTCGCCCTCGCGCCCCTTAAAGGTTTTCGTGAGGTTTTGAACGTGCAGGAGGGGCATGGCCATGGTGTAAACTTTACGCAATCGGCTTGCGGGCCGCAACCCAACCGCCTTCAGGCTGCGCACAAATGCTGCATTTTCTTACTGACAACTGGCAACTTACAACTTACAACGCACGCTATGCGCAAACTCATCACCCTCTTTGGCCCTACCGGCAGCGGCAAAACCAGTCTCTCCCTCGGTCTTGCCGATAAGATCCTGTCCGAAACCGGCCAAACCGTCGTCCTCCTCAATGCCGATAGCCGCCAGGTCTACCAGGGCCTCCCGCTCCTCTCTGCCGCGCCTACCAAGGAGGAATACGCCCGCGCCGAGCATAAACTGTACGAGTTTCTGCCCCCCACCGAGCGCTACAGCGCCGGCGCCTATGGCAAGCACGCCCGCGCGGCGGTGGAGGAAGCCCTGGCCGCCGGCAAACTCCCCCTCATCGTCGGCGGCACCGGCTTCTACATCCGCGCGCTGCTGGAGGGTGTCGGCAACGGCCCCGAGGTCCCTCCCGAAGTCTACACCCCCTACAACGCCATCCCCGTCCCCAAACTGTGGGAGGAAGTGCAGAAGATCGACCCGGACTGGGCCTCTAAAGCCAACGAGAGCGAGCAAGGCAACCGCCAGCGCCTCTCCCGCGTCCTCGCCGTCGCCAAGCACACCGGCAAGCCCCTCAGCGCCTGGCAGGCGGAGGACGACGCCCAACCCTGGCAAGGCGAAGTCTTAAAGCTTGCCCTGGACCCCGACATCGCCACCCTCAAGGAGCGCCTGGGCACCCGCATGGACCAGCTCCTCGCCACCGGCCTGCTGGACGAAGTGAAGACCCTCGCGGCCTTGCCCGCCGATGCCCCCGCGCTCCAGGCCCTCGGCAGCAAGGTCTGGCAGGAGGCGCTGGACGGCCAGGTTTCCACCGAGGGCGCCAAATTCATGGCCATCCAGCAGCACCTGGATTACACCAAGCGGCAGCGTACCTGGCTGCGCGGGCAGTATCATGCCGATTGGACCGGGCAGGGGCCGGAAGAACTGGCATCCGCCTGGGAAAAAGTGCACGCCTTTTTAGCCTGAAAAAACCTCAGGCACCGGATTTGATTCCGGTTTTACTTGTCCCACGCCCGCCGCTTTGGTAGGGTCGCGCCATGAATCAAACGGCACGCAATGGTCTTATCTGGGCGGCGGCACTCATCGGCCTCACCCTCGCAGTCAGTCTTTTTAGTGGTACCGATGCCGCCAAGGCGGGGCAGGAGGTCAGCTACTCCGAACTCATGGGCATGGTGGACGCCGGCACCGTCCGCGGCGTCGATATCTCCGACCCCAACAAGCTCTCCGCCCAACTGAAGGACGGCAGCAAAGTCACCACGCTCCTCCCCAACGACCCCGACTTCATCAAGATACTCCGCACCAAGAACGTGAAC